>CM054114.1:178777373-179977373 GCA_028673005.1 Tanypteryx hageni
GAAAAAGACAGCGTGCAAGAGGAATATTAGTGCATTAAAATGGAAGGGCATTTGTGCCGAATATAATTATTAGCTCTTTAGGAAAAGCGTCATAGCAGTGGAACCTACGCAAAAGGAAGAGTGTGCAAAAAATGTGCAAAACACAAGAGTAACATATGAGGATTTTTTAACATCAGCTACCGGTGATTAGGGCTTGGCTCTCGAAATACTCATTTAGCGATACTAGTCTCTTCTAAGCCCTCACTTAACGTTACTGGTATTCTTTTAGGTCCCCACTTGTACGGTTTGGAGCTATAATTTCAAGTTATCAATTATCTTTGCTTAGACTCCTCTCTTATTAAGAGATAACAAGACATACTCGAATACTTATACGTTGGTATGCATGCATTATACATTTATGTACGAATATATATTCATGTAGGATATCATTTTTGGCCTTATTTATAAATTCATTTCCGTACATTTTTATCATATGAAGATTTATAAAGTATTTTTAGTTTGAATAAAATTTCACAAAGAAGTATGCCACTGAATATATGCAAAATTTTGAAAGCTGATTTCATGAACTAACATGCGAATGGGTCGACAGAGCGTGATTATGGTGGAGGATGAGATTGAAGATACTTCTTGCATGCCTATGAAGTCAGTTGAGAGATGAAGCGTTTTTATAGGCCATGGCATCGTATTCCAAAACCGGCATTGTGTGACAATGAACGACTTGTTGAATATTTCTGTTATTTTGAAAGGAGAGAGAGAGAGAGTCACACAGACGAAGAGAGAGAGAGGATAAAGGAGAGTGCGGAACAGATAGCGTAAGATTAGTCGGCTGACAGGAGAGGAAGAACGGGAGTGCGGTTTGGAGAAAGACGGCACGGGAGGAGTGATAAGGAGGTCGGGAGAATAGGAGAGGGAACCCTGGGAGTTCGAATGTGGGAATCTAGTTTCATCGCGGTTTCTCCGAGAAAGGAAGCGAACCAATCTCTCGCATCGCCCCGGCAACGGCTCTTCCATTCATCTCGAAACTTTCGTAGAGCGTGCGCGTCTCTAGGATAGGAAAATAGGGCGCTCACGTTTTCGGCCGCGGGGGCACCGGAGAGGTCACGTCGTCCGAATCACGCTCTCGTGCGGCAGTCGCACGCGAGCACGCACGGCAAGATTCGATTTAGGAGTTGCGAAACATTTGAATGGGATCGCTCCATCCGGCGGGATTCGTTTTTAGGATCGCAAAACCGAATTGAGAGTTGCGTCGTTGTTTTTGCCTCGCGGGTACTGTTTTTAGGCGCAGAGTAAGGTGGCACGTCCTCGATTTCTCCTAAAGCGAGAAAACGCGGCGTCTTTTAGAGCACGCATTTGAGTCACGGTCACGAACGTTGCTCAGTTTACGAAGCGAGTCCTCTACCGGCGGAATCGCAAAGGAATCGATCAGAATATTTTTGTATTTTACCTAGACTTACGTAATATGTTGTGCTTCATATTTCCTTGGTTTGAATCGTATGTCGTACCTCGCAATGGTTACCATTTCGGATTGGCATTCGCAGCAGGTAGGTACTTAATCTGACACGGAACGCGGAAATGCGTTGGGAGGCTCCAGTTAAACTCTAACAGGTCGGATAAATAATTAAAAAACGTTGAGTGTAGACGGTAATTGCGGGAATCGGAAAAACAAACTCGGGTCATTTTTAAAAGCCTCCGCGTTATTATCCAGCAAACACGGCCGGGACTCGCCGTTCGCCAGAAAGTCAGTCGGAGGCGTTGTCTCTCGCCATATCCTTCTGCACCAAGTGGCGCGGAGTGGACGCGTGTCGCGCGGAAAATGAGGGTTTCGAAATCTCGGACGTGGAGGTAAAATGCTTTTCGAACTGCTGTAGAACTAATTAAAGAACGATATCCGTTTGATGTCGGGATGGACGCTGGACGAGCGACGCCGTGATGAGGACGGAAGGATCGAGAGTTACATTTAAAGAGCAGAGCGCGAAACGTTTTAAATGGACGCATAAGGCGAGATGATAGGGAGCGGACCAAATGAATTTATACATTTTTAATTGATTAATTAAGAGGGAAGAAAGAAGTTTATGGAAGATGCCACTCGGCGAAGTGAAAATATTAATTTTTAGTTATGTCGTGGCGGATTAGAAAAAACCGAAGACTGTAGAACTTTTAAGCACATTTTTTGTTTAAATGTCTTTTCCACTTTTTACGATCGTAAAGACATGGGTCTGCTATGAAATCACAAGGGCAAAGGAGGCGAAATGGCAGCGAATCTGAGTCACCTCTGCGTAGGCTCTCTAACTACTAAATTCCTGTTTTAAATTATCTAATATTCCTATTCTTTTTCTCCCTATTCCTCTTCCTCCGATAATTTCTCCTTCTAAGATCGTCCATTGTAAACACTGTCTTTTCAATATGTGCCCTATCCAATTTGCTTTTCTTTTCCTTATTGTTTTTATTAGTGTACTTTCTTCTCCAACCATTTCTAATACCTCTTCGTTTCCCTTCCTTTCTGTACATTTCACTTTCATCATCCTCCTCCATACCCACATCTCAAAACTTTCTAAATATTTTTCCTCCTTTTTCCTTACCGTCCACGTCTCTGCACCTTTAAGAGTTATGCTCCATATGTAATATGAATGTAATATGTAATATGTAATTTCTTTCTTCTTTGTAAAATTATATTCTTGCTCGTGAGAAGCTCCTTATCGTTAAATGCTGCTTGTTAGGCCTACTATATTTTCAAACTATTAAACCGGAACATTGGGAGATGAGGGGGGAGAAGGCAGGAAGGGGGGCGAAGTGGTATCTAAATGAAAATCCAGAAATGTTTTTAATATTTATTAATGTAAAACTCAACTTTTTAACAAAAAGAAAGTACTTGACACTAGGAACCACTTTATTTATTCAGGAAAAGGAATTTTTTACCACTACCCCTGACTTTTTGACTCGTTTATTATCCGGGATGGAACAACAAACCGGCCAGAACAAGACCTCGAAACCGGGACGTCAGATAAGCATACCTTTATGGGAAGTAGGCAATCATCGACGAGCAAAAGAAAACATTAGATTGTGTCCCGAGAGATAGGATGTGACGGTAAAAAGAAGACGAAACAGGAAATAAAAAGAGGATGCAAGACCGAAACCCGGAGGCGGATGAAATGGGTTAAGACAAGAACAAAGAAAGATGAAACAAAGATAAAGTAGAAAATAAACACGTGCAATAAAAAAATGGCATATGGATACGGAAGAAGAAATCGTTTAAACGAACCAGTAGCGCTAGGTTTTAAAATGCTGAATTAACAGTCAGAAAACAAAGTTGTTTCCTGTTGTCAAGGGTGACAAGTTGTTACAGCCCGAGTTGCTGAAAAGATCATTTTTAGGCGTTCTTTACCAGCGAATCGGTAGTAATAGAACGCCTTATGGGCGCCTCTCGTCAGTCCGTCCGTCCGTCGTAACTTCCATCTCCTAAACCGCTGGACGGATTTTAATTAAATTACATTGGAGTGATCCTTAATAAAATGTATCGCCCAATTGTGATTTTGAACTGCATCCGTCAATTAGATCTTCTTCATTACATAAATATTTGAATAAACTTATATTCACATCTCGTTAAATGGCATCCGTCAAGCAGCAATTAAAAACCATAAATTTATCTCTCTAGCTGTTATATAATCTGTAAGGTATAGATAGAAAAATTTATTCCGATAGAGGGCAACATTTACCTAAAAAGGTCCGCAAGATCACATAATTACGAAAGAGCGTCGGAGATAAAAATTCATATGTTCTTCTCTCATAATTAACAGTACCTAGCATTCCAATTTGCCCAATGAAAGTAAACATTCTCTCTTGATGTGCATCTGGATCCATCATATAAAAGTACGTTATGCGTGTATTATTCTTTCATTATTCCATTTTGTTAGATCCAGTTCTTTACGCGCTCCCTAGCAATAGCGTCTTTATCGTCATCCCCCTACCGAACGCTGACTTTTTTGTTTTCCATAAAATACGAAATAATAAGTAATACATGCATTAATGCGTGTCAGCTTTGATTTTCTGCAAATAATTGATATAACTTTTCCATTTATTCTTTCAACTAAATTAACAAACGTGATTGCACCCTAGAAAGCCAGCACCACTAGGCAAGTGACTACCGCTATTATTAGGAAATCCGGCTATTTTTAGGCAAAAACACCAAATCATAAAACCGGGAAATTGGAAAATTCGGAAGAGTTTCGGTCCCGAATGTCCCAGATTCGTAAGAGTGCACATGGATTATATCAACAGGATTCTGGCCAACCACAAACTTGTAATGCACATTTTCATAGAAAAGAACCTTATGCAACTCGTGACGCAATAATTTCCTCTCTTTTTTAAAACAATTCCACCATTTTGCACTACTCTCGCACTCGAATCCCTTCAAAGTGTCGTCATTTCATGCGGACACTGACTGCTTCGTCACTCGTCCCATCGATCGACCGAGCGAGATTTCTTTCGCCATCCAAATAAGAAGAAGAAAAACTCACAACGGAGGAACAAAAATTTAAGACGACTCTCTCGCAAGAGAATATATAAAAAATTTCTGAAAAACTTTCCTCTTCCCTTCCTCTTCTTTATTTTTAATTTCAAAATGAACCAAAAATAACACAAACGAATCATTTTTGCCACACTTTTTGTCCATGCGCTTCCCGTCATTTTCCCGATACGGAGGAAAAAGTGAGACTCAAAAAGATAAACTTGGCGGAGGGAGGGAGAGATACAAGGAGGAAAGGAGAGGAGACAGGGAGAGAAGAGGGAGGGAGAGAGAGGGATGGAGGAAGAGAAGGAAAGATAAGGAGGGAGGGTGGCAGGGAGGGAGAGGAGGGAGGGGGGGACAGAGAGGGAGATAGATAGGGAGGGAGAGAGGGAGGGAGAGTGAGAGAGGGAGGGAGAGAGAGAGAGGAAGGGAGAGAGAGAGGGAGGGAGAGAATGATATGCAGGGAGAGAGAGTGAGGGGGAGAGAGAGAGAGGTAGGCAGTCAGGAAGAGGGAAAGAGAAAAGAAGAGCTGAAAAAAGATGGAAGAGAAGTTATAATAAGAGAAAAGAAAGTAAATTATTTTTTTCAGGGAAAATGGGGCAAAAACAAATATAGTCGCTAGGGTCTCTGAGGAGCGAAACGAAGGAGGAAGGTAGAGAGGGAGGAAATGGAGGCGTGGAAGTAAGGCAGAGCATCTGGTTGCAGATGCATCCCAAGAGACAACGGGGTCACTCGTCCCATCCACCCACGCCGTTCTTGAAGAGGTTGACTCCAAATTGAACGGCGGTGTGTGTGTGTGTGTGTTTGGGGTGGAGAAATTGTTGGATATGAAGGGAATGCATGCATGCACGTACGGCCTGCAGAATGGGTTGTTAGGGCGACGGGAACGGGGATGTCGGGGGAGGTGAAGAATGCCTTACTAGGGCGCGGTTGAGAGAGAGGGAGGAAGAGGAAGGAGAGAGAGAGAGATAGACAGAGTGGGAGAGGGAAAGAGAGAGATGGAGCAGAGGAAATATGTGTCGGTTTGCGTGTACGTGGCGTCGCGCTTCAATAACAAGTGGGCGGACGGCGGGGATTTTGCGTCCTGCTCCCTGCGCAAATTTACATGCGACGCGACGTTGATGGAGCCAAGAAAAGATTAATTTCGAAGCTCGTTTATTAAATTCATTTAATCCGGTGTCAAATACAAATACGGTGGAAGGTCATTGCCGATCTTTTTACGAGTTGCTGACTACCGATAATTTTACTCTTGCTAAAACCAAGCGTTTCGGTATTGATTTACCTATGAGAGCCTTTGGTTTAAACAAATATTAATTTGCCAGAAATTTTAATGCACACGAAGCTTTTTTCTCGGACTGATAATTACGGACGATTTTGCGAGGTTTTCCCTTAACACAGGCAAAGCATTGACTTGAAGTAATTTGTATAATTTTTCAACTTTCGAGAAAAATATATTGCGTATATTTTAAATTATAATTTTCTCATAGACTCAAGCATTTATTTACTTACATTTGCTTTTATAGCTTTAAAGTCATCGCGGATATATAGTTCTTTGTGTTCCCAAATTTCATAATTTAGCGTTATAAAATATTACAAATACATTCTAACGAATATTAAATTGATCACGCGTATTTGTGCGGCAAAAATAACGCGTGTACGTATTAGAATGTATCGAATCTGAGTCCAACAATAGCTGTTGCTATGGCAACAATGAGTGACAAAAACTGCAAAATCGCCAGTATTTGCGCGAAATTCTAAGAAATACAATCGATAAGAAAATTTCTACGATAAAAATTAGAATTTTCATATTTTTCCTCAGAGAATAGTACAGAACTCGCTCCGATATTACAATTCTAAGATATTTTAATGTGCTAGAGAAAATTACCTTGCACGATGGATTTCAGATTTCCCATGCAAATCAAATGGGAAGGATAGTTCCTGAAATCGAACTCGGGACTTCAATATTCGCAACAAAAACTATCCTCGGGAGCTTGGCTCATGTAGCAAGAGATTTCCACTAGGTTTCATGAAAATCAGTCAATTGGTTCAAATGTTAATAGGGGGGACAGACAGACACAACGACAAAACTACTAAAGCCTATTTACATTCTGGAAAGTGGGCTAAAAAGTACTTTCTCTAGGTATATCCAATAGCCAGAAAAACGTATAAAATGCCAAATGCGCATTTCGACTACAATGCAGCAGTGGCGATTCACCGAAAGTAGATTCTAAAATGTTTCTTCTGTTGAATCTAATTTAAGTCCTTAATCTAAAAAGCATTAGTGTACACAACCATAACTAGTTTCTTAATTGAATATTCCAGTCGAATTTCTCGGATGAAGCATTTGCGATTGACATTAAAAGGAGAAAAATTGATTGAGCACTCAACATCACATACGAATTATCGGTCTCGCGCATAGATTAGACCAATGGGATAGACATCAACGACCACGCAATAACTCCGGACCTATAACGATGATAAATAATAGCGAATAAGTTTCATTGATAGAATTACGACAACACAATGGATGTTTGGGGCCATAAATGTTGTGGCAGCACAATGCAAAATATCGTTTAGATGATAATGGGCTGGGAAAAATGATAGGTTTAAAGGTTACGAGTTAGGAATAAGTAGGACGATGGATTTGGTTTGTAGTTGAGTAGGAATAGGACAAGGACGGCGAGGGAGTGATTCGGATTTTTATAGACCGCAGAACGACAGTTGAGAAAGAGCTTACATGAGTTTCTACTTTAAAGCCGCAATTTCAGGCAATTCACCTAGGATTCGTTAATTACTATCACTTATACGCATGTCAGGCGATATAATCTGATCATTAGCATTAGAATGAACTTTGTTTTGCCGTCACAAATAAAGAATCTATTTCAAATTGAGATCCTTATTCGCTATAGAGTCGTATTGGAGTTTATACAACATGGAGAGAGGAGGATTGCCTTGAATGCGATCATAAATTGGCAGATAGACACATTGAAAATATAAAATTATGCAGGAATTTCGATTAACGGGAAGTCTTTTTTATTCCATTTGAGACCATTAAATCGTCCATTTCAGCGTTTACTTTCCTAATCACGTTTAAAAAGGGAACGAACCTTTCACAAAATAGTATCTCTTCGATTATAAAAATTGAATTAAATTAAGTCGATACTCGAAGATTATGAAATTTCTTACTTGGCGTTCAGGCTTCCGTGTTCGTATAGAATATGAATATATTGATCCGGGGAAAATGATATGTTCATGGAAAATTCCAAGGAAAGCTTCGTTAGCTTTAGAATTTACATGTACGAGATTATCTAGAAAATGCGAAAAAATACCTGTAAAAATCTATTCGGAACGGTTACTATTCATTCCATATCAAATAATGAATTGGTTGGCAAATATCAACTCTTGCAAACAGATTTATGAACTCATTAATGAATCAATTGAGGCAATGAGAAAGAGACACACTCGCATTACACAAAATCCTCTGCATATTCTCCAAATAACTTTATATGATATTAATACGTGGCAAAGAATGTGGGAGCGGGAATGGGAGCCGTCGGAGTGCTTGGGAAAGGGAGCAGAGGGAGGGAGAGGAGGGAGGGAGCGGAGGGAGGGAGCGGAGGGAGGGAGCGGAGGGAGGAAGCGGTGGGAGGGAGCGGAGGGAGGAAGCGAGAGGAGTCGAAGAGGAAGAAGGAAGGATCGTAGTAGCACTATCGAGGGGATGATGTCTGCGGTGAGTGAAGAGAAAGGGAAGCAGTTGAAACTAGGATCGAGACATCTAATCCCAAGGAAAATAGGAAACCAGTCGTGGAATTAGTGGGTGAGGAGGTGGGCGAAGGGTGCAAAGGAGGAAGTGTGTTGGAGTCGGGTGAGAGGAGGGAAGATGAGAAGGGAGAGAGGAACGGATGAGAAGAGGTGAGTTGGAAAGGAACACACTTATGAGGGAAAAGAAAAAGGGGGAAGGGGTTGGAGGAGATGGGCGGCGACGTGTGGAAATGGGAAGACGAAGAATAGGAGGAAAAAGAAGAGAGGAAAGGGCGAAGGAGAGGAATTCACACCACGAGTAAGAGGACGAATGGCTGCTGCGACTCACAGAGGAATAGCGAAAAGGAAAATTGTGGTCACATGCAGTTTGGCGAATGGACAGACAGACAAACGACTACATTTAGAGTGAAATTGAGACTTATATAGTCCCTTCTTAAATTTAACCTCTTGTCATCTAATTTCAATATTTATACATTAAAAATAAATTAATTAGATATGAATTACAAATTAATTATATATTAATTACATATTAATTACAAATTAATTATGTATTGGTTAATGAGTATAACCATAGAATATTATTTATTTTGTAGGTCGAAAAAAAACTGTGTATCAGCTTTATTTAAACAGAAAAATATGTCTTCCTGTGGTAAGATTCTGTATTTACTAAGTAAAAGTTTTGGATTATACGTTTTCGGTCGTTGTGTTACTCAACGATAAATCTGAATATAAAAAATGTTCGTATCTTTATTTCTACAACAATCTCATTTTAATTTTTATTATTTTCACCAAATCAGTTGTTCAAATAAGAAATCATGCCTAAGAGAAGCGGAAGATTATTCTCAGATCAAATAAGATCACTTCCAAGCCAATGTTTCTCACCAGAGCAGCAGAAAATGTCGATAAAAGAAATAAAAGACTTGAAGAGCAGTGAGACAGGCGAACGTCAGAGCAACAAAGACTACTGACCAAACGAATTTAAGACATGAAGAAGAAAGACTGATACAGGCGAGTGCAAGAGCAAAAGAAACTAATGACCAAAGGGATTTACGACTTTAAGGACAAAAAAATGAAATATATCACAGAAGGTACAATAAGAAAACTTATTTAACAGTTCTTTAATTTCAACGAAAATATAATCTTGAACTTCTTCCTACCTTAAGTACCTATATGTACATTTTGCTTTGTCTTCAACTGAACATTTCTATGCATCAATTAAGCCAATTATACGTATTAGATTATAATAACACTTTCCATGTCATACCAACACACTTTTTGTCGCCAAATTCGATTTCAAAGTCCGGGAACTCATTTTGTTTTGTAGAGTTCACTTAAAATATTCACGTGACGAATTAGCACACAATGTTAAGCTAAATTTGAATATATTTTCGAAAGTGTTTCCACCGGTTGTATTCCTAGATCTTGCAATTCCTGCCCAAGGTTTTAATGTTTTTGAAATTCATGACCACATAATATGATGAAGTTTCTTTCACTGGAAATAAATTCGACTGAAATAACTACATATATTTTAAAAGTGGTTCCATCGACTGTTTATTATGATTATTTGATAAAAAATAGTCTCCAAATTTGTTGATAAAGATTGCGTGAAAAATTGATTTGGTTGGGGAAAAAATGGGGAGACAAGAAATATTGCATACCATTAGGCATTACAATAAAAATTAACTTGGTTTCATTATTTGGTTTTATTCTCAAATTTTACTCAATATTTTTTGTCTTGACTTAAAAACCCGAGCAACGCCGGGTACTTTAGCTAGTAATACATAAAAATAGGATGGAAGGAGAAGACGAGACAAGGCAAAGGAAGAAGGGTAAAATAACAATTATCAGCCATAAACATATCAATCAATTTATAAAATGCAAACCGTAATAAACTCATCAATTTGCGGCATAGATAGGAAACCATGGGAGAATCTACAAGCTAATTAAGACGGAATAGCGATCGCCATTGGCGCAGACCTCTCCTTATGGATCTCTCAGCTAGATTCTCTCTTGTCGCTGTCCGAAAAACCTAATCTGTGTCACCGAATCGAATTCTTTTTTTTATGGAATGGAGCGTTCGCATCCACCGCACCAAACGCCACCCCTTGGATCAGTTACTGCGAAGAGCATAAGGCAATGAGTATGGAGGGAATTGCCGAGGGACATCGGCGGGATATAAGCGGAAACATGAGAAGCAAATTATAGTGAAAATTGACGAGGATTAAAAAAACCAAAGAAACTTTAGCAATGTGAACAAACCAAATTCTGGAAACCTTCATATAAATTAAAAACATTCGCAAAAGATAAGATTTAACGAACAGAGCGAGAAGTGCTTAGTCCTTAATCGATTGTCAGTGGTTCCTTTCGATGCGGGAAACAAAAGGATTTGAATACGTATTCGCTAGAAGGGACTTGAATGCGAGTTTTACAAAGGTTTGCGAAACAAGAAACTGGAAGAAAAATATAACGAACAAAAAAAGCGAGAGAGAGAGAAATAACGAAGGGAAAACGGCGAGGCGAGGAATGAGATGAGAGACAGAGAGGAGATGAGAGGCTGAGAGAGGAAAAGAGAGGTGGGAGAGGTAAATGGGAGTGAAATCACCGCGGGAGAGGGGAAGTTAAGAGGAGCAGCAGCAGGAGAAAGAGGGATAAAGATCGATATAGACGCCTTTTCGAAGCATACCTCAAACTCCGAAGGCTCGATGCGGCCGCGATAGGGCGGGGGGTGGCAATGTGGGAGTAAAGGGGCAGACCGGGAGGGGGAGACGCACATGGGGGGAGGGGAAGAGGCGGAAGGGAGGTTAACGGTGACGGGCAGATCGGGAAGGCACTACCGAAGCGCATACTATGTAGAGACTGGGAGAGGGAATCACAATTGTTTTTTTGGAGAGGGCGTGGGCGTGGTAGGGAGGCAAATGAGGCCATCAAACAAAAGCGGGTTGCACGAGTCGTACGTCATTGATCAAGGAGTCCCTCCCCCTCACTCCCCCCCTCACTTCCCTCCTCAATTCCCCCCTCCCTTCCTCCCCACACACTCCTCGTAACCCGATACGTGAAAAAACCGATGCAATGGTAAAACCTCATCGGCTGCTCAGGGTTATCGCTCGCGCTGGAGGCGAATAATGACTCGGATCTGAAGGAGAGGCATGTGAGGAATTATCCAATCGGGTTGACTGGTTTTGCCGGGCGGGAAGAGGGGGGTTGGGTTGGGCGGAAGGTGGGAAAAGGGGAGGGGGAGATGGAGGAAACTGTGCTGAGATTGATGCGGAGTCATCTGACGGGGATTTTCGAGATAAGCCATCCGACTCCTCTCTCTCTACCCTTATGATTGTGGTATTCCTCTTATATGTGTGTGTTCTTGTGCGCCCGCCCGCGTGTGTGTGTTTGTGTGGTGATGGCTTGTGAGGAAGAGAGCGTAGCGACTATGCATTCGTCTCGAATCGGAAGTCCGTTTTTTAGGAACTTGCATGTGATTGCGGTTCGAACTTGGGGTGTGTGGAAGATTTACCAAGATCGGAAGTTTCGTCGGAAAAAACAGCGAATGCATTAATCAGGCGGGGGAGAGAGGGAAAGAGAGAGAGAAGAGGGAGAGAAGAGTGAAAAGAAAGAGAGGGAAAGAGAGAAGAGATTGAAGAGAAAAAAAGGGAGGTGAGAAAAAGAGAACGAAAAGAAATAGAGGATAGATAGATATCTGTCTTTATTAGGAAAGAAAATGAGAGAGAGGGAAAGAGAGAGAAGAGAGAAAGAGAGAGAAAGTGAGAGGGAGAAGAGAGAAAGAGAGGGAAAGAGGGATAAAGACAATCGGTTATGGGCATCGCCGTCTGCTATACTAATACGCCAATTCACTTTCCAAGCTTTACATATAATCAAGCGAACACGGTGTAATTCACCTTTCTCCCACAGAGCGCCGATAGCGTGTCATTCCAAACCTTGTCTCGCTTAAAAATATTGTTTTTTACTGAGTTGAGTGTGCACTGTAGAGTATTTCTGGTGTTAGTTGGAAGTTTTGTAGCAGTTATTGTTTTCAATTGTGCTCCAGGAGTGTTGCTCAGCAGGTAAATATTTCTATAACAATGTTAAATTTGGATTTTCAGATATTTATTTCACTATAATTTATTCCTTATTTATTTGTTTTTGTTTTGTTTCTGCATAAAATATAGTCAAGTTAAATGGTTTCTGTCTGTATTAAGATTTTAATATCAGTTCTTGATCACAATGATATCCGTGCCGTTAACTAATTTTGTAATTAAACACGAAATGATAGTCCAACTGCAGAACTGAAGAAGAAAGTTGCTTGCAAATTTTATGATTTATTGGGTTATCTGAAAGTTTAAAATTCATAAACAAAATTCATGACATATGGTCAATATTTCAGGTCATTGCGACAATGGTTTATTGTTGCGTTTCATTTAGCAATAGTAAAAGTGTGAAAGTAAAAGACATCATTTCACGAATTTCCTGTCATTCAAGAACAGAGGGAGAAATGCAATCAATATCCAGGGCAAATTTCACTCCCAATTTTAGATCAAGGCCCTCGCCAATAATGGGTCCAATCAATCTGTTGTTTGCAGTTTACATTTTACAGAATCTGATTATGTTCCTGGGTTGAAAATAAAGAGACTAAACAACATCGCCATTGCAAGCTATAAAGTGCCTATTACGAATTTTCCAAGGAGACCAATGGTGAGAAATCCCGTTCCGACTGGTGGAAAGAAAAGAAAACGCAATGACAGTCCCGAAATCTCTGGTGCAGAAGACAATGTTTCGGATAAAGAAACATGCTGTTCTGTAAAAGTTCAAACGAAATATGCCTCCGCAGAAGCAGAGAAAAGGAAATTAAGGGAGAAAATGTGGCGGGCCAACAAACAAATAAAGAAACTACAAATTTTCTTGGAAGAAAGCAAAACTAAGTTGCAGCCATACGAAAACAAATATCATGATGCTCTTAAGGACGTGCTCCAAGTTCATGAAGCTGATCCATCTGATCTCAAGAGGAATGTTCTTCTAGATCAGATCTTAAATTTCCAGAAAAAGTCTCCAAGATAGTCTGAGAGAACAGTAAAACAATGCTTCATTTGGCAGTATCTAACTCCATAAGGGTATAAATTTCCTAAAAACTTCATTCTTACGTTACCTAACAAACCCTAACTATCTCAATACGTAGGAAACGTACCAGGTGAGACTGGAATGACGTCGTTGATAAAAAGAGAGGCTACATCTAAAGTGTGAACAGCTCAACGAAGCAGAGAAGATGTGCTCATTAATTGTTGATGAAATATCTATTAAGCAGCAGTTGCAGTATGATAGGAAGCTGGACTCTTTTTTGGTGAAGAAGATATTTCAAAGCATGTTGGTAATATTAGAAATGGCTGCAAGAGTTACCTGAATAATGAGCATAACATAACTGAGAAGAAAAACAAAAATCTTCTGTTTTCTCATTTCCGTAATATCAACAAAATACAGACTACCTGAAGCATATTTTTTCTCCAAGAGACTTTCAGGAACACATCTTCACGCTCTGACACTCGCGCTAATGAAATAAATTGAGAATTGTGGTTTCGTGGTTTTACGTCTGGTAAGTGACGATCACAAAACAAATGTCAACATGATGAGAAGGCTATCTAATGCGAAGACAGTTAAGCCAAGGATCTGTCACCCCGTGAATCCTTAACGACCTCTTTTCCTGGCTTTTGATCAGTGCCACATAATAAAGAATCTAAGAAATGCTCTCCTAGACAAGGTTATGTTTGACGGTGAAGAAGAAATAAGCGGGGTACATATAAAAATCCTGTACGAATTACAGTCCAATGAAATTATAAAACTAGTTCGTTGTCTCACGCGGAAGAACGTTAATCCCAATAAATTTGAGAAAATAAATGTTAAAAGTACTAAAGACATTTTCTCTACTGAAGTCATCACAGCTTTAGAATACCTAAAAGACAACAGGCAACTTGAAAATGCATGGGAATTCGCAGATTCAGGAGCAACTGTAACCTTTCTGAGGAACATGAAAAAGTGGTTTGAGATTCATGATACAAGCAGTACCAATTTAAGGTCTAAACATTCAGAAAATGCATTTCTTTGATGTAGATTAATTAAATGTAAAGTACTTCTTTAGCCAATGTAGATGATGAACGACTTCAACGGCTGGAGAGCGATTATTCGAAGTACCTTAAATGTATAATGGAAGCAAGTGATAAAAACGGAAAGGGGTTTATGAATAAGGAAACATATGATGCAATTCTGCTGACGTCTTTTTCTAGGGTGGGATGCGGGAAGTATCTTCTAGAATCTGGTTTACATTTCGTACTAACAAGGGCATTAAATAGTGACCCGATTGAAATGTTCTTCAGTGCGTTGCGACAAATGCCAGGTAATAACGACATGCTAGAATCCAGGGGCAGTTGTGTTTAGCTCGAACAGAATCCTAAAAACAAGTATTGTCATTACCTTCGTCCTCAAACATTGAAGAAAGGCAAAGGTGTATAGTGTTATGAGAAAAAAATGTTAAATTTCTGATGGAAAAAACATCTCGGCTGAGGCCACAGAAATACCAGATACAGCAAGGGACATACTTCTGCAGCTAGAGAAACCTAGAGTAACATAAAACTGTATCTCTGCACTATTTTCTTGTGAAAATTACAGTTTTGGTAAAATTAATCAATTGTGTTTAAAAAATTTGACTTATTTTATTCTCACAGGTCTTGGCTCTATGAAACTGTCGGCTTTAAGCTACGTTGGAGGATTCGTAGTATCGAAAATTGTGAAGTGCATCAAATGTAAATTTTGTGTTGATCTAATGTCAAGCTCTAAATGCAGATCCTCACTAATGTATTTGATAAGTAAGAGGGACAACAACAATCATGTGAATTATCCTTATCATCTACTCATTTGGATATTGAAAATAGTTCAGGAGTTTGTTGAGAAAGCATCTGACTGTGTATTCTCTAACATTAGTGAAATCCTTACAATAACTATTTTATCAATTCTGAGCAGTTCCCCAAACATTAAGTGTTCCCAAGATGACCATGACCTTAAGTAAAGTTATCTGCGAAACTGTTGTATCCCTCTATTTAAAGAATATAGCAACAGCTACGACAGAACTCTTTGAGCGTGTGAAATACTTAAACGCTTAACCACATAATCGAAAGATTCTGCGTGTTTGATCCATGAAAAAAGTGAGCTCACAATAGAAATGATGCATGGTGATTTTTCGTATTAATTTTTCACTCAGGACTGGCTAAAGTACTTAATTTTATAGGAAAGAAATCTGTAGAATACTGTCCTTATATACATTCTTTTTAACTTAGAATAAATACTTTGAAATATTTTTTCAGAATTTCCTGGCTTTCATTGTATTTTCCCAAATCATTTCTTTTTTCAGTGGTTGATGCGTATTTTGAACTATATTTATCAATGTGTTTATCAAATTGTTTTTTCAATACGGAGGACACGCTAAGAGCGCCACGTTGCGGAAAGTTGAACTAGGGCGATTTCACGTTTCAGCGTGACAAGCCGTATTAGTATAGCAGACGGTTTTGGGAAAGTGATCTTTCGTTTTTTTCCTAGTCTAACTTAGGTTGACACCATTAGGATTGACCGAGACGCGAACTGAATATAAATTTCGTGATAACTTTAAATTTTATGTATAAAAATCAATCGCTTAGAAGTTGGTTTGCGTATCTTCATAAAATTTAATTCCATAATTCGCTTTTTCGTCTGTATTCGAGCTGGAATGATTCTACCTTTAAGGATATAATCCGGATTTGTGTCGACCGCATTTCCATTGGTTCATGATTAATTTACATATAGCCCTGAGGTCATATGCCCCATAGAGCGATTTATCCGGCCCTCGATAAAAAAAGTGATCGGTAAAATTTAGCATAACATTTTTGTATTTTTTCGGTAAAATTATGGCATCAAAACCTTTTCTAACTAGGTTTTAACGCTGATAAATTATTTAGACTTGACTTTCGTTAATATGAGGCAATAAAATCTCTAGGTAACTTCAGATGTAAATACTCATCCGGCCCGCAGTATCTCTCGAGACTTCTAACGCGGCTCTCCGAAGCATTCACAGTTACTAATGTGGCCCGCAATGCAGAAAAGGTTGCCGACCCCTGGCCTACACGAGCACTTCAAATTTCTAACGAGTTAACTTTCCAACAATTAAAACTACATTTTGGAGGAATACAGTTGGTTTTAACAAACATCAATCCTCCAATTAGTAATATTTATATTAATAGCGTAATAAAATGAGATTTTTGAAGCTTGTGATGCAAAAAAATTAATCGTCTTAACCTGCAGATTTGCAGGAAAATTATAAAATTGATATCGGTCATATCGTTGACGAGAAATTGAGGTTTTTATGCGCTCTCTGCACGTAGTGAACGCGTATAGGGGAAGTCGTTTCTGTCCGTCCGTCCATCCGCATGTTTAAACTCTGGAACCGCTGGACGTATTTCAATGAAATTTGGTATTTGGGAGTTCTGTTAAAATTTGTGGATCGATTCCAATTTTGGTTAAAATCAGACAATAATTAAGATCATTTTACATGAAGACCTACATGTATTTTAATGAAATATGGTATGGGGAAGTTTTAGTAAAATTTGCCACAGAACTCATTTGGAAATTCTCTGTACTCCGACATGGAGTAAACCTTTCCATACTTGTTTGTCATCGACTAAGCTCTGCTCGACGTAGTTGTAGTGATTGATGTTAAAGTGGCGCTCCTAGCGGACAATAATAGAAGGAAATAAACCTTGCAATCGCTGAGCTTCTTGGTAATGTGACAGAAGGCTTACTATCAAGACAATATTAATCTAACCAACCAGTCGATTTATCGACGGGCAACTACTAGTTAACAAAGAATGAAGCTGTAAAAAAACATAAAATGAAGAAAGAAGCATACGAAAACCAGAGGATGGAAGATGAAATCAATTCTTGCACACATTTTCGGACGATATAACCAAGAGAATATAATGAATCCAATAAGATTCATAACTCTGTGCGCAAGTCAATGTTCAATTAGACAAGAGTGCCAGTAAGCAGATATCATTACGGTAAATTTTTTCAGCAGATGTTTTCCCTTTATGATTTTAAATGAAATAAGTTTCTTTGAGATTAAATTGATATGGAAAATTCGAAGAATACATATTTTATGTTACAGTCGAGCCGGCCAGAGTTGTCACCTACCCACCGATGGGAAGGCGATGTTGCCAGATGCTGTTACCACTATCGGTTTACCACAATCTGCGGGGGCCGATTGTGTATCTTCCTCGATACCGATCGAAATCGATAACCTTAGTTATCGATGCCGAAGGCTTACGGCGATCGAAATCGAAATCTCTTCAAATATGTGATTTTATAACATACGTCGACTTCGATCAATGCATGGGACTCCTATCGAAAACAGTGTTGCAATATTTACATTTTAGGCTAGGTTGGCGCATGCTTATTCACTACTTACCGGCGAAGCGTGGAACGTAGTAGCTGTCAAGATACGAGTCAGTTAGTAGTTAAAAGACATGAGATAAGGTTTTGCGAATTATTCTTTAATTACAGGAAGCCGAAAATTATGACATTATGACATAACGTAGGCTATGAACGTGGCCATATTAACCATAAATACCGCCTTTGTACTACAATTACTACTGTAACTCTTCTTTGCGTAATTTGAAAAGAGTATTTACACTCCAAAAAAGCCTATTCGAATAATTACTAAAATCAGGGATATGTATAACACAATCTTACATGAATGTTAACAAGATGTACTTAAGGTAAAAAGTGAAGATCTGCATGATTATAATACTAGAAACAAGGATCTATTAAATATAGAGCTTCCAAAGCAAATAAGAGCATCGGTTGACAGTACAAAAGTTTCCAAGGGATCTGAAAGAATTATTTATAGAGTCTATATATTATTCCATTGAAGAGTATATGTAAAGAGGAAAAATGTGATTAGCCTCAATATGATTAGTTGTGTTTTGTTTGAAATATATATGTAATGTAATGTTATATGTAATATTGTAATAAGCAATTGACGATGCCCACACAATGTAAAATTGTCCATGAAAAATAAACTATTATTGTTATTATTAAGCAAAATGAGAACGTAGCTCGTCTCGCCTTAGTTTATTGTCAACTACTCCTTAAACGAGGACGAAGAATTTTTATAAATATTCATATTTTCTTTTATTTCGTAAGGTATTCCTTAAATTGTTGCAATATTGTAGATAAATTGGAATAGGTATCATGCAGTTTAGATGTTACGTTAATATGTCATTCAATATTATTATCGTTTCCCTTCGAAAGAAAGAAATTTCCACAGGAATTCCTGTTTTCCTAGTCGGCTGTGGCAAGTGTGGAGATTAGGCAACCACTAGATACATAACACCTTCCTGTGGTAACCTATATAATTTTACAAATTCTCCTCTATCAATCTCAAATGAATTCATCGAATCCTTTAGTCGTTTTCTACTGACGCTTTTCATTTTCCTCTGCGAGTAAATACGTCACAACAAACCGAGCAGCCATGACAGTGCGAGATTTCGATCGACTTGGGGTTTACGACGAGTCTCCAGGCATCGAAATTAATTTCGACGGAAAAGGAAAACGATTTCGATGGAAATCGTAAACGCTAGTTATACAATCGCACGTCAAGATTTCGATCGAAAACTACCCAATATGACGGCCATTTCGATCGAAATCGACGAATGAAAAGTTACACAATCGGCCCCCTGAATTGACGTTCATTACGCGTCTGGGACTAGCGAAACGAGGGGTAAGAGAAAGTGACAACAGCGCACCGTTGCCACGGTAACGGCTGGCTTTTTCCGCTGCTCATTGGCTAAAGTGGCACTTGACTGCTTCCAAGCAGCCAAGTGCCAACTCTGTCCGGCTCAACTATCATCAAGATTACCAAAATTCAGTTAAATCAAACACTATAAAACCCTAATTCTCTTGGTCACTTTGTCTGTAACGCTCAAAATCTCAGCCGTTTCTTCAGTCAGGTCAATCAAATTCTGTATAGGCTCCTCATTTTTCCTCAGGACTGTCATAAGCAAAAAAATCTCCAAAAAAGACCCGGGTTCGACCCCAGTAGATAATTTCCATTTCCAATAAGATAATACTTAAAAATTAAAATTAGCGGCGTGCAAGCTTTCATTATTTTGCTGATAAAAATTTGAAAAGCTGACCCTCAATCTTCAAACTGGGACTGTTTTAAAGGTAAATAAACAAGGTTTCTTGGTATTATCGCCGATTGTCTCCCTCAAGCCGCAAACGCTCGAATTTAACGATTAAATTACTTATATTGGCAAAATTGAGCAATTTTATGAGGATTTGCCTTGATAGCTACGCCATTGTCGAAATCGAGACCTCATTATTGTCTCAATAGGAGATTTTAAGTTAAATAATATATTCCTTCCAGGGGTATTGACGCTTTTATACTAGTCTAATAATAATTAAAAAGAGGTTTCGTTGATCCTCGAAGCAAAAAGGAGGGGAACAAATATTACATATTTTGCGTACATTTATTTTACGACGACGTCGGCGAGAGAACAGTAATCGCGTTATAATGGGACGAACTGATGAAATTTAATATCGTCTGGCAGCGAGCCAAGCACGCCGCATGAAAGCAACACCCGGATGTCATCTGCATCGCACATCGATTACAATTTTCGCGTGCGCCGTTCCAGACGCACGCACGCCCACACACAAACGATACATTTCGAAGACGAAACAGTGTCTCATTTTTTTTTAGACCGAGCCGCTAAGAACGTACATTAATTCAGACATGTTTCGAAGGCCCTAAACGTTAGCACACACCCGCCAACCGCACGAGGAATGCCAGACTTTGCACTGCGCCTCCGCCGAAAAAAAAGAAAGGCAGCGTCCCTCCGAAACCGTTAAGTTAGAAAAAAAACGTCTCTCAGTCCAGTCCACACTCTGGAGCGGGGAAAAAATTGAAGAACGTTCCCCGACTCTCGGAACGGAGTTTAATAAAAAAAACAAACGCCTGCGAAATACGTCATTCACGTGACAAGAATGGAGCGGGCGTGATTTGCGTCTCCCACGAAGAGAGTGCGGAACACGCGGGCGCATTGCGTGCCTTAACCCGAAGCGGAGGTCGAATTCCACTCACGCCGAAAGAGAGACAGAGAAAGAAAAGGAGATCTGTAGGAGTATTTTTTCTTGAAAGAGCTGGCGGGGATTGGAGGGAAGGTGGAGAGAGGGAGGGGACGGAGGGAGGAGGAGAGGAAAAGAGGATGGAGAGAGGGGAAGGAGAAAAGGGAAGGGAGGGAGGGGTAAGGAGAGAGGGGAAAGGAGAGAGGTGGGAGTGGAATGAAGGAAGGAGGGCAAAAGAGGAAAGAGGAGAGTAAAGGAGAGAGGAGGGAGGGGGAAAGGAGGGGGAAAATGAGTGGGGAAAGGAGAGAGGGGAAAGGAGAGAGGGGAAAGAAGAGGAGGGAGAGGAATGGAAGGAGGGAGGGGAATTAAGGACGGAGGGAAAAGGAGGAAAGAGGAGGGGAAAGAAGATAGGAGGGGAAAGGATGGGGAAAATGAGTGGGGAAAGGAGAGAGGGAAAAGGAGAGAGGAGGGAGAGGAATGGGAGGAGGAAGGGGAGGAGTGAAGAAGGGTGGGGAAAGGAGGAAAGAGGAGGGAGAGGAAATGAAAGAGGAAGGGGAGGAATGAAGGAGGGAGGGGAGGAATGAAGAAGGGAGGGAGGGGAAAGGAGGAAAGGGAGGAGGGAGGGGAAAAGAGGGAGAGGAAAGGAGGGAGGAGAAAGGATGAAAGAGGGGAAAGGAGAGAGGAGAGGGGGAAATGAGGGGGAAAGGAGAGAGGTAAGGCCAGAATGGAGGCATAAGAGTGAGAGATAAAAAGAGTAGAAAGGTTATAGAGATATCGGATGACTGATAGGGACTTGGAGGGGCGGGGACTCCGCCATGTACGATTATCTACTCCGTGGGATCGAGCAGACCCTGCTAATCTGTAAAATTACGCGAGACTGTTCGGGAGCGGAGGTAAGGGAGGAGAAAGGGGGATGGGGAGGGGCTGAGGAGAGTTGTTAAATGAGAGAGCCGCGGCTGGGATTGGTAGAGGGCGCAAGGAGAGGAGAAAATGAGGGAGAGAGAGCTAAAGGGAGAGAAATAATCCCGCTTTTCCTTAAACAGTTTTTTAAGGGCTGGTGGCGTCATCAAGGCACTTTTGACCGTTCAGCCTGTATGATAAAAAAGAAGCCGTGGGAGCGAAATTAAAACGGCCCAAATAGCGACTCTTTTCCGATTGCGAAAACAGCCTTCTATTTCTAGTTTCCTACATTTACAGATACAAGGAGAGAAAAGAGTTTTCGGATCTCAAATTGGAAATTTAAAATCGTCCGATCGTCGCACGAGCGTTACCGAAACGACCTAACGGAATGATATTTTTGGATTGGAAATAAGGCCGAGATAAAAACGATCATTTTTCATTAAAAATGCCCTTCTGGAAGAAATTAGGTTTGGAAGGACAGGACGTTTGAGGGGATGAAATATACGTCGGTTCATCCACGATCATCGGAAGTTGGGCGATATTTTTTTTCGGCGGTCCATAAATCGTCGACCGAGGTGTGTTTTGAATGATGGACCGAAATGATGATTCTGGTCGACGCCGCTCGCTCTCTAGGCATTCATCTTCGGCAGTTTTATAGAGCCGAACGGATTCAGAGGATATTTTTTCGTTTTACAAATGGATCCTATCGATTGAGACCGTGTTTTTGCAATTATCCGTGATTAGCCTCGAATCTTGTATATATGCGTCGGTTCTATACTTTATTTTATTTTTTAAATTCGCTCTTTTGCTTCTCGAAGAACAATCCCGCTTAAATAAGTGGATTGCTACTAACGTGGGAGAGCGGTTACTCGAAGATCCGATCGGTTTCCGAAATCACGCGATCCGAAGATCGCTTCGGATTAGTTTTTCAAATAACTCGTTACAATTTCCTGTCAATGTAAATTGCTTGTGCGACCTTAATTTCGACCGAATTGCGTTAAAAATTGCTACTCTTTCTACTTGATGTAAAGGCAATTTCTCGGAATTCATCCCAGGAGAGAATTTGACTGATTGTGAGTGATTCGACGCTGTATTTATCCATAAAAATTTTAAAATTAAAAAGAATATTAGACGATGGTATTACCGAACTTATATCAACACCCTGTTCATTCCCTGTGCCCACAAATTACTACATAACATGGAGATAGAATACATTAAATTTACAATGGGATATAAGCCAAAAATTGTAATTCATTAACTGGAGGCTTTGCTGGAAGCGTGCAGAAGAAATCGTTTATCGCATCTTTGGAGAATTCGTAATTTAAACAATAATCGTTTTTTGTACGTAATGGTAAAAGAAACTATTACATGTAATTGGCAATATCATAAAGCAACTTTAGTTTGATAACCACCTTACCTGATAAAGCATTGAAAAGAAGTTCTATTTCACATCTTATTTGTTCTTATTCATCGGAGTTACTTTTTTCGTCATTCGTATTCCAAACTTAAGGAAATCTCGATAATTATCAGAATGTTTGCCGTACTCATAAAATTACATAGGACCACATTGGTATAACGGAGGAAGACGGGAGTCTGGGGAAAAGAGAGTGAAAGAGGGAGAAGAGAGGGGAGGGAGAGAATGAAGGAAAGCGAAAGTTTGGGAAAGCAGGAGGTTTGGTGGGAGGGAGGGAGAGATGTAAGGAGGGAGGAGGAGATATAAGGAGGGAGGGAGGGATATAGGGAGGGAGGGAGGGATATAGGGAGGTAGACCGAAAGCCCGAAAATAGAGCTAGATATAATCTTCTACCTTAAATATATTCCGAAAGGAGGAGGTTGAGGGTTTCACACGGGCAGCGGACGAATTCGCCTCGCGTAGCGCGTAGGGGCTGGGCCCTGAGCTAATAATTAAAATAAATTTCTAGAATGAATTCAATATTTAAATGTTGAAAATGCAATATATCTGCTATTATGATGATTTTGTTCTTTTGATACTATAATAGGGAGCACGGATGAAGGCGGGTGGCAAATGGATGCGCAGAAAGCAAGGAATGTCATGTGATTTCTCTCCTTCCTTCACTTGACCAATCAGGGTCAGTCAGTTACAGCGGCTCTTGGCGTGCGGTTCGTACATTTGCGGCGTTATTTTCGTGTTTATTTGCGTGTTTTATGATTGAGATTTAAATAGTACCGTCTTGTGTTGTTTTAAAATGGAGGGCGAAGGAAAGAAACGCATGGTTTTGAACAAACAAGCAAGAGAAATCGTATATAAAGTGTATCAGTACTTCAAAAACGAGTCGGAGCATGCAGACGATTCAGCACGTACAGCTGGTTACAATGTTGCCAGCTATCAAGAGCAAACGGCGAGCGCTTGTGGTATAGCCAAGGACTTCGTGCGTCATGCGTTGTTTTCCGAGATTAAGATTATGCAGGCTGGCGGTTTGGCAGCAATGTAACGTGTATTTCTTTTCTGCGCAGTAATAATGACTCATCCGCCTTCGTTCGTGCTCCCAAGTATAGGACTTCTTGTATGTCCTCCCTTAATTTTGAACAGCTATTACACGAATCGTGCCATAATTCTGTTGGATTACTATTGAGTGTTATTTTATTACTTGTCTCTCTGATATTTAGCCAACGTTTTCATTTCACATTGAAAATCGGAGAGAAAAGAGATAAAAGAGGAGGAATAGTAAAGTGGAGGTAAGAGTTCACGAAAATTCCTCGTACATCCTTCATGAGCATTCACGCCAGTAAACCTATGGATTTCATTTAAAAATAAACTCATGGATTTCATTTGGAAAAAAAGCTAAAAAGCTTCCAGTACTTTCAATCACAATCAACATACAGGATATCGAAATTTCGAAATTCCATTCCTAGTCTATATGTTTAGCCTCCTCAATTACGCAGAAATCTATGGCATGGCGGATTTTCCCGTAAATAAAGCCTCGCTATTTCTCATATTGTGAGGAAATCGGTAGGAAACATTAAACTTATTCCATAGAGCAAGAGAAACGCAGTATTCTAAACCGTCCGCTCTCTCCGGACTTTTCATTCTCGGTAATAGAGGACGCTCTAAAAAGATTAATGTTTAGGACTCGTCCCCATTAGACTGTCACGACATCGTCCGGGGAGTGCTCTATTTGACCCTGGATACCGAACCCTCGGAATATCCCCAGGAAAGGGTAAAAATATAACAAATGTCTTAGTAAATACAAAGCCTCTTTTTGTTCTTTCCAGTCCTACCGTGCGACTCTTATTTCTGGGCAAATGGGACCGCGGGATCCCCCACCGGAGCTTCGTTGCTCCTCCGGCTCCCGGACGACAAAGGGTGCAGCGCAGCTCGGGAAGAATGGCATTGAAACTAACCTGGAAGAGTAAAAGAAGCCAACATGTCAGTTTGCAATATTATTAAAAAATAAAAGGAGATAAGGTTAAGGGAGGACAGGATGAAATACAAGTATGCACAGAAAACGGACCTACGAAATCCCCATCTCATTCGTAAATGTATTCAAATAGAGCGTAAATAATATGGACATGGATTAATCTGGGATTCAGAGAGAACGGAGTATTCTTTGTTTAAAACGAACGGGTTTAATTTATTTCGGAATTCGCATGGAATTAGGTAGTGTTGAATTATTAACATGTTAATATTTTCTCGAGAATATTTTTTAACTCGACCTATTGTATTTGTAACGATTGCCCTTAGGCATTTGTTTCAAATCAATTATACAAATGAAATTTCTTCATAATTCTTTGAGTTTTAATTCTAAATCCGTCAAGAAAACACGGATCGCTCGGCAGAATTTCTTTAGCTTTAGTGTCGACTTCGTTCATTATGCCGCTAGGATGGAAACGCTTTATTTCGAGACAATCGCGGCGGAACAAGCAAATGAGATTCGTCATTTTTTTCAGGAAAACAAAAAAAACCCTCGACGCGTAACAAATCTCCTTTCCTTATTCATTCCACTAATTCTCGGAGCATTTTGTGCAGCTCTCCCGTAATAATGGATGCTCACAAACCGTATGCAACTTTATTTAAAAAAAAAAACAAAAACGAAACGCGTCCGCATCAGCGTGGCGAAGTCGGATTCTTTTTTTTACAGATATCTTTTAGGCGTATCCGACGAGTGTCCCGTAACGAACCGTGTTGCTAGCTCGCCTTGTACCGAACTCGCTCTGAATGCTCTCAATTGCTGAATTCCTCGACAACGAGCCTCTTTCTTAATGAGCGCCCAGCTAGGTTAGCTCCCTTTGTATCCTGCGCCCATGTTAATATCCGCGCTCGTCCAACTTTCTCCATTTTCCACCACTTGGCTCCTTTCTGCGAGAGAAGAGAGGGAGAGGGAGGGAGGAGAGTGAAGGAGGAGAGAGAGAGGAGAGAGAGAGGAGAGAGAGGAGAGAGAGAGGAGAGAGAGAGAGAGAGAAGAGAGAGTGAGGAGAGGAAGGGGAAAGAGAGAGAAGAGAGAGGGAGGAGAGAGAGAGGGAGGAGAGAGAGGGAGGAGAGAAGAGAGAGGGAGGAGAGAAGAGAGAGGGAGGGGAGAGAGAGGGAGGAGAGGGATGGAAGAGAAAGGGAGAGAAAGGGAAGGGTGGGATGAAGTAAAAGGAGGAAGGAAAAGGAAGAAGGACAAGGAGGGGGAGAGGAAGAGATGGGTGAGATGAAGTAAAAGGAGGAAGGAAAAGGAGGGAGGAGAAGGGTGGAGGAGTGAGATGAGTGAAAGGGAGGAAGAAAAGGCTGGATAACCTTTCTTTTAAAACGTCGTCTGTGGACTAGTTGGAGGTGTGTTTCGAAACAAATGTTGTCTCCCTCTTTCTCCTATTGCCTCTCTCCTCCTCCTCCCTTCACCACCTTCCATTCCCTCTTCTTCTCACTCCCACTTTTTCCCACTCTCAATCTAAAAGACGGCTATGAAGAGTATTTGCTCAGCGATGCAAAGACCTCATAAACAACGCTAACTTTTCATCTGCAGTAGGTCAATGCGAGATTTTTCAAAGGAAACGTTTTTCAAAGCATTATTTTCCTTTTGTAGCGTCGCGGACGGATTTTTGGAGAATTCGTGCATTTCTCGTCGAAAATTCTGTTGAAAGAGGCTTTATTTGCGATTCCTTTTCCGTCCGTGTGAAGATTTTGTATTTTTCAGACAATTATTGCATTCCAATTGGACCCAATTTATGAAAACCACTGACCGGCAGCGATTGTAAAGAATGCGTTGCACAAATATTCATTCACATGTTATGTTTTTCGGTTCCAATATTTTTATATTGCTAGTGGAACTGTCCGTCAAATCTACGGTTAATCATGACTAAAGGATTAAATTAAAAATCTCTTCCCATTCTTCCTCACTCTTTCTCTCCCTCTATTCAAGGGGTCGGGAACCTGCGGCCCCGGAGCCGTATATGGCTCCTTGATTACATAATTGCGGCTCGTTAGGAGTTAACTAAGCTCCTTAACCAATCACTAATTGAATCTCTAAAATAAAAGTTCGTTTAGGCTGTCACTGTTCGGCTATCGAGTATTTTGGATTGACACCAAAAACAAAAAAATGGCTCTTTTACTTTGAAAGGTTGGCGACCCCTGCTCTATTCCATTCTTAACCCTCTTCTCTCCCATTCTCTCTTTATCTCTCCCTCTCTCTCTGCGCCTGTATCTTATGCCACCGGCGGTTAATATACTTAATACACTTGAGAATTTTTATATAATGATTCTGTTTATTGCAGCACTAATCGACCCTATCATGCAAGGAGAAAATATTCATTCTTCTTCTTCTTGGGGCCCAAGTCAATATGCACACAGAGTTAACATTTAGAATAAGTATATAACAAATGCAAGTTTAAAAAAATAAACGGTCCAACTACCCAGTGAAATTATTTTCCATTTGTCCCGAAATGGTCTCATTTTCAACGAAAATAGTCACAAATAATAGATCATTTTCTTCTGAGGAAATGGAGGTAAAACAGGTGCAATTTGAAATCTCTCATGTTTCAAAAATTGAAAAATAATAACTTTTTATACTTAATTGGATTTATTTGCAAATTTTAGTCATAAGACGAGATCGGTAATTTTGTAGATGTAATTTCGTAGGAAAAAGATGAATCACCAATCAGATACCTCGCAAAATTGACAGCCAATGAAATCGTCTAACGTATATCGCTATCAAATGTAATTTTGGAAAAAATAATAGTTCTAAAACTTGATCGGTTCAGGATACAATTTATCTAATCTAACCTTTGAGTCGCCGACCTATTAAATGCAATCAGCCGATTTCAAAGCGTTGCCTTATAATCAGGAAGTTTTCTCACAGCTCAGCATAAACCAACAAAATCAACAGCGATTTTAAGCATAAATACACAAGTAATTGAAGCACGGCTACGGTTCTTCTACATTGCCCAAGCAAAGTTTACTGTAAAACATAACATTATTCCATTTATTTCAATTATACTAAGAATTTCGAACTTCGCAGACATAAATTGCGTAGTCTATTAACCAAAAACAGTGCGCTTAATTTACACCATCCGATCATTTTGCGGTCAAAAAGAAAATAAAAAATCAATGAATAGAGAACGAGACCAGTGAAGTCTCACTTCAATCAAGATCTTTCCCTTGGGAAAATATTGCACGGACGAGTCGCTCTTCCTTAATAAAGTATCCCTATATCGTTATCCTAAAGCGTCGAAAGAAACTTCAGATAGCGCGGAAGAGAATGCGGAAAGTTTTTTTTATTCTCCTTTTCTGCTAGGGAAGAGGCGCGCGAGCAGGGTGCTGGACTTGCGTCGAAGGCAAAGGGAATAATTACCTCGGTAAAAAATGGAAGTGAGAAGATAGGTGGAGAGGGAGAGAGAGTCCGGGGGTCGAGAGTGGGAGATGGGGCAGGGGGAGACTGAGGAGAATCTCCCTTCGTACACAAAAGGGCCTCGTCCGAAATTAAAGGTTATGCCGCTTTTTTATGCGAAAAACTTTACGAGAAATTTTTATTTAAAGCGGACGGCTCTTTTTCTGTCCATACCTTTCGAATTAGGCGGGTTGGAATAAGGGAATGGATTCTACGTCAGAAAGGACGAGTTATTTTATTATTTAAAAAGCTGAGTTGATAAGAACGCCGGATTCATTCTCTTTCATTGGCTAAAAAATTGCTTAGAAATTGAATCAAAAGAGGTCAGACAGGCAGAGGAGAAGCACAGGAGGAATCTTGAAACTATTAAATGTTTTGATTTTCCTCTGCTTTTGTACGCTTTTAACGGAAATTTGCGAGAAGTCCTTTAATTTCGGTATTCATTGAAATAAGACATAACTTGATTTCTTTTAATATCTTTGTATCTGGTTATCATCTAAGGGATTATTAATTTGAGTGAGCTGTTTTTCGAAGTATAGTACAGTCTCTTTATTGCATGCGTCTTTTTATGGCTATTATGATATGTACCTATAGCATAAAAATTTTCACCGATGAAATGATATATGTACATCTATACCCTTTATGGCTACATTTTATTGCGCAAATTAATCTAGTCCATTTGGAAAGAAATGTCTATTTTTTGTAAAATAATGCAAGAATTTCGAGAAGTATAAAATATACTTACATATGGTTATTATGAATTGAAAATCTTTCTTCTCGTTTCGTTGATCAAGCACGATTCGCCTTTCAGGTTCTCTATTTGGAGAGATTTACATTATTAGACCTGGACTGACAAATAGGGATTAATTAAATTCCAGCAAATAAAGGACAACCAAAGGAGTAATGAACAAAAAAGTCGACGGAAAATTTCCTGGAAACTAATTAATGCTGTGTGTGCAATGTAATTATACCATGATGGGATCCGTTGTTAAACAGGAGCAAAGGAAAAAATAAACAGCGAATGTATGTTGGTTCTCTTAGATTACATATGAGTGAACTCTTCCAAAAACGAAAAGGATAAGCAAAATGGAAATTTTAAAATTCATAAATCCGTTCCTTTGCAAGTGAGATCGTCTCGCATCCCAATATTTATGTGCAAGGTTCAAAATATCTCCCGAGCTTCAGAATTCTAGTCCACCCTCGAAACTGTCTAAAATGTAAAATATGGAAAATGTTATAAAAGAAGTTTGAGGAAAAATTGTAGAGTATATTTGGTGGCGATCCTCAAATTCTCCGATTTAAGTTATTTGCGAGTTTTTTCTTTATATTATTTTTCATTGTAACTACCACACTGTAAATGTAATCTAATGATGACAATTTTTTATTTAAATTTTAAATAAAGCAATCAATTATCGTCGTAACACGAAATGAAAATCCGATCTACCAAATTATCTGTGCAGAAAAAAAATATATTTCGAAGAACATCATAACCAATTAGAAGAAATTGCGATTTAAAGGTCTAGAGTTAACAAGAAATCCAAACCAGGAATAACGCAGGCTGGTTTCCCAAAGTTGACCACCCGATTGATTACTTATATTGACAGGATATGTTTTACTATGTGTTAGTCATTCCAATGAATTCTCATACCATAAATACCATTTGTAATTCATAGTTTATCAATGATAGAGAAAAATTGTAAAACAAATTAATAGAGCATTATCAGGTTTAAAATATTAAAACAATATCAAAATCTCTTTTTGGCATTACATTTTGCATGTATTTTTTAAATGAACGAATTTAATAAATGTTACTGCTTATACGGTAATATGTATGGATCAATTGTCCATTGCTGAAGAGTAGTGGAGCGGAAAAGAAAATAACCCATTTGTTTACTCATCTATGCTCAAGCCTAGTTCGGTAATAAGCATCTCCATGGCAACAATCCGATAAAATGCGATTTAAAACGCAAAAACGCTATGTTTTAATAGAAATTCAAGTTAATACGATCAATTACCAAAATTCTTCGATAAGAATTATGATTTACATTCTCTTTCCCTTAGATCAGTGCAAACCTCGCTCCGATATCACAATTTTAAGATATTTTAAAGTATTAAAGAAAACATCTCTGCACGATGGATTTGAGACTTCCTATGTAAAACAAATAGAGAAAAAACGTTCCGGGAATCGAACCCGCGACTTCAATCTTCGCCAAATAAAATATAGACTGAAGGTGGGTCCTGGGTGCACGAGCGCCATACCAAGTTTCATGAAAATTGATGCAAAAATTGTTAGTAAGTGACACAGACAGGACCATTTCATAAGGCTATGTATCCTTTGGAAACCAGCCTAAAAAAGAGTAGATTATATGAAGTAAATAAATAAAATTAAAAATATATTTAAAAAAACTTTTCAAATGCTCTAAAACGCGAACAATTAATTTTCGCGTGCACCTCAACAAGTCCATTGGTTAATTGATCTCCAAAATTCGTAACCAGGAGGGCCCTTTTCGTAACCATAAAGGATTTCGGTTCTGGTCGGTGTTTGCAAAAACGTATTATGGCGCAGTTAGATTCTCCCATCACCATTTCAGATGAAATTGATGACGAGAAAGAAACGATTTTCTCGGCCGTAAATCAACCTTTGAATCAATTACGCCTCGTCGACGATGTTCGCTTTGGCTAGGCGTGCAGTGCAAGTCAGACTACAAAGAGTACCAAGATGTGTAATTTTAAACTGCAAACGAGGAGGAATAGCGGGATGAGACAGAAGATCAAGAAAGAAACCACTTTAATGTGACAAGCGCAGGACCAGAGGGCCCGAGGCATGGATCCGCATAAAATATACCAAGAAGGAAATTTCGCGAGAAAAAATTGACTATCAATTCGATCTACAAAATTTCAATCGATTGCTCAAGAGCGAGATAGAGTCTCATCAAATTTCGCCTCGTCGAAGATTGAGAAACCAAGGAGGGGGATTAAAAAAAAGAGGGCAAGTGGTGCCTTTTATTTTGAAAAAAAAAAGAGAAACGGAAAGCGATCCAACCAAGCGCCAGCGCCGAAGATATTTTTTTCATTTTTATTTTTAAACTTCGCCCTCGTCATTATCGTCTCGGGACAATCGGCTTTTTTAAAAGCGTGAGAAAATAACTCTGATGAAAAAAAGGAGAAGCCTGCATTTATTTTTTCGTTCGCTTTTTCGTGGAAACGGTACAGTTAGTTGCACGTGTGAGAAAGCTTCACGCCACTCAAGAGATTAGGTTGTGAGATATCTCCGCAGAAATATCTCGGACGTTCTTTTTTTTCTCTACGGAGAAATAATCCGGTTATTTTTACTTATTTTTTTTAAAGCTAATGTTTTTTAAGTTCGCGGATATTCGATCGGATCGCTCGATCTAAGGAGTTCGATTCCACTTCGTTGCGACACACAAACAGTATTATATTCGATAAAATTTACGTCCTTAATTTAAGAAGAAAAACCTTGATAGAAGGCGAAAGCGATTACATTAACATATTTACCCTGCGTATTTTTGACGCCTCCGGAATTTGCATTTACGAGCTCACAAATGCGTCTCCCCTGAAGCGGTTTTCAGCGGAGGAACCACATCGCCATCTTACAAAATTGTTTTTTTTTGGGTCGAATTCTCCGACGTGATTTTAGGCCGCTAAAAGATACTGTTTTAACAAGGCAATTAATGATGCATAAAAGAGCGGGAACTCGTTCCAATTTAGTCGCGTAACTTTTAAACGACGGTTTTGAAACAAAGGAAAGTCGTTGTTTTGGGAAAATGGGCCATGTTTCACCTCCTCTCCTGTTTTGCATAAGAGGCAAAAACACTTAAGGTCTTTATTTTCTCGCATAAACTTAATATTCTCACCACTTCAATATAATACTGCCTAAGCCATATGTCTCTTGAAATCACTGTATGGCGTCCAGTGACATTACAATTTACGCTAAGCTACCTTACCTAAGCCCTATGACGTCACGCCGCCGCGATTCACTCAAAACCTTACTACAACTTTACGGTTAAAGTAAATCGAATGATATCTCATATTTGCGGATAATATCATTCACAAAAGACATTCTGAAGAGATGAACGATATTGCACAACGATTAAGGGTACTTTATTCTTGAATATTTTGAAAAAAATTCGATTTACTCAAAAATGGGTATAAGGATTTTGATTAAAATCCATCCAATCGTGCAGCCTGATGTTACAAATAGTACTAACTAAGCCATATATCCCAAAAAATACTAAATATTGATCAGTGGCATTAAAATATACGCTAAACTACGGTTAACTTTGATTTATAAACGTTTTACTTTTACAAGCGTACTCAGTGGATAAAACCTATATATGAGAAAGTTTGTGCAATGCATATTGCGCCGTTTATTTCTTTTTGTTGTACCATTACATCCTTCGAAACAAATGATTTTCGAATTAAATCAAGAATGTTAATATTTTTTTGAGCATTGAGATATAAAATTAACGGGCCTTTCTTTTTCTAAGGTAGAAATCTTAGGGTGTGGTGGGCAACCTTTTACGAATGCCGGGCCGCATCGGTTGCCGCGAATACTTCCGCGGGCTGCATTGGAAGTTTCTAATGCTTCGGCGAAAGTAAGCTGGGGATTCAGAGGTATCATATAAGTGAAAAATCAAGTCTAAATAAGGATTTGACGTCTAAAATTTGAAAATTAAAGTTTTCACTATCATAACTTTAGCAAAAAATATGAATTTTTGCGTTGAATTTTACGGGTAGTTTTTTCATCATAGATTTGCAAGCCGCAAAAAACGCTCTCGGAGGCCGCATAGGGCTTGAAAGCCCTATGTTGCTCGTCTCTGCTCTATGGTAGTGCTCCGCAACCATTTCAATTTCACGGCACACTTTAGTGTTTACTGAAACTTCGCGGCACACCGAACCTAATTTCATGAGATTGATTTAACCCTCTGTGGCCAACAAAAATGAAGGAAAATGATCGCGTCTCCCTCATGTATGTAGAAAATGATCGCTAAAATCTGAAAATTTCATATCTTCTAAATATTGGTCCGGATTGAAAAGTAATTACACGATAAAAATTGCTTAGTCTCCGGTAAAGAAGTAACTCTTTCAAGTAACTGAAACTGTGCAATAAATCCTACCATACAGTAGAGAGATAATGAGCATGAGAAATTATGTGTATGTGATCTTAACTTGAGTATAATAAAAATGGTATTTTTCCCTTTCCCTATAATTCCGCCAAATGTACCGCGGCGCACGAAGTATTTTGTCGTGGCGCAATAGTGTGCTGCGGCAAACCGGTTATTGAGCCCTGCTCTAAGGAGTTGATTACAAATGATTTCATAATCTTAGGGCGTCGAGGTTACAACGAAGCTGTTTTAGCAAGCAAGATAATTTTAAAAATTTCTTTTAAAGCATTTCTACATGAAAATGCATCTTTTAAAACCATAAATACGCGATAACGATAGATTCATCATGAACTTTTTAAATCAGACACGCCATCCAAAAATAAACGGCGCAATATACACTGCACAAACTTTCTCATATTTTAATCAAATTCTCTGGAGCCATTTTTGAGTAAATAAAATTTTTCTAAAAATCCCCAAGAATAAACTACCCTTAATTTTTATGCAATATCATTTTTATGAAAAAATGCCCTTCAAAAGATGATATATTGCACAAATACGAGTTGTCATTCGATTTTATGTACGCGTTTGGGCCCTAGAACAGCGAACAGACCGACAGACAGACAGACAAGATGGCATGGCGAAAACCACTTTTATGAACTTGGGGACACCTAAAACGTGTATTTCCATCAAAATCACTAAGTCGAATTTTTTCACGATTACAATACTTTCTCAATATACTACGTATATGAGAAAGTAAAAGGTATTTAACCCCATATTTACCCATAATTTTTTTATTAACGCAAGACTGTGCCAGAATTGCTGAGTTTATTCGACCGATTGCTGTATTTTAATCCTCGCAATACCGAATTAAAATATTTCGTATCGTGTTTTTTTACGCATAATAAACCAGTTTTTTTCATTTGTGGCTTTCGAGGGCATTCCTGGGGACGTTTACGAGTGATGGAAAGCGCGTTGCTCAAAAAGCGTGCCCTCTGGTGAGTTCCGAACGCCGCAACATTCTAAAACGGACGAATCAAGTGAATATTTTTATATCGCAAAAGCACTCGGGATCTAAACAAACCGCGGCATTTTTTGGGGCGCGAAAATCCGTCGCGGCGATGATTTGGAAGAATTCGTTGGCGCCACTATGATTGCGGTACCGCGTCGGGGAAAAAACCATATCCACACACGTGCAGAAAACGCGCATAAAAACACAAATTCGACGAACGACCGTGACAGATCGACGCGTTTTTTCCACGAAAACGAACATCGAACCGCGCCACCGAAAGAGCACTTCCGGCAATAACGCTCCCGCACTCGCGAAAAAAGAGGGGGAATGATAAAACAAAACGCGATCGCGAACCGTCTCGCGAGAAGATTAGCACTCGCGGTCTCTTGTCTGACATCGAGTGCCGTTGAATCCGATCGCGCAGCGTGTGAGGAAAACCACTCCGGAGCTCTCTCAAGGAATAAAAAAAACAAGAGAAAAGCTACAACTGCGAGCGCGGTTCGAAAAATAATAACACTTCGAGTGTTCGCGGCTACCGTTAAAATAAAAAACGGAGCGAGGCGAATCTGAATTGCAAAGAGCAGAGGGAAAGGAGGGTAGGTTGCGGGAAACCGCTTCTGGAAAAATTGCAAGAGGTTTAGCGTGCCGGAGGGGTGAGCACGAGCGGCTGTTAAGGTCGTAGATGAAACTGCATTATATCTTTTTAAACTTTGAAGAGACCCGCAAACATTTTCGGTCACTTTGGAGCCTTTATAGCTACAGCATTTCTTTAAAACAACACAGCTGCCGGCAAATACGATCTTCCATCGTGATAAGAGCATGTGTAAAGCTCCGATGAGTTTAATTATTTTTGAAAATGTTTGAAACCGTGACAACAACGTGCTTTTGTTATTTATCCACTGCCGAATTTATCCACTTTTACGATTCCGTTTATGAATGCTGCGAAATGCTTTTAGTTATTATCTTTAAGAGGTTCGGTTTCCAAACATTTTATTCTTTATTTCGCTCCTCCTTATGTTATATTACATATATGTATACTGACGTTTTTCTTTATCTAGCCAAATAATTCTGCTTTATTCTCTTTTCTCTCCTATCATTTTCACGTTCCTATGCCTCAGTGATTGGTATTCTGGAAAATTAAAGAATTTTTTACGCAACAAATAATTTTACTCTTTTTGAAGAATAATATTACAACGAAGAAATATTAATAAGTTAATTAAATGTTTACTTACTAACGTGGGCCATTTTTTAGAAATTGTTGAAACTAAATTTGCCACATATCTCAGAGAGACAAACAACCCTATTTTAAAAATAGGCTCATGTAAAATAGAACAAAATATTGCGAGGAGAAAACTTTTGTCTATACGATCACATACATTTTTACTATAGTAACTTGGTTTACCTATCGCGAGACAGAATATTCGTGCTCTTTTGTCCTGCAAAGACACCCGCCGCGTTTTATGACAATAGTAATACGTAAGGCGCTTGCTTGAATAGGAGTTGGAAATAAACGAAGGCCTGAGAAATCATTTGCGTAGAGGGATGAAAGGTTTCCTTTATGAGAGGAAAGGAAATAGGGAAAGGGAGGAGTGGGAGAGAGGGAGGGATGGAGAGGAAAGGGAGAGAGAGGAAGTCGAGGAGGAAAGGGAGAGAGAGGAAGTCGAGGAGGAAAGGAAGAGAGAGGAAGGTGAGGAGGAAGAAAGGGAGGGGGAGAAAAGGAAAGGAAAATGACAAGAGAAGATATTGTGAGAGTGAAGAGGGAAAGAGAGTGGAAGGGAAGAGGTAGCAGATACGAAATGAGAAAGGAGGGGCGAGAGAAGTAAAGGATGGAAGAGAAAAGATGATTAAGGCAGAATGGAGGGGGATGAATAGGAAAGAAAAGAGGAAGAGTGTGTTGCGGAGTAAGAAGAGGGATAGCGTAGGTGTGGAGAGGAAGTTATGTAGTGGAGGGGAGAGAAGGGAAGTGGAGAAAATGAGAAGGAGATTGGAGTCGAGGGAGTGTGTATGTTTGTGTGGGTGTGTGAGAGAGAGAGAGAGATAGGAAGCAGTAAATTTTATGAGGGGAGGATGAGAAGTGCTTAGAAATGGGTACACGCACGTGAAAAGGAATGGAATTCCCGCTAGATGATGGAACTTAGAAGAAGTTGGAGGCGAGATATAGAAATACGAGAAATGAAGAGGCGAATGCGAAGATTGATTGAAAATTAAGTATGGCTGTGAAAGAGAATAAAATAAAATGAAGAAAAGGGGAGTGAAAGTTTAAATGAATCTCCGAGGCGACAGGAGATAGGTAGATATTCTGTGAAATACTAAAATATTATAGAACCTGGAAAATGATGTTCTAAAAACCTCTATAGAATTGGACGTTATCTTTTTGGGAAAAAGGAATAAAAATTCCCGTTAAATTAGAGTGCTATAGCAGTCCATGTTCTATCTTGGATATTCAAGTCACCAGAGGAGAAACCTTTCGTTAGAATGTCAGTATGAAGATTGAATTTTCCAAAAGTAATCGCCTCAAAAAATTCGAGAAATCGTTTAAAATAATAATTATCCTACAGATCTATATCACATGGATTGCCAATGAAATCCTAAAGCATAAATGATGAATGAATGTGGAAATGGAAAAATGATGTCGTGCACACTATTAAAAAGAAAACGTGGTAAAAATTCGGTAAATATAAATTTCGACTCAGAAGAAAGGAGAAAGTTGTTCTTGAACGTAATTGGATAAAGATAAAGAGATCTCATAAGGCAAACGATCAACTTAAACGAGAAGCCGTTAAATATTTCTCTTTTTATGTTAGGAAATACGAAATGCGGGAGTACCACAATACCCGTGAGTATGCGATCATTATATCTTGAACGAACGATTTACTTTTCAACCTTCCCCTCTCCCCCGTTATACAGATTTGGTCGAACTTCTTTTTTTTATATTTCGAACAGGTATCGAGAGAAAAAATCGCTCGCGGAGAGGGGCTAATGGCACCTTTCGAAAAAAGAAAACAAAAACTGCTTCGATACCTTAATGCACGGGTTAAGCGTGACCGCTCTTCATGAGCGTTAAAGATTTCCGAGCGAGAACACAACCCGTCGCGACACGCATGCTCCCGCCATTCATCACGGCGCATTATCGCCGTTTAATTGTCCCATTATTATCGGGGTCGAAGATATTTCCTTTAAAAAAAGTCTCCATTATTGACGGCCGTGGATTTTCTCGCTCGCTCAAATAGGCATTTTCTAGCTGTCACTTTGACGGCGCGAAATTCTACGAAATGCCGCGCGGACAAATGAATTCCGAAACGAAACCCGGCGAGATCGATATGTTCCGCGCCATGAAATCCCCGATGACTATCTCCATCGAAAGGATTTGAAATGGAATATGGCGATTGGATTTGTGTTTCCGAGAATGACAAATTTATAAAAGGCAGAGCGTAGCTGAAATACATTTTAAAACATCAGTTCTGGAGATAATTGACTCGGTTTTTGTCGGACTGCGGCCCTTATTCGACGCGATTGCCTGCTGGGAAAACAACCCGCATTTTGTAAAACGGATAAAATGTGGAGATTAATGGCGTCAAATAACTGCACTGTTTACTGGTGAAATATGAAGAGTACAAAACAATATTTTTCATGCGTGTAATTAAAATCATATCAATATACTGAATCAAGTCATTAGCATCGAAATAATTTTCTTTTGTATCAGTTGTGCTGGACAAACTATGGCTCGCGGGGTGCACAACGCCCAAGAGAGCATTTTACGTGACGCGCTGAACCATTATGACATCGAATCGAACCGAAAAATAATTTTTTATTTGATATAAAAAAATAATATCCTCTCAGTTTATCAAACAAATTCCTGTACGAATACTAATGCGGCCCTCCGAAGTACTCGAAAAATGCTAATGAGGTCTGTAAAAAAATTTTCACCATATTTTCACAAGAATTTAATTCAAATGTGTGTGCTAGACAAGGAGGATAATTTTTTATAGTAATTTGCAGCACCAATCTAGCGGTATGGATCAAAAGTGTCATTTCAATTTTTCTGTTCTAAATAGTAATAGTTTTCGTGAAAACCGTGAAAGGATCTCGTAGTTGCAAATAAAAATAAAAATGTGTGAATGCAGCTGCTCTATATAAGCACAATACATGTAAGGCAAATTCCGGCAAATCTCCGGTCTCTAGTCTGCAGGATAGCAGATCTAAAGGTCCAGTACTCTAAAATTCCGGAATGCCAAACTGGCGTTGAGAATGATAATTTGTTTTAAATAAATCACTCGATATTTTAACTAAATACTTTATTTTGTGAAAAGGAGACAAGATTTTTCCATAGTTATTGAGGCAAAATAAGAATACGTTTTCTAAATAATTGTTTTTAATTGCAAAACATATGTCTAATCTTCTAGATAATGTCTATTACTCCAACTCTGACCCTCATTAAATAACTGTAATCCTAATACGGATCTTCTATGCCATCCATCGCTTTAATGCGGCCCTTATGAATCTCCGAATTTAGCATGCCTGCTCTATATAATTCGTATATGAGTGTGTTCGTGTATGGTTAGGTGCGTGATCGCCTGTGTGTGTTATCATTTTTCTAGATTGCTACAGAATTTTTCGTTATATTTTTTTTCTAGAATGGAATTGAGTCCTAAAAAATCTTGCCACTTTTACACTGCTGGATGGTTAGTTAAAAATAGTATTTGTTCCATTAATTTTGGTGAATTGGTAAGTGCATCGTCGTTCGTACTAAGACAGTTTTATTGCGAAAAATGGAAATTCCAGAAGAGAGAAATGTGTACAATTTGATGAAAGGGTTCTTGATTTCATGAAATCCACCACGTTATATCAACTTCTAAATGACACATTGGCGTGTGAAGGCAGTAGACGATCGTAACACTAATCTAAATATTCTGTTTTGTGCATTACTCATTCACGCCAGTCAAATACTGTTATTGATTTAAAAAAATACATCATACAATAAAAACAAAACTTAAACAATGAAAATCGGCCTTTTCGATAAAGAATGTAAAATCCCATTGTTAGGAAGGATACTATTGGAAGTAGGAAGAAAAGGGCGGTTCGTATTTTTCCTCCCTAAATGAACGGCCGTGACTTTGTCTTCCATCTGCTCTCAATTCTGTAAGCTCGTAAGGGAATCACGATAAAAAGCGATTTCCCCCTAAAAATGCGAATAATGTGTATTAAAGGAACCTAATCCTTTAATAAAACGACTTCTCCAAAAACCGTTCTGATATATCTTTTATCGTGGCCTCTTTTAGTACCAATTAGGAAAATGATCCCAGCCGCAGACCCTATTGCCCTAACCCAATGGTTCCGATGGAATAGTTCCTTCGCTTCCCTCCTCACTCAAAAGTGGCTTATTTTTTCAGGGCAATTTGCCCCCGAGTGGTCCCCTCCCCTTACCACCTCCCGCGGCACCCGAAATAAAAGCAGGTATTGTAGTACCTTTGGAAGGCCAGTGTGTGTGTGTGTGAGAGAGAGACGGGATAATGGAACACTTATTCCGGAATGCATTTGTGAAGAGCTCCTTTGTCGACGTCGTTTGCTCTAACATACGACTAAGGAGTGGTCACCATCGTTTGTCCTCTATGGCATTCTTTTTGGCTCAAGCACACGAAACGGAAAGCCTGCGACTATTTAAAATAAAAAGAAATGGCCGAGCAAACCTACGCGTATTCTTCCTTAAACGGCTCGCGTTTGTTCAGGATCCTGCGTCTACAGCGAATGCGTGCTGATGCGTGTCGATTTCCAAGGATTTTTCGGTGTCTAACTGCGCAAAATGCTACAAATTGACGCGTTAACCGCGCGTCCAAATAACTTTTTTTTCAACATTTTCCTCCGGAATCTGGAAGAAAATTCCTTTGGAGAGAGGAAAATAAAAGGAGCTGAAGTTGGAAACGAGTTAATAGTGCTTGAAATATTCCCCGGAGGAACGCGGACGGAATCTTCTTATTATTTTAGAAAGCAATCGTTATGGGAAATAAATGCGGGAAAATTTCCTCCCCGGAAATATAAAGCAGAGAACACACATTTGGCCACAATGGCTCGTGTTTATTTTACAGGAATTCCTCCTCTAAGAAGCAGTTACTCTATGCAGGTACGTCTATCCGTATGAATCTCCACATCCATTATAATGACGCTCCTACTAACATTAAATGGCATTTATGGTTATGGACTATAGGGTAATAATTATTTTTCTTAACCCTCTGTTGGTCGCAATGTTTCTATTAAGCCGCGTCCACGTTATCGCGAACGAGTGAGACCGAACGACCTTAGGAGCATTTGCTCTAATGTAGACGACATCGGAAGCGCGAACGAACACAGACGAATGCGTTCGCTCGCTGAGCTCGGCTAAATGGGTTTGATAACTTGGTTGCTCGCTAGCGCTTGTTGTGTTCGTTCCATTCTGACTTTTCTTTCTTAATAGGTAGTGGCCAAACGACGCAGTTAGCGTTTCAACGTCGTTATGGCTCTGATAATCCTAATGGTATTGAAATTATACTCGAGTTTCTTAGTGGTAATAATAGTGAAGAATAGAATAAAGATTTTGCTTATGAAACGGATTTTTATAAAGAATATCATTACGAGAAACGTTTTTCTGAAACAACACAGTATGGCGCAAGAAAATATGAGCAATACAGCGGTGATAATAGCTATGTAAACTTATAGCACAACTGTTTTACTAGTAAGGATCAGATTGTAAAATACATTGAGTATTACAGTCCCAAATGTGCGAATAAGATCTCAAAACCTAATGGTCTGTATTGAATGTTTTTCAGAACTGATAACACAGATTCTATTTAATCTCATTAGATGAGTACAAATTTGTTTTGCTATGACCTTCCCTTTGAGTTGCTTTATGTAACTAATTTCGTATTAACAAGTTTGACTAGATATATTAATTTCGTATTGAATAGTTGTTTTCCTCTATTATAAACCTAATTTTGCACAAAAACTTACAAGAACAAAAATATATGAAAAACAACATTGAATACATAAAAATTGGTTGAGAAAAAACTATACGAAAAGTACAAATGTGTTGCATTTGTCAGATACATTGTGACCAAAGGAGGATTAAAATAATCTTAATTCATAGGAAGTTTATTTATCAGTTGATCAGATAACATTGAATGTGTTGTGCCCTCATTGTTTTGTAAGAAATTACATTGGGAAAATAACTAATAACAAATAAACTATATTGCTTATAAATACGTTATTATTTATATAATATAAGATTAAAAAGGATTTAAGGCTAGAATCCAATTGATAAACTATATAGCTCTAACAGTTTATAATAATGGAGCTATAATCTTCATCAATTGAGCACCTATGATAACAAAAATAGTTTAGGATTTGCGGATGATAACGTTCTTGTTAATGAGTAGGAAAAAAACTCTCAAACACGATAACCCACGGAATCAGTTTTCTGTAAGTATATATATATATATATATGGATGGCAACAAGGTGTTGGGATGAGGAAACCCAGTGAACACTCACCAATCGGACGACTTCAGGTTGGCGAGGCCCCGGGGATGTCGAAGCGACACACGCAAAAGAACACTAAAACACAGAAACATCACAAACGTAGAAGCTTTCGGAGTTATTCCTTCATCAGCTACACACACACACACACACACACACACGCACACGCACACGCGCACACACACACACACACACACACACGCACACACGCACACACGCACACACGCACGCACGCACGCACGCACGCACGCACGCACGCACGCACACACACACACATATATACACACACACACACTCACACAGACATAATATTTTTGAAACTTTTGAAGTGACTCACCAAATCGGTTTAAGGATTTCATTTGAACGGCAATGCGACCGAATACGCTGATTAAAGGCTACTATTCCGATATAGTATCATTTATCGGTTGTCGTACTCTTATCGAATTATTGATGGCGATCGATGTCCGAAATTTAGCGCCCGCATTTCCCTGTAAGGACTTGATTATCGTTCATATTTGTTTTCGTTCCGTAAAACAATCCATTCTGTTTTATTTTTATTTTCACGAAATTCGGCGTGTGAGGTGGCGTCGTAATACTTCTATTCACCCTCGATCACGCGCGTGGGCGTGCCTCTGCACGTCTCCCGTCATCCCGCCGTTCACTCCTCCGGTATCAAAAGCAATTCGCTGTTTCGTGTAGTATGCAAATTTGCGGCCGTTTCTCGGGGCGGCAGAGTGAGACGCTGAGTGCAAGTCACGACGTGAATCACTGCTAAATGCAATGACCTGGCGTCGTGTCTTCCCGTGGAAGTGTAATTGGGCCGTATTGAAATTCGCCTTACATCATGGAACACGCAAGGAGGGTTTCGTAATTAATATCGAATTTAATTTTCAAAGCTATTTATACTTGACTGTATTCTCGCAGAAAAAGTTTTGGATTGCCAACTCGATGAGAAAGCATTTGCTAATAAATATAAATATAATATTCAGGGTCATTTAATGGATGGAGAGTCCGCCAAGTTTTTCCATGCAATACTATTTTTTACTTTTATAGCAACCTATTTAGTCCATAAGAAGACTTTCACCCACAGGTCATTCAACCCAAATCTATCCATTTTCATGATATGGGAAACACCATGCTTTTGCCATGGAATAAAACAGAAATTCATCAAAATGTATTTTCGTGCAAACAATTTCAGCGAAAGTGGGACATTATTTGCAGGAGAAAAGGAAAAAATGAACTCAGTACTCGAATTGCCAGAAGTTGGTAAGTCAAACAACAAATCCCTTAAACATTTGAATACACAATTTTGAAACCCAATCCACCCTTTTCCCTCTCGCTGTTCACTTCCAAAATCACTCTCCAATGTTTACGAAACCACGGAGAGGCGAAGGAAATAAAAACCCTCCGTGCATTTTTGAAGATACACGAGGACGCGAACTTTCCGCAGAGGAAGAGAGTGAGTCGAGCTGTAAACCTAGGTCATCTCTCAGGAGCATCTCTCTCTTTTTGGAAAGAAACGGTTCGGGCGAAGGCGTCGAGTCTTTCGAAAAAGTCGGCCTCTCTTCGCGCACCCATCGCTCCAGGGTATTTGGCATCTCGTATTCAGCGATGTCATAGCGGCTAATGGTTATCCGCTGGCGAACGAGAGGAACCATTATTGAAATGGGGGTCGTAAAGAGAGAGAGAGAGAGGCAAGGAGGGGGAGAGAGAGAGAGGAAATGTGTGAGTTGAAGGAAGAAGCTTAAAGGGGATGGAGCCGAAGGGTGTCGTGGCGCGTAAGAGAAAAGAGGGCGCGCAATGGCAGAGGTAATGAAGAGAGACACGGATCGGGTGAAGGGGGAGTGATGAATGCATGTGCGGGGGGATTTCATGAAGAAATTTTCGTGCACAATAACTTTTTGGGCAATAAAATGGTTTCCACCGAAGATAAGTCGCGAGAAGTTATCCTTCATGGCGGAATGACCGATAGCGTTCGGGCTCTGAAAAAAAAACGCCTCTGATGCGCAACTTCCCCGAATTATATTATTCCTGTAAATAATGTATGATCAAATCTAGCTATTCGCGCGCTATTTAAAAGGATAATCCGGTCGGCAATACTAAAAAATACCTCATATTGATTTCTAATACTTTATGTTATTCCCGATTGAAACCCATGCAAATATTTTGGTTCGCAACGTTGAAAACGGAAAATTCAAGCTTTTCTTTTTATTTTAAAATGAGAGCTGTATTATAATAACGATCTGCTTATTGAATTTATGCTGAATTCTTTTTCAAGATTATTTCACGGGTTATTTAGCAGTCGCGATCGCGAAAGGAAAATTTTGTAGGAAATGAAAATATGGCCAAATATAATATTTATATAATCGTTTTCAACTTGAGGATATTTTAAATTCTAAATTTCATCACATAATATTAATTACTATTTTTCAATCATCTTCCGTTTTCAGTATTCTTCCATAATCTTATTTCCCGAGTTACATGACTTTTATCTGCGTGATATAACCTTTCATATTTTACCATTTTAGACTCACACGAACGAAGGAGTTTATGAGCTCGAGACGGGAGTAAGTGATGCAATCCTAAATTGGATGTCTACCTAAAATGTTGCCGTTGTTAGCTGGAGATAAATTCCAATTGTATTTAGGACATTCCTGGCCTCTACTGCCCCGGAGGCGTATTTTATCGGCCATTTTGTTATGGTCATGAAGATTTAGGAAGGCAATGCTTCCGGCCGTACCAACCCGTTCTACTTTGGTAGCCATGGAGAGGGATAAGAAATGGAATTCTGAGAGCGTATAATTGGAAGTTCAACGGAAAAAATGCGTTTAAGTCTTTTGTCCCGGCATTTCGGAAAAAAATTATTGGAGTTCCTCCTGACGTAAATATTGCTTCAGAATTTATGAATGATTATAATTCGTGGACTTTTTTACCATGGTACGCGGAGTAACCGGGTGGCCTTATTTTTAATCTTGCCTTCGCCCACGGTCACTTAGTTTCTTACGAGGAGTATTTGGGGAATTATGTTTTATTCCAGTATATAGCGGTCACACGAGCGATACATTTTATTCCGCAGTTTTTTTTCGAGTTCATCTATTCATTTCCCTAAAAAAACGAAATTATTGAGCAAACGAGCGCACCAGAGCAAAAATCCGCACAATTTTAAATCATTCATCATGAACTCCGTAGCAGCAGGAGAGGATAAATTTATTGCTTCCTTCAATATAAAAAAATGTTACGATGATTTACATTAGGACGATTTTTTTCTGAAATAATTTTCGTGATTTAGGCAATTTCCTCTTGGGGTCTCTTAATGGATTTTCATCAAGTGAAACTATCGGCCCGAATAATTTTTTATTCGCCTGGGTATAAATAATCGGGAGGAGGTTAAGGAAAAAAGGGAGAGGATGTCGTCGAGAAGAGGAAGAAAGAGAGTGAGAGAGAGACTGGCTAAGGACTTATCGCCCCACCTGGCTCCTGGCCCACCACTTAATTGGTACCACCAGAAGGAGAAGTTTTTTCTTGACCTCATGGACTTGTCTCTTTTTTATGAGACAGACGGAAGACCGTTACTGCCATGGTTTATTTTTTTAAAAAAGCCTGACAGGTAGATAAATCGTGAAAAAGAGGTCTTGCGCTTACGAAAGACACGCCTTTACGGGTGCATTTTCGCCTGCAGCCCTGGACTTGCGCATTGCACGGGCGTAGGCGTAAGCACGCATTATGCGCGCTGATTTTTCTTAGAAGGAGGGATCTCGCATGGCGCACTGCCTTTCAAGTCCATTTCCGCTACTCTATGGCGTACGTAGTTCCCGTCGACGTTATGCACGCGCGTCACGAATGATACCATCCCCCATTGGGGAAAACACGTTTCGTTAATAAGCTCGGAGATGGTAACGTTCGTTATTCACTCGTTGAAAATGACTTGATGGCAAAGAGGCAAACTGTTACCTTTTTTTAACAAAAGTGAGTGGACTACTTGAAAAAAAATTGCGGTTAGAACGCATTTTTAATGGATAAGTAACGAAGGTGTTTTGGAAGAGAGTGGAGGGACTAAAGCATAGAGAGAGATAAGAGCAAGCATCTGATCAATAAGAGATACGCTGGAATGGTTACCGACGTAAAAAAATGTAGCGGAATTCTGCGGGAAGAAGGGGTGTGGTCGGATCAGCAAGAAAAGGAATGATGAGAGTGAAGAGGAGAGAGAAATGGAGAGAAGGGAGAGAGAGAAGGGAGACAGAAGGGAGAGAAAAGGGGGAGATAAGGGAGAGAGAATGGAGAGAGAAGGGAGAGAGAAGGGGGAGAGAAGGGAGAGAGAGAAGGAAGAGAGAAGGGAGAGAGAAGGGAGAGAGAGAAGGGAGAGAGAGAGAAGGGAGAGAGAGAAGGGAGAGAGAGAAGGGAGAGAGAGAAGGGAGAGAGAGAAGGGAGAGAGAGAAGGGAGAGAGAGAAGGGAGAGAGAGAAGGGAGAGAGAGAAGGGAGAGAGAAGGGAGAGAGAGAAGGGAGAGAGAGAAGGGAGAGAGAGAAGGGAGAGAGAAGGGAGAGAGAAGGGAGAGAGAAGGGAGAGAGAAGGGAGAGAGAAGGGAGAGAGAAGGGAGAGAGAGAGAAGGGAGAGAGAATGGAGAGAAGGGAGAGAGGAGTAAGAGAGAAGAGGGAGAGAGAAGGGAGAGAGAAGGGAGAGAGAAGGGAGAGAGAGAGAAGGGAGAGAGAATGGAGAGAAGGGAGAGAGGAGTAAGAGAGAAGAGGGAGAGAGAAGGGAGAGAGAAGGGAGAGAGAAGGGAGAGAGAAGGAAGAGAGAAGGGAGAGAGAAGGGAGAGAGAGAAGGGAGAGAGAAGGGAGAGAGAGGAGGGAGAGTGAGAAGGGAGAGAGAGAAGGGAGAGAGAGAGAGCAGGGAGAGAAAGAGAGAGTAGGAAGAGAGAGAGAGAGTAGGGAGAGAGAGATAAAAGGAGTTGAATAAATGTGAAAGGGTCTAAGCATAAATTTAATGCATAAAACCAATTTATTTTAATTTCCCATTAAATGTGACTATAAAACAGGTAAATTATAAAAATTTACTACTATCAAGCGCACAATGGCGATCTTTGGTCAGAAGGTTTTTTAAAAATACATTATAATCATCTTCGAGGATTTATTGTATGGCTCACAAGGCCTTCTGCCGACAATTCTGTTTCTTAACGTTATATATTATCAGTATTATAAAAAGTGGAATACAGATCCTTGGCCACAAACTGTAATGGAATTAGGATGGCTGCCAGACCAATATCGTAATAAAAAACTGCATAAATACGATCCCGCAAATAACGAGAGTTACGAAATACCCATTAAGCCCAGAAATTCGATAAGGACGGTGATAAAACTTGCGATCGCGGGCGGTTAAAAGGAAAAGGCACCACTTAAAGGAATGGATAACGGAAAAATTAAAATATTTCCTTCTCTCCTCTTATGTGGAATTTAAATCAAATCCGACATACCATAACCGTACTCGTTTCCACTATAAAATTAATTTAATAGTCGGTATGTAGCCTTGTAATGGCTTTTAGCACCGATCGTCAATTACTACCGTGACAACAATCCTCGTGTCTAAGCAACCTTTCATTACAACATGAACTTACCGGAGATTTTTAAACGAGCAATAACATTCACACAAGTTGCCGACAGCTTGACGCCTCCAACATGGATTGTTACAGATATATGTATATATTAGACGGCAAGAATTACCCATTCGTACTAATTCAGGTTAAATCGAAGTTATAAAACGTGAAACGAAATTTTCGTTTTTTTACATTTAAATTAAAATAGTGGTTACGAAGCCTAGAGCTATGAGCAAGAACTAATCGCCTTCATCGTTGGCATAACTCTGGTCCCTCAAAAACTACCTACGATACACGAGTTGGTTGGTTTTTTATTTTATGGCTAATCAACCCCTTGGATTATTATAGCCTAAGATACAAGAGCATTAATCTTACATTATTAAACCGAGATGCACATTTCGCGAGCGAGCCTCGTTGAATGTGAAGAGGACGAAAGGCACACACGGAAGATTCGGAGAACAAAGGAAACGATGAGACGAGCGAACACTCCCTCTCATGTAGGCGCTCGCGTACAAGGAGCGCGCTGATATATAAAACAACCGCGGTGCGCGAGGGACCATACAAAGCATCAGGGATGGATTCGAGAGCGGTGTGGAAATGAATGCGAGAGGAAGGAAACCTTCGGCAATACGTGATAGATGGAGGTTTGCGGCGCGGCAAAATGCAATGTTTTTATTTTGCGAGGCTGCGTTAAAAGGCCCGTTGTTATCTCGCTCACGCAATCCCAATGGCAGAGTGCGCTCGCGTGACATGTTCATAAGAAAAGCGGTCCATAAATAAATCGCTTTGATTTACGATACCGCAAAGTACTGCAGTTCGATGTAAAATGGCATCTTCAAGAATTATACAGCCAAAAATGTTTCGCGATGTAATAAAATATTTTAGTACTCTTATTTTTACACATTGTATTTTGTAGAACAGCTTTTTGCACTGCTACAAAACTGTCAAATTAAATGTTCGGTTGTTTCAGTGTCTTATGCGCTGCTGATTATTATGTAATCCCAATTTCCAAGTCATCCGTAATCTTTCCATTAATGCGTGCATATTATTAAATTTAATAAATTAACCATCGTAGTCGATCACTCATTTAAAAGGGTTTGGAGGAAAAGTAATTCGCGACCGTCTATAGCATGTTATCGCACGTATCGTATTTGCTTCTTGATTCCAGTTCTCTCTGTTTTTCATTTCCTCATCCTTGATCACAAGATACGTCGCCACCTATCTGTGGAAATAACCTCCGTCGGCGGATGTCTTTCTCCCATCACGTGACCGCGGCAATTTAATCCCATCTTTAGCTCTTAATCCGCGCACTTTCACTTCGTCCAATTTCTTACATATTAATCTCACCTTTACGTCTCCCACTTCCTCGTTCGATACTTCATTAAATGTCACATTATCCTCACAAATGCTAACGTTCTCCGGCTTTTAGTTTGTAATTAAAAGGTAAGATAACTTTGGTTTGTAATTACTTTTGTTGTCAATTTCGAATCAGACAAATCTCTATCCGAAGTCAGTAGGCTGTTTCCGCTGATCTATACATTTCATGCCACCTTCGCTATTTATTAACAAGTAATGTTGAAGTTGAAAATATATACCGAATAAGAATAAATATTATGAATTTTAAAGGGAACGATTAATCCAAAAAAATACATTCATTACAGTGCCACATTTAATTTGTTTATTTGAATATAATTAATTCGATCGGCTCATAGCTGTACCCATAAAAAGGTCGCTTCTGCATTCCGCTTCACTTCCTAAGCTTGGATCGAAATAGGTGTACGTCATCCGTTCGAAGCGTCACTCACTTCCTTTAAGGCGATGGGTTTTAAGGCAGCTTTCCACGCCACCATTGGCCTGCTCTTTCGCGAAATGGGCCAAGTGAACGCGCGGTTTTTTCGTTCCTTCCGATGTCCAGAACTTTTATCGATTCCGGCGTCCATTATTGAATTTTTCATCGATAATGACCCCGATGCATCTCGCCCTTTTTCTCTCGTCAAATAAAAAGGTTAAAGGGATGATGCAGTGGAATGGCACAATTGGCGCACTCCAATCCGCATCTTATCCATAACACGTACCTGGCGTTAAGGCGTATAATTTCCATGACACCGAATTTTCGTTATTTAATTAAAAGGGATCGTGAAATTTAATTTCATAAAATATCTTCGCGGGATTTCAATTTCCTTGGGTTTATTTCTAGCACTTCAAAATTACCCGGAGATATTAATTCTGAATTAGTTTGATAAAATTATAAAAAATTAACCTCAAATGTTATTGCTTGCAATAACCTTCATTCAATTTTGCATGTGTTTGCTGGTCCTTTTAGTGTCTCGAATTAATTATTGATCCCTCAGCCAAGAATATAGCTTTAAGCTACGTTTTAATAAGAGACTTTCGCCTATATTTCTGAAATTTACTTTACTCATTCTTATGCAGAATGAAGTTTAATAATTCATTCTTACTGCGTCGTTGATTGAACCTTTTGGGATTAAATTAACCATTTTTCCCGATAGAAAAACTATCAAAAAGTAAACTTTTATCGTTATCATATATGTATGTTATGTGAAAAATAACACTATTTACCCCTGGAGTCGCAATTTTTGAGGGGCAAGAGTAAAAATCGAAGACATCCAATTTTATTCATAATTGATACGTGGAATAAGATTTTACGGATTGTAATCAGATCAATTACGTAAACCGGCGAAACTGTGTCTTTTACTTAGCATGAATACAAGGAAGGTTTCTTTTATCTGTTTATTTGTTGGAGATATGTGACGAAATACACAAAACTTTTACTAACGTGCATTAATGTAAATCGATAGCACTACCGTGAGCAATTTGAATGGTTCCGACTTAAATCATTATCAGCGTGATGCATACATCTTTTTCGCCGGCTCAAGGATAAGACTTGACGAGGAGTCGGCGATAAAACTGAATTTCGGTTAAAAAAGGAAAAGGCGAATGCAATTTGCCTAATAAGGGCTTTGTAGGGCGTTTCGTGGAGTGAGTGTCGTTGTGCGATATATCACGACGCGGGTTCTTTTCCTTTCTCGGAATCGTAATTCATCATAATTAAATCCTTTTCCATTTTGTCGCCGAGATAAGAGAAAATTGCGACAGCCAGCGATATTGTTCGTGGAATTAAAATGCGCAGTCAACGCCATTCATTTATTGGAACTGCTTCAATAATTATATTTGTGAATAGAATATCGAAAACGCCGATACATACCTACTATTTAAAAAAATTGAAATTACTAGTCGACATGCACTGCATATATCAAAATGTTCAGGTTATTTAGAATGTTCACAATATAAATTTTTACTATTTAAATATTATAATTATTAATTAAATTACATTCCACTATTACAAAAAAGAACTAATCCAGCATAAATAGTAATTTTTTTACACCATACCAACTGGCGGGGAATTATTTCGATGGCACGATTATCAAGTTCTTCATTTAAAAATTAGTTATTCTAAACAAATATTTAATTCATTTTATTCTTTCTTTTTATCCTGATCAGAAGACGATACATGAAGGAACTCAATGGTGATAGAAACTTATATTTAAGGATAAAAGTAATAGCTTTTACTATTTCTATATTATTCGCCGAATAATACAAATCATAAATCTTTTTTAATATAAAACACTGAGAGAATTTTATTAGTAATTTGTACATGTTCCCATTCCTTCTAATTCAAACTATTTCCAGTGACGTATTTTATTAAAATTCCATGCAGGATTTCCCATCGAAAAACAAGCTAGTAACATAGATGTCTGTTTATTGTTACCAGATATTTGAACTTAATATCTAGTTAAATAAATTTTTTAACGGTCGATTTTTATCGCTTTTAATTGCAGAAAAAAGACACTGGCAAATATATTACGAAATATTCCGTTTCCCCTGGAAAGCAGTACGACAAACCCCACCTAATTATTGGACAAAATTACTAATCAACTAGGAGTTGCAGCTCCACTTGCAAGAACACACTAAAAAGGGAGAAAGACTGAAAATTAGGAAAGAAAAGAAAACGCATGGCATATAGAGGTTTTTACGAAAATGAATCGATAGCACTGCTCGGCTGCTTACATCAGCTGCGAACAAAAATTTAAAAACATTTTTCTCTCCCTAGCTCTTTTACGATATGTGAGATATCGATAAAAAAATTATCCGAAGAGAGGGCAACATTCGTCACAAAATAGTCGGCGAAAGCAGGAAAACACGACTCACAGTTTCGGAGATAAAAATTCGAGGGGGTCCCGAAAATGTTTTACTTGCAAATTCCGTAAACGAAGGAAAAATTTCCCCTTGACCCAAACCAAGAGACTTGGAAGAAGTTCGAATAGAAAACAAAACGGAATCACACTTCGTCCGATTCGATAGAGGCAGTGAATGTATACATGCTTTCCTCCTGGCCTGCCTACCCATTCCCATTTTAAAATAATCAATTCACAACTATTCCACATTTCAAAGTTTTCAAATTTTCGCTGACGCTTTCACGTTTCTATATACACACCTGCCAAGTTTCAGATTCTCAGCAACCATCACTTTCCCACCATCACGCAGGCACGCACTAAGGTACTCTAAAAAAATAATATTTACGGTACAGCTATAGATACAATATTGTTGCAAAACGCAATAATTTTCGTACATTTCCTGTAAGATGTAAAGTTGAGCAAGGAAGAGGGAATTGGCGATGCCTTCAATATGATAGCCTGATGATCCTACCAATTTTCGCAAAAATGATAAAAAAACCTCGGTATTTTTATTTAACTCTTTCATTATATTTCAGTTGATACTAAAACAAAAAATTATCATTTCTTAAAATTTCTGGAAACACTAAGAAGAATAGGAAAAAGCTATTCTCTATACAGATTATAACAAAGACGAAGGAGAACTAAATTGAACACCTAATGGGACGTTTTAGAAGGAATACTGAAAGGAAAAAGAAAGAGAGGAAGGGAAATGTTTCAGCTGATAAACTACTTTAAAGAGTTACCAAGAAATGATGAAGATTGCGGAAAGCAGCAGTATGTGGAGAACCGGGTTTAACCAAGAATAATCACGGACCTGTCTACGGACAGGTGATGATGATGATGCATAACGTAATAAATTTTAAGGGAAGAATCAAACTTTTCATTACTTATCACATTGTCATAAAATTTCCTTTTACATCCGTGTTATTATCAAAATTACTGACTTATCGAGGCAAACATTTCATCGGAACTGTCGCAGTTTTTATCGCCGAAGAGTGTGCCGTTCGCTACTTTATCTGAAATTGGTTCTACAGAGGAAAACTTACTTTGTCAAAATCGTTCGCCGCCCTGACTTTTCATTCTTTATCCTCCGAAAATCGCGCAGCTTTTTTAACCTCTCGCCTCCTTTTAGTGCTCGCGGCGTAAAAGCGACAGCTTCAAGATGGATCGCGAAATTGAATTATAACGGCCTCCACCACGATCAACACCCGATAACCAAACGCTTCTGCTACTCCTTACTTCTTCTACACTCGTGCACTTAATCTCGCTAGCGTTTTGTCAGCCACGAGTTTAAACTTCCTGCGGGCGTCCATCGTTTCCTCGTTAAAAAGAGGGAGAGAGAGAAAAAGAGAAGGAGGCTTCTCTACCCTCGTTCGGGTCGTAATTCATCCGTTTAACTGTCGGAGCGAGCGCGACGCCACCTGGTAAGGAACCCGGGAAACATTCTCGAACGCAGAGGAATACGATGCTCATTACACCCATTTCCCGGGCACGAAAGGATCGTGAGTGGGCGGGGCTTTGTCGAAAGTTAGGGAGTCTATAGCGAGGAGAGGATGCTATGGGAGACCGGAGGAGAGAGAGAGAGACGCGCGGGGCGCGGAGGACCCCACCGACCACCGCTATGCAACCTCTTCTATCTTGATTAAGGCCCCGCCGATACACGCCGTGCCTCGAAGGCCCCGGGTCTTTTTTATTGCCATGCGCGGATCGTGCGCTCGTGATGGAAAATCCGCCCTGCCTTCGAGGAATACTGCGACATTTTTACGGCTTTGCCCATTCGTGATTTGTGGTCCTGGGAGAACGCGGGATTTTATCCCACCCTTCTCTCGCCGGAGGGCTTACACGGAGAGGGCGCGGATGGTCGCGAAACGCATTCGGCGCGTGCGCGAAGGAGGTCTGTTCTCGTTCCTCTCTCTCTTTTTCTTTGTAAGAAAATATCAATGCTTGCGCCTATTTTTGCGGCCGGAAAAAAACGCGAGAGAAAAAAATCGTTCGGTTTACAGAAGCATTTATCGCTCCCGAAAACCAAAGCAGGAGACTTCAACGCGCGTTGTTAAGTTTGTATCTAGGAATACAAACGGACGCACGCACGCAAAAAAAACTCTTCTCAATGCAATTCTATATGAAATTAATTCCTAATTTTCTCCCTATCTCTCTCTCTCTCTCTCTTTTCTCAATGGTAGTCTAACGAAGTTAGCAATGATTCCATTGCAACAATTTTTGAGCTTCCCCTCAGTTATTACTGGTAATTTCAAATGTTGAGCACTGACAATTTTTTCCAAAAGTAAAGGAAAATCCATGTATTTGCATTTGTTTTCTTAATATTCTGGAATTTTCTGAAAATTGGAACCGCGGATAAAATGTACCTTTTTTGTTTCATAAGTAGCGTATCTTTGCGGTCGATATTTTTTGTGGGTGTAGGTAATTCTTAATACACGCCTTATACAATAGCTTTACGCATGGAAAACTCTATTTTCCATTGGCAGAGGTTCGTATCCTATAAAAAATAGACTGAGAGCTCTTAACTACCTTACTGTTTCTAGTATGTCCTATAATTTTCCACTCCTTATGAGACTTCCAACTCGCACCGTTACTTCGACCCGTCATATTGCTTATGAGGGTGGACAATTTTTTCGTCTCGTTCCCTCTGATAGAAATTAATGAAACACTATCGACAAGGAACGTCCAATATATCGCCCTCTTTCTTACGCCCCGTTGTTGGGGAGAGGGGGACGGAAAAAATATAGATAGCGAGAGAATCTTTTCATCCCCAGACGCCTCAAAGCGATCCTAGAAAATCTCCCGCCGCGTTTGGATCCGAGAGCTTCGGAGCGGAGAGCCTCTTAAAGAAGCGGGGAGGGTTTGGGGGGGGGGGGGGGAGGGGGGGGAGAGGAGAAGGATCCGAGAGGTTTTTCAGAGACGTCTAACATATCACCAATACTTCCTCTTTCCTCCGCAGCGACCGTGAAAATTGAAGTTCTCGTGAAACCAAGCCGTGACATCTCCCCTCACACTCTCTCACTCTCTTTCGACTTCTCCTTTATCCCTCCCTCTTTCTCTATCTCCTCTCCTTTTCTCCAACTCCACCGGCTCAACCCGAGGGGAGGTTTTTCCAAAAACTTGCATCCCTCCCGAAAACTTCCTTGCCTCTCTCACACATCAAAACGAGTGAGGCATTCTGTCCCTAGTATTCCTTAAAGGACTGCTCGAGGGGATAGCGTCAACGGAACACGCTCTCTCATACGTCTCCCACAAGTTGAAGGAGTGAAGAAGGGGAAGGAGACAAGTGACAAAAGAGGGGGGGAAATAGGAGGAGAGAGGTATACAGAGAGAGGAAGGAAAGGGAGAGAGAGCAAGTTTGGCGGTAAATTGAGAGGAAAACAAGAAGAAACAAGAAGACGGAAGAAAAGTGTGAGAGAGAGATTGGGAGCAGCAGATGGAGAATCGAAGATACTTAAGAAAAAGTAGTAAAATGAAATGAAAAAACAGGAGAGATAGAGAGAGAGAGAGAGAGAGAGAGAGAGAGAGAGAGAGAGAGAGAGAGAGAGAGAGAGAGAGAGAGAGAGAGAGAGAGAGAGAGAGAGAGAGAGAGAGAGAGAGAGAGAGAGATGAATTCATAAGAGAGAGAAAAAAAGAGTTGTAAATATACAATGGAAAAGATAAAACGGAGAAAATGGCAGAGAGAGAGAGAGAGAGAAAATGAAGAGAGAAAAGAAACTGTAGAGAAAGGGGAAAGGGTAAGTGAGAGAGACATAGGAGAGCGAAGTGATTGCGATTATAGGTATGGGAGGAAAGGGAAATCGAGACAGATAAACTGAGCGAAAAAGAAAGTAAGAGGGAAGAAGATGCTGAAGATGATACAGATAGGATAAAGATATCGCTATAGGAAGATATTGGAAAATGTGGCGAGTAAAGTTATTAGGAAGTAGGTTAGAGAGAGAAAAAGATGGGAAGAAGGGGGAGATATCAGAGTAAGAAAAAAGGAAGGGTGGATCAAGGGATAAATGGAAGGCCTTTTATAAAGCGTACTGAAGCAGAGAAGTGGAATGAAGTCCGCTGCGATCGTTCTACTTTCCCACGGCGAGAGACTCACATTGGGTCGAAGGCGTTATCGATCGATAACTCGAGGGGTCGAATAATACGAATGGAGAAATTCATTTCGCCGGTTGGAAGATTTCTTTTTTATCATATTCGCTAACCGTACGATTGATTTGAATGTGACGAATGATCCGGTTGTCGGAGCGCCATGGGTTATGATATACGCAGTTATTTTACGTTCGCCGCGTTGAGGTAACGGTCAAAAGGGTTCTGTATTATATGTTCCGCTCACCGCTCGATGGGTGTCTCACGACTGCCTATCGACGCTAAAGTTTTGGTATTCATTCATTTATGTCACGGTTGATCCAATGAGTTATCGTCAGAGGGAAAGAAAGAGCACGAGGGCGTGTGTATGCGTGCGTGAGAGAGAGTGGGGTGAGGAGAGGGGGTGAGAATAGGGGGTGAGGAGAGGGGGGTGGGGAGAGGGGGTGAAAAGAGGGGCGGAAAGGGGGGTGAGGAGAGGTGAGGAGAGGGGATAAGTAGAGGGGAGGAGAGGGGGTAAAGGGGGGGAGAGGGGGTAAAGGGGGGAGAGAAAAAGAGAGAATATCGTCGGTCACGATGAAGCATATCCTGTTGGGAACCATTGGGCGTTTGATGTGTTTTTCATCAATGACTCGACCGATTAGTTAATTTATACAACAGCTTAAAAACGAGGTATAATTAATGTTGGCTCGCGGACATTTTCCACAGCGGTAATGCAAGAAGTACCTCGTGATAAAAGTTATGAATGACCGTTTCCTTGCAGGGAAATCGTGAGTTTTTATTTTGGGGAGAGTGCATACATCGACGGTGGATATTCATAGGAGATTTTCCTGCTGCTTACAAACGCTGTCATATATAGCATGAAAGTCACCATTTTTTATAAAATATTCAAAATTTCATTTAATTGAGCAATATGTTGAGCCGCGTTTTTTCCTTATACTTCAGTTTTCTCCAATTTAAAAAAGGTTTTTTCTGTTATCTTTGACATTTTTTCTATAGCCTCCATAATCCATAATAATCCATCTCAATTTTTCTTCATCCGCATCGCAAATTGATTCGGGATATCATTCTGTCTCTGAGGCAAACAGAACTGTTCCCATTCTCTTTTTCAGTGAAACCGTTTAAGACATATATGCTGGAAGGAACGACAAGATTCCACATTGCGAAGAAATTGAATCTTAATAGGTTTATTCCGCAGTTACTCTGTAAATCATCGACAGCAAAGTAAATAATAAAATCAGCTATTCTGAATAATTTACAGGCCTTGGTTTTATTGAGTTCATTACCGGCGAGGATTTACACCCGAAGATTTAAATTATTTGGACTATTTAATAAAGTCGTGATAGAAATGTAGCAACATGTCATGTTTACTTTCAGAATTTTCGTTGTTTCTTAAAAATATTTTTCTACACTATAGTTTTAGTTGATAAACCGCAGCTCGCGAGATGCATGCGGCTCTTTTTAATTTTCATTCAGAGGCGTGTTAACGTTTTTCACTACAGAACACAATGGCGTAGTGCGACTTGAGCCGTGTTGGGGATGCCTAAAAATTATATTACCTATAAATTGCTTCAGATACAAGTTATGTTTCACTGTTCGTCAATTTATGAGTACAGCATGCGTCACATGCGGCTTTCGAACTTGTAAAGATTATCGTATGCGGCTCCGAGGGCAAATAAGTTTGGCCACCTCTGCTATATACAATCATTAATGTAAGAATAGAAAGTTTTATTTAACAGGAAATTACCTTCTCGAAACAGATAATGTTTATAGTAGAATCATAAGATCAATGTTTATAGAGTGGACATAACTTTAGAAAATTAAATTAAGCCAACTAAATGATTGTATTCGATACTTGGTTAATTTTTATGTACGTAAATTTTATCTAAATTCATGAAACATGATTGAATTATAGAGCGATTTTAGTTCAACCATTTAATTTGCATGTTTTATCTTTTAAATTGATTGATTAATAAACATTAATCGCCTATCATAGGATTACAGAATATACGAAAGCTTTTATTTTTATTAGAGCTAATTTATTTTTAAATGTTCAAATACATTTTCCTATTTTATTTCATAAAGTTAAATTATATATGTGTGTTCAATTTTACGACCCGTAACGATAAAAGGATAACATCTTGTCTTTGCGAAGGGAAACTGACAGAATATATCCAAGACGCGGACTCGTGACACTAAGCTCTCCCTCTTCAAATGACTTAACTTCTCCCCAATTTACTTCGGAAAAGTTTTTGATCCGATTGAAAAAGATAGTTAACAGCGGCTCTCAGCTCTCTTTTAAACCATATAATAAAATGGAAGTTCTCCAATTTATGCAGGATTTTAATCTAGCATGGAGTGAGGGAGAAATATAGTTCCGTCGAGCTTCTCATTAAAGCCAAATGCTGTCGAGTAGAAAGTAAGCTTTCCGATTGGCTGTAGGGAGAAACAGGCCTCTCGTACACCTAGATACAAAGTTTTCTAATTCCGTCAGATTTTTATCTAAGCTAATGAGCCTATCACGCGGGAGCTCCTTGTTGAAACGAAAACGTCCCACCCCATTAATTTTATTCGGATTTTTAATTGCAGCTAAGACCCCTTTTCCCTGCGAATTACTCGTTAAATTGAATTTTTTGTCCATTCCGAAGCGAGCGGGGTAACCTGAATTTTATTTATTTAGTTTTTTTTAAATTTCGAACTCAAGTAGCGCATTTAGTCTCTGCTTCGAGTAGTTTTTTGATACAAAAAAGGAAGCGCTACCGGGATTTCGAACGAGTAGCAACGTAATTTGACAAAACGAGGTTTTTATATGGAGTTTAACGAGCAAAGTTACGGCGCAAATCCAGGTACGTCTGGAATACCATAGGAGCCATAATAAACTCGCCGCTGCGTCTGCGAGTTAACTACTGCGTCTTGGCTGAAAACGGAGCAGATGAACGATATGGGGCAGGTATGCAGAGATCGAGAAGGAACTAGATTGTTGAAGGTTTGTTTATGCAAATAAGGTCCAAAACAATCTTTCACGGCGAGATACAGCGCCGTGTGCTCGTTAACATTTCCCAGAACAACAGAGAACCTGTTTCTAGTGCTCCGAAAATATGGCACATTTGGATCCCAAGATTTAGGTTGGAGATTAGGATGTTAAAACATAGCACGCGTAAATATTGTTTTAACAAGCTCTGGAGCTACACATGGAGCCATCACTCGTTCACATTGTCTTCCTCGCCCTATCGCTATTCTGATAGTCAGTAAACTGTTGCAATTAACCATATTTTTGGGGATAAGATAACTTTTATCTGATCGAAATTCTCTAACGAACGTTTTCTTTAGTAAATTATATTTTTGTTGCCAAATGAAACGAAACAAGCGATTAGTTGGGGAACTATGAGTTGCTATTCCAATATTCCTCTGCCAAAGATGTGGTGTAATCATCTGTTTATGCAAAATTGAAACTCAGATCTAATGAAAGACTACTTCTACTTGGGTATATGCTTGCATGTTTTTCAGAAATATTATTAGCGTAGCAATATTAATCCTATTTTTAGCCTACTTTCCAGAATGGAAATAGGCTATTAACTTTTGAACCAATACACTGATTTTTATGAAACTTTGTGGAAATCTCTTGCTACATGGGCCGAGCTCCGTAGAATAGTTTTTGTTGCGAAGATTGAAGTCCCGAGTACGATTCCAGGAACTATCCTTCCTATTTAATTTACATGGGAAATCTGAAATCCGTCGTGCAGGGTAATTTTCTCTTGCACATTAAAATATCTTGGAATTGTAGTATCGGAGCAAGTTTTGTACTATTCTCTGAGTAAAGAAATAAGAATTCTAATTTTTTCGTCGAGTGTTTCTTATCTATTGTATTTCTTAGAATTTCGCTTAAATACTGGCAATGTTGTAGTTTTTATCGCTCATTACGAGAGTGTTGCCATAGCAACAACTATTGTTTGTCTCAGATTCGATATATTCTAATATGTACACGCGTTATTTTTGCCGCAAAAATACGCGTGATCAATTTAACATTCCGTTCAAGTGTATTTGTAGTATTTTATAACTCTAAATTATGAAATTTAAGAACGCAAAGAGCTACATATCCGCGATGACTTTAAAGCTATTAAAGACAATGAAGTATTAAATAAATGATTAAATGGAAGGTAGGCATCATAAGTTCTGATTGGATCATCTTGTTTTTACTTCAAACTTAGCATAGTTCTAGTAGTAATAACAGTGGAACTATTGCGTTCACTTATGAGTTTCTTAAGAAACTGAGACCAAGAATAAAGAAGCATTATCCCAATTTTGTAATACAAGAAACTTATTTATTATTGCACAATGAGATGAATTTCTTACGCGTCTAATTATTTTGTTTGAACAAAAATACTTGTAAAATGCTTTTATTGTATTAATAGAATAAACCATAAAACACCATTTAAATCAAAAATACTTTTAGCAAATGTAAAAAATATCTTTCCGCAAGAGTAAATTTTAAAATAAAAATTAAGCAGGAATTACTGAGCAGACGAACAATGAATAGGAATCCATATAAACGAATTTGAATTATAGTTAAATTAGGGGAAAACTGCCATTCCAAATTACATTCAGAAAACATTTTTGACTAGCGAACTTATTGTAGAGTGTTTAAAAAATAAAAAAATAAACTTTTTCTGCTAGAGAAAGTAATCACAAAGCAAGCCTCGAAAGCGAAGGTAAGAAAAAAAATCTTCTGAGAGAGCATTTTATTCGACTCAGAGATGAGCAAAGCTTTTGAGCCAGGCTGCGATGAAAATTTGGGAAGCGCGAACAGAGGACCTAAATTTATTACCGTGTTTTCGGAGGTGTGTAAAAGATCTATTCGAAAGCCCTAAAAATTTTCCATAATCCAGGTGCGAAATGCTATTCAGGAAAAATGCGGACTTAATAACGACTCTGATACATCACTCGCGCCACCTGACGGCGAGAATGAGAAACGTGCACGACGCTTCCATGGAAACGGACGCGAAAAAATGTGGGATTATGCTCAAGTTCATAAAAGCTTAACATTTACAGAGAATGCGATTCGTCGCATCTCCTGGACCACAATAAGCGTTGAAGTTTTGGAAAAAAAAGAGCGAGAGGATGGATGAACACGGAAGGCGTTTGAATCACTAGGTTCAACGTTCCTCACTGCGTCATTACAGGAGTCGTAGCGATTCATTAAAAATCATTCGTACTCGTCTTTCGGAAAATTAATTACATAAGATAGCTATCAGTCGAGGTTGTTGAAAGGTACCATATCAAAATCATTCTGTCCGGATTTCAGTTTTTCAATTGAAGATTATTACTTTAATCGGTGCCGTAAGAAGTTCTAAATTACGGATTTGAATTTTTTTCGAAAGAGAGAATGGCGCATCTTAATGCGTACGAGAATCTAATAATTCGGATCATGACACGTTAACGGCAGCCGACGTGATAACCACGACTTATTCGAACGAAAAAAAAAACCACCCGTACTGAAGGGAACCGACATCCCTCGAACGCGTGAAACGCATCTCGTCATTTGCTGACAGCGAACGTGCATTTTCGTGTGTATTTGGCCCTCTCCATTATGAAAGTGGTGATTTGACGAACTAATAATACTCACTGCGACGCCGCGGCACACAAAAACTCAAGAATTAAATAATGGAAGGTAGAGTTTTGGGGAGGGGAGAGTAAATGGTTGAGCAGAGGGGTAGAGAGAGAGAGAGGGAAGGAATGCGAGTATCAATAGAAGAACTGGCGTGTGAGGGGATGGGGAGGAGGTCTCCTGGTTTGAAATAGGCGTTTTCAGAACGGGTGATTTGGTAGAAGGCAGAGAGGGGGAGAGCGGCGGAGTATACCCTAGCGACCCCATTCATGTTCCCTGAGGGCAGAGGACGTGATGCAAGTCGGGTAGGATGGGGTGGTGGACCAGACAAAGCCCTCCCCAGAGGGAGGACGAGGTCTCCCTCTCCTAGGGCATTCATCCCTCCTTCCTACGAATACCACCCGCTAGGTGGGCTCCCCGCGGGCTCCCTTCTCCCTTGCTGCTACCGCTGCTTCTGTCGTCCCCCTTCCCCCGGCGTCACCTGCCCCCCTCCCTCCTTGCCCCCTTTATAACTCCCTACGAACCGCGCTCCGAGTCTCTCTACTCTACGGATCGTGTCAAGGCTGCCAACTTTGCAGAACTTTTAATTTTATACGTCGCCTCTTGTGCAAAGGCGTCGCTTTTTAAAGAGATGACGGGGAGTAATATATTATTCCGAAAATTCGCGGGATGCGGGTGGGGAAGGGAAAGGTGCGGTTTAAACTGTTATGATCGAAGCGAAATCTCTCGGGAGAGGGAGGCTGGAATCCGGGGCGTTCCTGGACGTATGGTGTTCTCCCTCTCCCGGAGGAATTAAACGCAATAATCCGGGAATTTATGCTCCTGACCTTAATTTGGGCCGTGCTTAATAGGAGGCGTAAATAGCCACTATTAGGGTATTACTGTGGATTTACCATGCACGTGTTATGCGTATGTTCAAGTACGTATGCATAAAAATTCCGTTTCCTGAAAGAGGTTATAAGTGTTTAATTGATTGTCTTTGCCTGACAAACAGCCGATGACTGATAGGTGTTACATTTTAAGTTATTTTAGAAGAGAGAGGGTTCTGATGAGTTGTTTACTATTGCTTCTTGTTAGATAAGCTCCTTTTAATCCGTTATAGCTATTTTTTAAATGTGTGTATTGCACAATACGAACATTAATTGAAAAACATTTTTCTTATTGTGTGGCATCATTTTCTCTCTTTACGTAATATTTAGAACTTACTGCGATTATTTTATATCCCTTTCGCCTATTATGGCACGGAAGATTTATAGAATTTAACTAGGCACCTGCAGATTACTGTTCACATAGTTTTGCAAGATCACGCCGTTGCCGGTAGTTGCATCAGTTCGTATCGTTCTGCTGCAAATTATAAAACTGTGCCATTAAATGTGTACGCATATACATACACGCATATTCCACGGAAGGAATATATTATCATACAAAAACGAATAGCAGATCGCACTATGCAGTTATGCAAGTGGGAAAATTAATACACTAAATAATAATGATTTTGATTTCCAGTGCATGTGTCAGTAAAGTGTAGAGAAATATTTTACAATAGAACTCGGTTATAACGACACTCAAGGGACTGGCAAAATATTGTCGTTATAACCGAGTGTCATAATATCCTAGGATTAACATACAACATAAAAAAACCAAACTGTATCCAGATTCTACAATTTATAATGAGTCCTTAAAGTCCCACATTTAATATAGTAGATTAAAATTTATATTTAATACAACTGATTGACCGTAAAGAAAACGTTTGAATTTTTAATACACACACTGACATTTCGATCGAGTTTTTGTGAAATCAATGCTTATTACGAAACTTGCTAAATTTTATTGTCGTTATAACCGAGTTGGATAATGCGTTATAACCGAGATAAATATAACGCATTATTATGGAAACGGGGTGGGATTCCAAAAATATGTCTTTATATCAGTTTTCGCACAAACCGAGGTCGTTATAACCGAGTTCTCCTGTATTTAAAAATGACTGCAACATTTTGCGAAAATGATGTAAACACTTTTTATAATAAAAAAATCGTTGATAATCTGCATATGCAATAAAAATATTTGCAATGCGAACTTGATATTTGTATATGATTTTTCGAATAATTTCTCGTTAATCTGATTAACATGTGGAAAATATGTTATAATGGCTCCATGGCTTTGAAGAAATCAATAAGGATATGTGATTTTAGAAGACAAACGACAGAAAAAAGAACAGCTGTGCTAGATATTCTCAGTGTACGAATGAAGAATTCTTTTTACAAGGTGCTATAGAAATATAAGAAAGAATCCTTGATTGTTCATAAAATACCGCGGCTGCTAAAAAGTTAAAGAGTTTCACTGCTATTTCCCACTTTTATGCATTATTAAAATGGACAATCCTCATTTTATTATTCATATATGGCTCGCGGAGTGCGGAAATAATTTCAGCGAAAAAGAGTAGTTTCCGGAATGGAAGGCAGAGAGAGAGAGAGAGAGAGAGGAAAAGAAGCGATGACGCGAAATTGCTGCCATGAGCCAGATCGGTTACTAGGCTTTGGCTGCCAGAATGTATGCCGAAAAATGAACATTCCCTTATGTATCCTCACCCATTAAGGAGTTCTAATAATTTACGATTTAGTTTTCGGATGTCGATATATGATATTCTACATATTGCTAAATATTGTATATACACGTAGTTTTTATAGTAAAATGGCTGATTCATAAAATTTGTTTATTTTTTCATTTTAAGAAAAAATCTAATAACGAAAAAGCAGAAACGAGTTGTAGTTTTATGAAGTATTTTGCAATCACGTCGAGAAAAATAATATTGGTTATACGGGCTAATGCCTTCCTCGATTTAATAAACTTAGCACCTTTTTATACCGGTATTAATGTTGAGCAGCTCTTCATGGATTCTATTAGTCAATTTTACATTATTAGCAGCTTTTTTATGCATAATTAAATGTTCGCTGTGGCTTTTGTATCAATAAAAATAATATTTGCTAGGCATTAATGCACCATAATGACATTGTATTTCTATCATTAATAACAAGATGATCCAAACGGAACTTATGATGCCTACTTTCCACATAATTATTTTAAATTAAGGAAATAAAACAATACTTTGAAAAAAATTTCCACTATGGTATCGATAAAACACGACCTAGGTTTCAACGTGACAAAGTCATCATCACGTGGGAAAAAATGAACAACCTAGGGAATGTAAATTCATTACTTTTTAGAATCAGGTGTTCAGATGTTTGTATGCTCCAATTATTTAGAGATTATAATATTTTTTACAGGTTGATTAGCAAAGAATTTATTAGTGCCTGTATTACTAGATTATACCAAATTTGAGTCCAACATTAGTCGTTGCAACGGCAACACTCTCATAATGAGTGATATAAACTGTAAAAAGCGACAGTATTTACGCAAAATTTGAAGAATACGATAGATAAGCAAAATCCTATGATAAATTTTCAATCCTTTCCACATAGAATAGTACAAATTCCGCTCCGATATTACAATTCTAAGATATTTTAATGTGCAAGAGAAAATTACCTTGCACGATGGATTTCAGATTTTCCATGTAAATAAAAAAAAGGATAGTCCCTGGAATCGAACCCGAAACTTTTAATCTTCACAACAAAAGCTATCCTCGGGAGCTCGGCCTTAGTAGCAAGAGATCTCCACCAAGTGTCAAGAAAATGGGTCTATAGGTTCAAAAGTTAATATGGGGTAGACAAGCAGACAACGACAAAACTATAAGCTTATATCCATTCCGGAAAGTAGGCTATAAAGCATGGATTTACTCATTAAGAGACTATTTACAAAACAAATGAGATTTTGCAACTCCATTATTATAAATAATGTTGTTTATGATTCGAAAATCTTAAGTAATTTAAACTTATAAACGTGTCTACAATTTTATATAAATTTAATCTTGTGTTTTTTCTCCTGTCACATATTATTTTATAAAAGAGTTTTTATTTGAAGCTTCTCGTAATTTATAGTTTTCTGATAGATATCGTTTTTTCATCTAGTTGGGTTCAATCAAATATTAACGTTGTTTTAATTAGTGTGTTTTCACAGTTTACCCTAGAGACTTATTTCAGAAGTGGACATTTCAATCAGTTGTCTTATTGTCAATCAAAAATACGCTAAGCGTTGCAACTTCAGGGAAGACTTTCTTGTTCATCTCCAAGATAAAAATCTTCAAATGAGTTATTTTTTTAATTGTAATTTTTTTGAGAGCTGACATTCTCCTAAGATCAATTTATGTTATAAATACAAATCATATTGCATGAATTCCATAATAAAACTTATTATTAAAATATAAATGTAATAACTGAATAAATAAATTGATAAACGGAATCTCATAATGTGTTTCGAATGTAACGTCAAAACCTACCGAAAAATGCTATTCAAATCATTCACTGTACCGATTTAAACCTTTCACGCGCGCATGGGAATATGTATCGTCGATGTCATTATAACTTAATGCACTATATTATCAAAATAAACACTATCGTTGGATATAATTAACAAAGTTAGAGAATACAAACTGTGGTTGCGTCGAACATTTATCTGTATTTTTAATGTAATATCTTAAATTTCTGAGACGATTCGCGATCAATCCTTGGAACACTCTTTTGAACGGCAACGGTCGAAAGCGATCGAACTTTCGCGAAGTGACGGAGGAGAGTTGATGAAATGCTCCTCGTTATGGGAAAGGGGCGCGACGGAGAGGAAGAGTGTCGGGGGCGAGACAAATGGAAGAGAAGAGGAGGAGGCCGGAAATTGAGGGAGAGAGAGAAAGAAGGAAATATGGGACACGCGAATATTAGGGAGAGGCGCCGTGGGGGGGAGGGTCTGCGGATGCTGGATACGAGTAAATGCAAAGTAAAAAGGAGCGCTTATTCCGAGACGGTGATAGATTTATGTGGCATGGCGGGAGCGAAAGGAAAATGCATTATTTAATAGGAAAGAGGATTCCCGCGAGTTACGGCTCGGCTGAGATGGGACAGGATGTGCGGGTTGCCTCTGCTAGGCGCACCCCGGGCACGCAGCAGCAGCAGCCGCATTGGGTGTGTTCTGGGTTCCTGGACCAGTATTATGCAGACGGACGGCCATCCGCTTGCAGTTCCTGTTCCTATTATGCTCGCTAAAACTATAAATTTCAAACTCTTGCAATGCTTACATTACATTTTTCCTGTTTCTATGAAAAGACTATTTCAGAATTAAATTTAGAAAAAAAAAATTAACTTTTCTTTAAGTGCGAGAGAATTGGTCAGTTAACTAAGAATAGGATTTAGGCAAAAATCAAAACAAAAATATCAAGACCGGAAATATAACCTTCTGAACGTCCTCCACAATAATTATTTCGAAGATGCTGGTATAATTATGCATTATGAAATATGTTTCGCCAGAGTTATGGCAAAAATATTAACCTTAGAATTGATTAAAAATATTTTTAATGCTTTTGACGTCTAAAACGAATCATTATTCTTATGTTATAAATGAAACAAAAATAATTTGGGATAAGATATTAAACGGATAAATGAATTAATTTTGAGAATTTTTTACTTTGCCACTAAACTAAATTTTCTATCTAAAATATTTTAAACTTCAGGTGTTATTTTATTTGTTCAAACTAGTAGCAGTTGAATTTTAAGTTTGAAATTTTCAACTTCAGTATCACTACCACACGAAATTATCTGAGATTCACGGAACTTTGCTATTGTTTGATTTCCACAACATTTTCTATTTAAATCAATTTTTTATGTTCACCTCTTCCTCTTGCTGTTTCGAATCAATTTTTCATTCTTATTTTGTTCCTTCAATTTAGTCTGTCTCCGAAATTAACCGCAACGTCGTAAATTTACCTTTAGTCCCTTTCCCGTGCCTAGACTCTTTCAACTAAGGTTGCATCGCGTCCAGTTATTCAACCTCATCTCAAGGCGTCCATCAAATTTATTCTCCCAGAAAAGCCATTACGGTAACAGGAAAGCAAAAAAAGAAACGATGAAGCCTAAGTTGGATATCATGCGTGTATATCCATGTGAAAAGAGAGTTAACATGTTAAAGATAGGGCGAGAGGAGAGATGAATGAAAAGGACTGACAAGGATTTCACAATGGCGCTGAACGAGGGAGTTTGGTTGGACGAAAATGGAGTTAGAAAGGGAGGGAGAGAAAGGGAGAGAGAGAGAAAGGAAGAGAGAGGGAGAGAGAGGGCGGGAGAGAAAGCAGGGACAGGTTGTACGGAGTCAAGCAGATGCTTTTGCGAACAGGTGAAGATTGATGGACAACGTTCGGTAGCAAAGCTCCTTTTCTTTGACATTTACTCGGACCGTGTCGGATTGTAAAAGATATTTTTTATGTAACTCTTCCTCCTCTTTTCCCCTACCTCCTCCCCCATATACCGCCATTGCTCCCTCTCTACATCTTCCTCCCTTTCACCTCCGGAGTACTCGAGCGGAGGAGAGAGGGACGGAGAGAGAGAGAGAGAGAAAGGTGGAAGAGCGCAAAAGGAAAGGAGGGCTTAATGGAGAACGTGGGTGGTATCGCCTAGGGCAACGGAACTCAAAGGAGAAAAAAAAGTCCGAGAACGGATATAGACGCTCATTTGTTTATCACATTTTAACCCTCAGGAGCATACATTTCCACTTTTCCGCGTAACGTTTTCTCCCCCTATCTTTCCTCTCTCTCTCGTTCACTTTCTCCCCAGCTTTCCTCTTCTGCGCTGCGCCTCGCTCCACCGAATATGTGAAACTTCATTTTTTTTTCGGTGTGTTGATAAACACTTTCACTGTCTTCGTACACAACTTCTTCAACGTGCACTGCCTTTTCAGGCATTTTTTGGGGAAATATCGGTACTTCTCGCGACATTAGCTTATCGCAGCTATCTATTTTGGTCTCTCATTCTGAAAGCAAATTTCTTGCTTCGCGACAAAAATAAAGCTCCTTTCCTTTCCAAAACTCAGGCCTATTTGCATCCTCAAAGCAATACATAAAAAGTACATTTTAGTTTAATTATAATTATGCACACATATACATACACGTAAAGATATACATACGTTTGCGTATTAAGGCGAATCAATATACGAATCAGCGGTTACTAAATTTGCTTCGCGATGCATATACGCATACCCGTAAACATAAATGAACAAAAATTTGCTCAATATTTTCATTTGTTAATTTAAATAAATCGATTTCCACTCCTTATAATCGCCTATTGGGCTTAAGCATTCGGAATCACTGTTCTTCAAATTTAAACTAGTAACCGTGGTAACGTTGCTTGACATTTTCGGCTCGTGATTTTTATGGTGGAATTTCTTTTCGCTCTCTTTTAATTCTAATCTCTAATTCTGAGCGCGATCATTTCGTGTAATCCAGGAATGGAGTTACTAATTAAACGCCGATTTTTCTTGTGAAAACAAACAAATATGTCAAAAAACATTCCTATGAAAATGAAAAGACGAGGCGGCAATTTGGTAATGGTTTCCCACAATCCAATGCTGAACGGGTACATTCGCCTATATTAAATAGCATTTGGGCACGTAAAAACATTCGGTGAAAAGGCAAACGCTTCTAAAAATCTTTCCCAAATAATTGCAATTTTTCTTCCAGCCCGCAAATAAATTCGCGAAATAACGGAAAAGGCTTTACGACTGAAAAGGCCGTCACGGTACGCGAAAAAAATGCTTCAGAAACAATGAAAATTCCTGCGGTATTCGTAAAAGCGAGAGACGACGTCCCGTAATGGAAACCTTGATGTATTTTACAATTAACGCCAACGATTTGCGTCGCGTTTCCCAAGTATTTGCTTCTCCCAAACTGTCCTCTTTTTTCTCCTGTCAAAGGTCAAAATTCTGCACGGAAATTTTTTCACCTCAGAGATTCCCTGTGCCTGGCGCTTTGCAAAAAACAAAAGAAAGCCTCGGAAATAATAAAACGACTCCTGCTTCAAACAGATCCTTCCCTGTTAGAGAGCAGGAAAAATTCGAGAGAATAAAGATGGAAAGTATGAGTAAACATTTCCCCCGTCGTAGAAAAAGAGATAAGGGAGAGGGGAGGGAGAGGGATGGGGAGAGAGAGGAGGGGGAGAGAGGAGGGGGAGAGAGGAGAAAGGCCTTGTCACACAGACGCGGCGATTGGTACTGACGTCGACAGCTAAGGTCCTGATAAAGGAGTTTCTTAACATTCTTCTCCGCCGAGGAGGTAACGAAGTATGTCGCCAGCAAAACCGGTAAAAGGCATAGTCGTAGGCATAAAAGAACGCATTAGTCACATGCGATTGGGCCACGGGGAGGAGAAATCAAGAACAGAAGAACGTCGAACGGGGAAAGGAGAGAGAGAGAGAGAGAGAGGAGTAGATTTTGAAAAGACTAATGTTCTAATTTCGACACTGCTTAAGGTTATTGGAAGGGGAAATGAAACGAAAAATACCTTAAATATAGTCAATTCAATTTAAATGATTTATTGTTGCAATCCGCTATTACGAGGTTTGTAAAAAATTATGAAATCGAATTTCGGTGGCTTTGATAATTCTAAACACAAAACGCATGCACATTTCATGGAAGTTAAGGAGTTATTTTTTTATTATAATGGGCAACTTTCATAAAGTGGAGCTTTATTTCATCGGTGTGATACTTTCCAAGCTATTTCTATCATTAAGTTGCATTAAAAATAAAAGTTGAATCATTTATCTGTTCGTGAATATGTCGAATTTCCATCCGTCCGTCCGTCACGCTTCCTTCGGGAACTTTCAGACGAAATTAAGAGCTAAACCAACGCAATATCGTAAGCGATGGTGAATTCACGTCCAGGAAATTTAAATTCGCGTAAAAGTGTCCTTTTTCGAATGTAAGAATATTTCTCCATTTAATAGATACGGAAACGAATGTTAGATTTTTTTATATATATTTATATATCTGGGCGGAATAAACAATAAAATTGGTTCCTATTTCATTCAGATGGAGTTGCTTGACCGATGTTATCTCTATTCCGATAAAAATATGTATTACTATATTTGTTGTGATATTACCTTAGCTAACCATTGGGAAGCAGCAGACGCGTCGTTGGCACAAAGATGATGAAAAAATATTATTAAATCAATATTTTCCTAAAATAAGGATAATATTAAATATAAGGTCCCTGTATAAAAATGTCTTTACATCTGTTGGTGATCGGCTACTTCCCATAAGATGAAGTACAGGACGAACGCCTACATTAGAGTCTTTAAGCAAATTCGATGTTATTGTATATATGCGTGCTTGCGTGATTTATGTGCATGTCATATCCGTTGACAACGTATCGTGAAAGAAATTGTTCGACAAAGAGACGCAACTTGGCAATAAACCGAATTAACCCGTCTCCATCAAAATGAGAGACTCCTCGGAATAAAAAAATGACACCGTTCTCGAAATATGCCATATTTGCACCGGGATGTGATTTCGATGCGTTTTAATCAAAATGGCGGCGTTGGTGGGATAAAGTAGAGAAGAATCCTGCCTTGGAACGCACGAGGGGTTTCGAGAAATAAAAAATCGACCGCCAAAGAAAAGAAAGCGTCGAAACGATCTGTTTCGCCATTGCGGGAATCCTGCGGCGAGATATGCATGGGAGGGAGGAAGAAATCGCTCCCTCAAACCTCAAATCCCTCCCTACGCCCCCGCCTACTTCCACGCCCTAATGTCTCTCCCCCTCCAACGAAAAGAATTCCGCCCACTGCAGAAAAACGGGAGCGAAAAAAAAACAGAGGTGGAAAGAACGTCAGATACTGCTCTCGGGAATTAGAAAAAATTAGCAAAAATACCTCGGCGCTGTTCCAAGCAGCGGAATCCTCCAACGAGAAATTCCCATCGAGGAAATTTATATATCGATACCGAAAACTCCCTCACGCCTTGATGTCTATGTGGGTTAATGGGGAACCGTTCAAAAAAGCATCAAAAAAATCGAATAAGTGCCGCGAGATGAAAACCCGTTTCGGTAGAATACGGACGTGGGAGGAGAGGGAGGGGGTGTGGAGGTGGGGGGAGGTGGGAGAGCGGATGGGAGACGTGGCGGGGGGCAAAGGAGGCGGAGGTAGGACTAATTTACATGCCCTTCCACGAGGAAGGTTTTTAAAAAAATATTTTTTCACCGATAGCGGAAATGAAGAGGGGGAGGGGGGAGCGTTTCGTGGAAGAATGTTTGCGATGGGAAAATTTTGCGAAAATCTCAAAAATTGGACCAATTTTGACGAAAATATCCTTCGCTTTTAATCAAGTCTCGCCTGCAAGCGAGGCCAAATACCGCCTACTTCTATTTGTTCCTCCTCCGCTAGGATGCTAAAGCACTCTATTTTTCTCGTAATTACGGGATTCATTTATGGAGGTGCTAGCGCTAATAAAACTGAAATATAGGATTCATTTACGGAGGTGCGAGCGCTAATGAAATTGAAATTACTTCCTTCGTTTTTGCCCTCTAAATGTTCGCATGAAACTCGGGAAAAAAACTAAAAAAATCGATGAATGATTTTGAGTCACATTTCCTCAAATCGATTGGAGTCTGTAAAAAAATGAAAAAGAAAAATTGTTTCGCGAAAATGTCAGTGCCATCGTGTGGTTGCTACAGTCTAGAAAAAACCTGGGGTAAATGGAGTGTTTACAATTTATTTCGGCTTAATTAAGCAAAAAAAGCACAACCTTTAGTTTGTTTCATTTTGACATTCTTATGCAGACAAGATATGGTTTACTTACAAAATCCACAAAACAAATTATTTAAATCAATGAACCGACGACTTTCTCAGCAAATCAGGTACTTATTAGCTATCAGTCACCTTTTTTGTTAATGGCAATGCACACAATTTTAAGATAACTATAAATTCCTTATTCCGCTTTAAATAACATATATGAAACCTTATTTCGTTGAGTATTGAGACTTTATTCGCTAACACTAAACCAAAACACAAACTTCTGACATGAGGCCGAATTTTCTCAAAAAAACTTTCATTGCTCAATATATTGAGAAACCGACCACATTAATCACTACATGCAAAAAATCATCTCCTTTATCTTCATTTGTCATTTTCAAGAAACGTTGAATTGGCAAAAGACGAAGATGGCCATTATCGTTTTAGCACGGCTTGGCGGCTACAGCGCGTCAAATTCTGGCTCAGCCGGTTTCATCACCGATGCAGGAGAATAACGTATCCTCTCATTCACAGCAAGCAACTATTTTCTTATCTTTCCCAATCTTTTTATTTTACTAAAGAGATTGCCAAAATGTGTGCTATATGCAACCACGTTTTACTTATTGGTTCGTAAATTACCGCTTAAAAAAAATAACCAATTTCATCTTTTCGGTTGTGCAACTTGGCCTCTCCCTCAAATCGCCCCTTCATTTCAAATCACGAGTGCCACTTTCCACGCCAATTTGAGCCACCGAAAATTCCCGCTTACGGCGTCGCGCGAGGGGAAAATGTTTCGAAACGACGAAAAGAAACAAAACGCGCGTTTCGTTGGGAAAAAATAGGAAATTTTGTAAAAGACGACAGATAGACGAAGGGTAAAAGTGCCAATTAGGGAGATTATCTTTTTAGCACACAGGCTTATATGTATTATGATTTTTACACTCGATGTGGAGGGGAGATGCCGGTGATGTACTGGTTAGTACGCTGGCTGCTATTCGCCTTCTGCTCTAAATGACAGCGGTCACGAATCCTGCGCAAGTAGGATTTTTTTCCGAGGTCGCCCGGCCCCATGTTTGTGTGGTTTGAGGAGACCGTGCAAAGTCAGCGTTCCGTCCTTCGGAAGGTGCGTTAAAGAGTTGCTCCTCTTGGTGCTTTTCGCAAAGAGTAGGCTAATGCCGGCACCTGATTTCCCTCCTCCCTTCTGTGTGTGTATCTATGTCCAGTTGATGACAGTGCAAAATGACCATAGCAGTCGACGCACTTAAAAAATCCATTACTACTACTATTCTATGTGGGAGTCGAAAGAGCTATTCATAGGTGAAGAATTCCTACTAATCCCGTCTCCGTGAATTCATTTGATTGCATTCAACAGTTGTTCTTCTGATGTCCTGGTGTCATGCATGTCCATGTAGCCTTTATTAATCCCGTGATGGTAACAGAAAAGCAAATAGCTTATTGTAATTTTATAAGCAATATTTCTTCTTGGAATTATCCAAAAAATATTTCTTATTGTAAGAACTCCAGAAATGGGAATATTTTTCTTTTTCGCTTTAAAAAAATAACACCGATGCTTTCGAGTGTCTCCATCAGTCCGTTCAATTAGACATTTCCCGAAATAGCGAATATTAGGGGAACCAAATTCTGAGAATACGATCCTCTATCAAAGACGAAAAAACAACTATCTCAGTCTCTTCGTCTTTCTGTCCGCTTGCGGATATGGAGGGAAATACCTCGTGAAACGCAAAAATGCTTAGTGGTAAATGAAGAAACCTTCTAATAACAATTCAAAATAATAAAAAGCAATTATTCATACGCCGGTTTAGGGGAAACTACTCCACGCCAGGGTCCCAACACTCACGCAATCTCACGCACTCTCCGGATTTAGGGGAAACTGTTACACGCCAAGGACCCTTTTCTCACAAACGCAGAAAACACACAACGTGTACGTCCTTTTTAAAAAATGCCTCAATGCGTATTTCGGAATCAAAGATTCCACCTTCTTCATTGCTTAACTTTGCTGTACAATTCTTTGCTAACTTTTTATCTTTATAATCGTTGCTAACATTCTGAATTAATTATGTAAGTGTAACTTTTGATAGTTGCAAACACCTAGAATAGCAACGCTCATTGAAAAATTCCCAAAAGGCAAAATATCCCCAGGCTAATGATAGCCTATGGAAATCCTTTATATCTTGCAAACCCCAAAACATTAAGCTTGACTCCATGAAGTCGGTCCAAAGATTTCCGAGACAACCCCTTCCTGCTCGACTTCAGCCCTAAATTTAGATATGTATACCCGTATATTTTTGCGCGTCTGTTAGCTGAACAACATCCGAGATCACCGATTCGTTAACTGATACACCGAGAAAGATTTTTTTCCTCCTTCCGCCACTTTACCCTTTGCTGCAGGCCAGAAGATAATCTTTCGTGGGGAGATGCTCATGAGTGAGGTGGAGGAGAAGAGGAGGGAAAGAGGAGGAGGAGAAGAGAAGGATTCGGAGAGGGAGATATGAGGGATGGCCCCAAAACGCTTTTATATCTTTCCTCAATTCTCGGAAAATCCTGTCGCTGGGAAAACGCTTTACGCACGACGCTCACCTTCCGCGCACTCCCCTTACCTCCGGGCCATTCCAATTTCCATTCCAGATATACGGGCGAGTTGTATTCCTTACTCTATCTCTCTTTCTCTCTCTGTAATAGGAGAGCGCTGTATTGCGACTTGGAGATGGAGAGGGAGGAGTCGAGATCCGAGGCAAGGGTTAGGTGTGGGAGCGTGGTTTGCTGGTTGCGACCCTAACGTTATGTTTTTATTTCCGCTCAGATCGTTGTTTCTCCAGGTGACAGTTATATAACAGGAGCCGACATTGCAATGGACTTGCAAAGAAACGACCCTTAACTCTTTGCGTTTTGTCCGCTTTTAGCTATTTCCATGTTAATTTTCGAGGAAAAATTTCTAAATTAGTATACCAACAGAACGCGACCGGAGGTGTTTCTAAAGAATAAGCCTTTATTATTCGCATGTCAATCAAAGTATCTAGGTCCTCGTATTGTGCCTGAGATTATAGTTACTCGCTAACCATGGGCAAATATTGTAAATCAGTAGAAAACAGGTTTGGGCGTAAAATAGCTAAATTAGTTATTGATTGAAGCAATTTTTGTGTTCTAATCAGCAACTTAAACACTTAGAAATTAATTTACAGTAGAAAAAGGACGGTTACATGAAATTCTAGTTAGTTTCAGACTTGTCTTGCTTATTCAAAAAATTTATCGCGCGAAGAAAGTGATATTCTCATTATTGAATTGTTACAATATTATACCTGGGTGTCAGCTCAAATAAAAAATAAAAAAAGTAAATAGTACGATGAAGCATATGTTTTTTTTTTCTGTTCTCATGTGATTTAATTTTCATATCTACAAATATGTACCGATGATTATTCTGTCTTATTTTGCCTTTGAAGTAAAATTTGGGAAATTATAAATGTGACTTTTATGCATAAAATTGTATTTACTGGTTTTGATTCAACTCATTTGATTTAATTCTTCACGTAGATTGTGTTAGCTCTGCATAATACTCAGTAAATTTCCAGTAGGTTCTACAGAATTATAGTGAAGTCACATATTAAAAAACAGACAGAAACTTCTCAATCTACAGAGACTATTTTTTAGAGTTTATTTTTTTATTATTTATTTAGATTTTAGATTGATCGTAGGTATATAATTTAACGAATTTCAAAATACGTTCAAAACTTTCAATACATTATTTAATAATAAAAACCTTTGTTAGAATATATAATTTTTATTCTTTTGAAAATAAGCAAATCCAACAAAAGGACGAGGGGCATGTTTATCAGAAGAAAAATACGTATATCGGACTGAAAACTGAGGGTGTAATATTGGAACGAAAAGGCCTACGATTTTGAGTGTCGCTGTTTTCAATTAAGGGGGCGATTGAATGATACGGTTGTTTTCCGCCATTAATCGTCATGCTATGCAGAATAAATTTTCAATTATTGAAACGCATTCTAGGAAATGATTGGCAATTTCAACGCTTACCTAAGGAAAATTTCCGAATACCAACGCACAAGTGTTTAGACATTTTCCACACGCTACCTAATTGTTTGCCGTTTTACTCTTGTATGCTCTGTATTTTACCGCATTACTTTAAGCGTGCAGCATCTCATAGACCTAATATCGAACACGCATAAACCATCACACCGTACGACTTAAAAGCCTTCAATTTCACGCGTTATTGGTTGGCTCAGGTTACGAGACACCGTCGTTCAACCCAGGAGCGAGGACCAAACCGCGAAATCTCAGCGTTTTACTCACTTGCGCACACAAGCACACGCTAACCAAAGACCGTCTTTGCAAAAAAGTGAGAAAGAGAATGAAAAAATACTCGCACGTAAATACGGAATTGTTTTACCACACACAGCGCGCACAACATAAAGTAGGCAAAAAAGTAGACATGGACGCGAGAGGAAAGAGAAAGAGGCGTCTCCTCCTTTTGCCATAAAGTTTTCCTTCCGAGGAACCGGGTGCAGAGCGCTGGATCTGGGCCAAAATAGTGATCTCTTCCACTATCCCACGCTATGGACTGCGGAAAAAATATTTCCTCAGACGGTCTCTCTCTTTCTCCCTTCGGCCCTTCCAGTATCATTAGACTCCGGAGAAGAGAGAGAGGAAAAAAAATCATGACACAGTATTTTCCTAAAGAGAATCAGAAGCGCAGGTAAGATTTTTTGCCTCCTTTATCCGCGCGAGGTAAGGAAGGAGTCTTTTACTCCACATGTGGGAGAGAGAGAGAGAGGGCGCGGCAGCCGGCTACGGATGTTACTACACGAAAAAATATCCTCGCTGTCCTTAAAAAAAAGCGAATCTAGGCCAGGGAGACACGTTGCGAAGAGCAGAAGAAGGAGGGGGTTAGGAAAATAAAAAAATAATGAGAAACGCAGCCTCCCAAAAAAAAACAACTTCAAAATAATCCTAAACTTTGTGCAAGGTATTGGACGGGAAAAGGGGCGGAAGATAGAGAGAAAGAGACAGATAGAGAGAGAAAGACAGATAGAGAGAGAGAGAGAGACAGATAGAGAGAGAGACAAGTAGAGAGAGAGACAGATAGAGAGAGAGACATATAGAGAGAGAGATTCAGATAGAGAGAGAGAGAGAAGGAAAGAAAGGGGCAGCGTCACTTCCAACAAGCAGAGGGAGGAAGAGGTTTGTTTTAAGAACGTTAAGGGAGGAGCGGTGGGGTGGGGTAAGGAATCGACAAGAATGGGGATGGGAGATAAGGACGGCTGGGATGAATTTTTTTTTAAAAAAGGTCGAAATAAAAACTGGTGCGTTAAATCGTCTGGACCGAATCGAGTCTCGTGTTTATAAAAAAAAGAATTCATGCAGACCGGTAGCGAGAGCATCAGCTGGAGGAGAAGGGATTAAAGTCGGGTTTGTTTTCTGTTTTATTCGGTTGTATCTTTTTAAACGCGGAGAAGAAGTGTGTGAAGCGTTATCAGACCGAGTGGGAGAAAAGAGCGACAGATGTGGACTGGGGGAGAAGAGGAAGAAGAGGGAGGGAGGAGAACGGCAGAAGATCGGATTTAATGTAACGGAGTTGGACTCTGTGTATGTGTGTGTTTTGAAGAGGAGGAATGGGTGTGGGGAGAGAGAGATCTTTTAGAACGAGATAAAAAGGTGGATCTGGAAAGAAGAGAGAAAGGAGAGAAGGTGGTGATGGAGTTTGAGGAGAGTGCGGCGGGGTTGTGGGGGGGGGGGAAGCGTGATGAGGGCGTGGGGAGGGGAGTGAGGAAGGCGGGATAGTGGGGAGGGAGAAAGAGTGGGTGGGGTGGAGAGTCATTTTCCTCTTATCCTCCCCGCTCGCCATTTCCACCACTTGCCGCTCAAAAAAAGAAAAGTACACTAAAGAAATTGTATTTTCGCGGGAATACGTCCATTTCGCTTTTTCCTCCACTCTCTCATCCTTACCATCCCTTTCTCGCTCTCCCCTCTCTCTCTATTAATATTATTCTTTCCCTTATATACATCCCTCCATCATCTGATTCACCATATTCCCACTTTCCATTCCTCTTTCCAAATCCACATCCTATTCCTAGTTTTCCCCACAAACTAAATCTCCATTTATTTTCATTTTCTAAAATGCTAACCTTACATTATATTTATGTAGTAATTTATTTTATGCAATCTTTTACTCTATTTTTATTCTTTGTTACTTTAATACTGTTTGTAATTGACAGCGTTTGACGGAAGAAGAGATTTCTTAGCCTCAATCTAGCCCAAATAAATACACATATCTATCTATCCTAATTCTTTCCCTCCAACTATATTCCTTCTAAACCCTCAACCTTCTTTTAATCTCTGTCCTTCCAGTCCTTGTTCATTTTTTCCTTAACTCAAATCTTTTCTCTTTTTCATGTTTTTCTCTTCTCCTCCTTGTACTTTTACCTTCCCATCTCTCTCCATTTCTCGCCACTTTCTCTCCTCTTTATTTTTCTCTTTCGAGCTTTTTGCGATGTCGTTGAATGAAAGTGTCACGGTCAAGGATGAAAGGAGACAGAGAGAGAAGAATGGAACGGATTCAGTCAGGATTCCTTTGGAGTGGGTTATATCTTAGAACTGGAACTGTGTGGGAGGAGAAGGGGGAGAGGTTATTGCTGGTGGTGTCGTGTATGAGTGGAGGTGGGAGAATGTCTCGCGGGGAAAAATACGCGCTAGGTCTTTAAAAGTATTGAAAGTCTCATTCATTTATTTCGGAATTTATTCCTCAGAGAGAGAGAGAGAGGCAATGGAAAGGGGAAGGGGTGGAGTGAGAGGTTCTTTGGAACGTAAACATCTGAAGGAAAGGCGCGATCATAGGATGAGATAGAAAGTGAGAGTGGACGGATGAAAGAAAGATAGAAGAAGTAGAAAATCCGTTCAAAGGAATTCGTGTTGAGGAGAAAGATCATTAGCTCGTCGGTCAATTTAAAGAAACATATTCGCATGGGTGCAAACTCACGCATCTCTCCAAGGGAGAGGGTATTTTTGCGAGCCTCCCCACGGGCGAATATGGAAATAATCTCGAATGAACGCGAACCAATGTAGTACATACGATCGAGTTCTTTCGGCGGTGAAAGCGAAATTTCAAGGCTACGCACGTACAGCACACACAGGGCTTTCATTGGGAGGGGAAAAGGGGCGCGTTATGCCGAAATTAAAGATATTGTCGGAAATATTTGGCTCTCGTGAATCAAAAAACCTAATTTTTCGACAGAATTCGAAATAGATGAAATTCGTTTTAAAAATAACACGAAGTGACTCTCAAACGGATCGCGGAGTTTGTTAGCGATACAACATCCAATATTAACATACCGCGTTCGGAATCTGCGGCGTGGTGGGAATTTTCGCTTCGATTTTAATAACTTGTCGAGGCTTTCGTAAATTGTTTCGGAGCTGCGTCGGAATTACTGATAAGCCAAATATAAAGTTTTAAACAGCCAACACTTAGGAATGTACATACGCTTCTAAATATCAGGTTTTTAAGTAACTGCATATAATCGTGATATATTTATATAAAACTATATGGCAAGGAAGTTGTAATAGGAACTAAACAGATACCTACAGATTTGTCAGACGCTAGAAATGTTTCTCTCCTACGTACAAGAGCAGCCGGTGAGATGGTTGGGTGTAGGTCAGGGGTGGGCAAACTTTTTTGCGTGGCAGGCCGCATTAGCAGTTGCAGCTTCTTAGGCGGGCCGCATTAACGGATGAAAATGCTTCGGCGGGTCACATTAGGGTTCACATCTGAAGTTATTTGAGATAATGCGAAGGATACTGTTAGTGAAAATCAATAATAAATAATACAGTTATCCCTATAAAATCACTGGAAAAGGTTTTCCGGCAAACATTTTAAAGCTACAAATATGAAATTATTTGTATTTTATATTACGGTTCGCTTTGATATTAGCATCGTGGGCCGCATGTGGCTCGCGGGCCGTAGTTTCCCCACCCCTACAGGTGGTGCTATAGGGTCAGGGCCGCTGAAATGGGGCGTAATCGCAAAGAAGCGCATTCGGTCATAATATCTCCGGAAAATTTACCCGATAGACAATTGCTTCCTCCGCCGGAAAATAATCCCAGACATACGTGACTCCAATTTGCATTCGAGATAACGACGCTCGCTATATATCGCGAAATAACTGCAAGAAACACCCAAGCGAGCACAGAGAAACGACAATGGGATTGGATGCTCGTTCTGTAGCAGCTGGACGTCACCGCTCGCAGCGGAAATAGTGAGAGTTTCTGCAGTGCAGGCAATCAAACGCAAATGAGGAAAACTAAAATAAAAAAAGAAAAATGCACACAAAGGGAATTACGAAAATCTGGAGATCAAGAAGACAAGATCCAGGAGCCGATGGAAGAAGAGAGGGAGAGAGAATGAGAGAAAGAGGGAGGAGAGAGGGAGGGAGGAGAGAGGAAGGGAGGAGAGAGGAAGGGAGGAGAGAGGGAGGGAGGAGAGAGGGAGGGAGGAGAGAGGGAGGGAGGAGAGAGGGAAATAGGAGAGAGGGAGGGAGGAGAGAGGGAGGGAGGAGAGAGGGAGGGAGGAGCGAGATGGAGGGAAGAGAGAGAGAGGGAGGAGCGAGATGGAGGGAAGAGAGAGGGAAATAGGAGAGATGGAGGGAGGGGAGAGGGAGGGAGGAGAGAGGGAGGGAGGAGAGAGGGAAAGAAAAGAGAGGGAGTGAGGAGAGAGGGAGAGAGGAGAGAGGGAGAGAGGAGAGAGGTAGGGAGGAGAGAGGGAGGGAGGAGAGAGGGAGTGAGGAGAGAGGGAGGGAGGAGAGAGGGAGGGAGGAGAGTGGGAGGGATAAGAGAGGGAGGGGGGAGAGAGGGAGGGAGGAGAGGGAGGGAAGAGAGAGGGAGGGAGGAGAGAGGGAGGGAGGAGAGAGGGAGGGAGGGGGGAGGGAGGGAGGGGAGAGGGAGGGAGGGGAGAGGGAGGGAGGAGAGAGGGAGGGAGGAGAGAGGGAGGGAAGGGAGAGGGATGGTGGAGAGAGGGATGGAGAAGAGGGGGAGGGAGGAGCGAGATGGAGAGTAGAGAAAGCGAGGAGTAGAGGGAGGAGGAGTAGAGGTATGAGGAGAGAGGAAGGAGGAGAGAGGGAGGGAAGAGAGAGGGAGGGTGGCGATAGGGAGGATGGAGAGAGGGATGGAGGAGAGGGGGAGGGAGGAGCAAGAGGGAGAGTGGAGAAAGCGAGGAGTAGATGGAGGAGGAGAGAGGAAGGAGGAGACAGTGAGGAGGAAAGGGGGAGGTAGGACGAGAGGAATGAATGAATATAGTTTATGGTTCCAGAACTAGGTCCCATTAAACATAGTAATAAGTGCGGCACATAATTGGCGTATACTCGCATCTCAGTACTGAGTGCGGAAACAAAACAAATTATAACATATATTTATATAAATACTGAAAATTTACACTTTCTTTACATATAAATACAAACTATAGGTAGCATATGAGTAAATTATATAATAATGGAATCGATTAATGAAAGTAAAACATCCAAATCCAAAGAATTTGTTATAATGGCTTTCCAGTACTAATATATCACGAATAATTTATGGAACAGAAAACGGGATGGACGGATATTAAACATTATGTAGTAAATGGTTGAAGAGTTTAATTTTAAAGTTAAACAATGAAGAGGAACATTTTATATCACCAGGCAAGTAATTCCAAAGTTTTTAACCCGTGACAACAAACGATTTTTGGTAAGTAATTGTCCGGTGACTGGAAAAGTACAGGTTACCAGGACCTATTATGTCTATGTTTCTTTGAAACGGTATTTCACGCAACCTGTCCTAAATATACCCAAGTTTTTATATTTAGAGGTGACGAACAAAAATATTCCAAGTAGTATCTGCCCGAATATAAGCCGATACTTTTTGTCAAAACCTATCGTGAAAAAAATCACCCTCGGCTTAAATGCGAGCCTGAGGAAAAATTTGGCATCCTCGTACGACGCCATCGCTGAAAAATGTCTTGTTTCCATAGCATACCTCCTATATTCCACTGATAAGGCACTCGATGTCGGAAAAATGCTCCCTTCTTACAGCGATTGCCCGGAGCTGTAATTTAAATTTCTATTAAAGGTTATTTATATATTTTAACACGTAGTTAAAAGTAAATGGGTTCTTATCCAAAGGAAACGGCAGTATATAAAACAATTGAGTTTTAACAACCCACCAGGTTCATAGCATGATTGCACGCTACAGCAAATTTGTATACTGACTAAGCAGACGATATCGTCTGCTTAGTCAATTCGCAAAATTCGATGACGACTTTCGATGCGCAACTGTTTGAATTCCGCTAACATAAGATACGTCTGATTCGAAGGTGTGAGCAACGGCATTAACTGTAATTCATCTGATAATTAACAGCAGTAATAATAAATCTTGGAAACCTCTTTCATTGATTCTATTAAAATTGCGTATAATGACTAAGTAGACGATCACGCCAAATTTGATGACAGCTTTCGATGCGCAACAGTTTGAATTCCAGTAAGATAAATAAATATACTTACATTTGATTGTAAGGTGTGAGCAACGGCGTTGACTATATTTATAATTAACAGTAATAATACCTAATAAAACTTTACATGGAACGTATATAATTATATAGATGTAATGTATAATGCATTCTAGGTTGTGCGTGCATGTCTGGTACACTTAAGCATAAAATTTACATAAATACTTTTTTTGCCAAAAAACGTTGGAAAATTTCATGGGGTCGGCTTAAATTCGGGGTCGGCTTCTATTCGGGCAGATACGGTAATTAATATGATTATTCAATGATAGGTTGCTACTTAATGTGACACCTAGATTCCGAACAGTGTTTGTGTATGGTATGATAGTGTTCGGAATAGTGTCAAGGTTTATTTTATTTAATAACCTTGAGTTACCTTTTATGATTGCTTTGGTTTTACTGCAATTGAGAGAAAAAATGTTTTTATTGGCCCACTCATAAATGGCAGCTACATCTTCATTAACGTTTACGATAGTTTCTTGGTTCTCACAGGAACGACAATGCCCGTAGATTTGGAGGTCATCAGCATACAACATATATGTGCAATGTTTGAAGCATTTTGGAGGTCGAGAATATACAGAGAAAACAAACGGTGGCCAAGGACGGAGCCCTGGGGAACACCGTGTCGAACTGAGACCCACCGGGATAAATTTCAATTTGAGTCCTTATCGGCTTGAAGACGGCCATCCATATACGAAAGAAACCAATTTAATGCAGAGCAAGAAAAGTTCAGTATTTTCATTTTTTGAAGAAGGATGGAATGGTTCATCCAGTCAAACGCTTAACTAAAATCGAATAACACTAGAATGGTGAACATTCTTTTATCAATAGCATAACAGATGTCATCCTTTACTTGTAGCAAGGCGGACTGTGTGCTAAAACCTTTATGATAGCCGGAATGAAAAAAAGTCGAATTTCTTTTTAAGAGAAAGATAGTCGGTAACATATTGGTAAACAATACGTTCTAAGGCTTTAGATAATCCGGTTAAAATTGATAAGGGACGATAGTCAGCAGGAGAAGAGGGGGTTTTCACCTTTTTTATGGGTCGAACTAATGATGATCTCCATAACATGGGGTACTTAGAGGACGATAGCGAGTGATTGAAGATTTCTAGAATGACCGGAAATGTTACGTGGAGTGATTTTTTTATGAAGTCAATGGAGATGTCATCAATACCCATGGTATTAAATTTTGAGTGAAATAGGAATTTATTAAAAATATCGGGAGTGATGTAAAGTAAAATAAAAGCTATCATCCTTGAAGGACGTAAAAGGATCATAGATAATAGAGAAGGGGAAAAAACTATTGTCATGCGAAGTAATAGAGGATGAAATAAAATAATTATTTAGATGTTCATCTGTCAAATTTGTTGCAATGGAATTGTCTCTATGTGAAACAAGGCCAAGATGCCTTAGTTCACGTTGTTTCTGATTCTGCTCAGTCAGACGTGAGAAGGTACTAGAAAAGTAGAGACGCTTCGATTCAGTAACCAACATTTGAATGCGGTTCCGAGATTTTTAAAATTGTTCTTAAATGACTTGATTTTTCGTACGAATGAAGACACGACGAAGTCTGTTTCTTTCCTTTATACGCTGTCTAATATCATTGGTTAACCACGGGGCAGGAGGACGCTTGGGGTTACAGGAACGTTTGGGGGCATGAGAATTAATGCATTACATGAGGCAAGAATTAAAAATATGTTTGGGGTCGATTGATATTGAGCTAAAAATATCTGATAAGTCCGAAACCAACAGGTCCTCTAGAAAACCTGAAACATCGAAGTTTCTGAAGTCTCGGTAAATAAAAGGAGATGGTGAGGGACGGGAGAAATTGAACTTGTATGAAATGAGTATTTGGTCACGAGCGGAGAGAAAGGGGACAGGAGATTGAGAATGAGAGGAAACTTTCCCAAGGTCGTCGACTACACAAAGATAAAGTGTGGCTTTTTGATATATGGAGAGTTGAGACAGATGGGACTAAATGGAGATTGTTGCAATAAAAGAAATTCCTCAGATAGGTACTATCAAAACTGTCTTGAAACATATCAGCATTAAAATCGCTGAGGTTAACAGTATTTTTATAAGTCGGACTGAAGTTCAAGAAAGTATTCTCAAAGTCAGAAACAAGACCGACATTAGGTGAGCGATAAACAATTCACAATAATAACTTAGAGGATTTTAACCAGGGAACTTCCATAGCAACGAATTCAGGCCGTGAACAATAAATTGAACCTTCGCATTTCCTTTCGTAAACTCGACCATTCCGAAGCTATAAGAATATTAATTTTCCCTCCTTTTTCAATCCCTTTACCAATGCGTATAATTTCCTATTCATTTGAGTCAGAGACTCATTAACATAAATTGGAGATTATGCGGACCTTGCTCAGTAATAATACCTCGGAGGAAGAGATTTCTTTTTGTCCGTCAAGCTTGGACAAAATCAGCCGCAGAGCAAGATCTAACAAAACGGACGACGATTGGAGGGGGCTTAGTGATTCCATTGAGAACTGAGGACAGGCGCGATCCGAGTCTAAAGGCATTAATGTCCAGTTTAATACCAATGGCAAGCCCCGTTTTACAGACTAAAGAGTCAACAAAATCACCTTCCATAAAAGAGGAATACAACGGATCTCGATCACGTTCCTGAGGTGTTCTTGCTCAATGCGATTTAGGCGAGATTCAACGTCGGTAAATTGATTTTTAAGCGAAACATTTTCACTGAAAAGTTCATTGCGCTTATCGCTCATTTTAGATAGCGTAGTGTTAATTAGTTCAATACAATTTGCCTGCTCGTTGATCGAATCATGCGATGTTGATAGATGTTCTCAATGCACACTGCTCCTCGCGAATTTCGTTGTCACGTTGTAGCAGTTCACGCAACATTACACTTACAGAAGAGGGAGGAAGGGGAAGCGAGAGGAGGGGGAAGGTGAGAGAGAGAGGGAAGATGAGAGAGGGAACATGAGAGAGGGTAAGGGTGGAGCGAGAGGGAGGAGGGGAGGGAGGAGGATAGAGAGTGAGTAGGGAAGGGGGGGTAGGAAGAGGAAGGAGAGAGAGAGAGAAGAGAGAAGGGTAGAGGAGAAAAGGGGAGGGGAGGAGAGAGAGGGAGAAGAGAGAGAGGAGAGGGATGGAGGAGAAAGAGGGAGGGAGTAGGAGCGAGAGGGAGGGAGGAGGTGGAGAGAGAGGGAGTGAAGGGGGGAAGGTAGGAGGGAGGAAGAGAAGATTCGTATGAGATCCATTGTCATTTAAATGTATTCCATTCATTGGTTTCATTTTTGGGAGCTGTTCCTTTTCGAATCTGAACTCGCTTCACATCCCTCTCCCCTCCGCTCCCTCCTCAACCATACCCTCCTCCATGCCCTTTCGATTCTCTCTTTGCCTCATCATTGAATTCGCCGTTCTTCTCTTTCCGTCACCCCTCGACAACAATCGAAATCCGAGGGGCTAAAATACTTCCTCGAGACGCGAGGGATATGCCGACAAAAATATATAACCAACCCTCGATTGCGTCCCTCTTCACTTCTCGCGCCCAATGCTACGCTCGTCTAGTGAACCTTCTTTAATGCGAGAAAAAGAAAAGCGATTTGGTTTTTTGGACGCTTTCTGGCAAATGCAACATGGCGATCACTACGATAATCGAGCGATATAAAGGAGTTTTTGTCGAATGCTACACATAACGACCACATTGAGTTCGGTGCTTTCATAATGTACATGTTTGTAATTAAAACTGCATATCTTCGTAAAATGATGCTTCCTGCAACTCTGCCCGATTATTCCTTCTAAAATTCTCGAAATACCGTACCGACTGATTTTTATTCTCAATTTGGAGGCAAGTCTTTACTTAGCTGCGTTAGTAGCCCAATTTAAAAGAAATCTGGACACATTCCATACTCCCAACTCATGAGCAAAATGTAGGGAAAATTTGGACGTTTAACTATGGGAATATTGTAGGAAAATAGCTTTCATTAAACGTGTATTTTTTGTTAATATAAAAAGTAATATGATTGAGAGAGCAATGCGGTTTATTATTTACATCGCCCACTCTTTTATACCTCTTATAACCGCTAGGTTGGTTCTATTTTCGACAGAGCGGAGTGGATTCCCTCAATTTGATTTGAGAGGAAACGTAACACAAGAGGAGAAACTTCATGCGCATTGCACAGTAGCCGCTCCCGTAATCGTCAATTCCAACAACATGGTAGGTCAAGAGGAACCATCGCATCAGCGTAATTCACGTTTCGAGAACGGGCTACAAACGGATAACTCGGGTAAAAACAGTTTTCGTTAGAAAAATATATTTTTTGGAAGGAACTTCAAACATATAAAAATATAATTCGATCGATAAAAAAATAAATAACAAAGCCGCCTTATTTGAGGTTTTTCGGATTGACCCAGTTCGGTCCGGGAACATATTCATGGCGCAAATAAAAAGGAAAACTCTCCGTGACTCGACCCGCGCTGCAAGGAGATCAACTGGTGGCGGAATAAATGCCCACTTGGCGGAGGAAAAATTGCGCGGCGCGGCGGTCGCGGCGTGTTCCAGCCGCTTTTGCTATGCGACCTGGCGGTTGTAACAAGGCAACTCTATTAATTTTATACGGCTGGGTTCGGGATAAAAAGCAGCCGCGGTGAATAACCAGTTCGGGGAAACAGAAAAGGCTGAAACTATTGATAACATTTTCCTCTGGAAATTTCAGGAAGCGCAAGAAACAGATGCAGAAAATATTTCACCTTTTAAAGATGGCGTTTTGGGACGGTTTGATTAAAAGGTGTGGAATTACTCGGCAAATGAAAATTTTTTCAAATAATATTCTGGTCTCTTATCACATAACTGCGAGTACTCAATGGTATGTCCTCGACGATAATTAATTCGCATCGAAGAGAAATCGATAAGAGTGAATAATCCGAGTTAAGCAATTAACTCGTTACTCATTAATTACATTTAGAATTCAATTAAATCTCATAAATATCAAAATTGTGTGAAATTCGGTTGACCTTATCCCTATACATTTCAATTGTTCTTCATTAATTATTTCAAAAGCTTGATAAAAATGGAAAACGCCTAGAAGTGCTTGGAATAATATAATATTGTCGTGGTGCGAAATCGTTCATGCATTTAATTTTTGCGATCACGATTATAAATTTGTTTCTTTATCCCAAATTGCTCTTTGGACGCATATAACTTAATCAGCCCGATTGGCATGTATTAGTGACTTGATTAAAAGTAATATCTACTAATTTATGGTGTCGCTTACAGGTTCAATCTCCTTTATTTCTGCAATTTAACGAATCATGAGGTTAAACTGAAAACCGTTTCGGAGTCTTCGTTCCATCAGGTGTGAGCAGTAATGCCGAGCTTTCTCCACTCGCGTAAAAAGAAGCCTTCCTCGATATAGAGTTCGAATCCGAACAAAATGCGTTAAAATAAGCTCGCGGATCACCTCCTACAGAACGTTTCACCTTGCTAAAACCTTTAAAGCACAGCTACGAAACCCAGAAAGCCATCTCCAAATTTCAATTCCGATTCAAAGGTACGTGTATTCGCCAATATCAGGAAGTGGCGCTGTGAGGGATGATGGACGTAGAGAGAGAAAGGTAAGGTGCGGTTTTTTCGTTCTCTTTTTTCTCTTCTCGCAGTCGGAGGAAAAGGAGCGTCTGCTGCTTTTGAGATGAGATAAAAAATAATAAATAAGTGATGAAGGGGAAAAGTGTTTTTGAGAAGAAGAAATAGACGGAAAAGGAGGAGAGAGAGAAAGAGGGAGACAAAGAGTTTTGAGGCATCATGGGAGAGTACATTATCCTCTCTCTCTCTCATCTCCTTCATTTCTCTCTCCCTCTCTCTCTCTCCCTACCTCTCTCTCCTCTCTCTCCCTCCATCTCCACCCCTCCCTCTCTCTCTTTTCCTCTCCCTCCCTTCCTCCCTCCTCTCTCTCCCTACCTCTCTCTCCCCTCCTCCCTTTCTTTCACTTCCTCTCTCTCTTCCTTTCTCCCTCTCTCTCCCTCCCTCCATTCTCTCCCTCCCTCTGTATCCCTTTCTCTCTCTCCCTCCCTCTCTCCCTCCCTCTCTCTCTCCCTCCCTCTCTCTCTTCCTCCCTCTTTCCCTCTCTCTCTCCCTCCCTCCCTCTCTCTCTCTTCCTCCTCCTCTCCCTCCCTCCTTCTCTCCCTCCCTACCTCTCTCCCTGTCTGTTTATCTCTCTGTCCCCTTCCCAAGTCTGCCATTCTTGCTTTCCATTTCCTCCTTATCTGTTTGATCATTTCCATTCCTGTCCTTTGAGTCCAACACTCAAGATTTCACTGCCCAGTCTACTCCAGAAGAAAGATACCTTTCTTCCCTGAGAATTTTCCTCAAGATTAAATTCTCTCTTTTTCATCTCTCTCCCTCTATTTTCTCCGTATTCTTTCTTTCTGGGCCTCGGACTCCTCTCATCTCATTTCTCTTTTTTGCAGCAATTTATCATGAATTATAAAATTCATCTTTTCTCTTCCTCTATCTCTCTCTCTCTCCCTCCATTCCCTCCTTTGTCTCAATCACTTTGTATTTTTCCTTCAATGTCATTTTTTCTGTCTCTCTCGCTTTTGCTCTTTCATTTTCTCTCCGTCCCTTTGCGCTCCTTTCTCGGTCCTCTTCATATTTTCTCATTTCAACTCGTGGAAAAAAGGAACACGGCGCAACAATGACGCGTCTGTTACTACGTTTTGTCAATTAAACTCCCGAAATAAATATATTTTTAATTTCTATATATACGAAGTATAGAGAAATTGTTTTCATGAAAAAATCGAATTAGATATTTCAATGGAAATACATGTTTTAAGGTCCCCTGAATACGTTTTGACTATTTTCTCGATGATGTCTGTGGGTGCTTGTGACCGGAATTTTGTGGGCGCTCTAACTTAAAAACTAATAATCCGATCAGCATTAAATTTCATATTTAGCATTTGTATTAGAAAGTCAAGTACCAATTAGACTTGAGCTAAAATCGGTCAAATGAAAGTGGGTGTTTACTTTTGTCAAATCCGTTTTTTTGAAATATTTGCTTTAATATTTGATTAATGTAAAAAACTACTGGGATAAAAGTTGTAGAAGATTTAATTTTCTACAACGTTTGTTCAAAAGATTTTCCCCATATGCATTCTTTAAGAGGCATTTTAAAAGCTATTTTTTTAGTTGATACCTAACGGCGACTATTGTGAACTCTTGACGCTTTTTATTTTTTAATTGTTGGAGCTTCTTGGCTATATCCAATAACAGAAGGCTACGGCTTGAGTTTATATGTTCTTTGTAGTCTTGAAAATTTTCTCGCAGTTCCGTAAAATATTTATTATCATTTACCCCATTTTTAGAAATACATACTATAGGTAAGGGGAAACTCATTTGGTGTCCATATCAGATTTTTTAAAGAAAATTCAGTCTGAAATTTGAAAAGAATTTTCAAATTTGGTGTCGGATTTTTTCTCCAGATAGATGTCTGGCTCTTTCTCTTGCCTGCTATAAAATAATCGTCATTATTTTACGCATTTAATTTGATCAGAGAGAATTTATTTTGCTACATTTGTGCACGAGCGGACAAGCAGAATCCGGAGGGGAGTACGGGGGAGGTAGGGAAAGAGTGGAGATTATTTTTCCGGGTGAGGGAGGGCAGCGGGTCAATTGGGGCCGGGTCGAAATGGAGCAGGCTAGAGCATGGCGCGCGGGAACGTGAGCCTACAATATTATTTCCGCGGCACGCAAGTGACTTGCTTAATCGCCTTATTCAATTAATAGTCGCCGGGAAGACGTTTCCGTCCGATCGATCTCGACGTGGAAGACGCACTCAATCGACCTCAATCACCCGGCTCCGAATGGGCCCATTTCACTAGGAGCATTCCATTATTAAATTAAATTAATTTCCAAGGCCTCATTTAAAAATCTCCTCGACGAGAAAAGCTGGCGGAAAGGAGAAGACGTGGTTCAGAAACATTGCCATTCATAATTTAATGAAGGAAACATTAAATTTTTCATGCGAACCAAGCCAACCTTTTTTCCCGTCCTTTATTTTTTCGCTTAGTTTCATATTTATTTAATATTTGTATTACGTGTATGTTCTGCCTAATAAACGCAAATTTTTAATGCCGAAGAATAGCCTTATTATGATATGTATGCAAAAAATGTATCCATAAAATCATTTAAATACAATATGATTACCTAGTTCTATTATTCCTTGGAAGCTAGAATTATACACTTAATATTTTGTGCACGCACTTTTATGCTTTCATCGTTTCGTTTGTTAAATCGGAATAGAGCGTTTGGTACATATGTGGATCATCTTTAAGCAGTAAATTACGGCACATTTATCATTTACTCCATTAAGACGAAGCTATGTAGTGTTAAAATAATAAGAAATTTCTTTAATAAGTTAAATACTTTTATTGTCCTGCCCCATGGCTGTATCCTTATGAATGACGATTTTTTGCAAAATAGATCATTCAAAGATTGCAATGAGTTACATCCCAAGCCCTATGACAGGAAACTCTTCTTTGACTTAAGTAAACGACGGATGCTATATCAATCTCTCGGCTTTGCGACGAAATTGTCTTTCGACGAATTTGCCATGCGACGAATTTGCCACGCGACGAATTTGTATTGCGACGAATATGACACGTGACGAATTGCCGCGCGACGAATTGCCGCGACGAATTGGCGGGACATCCTCTCGGCCTGAGAAATTATGGCGAGTAATTCACGTAATTTTGATCAAACGAAAACAGAAAAAAGGCGTTTATATTTCAATGTTCGCTGTATCTCTTTCCACTTTTTCGAAGATCGGACGATAAATGCGCTACATCACTTATACCTTTGAAAGAAAGGAGAAAACTCGATTTGCCTTTCATCACCGAGATAAACCTTGAAATATATACACCGCGTCTGTGTGCAGTAGAAAAGTGGTTCGGAAAAAAAGAAAAATGAAGACCCCACTAGGGTAGATGAATGATTAATGCACGTGAAAGTGCATCCGAATCCCCTCTCGCGTTAACTCGGAGAAAAGGCTGAAAGCGAGAGATTCTCTCCACAAACACACACGCATGCTTTGTTATCCCTAGGGTTTCCAGGGGCGAGAGGCGACCAAACCGTCTCCATGGCTACAAATTTTATGGACCATAATGTTGAAAGTCAATTCCGGAAGTCTTTTGCCCACGCGGAGTGCAATATTCCGTCCTATTTTCTTCCCCTCTCTTCTCCAGATATCTCTTGCACCTTCCTCATCTTTTTGTCATTATTCTTCTCTTCTAAAATCCCCTCGACATTTTTCAGTTTTTTTTTTTCGCCTCCACTCTATTTTTTTCCTTCGAATCATTCCAATGCGCAATCTTAAGTATCATGGCATCTACGTCTCTTTCATTTCGCATCTTAAATCTGTCGTCCTCTCGAAATTTTATTTTTCTCCGTTTCCGCCATTCTTGGCTTATTTTATTTTATTGTTCCGCGTTATTTTTTATCTTCACTTCTTACTCAATTGAATCGGTTCTTTATTTGTTTTTGCCGGTTCCTCGCATCTTCACTTACGCTGCCACTTCATCTTCCTCCAAGATCAGTCTCACTATCATCCGAAAGAACATGTTTTTGTTTATATCTTTATCTCATCCTCGGCGTCTCTCCCCGCTCTGCCTGTCGCTTCCTTCCTTCCCCTTTCTGTCACGCCTCCCATCTCTCTCTTCCTATTCACTTCATTCTGTTCTACATTTGCTCATCCATCTCCTCCGAGATTACTTCCTTTTCGCCTTACCTGACATTTATCACGGAGTCGCGTCTTTTTCAGTTTTGTCCTCACTTTAAGCATTGACCTTTTACGCAACCTATATGTTCTACAGACCTCATCACCTTATTGATTTTCAGTACTCAATGAGAGCAGAAAGATCGATTTCAAGGTTAGAACTCGAAAAGCTCACGCGAATCTATTTATTCGTTTTATTTCGCAAGCACTAATAAATTGCATACATTTTCAAAACGATAATTCTAAAATTTTACTTTGTATCCGTCCCATTTAATTAACCCTAGAATGTTAATGCTGTTTTTAGGCCCTTATTGGTAACGCTATACCAGTTTGACTCACTTAAACTTGGAATAAGGACATATCATTAAAAACTTTTTAAAAATTCTTTTAAATAACGTCAAAATGGAGTAAATGTTAGAAATGTGTAAATTAACAATTAGAGCACAATATTTTTGATGCTCGCCACAAATAGACTTCTTGCAAAGTATGCATAGAGTGGAGATTTTCCTTATCTTGGCATAATGGCACAAATGACAGTACTTTCTTGATATTTGTCGCTCTGTCGCTTGATGTGTTTCAGGAACCTTTTTTCCTCTCCTAAGGCTTTGCAAATCTTAGGTTTGTCAGACTGAGTCTGCTTTTTCGCCATTGGCACGTCAAGCCCCTTGTGCAACTCTAGCATAAATCATAGCCGGTAACAATGACCGGAGAAAAATAACGTGTTGCTCCTTTGACAGCATATAGACAACTAACTAGAGGAATCACTGTTAAGAGAGGGAGGGAGCGTGTTTGAACACGAACAGCGTTAGACAACTTTCGGAAATGAGTGAGTCAAAGTGACTCACGTTACCATTCTAGGGATAAACGGATTAATTAATCTCGGCGATCATTACTTTTTTTACGGCGCAATTTGCGTCAAAAGTTTATATCATTAGGCGCACTTGACCCGCATGTCTCCCGATCTGCGCGCCCTCTTTTCTCCTTCGCATCGAATCCGTCGATGGAGTTTCCTCCCTCGTTCAACCCGTTCGCGTGATGCAGAGAAACGTTTCAATAAACGCCGTCTGATGCTTCCGCCCAGACGCCGTCTCTTTAATTAGGACATATGATTCGGCTTACTCTTGATTTCCAATTAACGCTACTTATCAGTTTTAAAGCGGATACGTATTGTCGCAGTCGAGGAGAGAGATGGAGGCCATTGTTTTCGACGCGTGCGTCCCGGATCGAACGCTGCCTGATTTCGACGCGCCCCAATTTTTTCTCGTTCGGTTTCTATGTATAAGCACGGCGGCACAGGGGCACGGAGGTGAAATCGAGCGGCGCGGAGAAAGAAGCGTGGATGCGATGCCAGAGGGCCAATTATGATGAGGGGCGAAAATGCTCCTGATTAACCCTCGCCGGATGACTGGGGTCTTTTATGACCCCAACCTTCGTAAATTGGTAAATACGTTATATTTTTGTTGTAATATTTGTTTGAAATTTCAGGAATTCCTCCACCAATCTGTCCAGCACCCATATTATGAATTTCATACTTTAACTCTAGAAAAATGCCTGAAAATTAATGAATATATCTTAAAATGTCAAATTTGACCCCAGTTAGCCATGAAGTGACAAAATATTTGTAAATTATATTTCATTTTTGACAGTCTCCTAGTTGTAACTACAACTTATTTAGTGAATATTTTCTTTATAAATGGTCTCCGTGTGTACATTCAGGATTTTTATATAAATAATAGGACTGTACTAAATATACCTGAACTACAGAGAAAATTCTATTATTCATGTACTGCATTAAGAAAAATTAAATGTTTTGACAGTTATTTTATTTTTAATAATGATTGTTTAGAGAATATTCCCATTAATATGCTCATAAATATAATTTGGCGATAAAAACAGCATTTATATAACTGAGGTCAAAAAAGACCCCAGTCATCCAAGATGTAACTATTCTCCAGTCATCCTGCGAGGGTTAACCGCGGAAGCGTTTCTTCCTTCTAAATCGCTCGTTTTCCTCGACGAGTTTTGAGGCTTCCGCCGCGGGTCGTGACGTACTGAATTGGTTATCGCTTTGGTCGGGAAAAACTCAAATTTTTCGGAATTTACATTACAGTTTAAATGTGCCTGAGAAGCCAATCAAGTTTTAAATTTGGAGAAAATTATCCGTTTAACGATTTAAAGAAAAAATGGGAGCATTTTAATGAGAAACGGATTCAGTTGACGAGGATAGCATAGGACTTTTATTTGGCGACTTTCATATTCGTCGATAAATCTAAAAATTGGTTTAACCCATAATTAGTCGCGCTAGAAAAAGTTCCATAATTAGTCGCGTGGGGGCAATATGACCCCAATTGTTTTTTTTGTAAACGTAACACTAAAATGACATTTTATTTTATTATTACTGTATACAATTATTTTTAAATTAAAATGCCGTGGTTTATAAGGATATTTTGTGGGAATATTTATTAAATACGTATTTTACAAATCAAAGTTTTATTTTAACTTTTATTCACTAACATTGTTTGCACATTCAATGCCTTTCGGTTTATTGCTATAACGGTAACATTTAGAGGTCTGATGAGAAGTGGGTTACGGAAAGCATTTATACGATTATTTTACTTTCTCTGGCAATATGTTCAGTGTACCAAATTTCATGGAAATCCACTCAATATTTTACGAGATATGGAAAACGTTATTTTTGTTTTTGCAATAGTGGCACCCCTGTTTGAGTCACGTGCACCATTTATAACATTTTGTTACTTTCTCTGGCCATACGTCCAGTGCACCGAATTTCAGGGAAATCCTCTCAATATTTTACGAGATATGGAAAACATTTTTTTGTTTGTGTAATTGTGGCACCCCTGCTTTGGTTACGTGAACCATTAATTCCAAAATTAACAAAAATGCTAAATTATAATCAGGAGGCTAAATAATGAAGATACTAGAAGTACGGCCTGAATATACCTTATAGTTTTTATTATATTGATAAAAATAGTTTGCGTGGGGTCATATTGGCCCCACGCGACTAATTAAGTGTTGAATAAAGAATTTTATGGAAAAGTTGATTCGCCAACTGAAAGTTAGAATATGAAATTGGAAAGGAATTTTTAAAAACTCATTTTTTGGATTAGTACATACTCTCACATTTGTCTACACTAGAGGTGCACAACTCAAAAGCTGACACGGGCCAAAATCGACCTTGATTGGACCTAGGCGGGCCACGCTATGAAAGTTTTGTGCATAAAAATTTAAGTACACTATTTTAGATTCAGTAATTACCGTAACAACTCTTAGAATGTCTCTTAAACTCTGATCTGCAAGTGTTGAACTTAAAATGGAGTTTCGTTTAACTTCATAAGAGAGAATGTTTGTTCACACATACGATAAATATCCATACCAATTTTACTTGTATTTTTTACGGAAAAGGAAAGCACCAGCTGAATTAAATCCTCCCGAGCCACACAAAACGTGTAGGAGGGCCAAATTTGGCCTGCGGACCATATGTTGTGCACCCCTGGCCTACACTATCTCAATTAAGGTCATTTATAAAACGAAACACGTCACTGTTCCTACGCTTTCAATTTAATTTAGGATAAGAAATATTTTAAGCGATATTTAAATTGAGACATTTATATTTTCGATATTTTAGTACATCCGCTCTAAAAATTGTGTTATTTTGTTGGCAGTAAAAATCCCTATAGTCACTTACATTTTGCATTAAATTTTACATTTGCTTAGCATCCATGGCAGGAATAGCATCGTGAGTCATAAAACATGCATTCAATTTTCGCTTTAATCAGTCAGAATTTGATGCAATTGGAATATATACACGGTGACAAATGAAAACTGCCGCTTCGATAAATATTAGATCATAAAGTCGCATGCCTATTAATTTTGCTTTTACATCCATTTCAGTACCAATAGAACAAAAAACAACAGGCAAAAGGTTATTGCTTTTCTGATTGGAAAGATTAGATTTATTTGAAGCAAACACAGTAGGAAGTATTTATTGTTGCGGGACTCATTCAATATCGATATTCAATGCATCGCCATCCTGGTAATTTTAAAAATTAAAACGACGACCACGTTCCACGGGCTCAATCATATTTTATAACATCTAATAGGACATTGCATCGACATCCTTTGCCGTCTATTTTTATGAAATTCCGGTTTAATGTTCTCAAAAATATCCATTCCAAAAACTTATTATTATTCCATTTTTCACATCACCGCATGTCCAAAATTCTGGACTTTTCCCTCGCATAAGTGAAAATTCATTCGCACTGATGCTTTTGTCATTTAAAGTGAATTAGTTTTTCAGATCTAACCGAAAATTTTCCCTCAGGAAATGACAACATTTCTCGTCTTTTCCAAAGATGATTAAAAAAAACCAAGCGCTACCATCCCGTCTGGCGGCATGTTGTATTTGCCCAATATTCTAAAGTATATCTCCATATTTGATAAAAAGGGTCCTCATAGTGGAAAGTTGCCATGAGATTTTAACTTATGACGCCAAGACTTGGCGAAAATCGAAAAAAAAATTGCCGAAGCAGGAAATTGCGCGAGAGTGCTGCGAGACTTTCGAATTCCTATTTTATTTTCCTGCATGGATTCGAGGATCACCTGAATGGAAGACCCGGAGCCACCAGCACCTGAGAGTAAAAGGCAAAAGAGAAACACGTCGTTTACCCCATAAGACTTATTTTTAGCGGGCGAGGAAGCAAGCAAGCAAGCAAGATGTTGGCCAAAGAGAGGAAGAATGAAGTAGAGAAGGAATAAAGAGAAAGCAGGAGAAAGGGAGATAAAGAGGCAGAGAATGAAAGGATAGGAAGGCATGGAGAAAATATAATGGCAGAGTAAGAAAGGAACGGAGTTTGAGGGATGAAGAAAGTGAGACTAGAGAATCGGGGCGAAAAGAGAGGGAACGAAAACAGAAAAGAGGAAGTATGTAGAAGGTAAACTGGAGGGAAAAGGAGAGGATGAAGTGGCAGAAAGAGAATGGAGGGAGAGAGAGAGCTCGGGGAGAATGGATGGTGGAGGAAAAGGGAAGGAAGGAGGGAGGGAGGGAAGAACACACAGGGCGAACTAGAGGGGGTCAAAGAGAATGTTTGCAAGGGCGGAGTAGGAGGAAAGAAGGGAGGAGGCATCATCGGAACTTCACGCTCGACTTCTCGCTGTAATGACTTGGCATAGCCCTTAAGGGGTTAGATCTTGGGCAAGAAGGAGGTGACATCATTGGGGGAGAAAAGTGAGCAGAGAGAGAGGGAGTTTAGGCGGAGTGGGTTATTACGGGAGGAGAGCAAAAAGCAAAGAGAGCTGAGATTGGAAAAGATAAAAAAGAACCGACTGCGAAGTGGTTTTTTGGGTTCTGAGAGAGAGAAAGAAAAAATATATTGGGGAAGATATATATTTTTTAGCCGGTATTAGTGTTCGTAATGGAGGAAAATATTCCTTCGCACCCGCTCAGGGTTGAAATTACTTGGGGGCGCTTATCTTTCGTGTGCGATAAACTTGTTTCGTCATTTTTTATTATATCTATCCCAATACGGCAAGACAGGAATACTGCGGTGAATGTGCAGTTCTACGCCCTTCATCGTTAGTGTGCCTTCAACACTGTTTATGAACACGTCATATGTAAAAACAAATATATGCAGGTTGACCCATAAGTTCACTAGTTTATATGAAGCTGAATTGAAAATATGTAAGAAAATTAATAAAGAAGTTTAGAAATATTTATTGAAGTGGTTGTATTTTGAATAATCAGTTAATATTTTTAAACGTATTTTTGCTTCGATTTTTTCATTTTTCCTTAACATAACCAACTGGGCCAACCTTTCGATACATATGTTTTGGCATGTGCTTGTGTATTGACTAAATTTATGACACACTCGTAAAAACAACCTGCGTAAATTCCCATGAAAATGTTTTTAGCATCTATTCATGCGGCGGTGTATCGCCTGTATTGCCAGGAGGATTTCGTTATTAGTCGCTACGCGGCTTCAGTTTTCAAGCGCGTTTCTCGGGCATCCAGGACGTGTTCCCGAGCCTTTTTGTTTATCCTTTTACGCGCAGGAATAGTTGCCGGGGTTCGGAGGAGCAACAAAGGCCGCTGGGTCGCAGTCATGCGATGCGGGTTTTCGAGATGGATGCCTCGCCTGAAACGTCGCCCCCTCCCCTCTGTCGGAGAATGCGTGAAGTGTTATTTGTTCGGGTTTCCAAAGGCCAAGATATTTCGCCACTCTCTCCGCAGTGAGGGCAGAGGAGGGAGATCGGATTGATCGCGCTCCATCGGCCTGTTATCCTTTTAAACTTGACGCAAGTTGGGATTTCACGGTTGCGTGCGCGCGCGGCGTCTTGAAAAAGCGTTCGTCCGCGATGCGTTTTATCGCGTGCGAGTGGTAATCCTGACTTTTGATGGCGAATGAAGGGAAACCTGGAGCGATGCTCTTGACATCACTTCCTAAAATGTCTGCGTGGATGCGCAAAAGTCAAGTGCGGGGGATTGGGAGACGAAACCACGGCAGGTTTATTTTCTTTGAACTTTTATCTAAAAGGAACATACGGGATTGAGTAACGCGTTGAAAAAAAGTTTTTTTGTAAGAATTGGATTGCAATCTGAAAAAGGAATAACTAACCATAAACAAATTGTCGAACAACTGTTTGATTTTAGATTGAAAAAATCTTAATGAACAAAAGGATGAAAACGTCAATATAACTGGGTAACCCTTCAAATGCTTCTTTTTCGTAAAATAGCGACTACTCGAACCATTAATAGTGAACAATGATTTTTCATTATTGTTATAAATAAACTATATAATTACCACGCCAAAATCAACAGGATTAGATTCACAAAAAAATATTATTTAAAAATGTTTTCCTATAAATAATAAATAAATAGATAATTCTCACTCCGCGTGTTTTTCGCGCCACTTTCTCGGGCGTCGTAATTCAACAACCTCTCCCGCGTTCGGAATATACGTATTTCGCACTTTTCACTGCGCTATGGAAGCAATAAAGCGCTTCATTCGGACCTCGCTTTCCCATCCACGGCGTTATTCCGACGCTTCGATAACTGCACACCTATCCAAAAACAGAAAGACTACGACGTCCCTCTCGTTTTGTAAACCTTAAAAAAAATTGCGGGAACTCACAAAGACATAGCGGCATTTTTGAAAAAAAAAAATTAACCGCGCAGTCGAAAAATAAAACCGAAGTAGGCGCGATTGGCGACGGGGCAGCCATTAACGAGGATGGAGTGGAAGAAAGAGATAGGGGGGCGTGGTCCTCCTCCTATTGCGCCCTGCAGGTACTACGCGGACACGGAGAAAAAGGAAGGGAGTTGTGGAGGAGGTCCTTTCTCCTTTATACTGTGACCCTCTCCGGTTGAACTCTCTGCGCCGCGGCGACTAATGGCCCTCTCAGCAGACATCCCGTCTGCGCAGATGGGAGGAGCCGCATTCGCATGCATGTATCTGTGTGTGCAGAGTTTTAAAAATAATTTTTCGAGCGACAGAGTGCCGAGGGGTAGAGCACGATTGGGTCGAGAAGGTCAGTGGGAGCGTTAAGGGCGTTAGCCCGAGTCCTGCCGAACGGATAAAAAAAATCGGAAAAAATTAAAGATTAGCCTTTTCCCTATCTTCTACGACCCGTGGTGCGTGGGAGGAAGAGAGGAGAAAGAGGATGGTGAGGAGGAGGTATCGGAAGACGAAGGAGCCGCGTCATAGGAGGTCCCCCACCCTACCGTGGAATGCCGGGCTGGAACTGGCTTCGGCTGCGTAGCTTACGAGTCGGGGTAAGGTGCTTCGGATGGGGTTATATCGTCGGTTGGGGAGGGGGGGGGAGGGGTTTGGTGAGGGAGGAACAGGGTCGGAGAGGGTGTTTTGCCGGTTGTTGCGGGGGGGGGGGGAGGGAGGCTGATATTCGTAGGGAGAGGTGGGGCGGGATGCGATGATGAAAGACGAGGGGAGTTTCCTCACGATAAACGGACAGGTTTGGATTGACTCCACCCTTTTTCTGCATTGAAGTTCTTCCAAGAAATATTTTTCCAAGAGAGAGAGAGAAAGAATGGAGGAGGATCTCCGTACGGAAACTTTTCTGCGGTCACATAACGTTTTCTCCACGGCACCTATCGAATAAATGGGATATCGGATCGGCGGCTTGCGCGTGTCTATTAAGATGTCAACGGAGCTCGTCGCGGATGGCGTGGCGTGTTTTTAGGGAAACACGCCGGGGAAATTTCGCGCGTTACTTTCGCCATTTTATTCGCATTACTTTTTTTTTAAGGATCGTGGCGGCGAAGCTCGGATCCGTTAACTTGACCTATTCACCTTCGTCGCTGGAGGTTACGGCTTTGTCGGAATGGGCGCCTTCGGGGATTTCTCGAGATCAAGGAAGAAATTTCGTTAACGAAAATTCATAAAATCATTCGTTATTTGCCATTCTTCATGGAAAAATGTCACTCACAAAATCGACGTTGGTGGCTCCATGCCGTACGACCACGCGAAAAAGTTCGGTGTAAACGAGTAAAAGGCGTGGTAAAATATCGCAAGTATTCGGATCATTAATAAAGCTATCAAAATAGAATTCGCAATTTATGAATGAAGTATACATGACGAAAAAGAGACCTTTTTTGCGAGGAGATATTTATAGAACGTTGCTTTTTGTAATATAATTGGATATATGTGGGATACTTTAGCCGAAGCTGAAACCCATACTTCGCTAACAACCATGCGGGTTCTTGGTATCGTAAAAAACGGAGAATGTGGTATATTTATAATGTTTTTCTCGAGAGAGAGAGAGAAGAAAGAAAGGAAGGATACTGATTTTTATCGATGCCCGCAGGTGTAGAATGACTTTCTCAAGAAATTATATAGCTTTTTGAAATTGGGTTGAGTGACCTGTCTTTCGGGTGACGTAATTCAATCATTCTACGATATTTGGATAACTTGTTATTAGGGCAAAGAAATCGTGAGTGTTAATGTAAGCCAAATGGAATAAAAAATTAATTTTAGGTTTTCGCCTTCTGTTGACTTGCATTTCAAAGCGCAATCGCTCAACTGCTGCGATTACAGGGACGCTCGCAAATTAGTCTGTATCCTAGCCCTTGAAAGTTCACATTTCTTTAATAAAGATCGCTTTTAGCTTAAATATGCCGACAAAAATGAAATAAATTAGAGAAAGTTCTATCAACAGTTTTATAAAGTTTCTGCTCGAAAATTATTCAATGTTTTTATGCAGAATAAAGATATAATTTCATCATTTATGAAAAATTTAAAAAATCTCTGTCCATAGGAAAAGTGCTATTAAAACAGTAGGATAAATATGAAATAGAATTTCAGCGTAAATTAGTATATAACGTTCATTTAAATCACAAAACTTCCGTATTCTTTCATATAGTTTCTACCTTTATGTTTAAGAGAGATACACCAACAAATTCAACAAACCTGCTACTAGAGTGCCATTTAATTCCAAATATACTAACGAAATGATTATTTACCTTAAAAGATAACGTTAGGGCTCATAATATTTTGAAGTTCAGCCTTATATGAATTAAAAATCAACCTGACAGCGACTTTTTCTGCGAGATCGCAATCACAGGCTTTTGATATCCCCTGTACAAGACAATATATTTCATACATCTTTATTGCTGAGTTGAATCAGTAGTCACACTTATTATACATTCTAATAATTAAAATTTCTTTCATCCGTGAATGAAAAGCATAAATTATGTTGCAGCTGCTATTCATTGAAAGTAGGATTTTAAGTTGTTTTTTAGGATTAGTAAATTTAATTAATTTATAGGGCGCTCGAGAAACCTGCCTCCCTACAAATTGTCAATGTGGAAATAACGTCACTCTGAGAAAATATTGATTACTGCCAAACGCAGGTGGGTAGAAGAATTTTCACTTGTGTGTTTCAATGTGCATATCAGTAATTTCATATTAAGATCAAAGGATAAATAATTTAAACAGTGAATAAGTAAGTGCGATGATTAATTAGACAGTTTCTCTTGAGTGACAAAGGCGAAGGAAATTGTTCATATGGACGCAAATAACGTCGGATGTTGAAATCGGAACCTGTTCTAAAATGCGTCGTCATCAGCGTTCTCCGCCAACCGAAAAACGAAATCCATCATCGGTGACGCGCAGATCCCCTTCACTGCTTTGCGGGCACTGATCACGAAACTGAAAACAATTTCGATCCATTCCGAGCAAGAATATAAGGGATTCGCGTTTGATTCTCTGTCTTGCAGAAAGATGGGTTCTGGGAAAGCACTTTCGCTATTGTTTAAGGAGCAAACCTAGTCAATATTTGGACAAATCTTTCCTAGAGTATCCTCATGCAAAAATGGCCACGTTTGGCCTCGGAAACGAAATTATGGATTTTCTCCCAAAGTTTTTAAGTCGGAAGTTTATGCGAACCTTTTAGGGTAATCCAAACAGTTTATGCCGTAGCTATCTCTACAGTTGATGCGCACAAATAAAACCAAGAACTTGTAACCATCAAAACGGCGCTTTTCTATTTAGAGAAACGGATCTGGTGAAGAGACCTAATGAGGCCATTATTCCATAATCTTTGGAAATTAAATGTCAGGGAAGAGATAGAGTATTTGTTGTCCTAGACCATTGACCTTTACGGGCATACAGCAATTGTACAGCAGTTGAAAAAAGTTAAAATATTGACAGTAGGAGCGACTCGATAATATAAAAGTACTTACACTTAAGTTGGTACAATAATTATCAGATATTATATCACATTCACATAGTCACATAAATATTACATTAATCATATATCACATGATGCCAGTGTTATAGCAATATATTTCCATAGCGCACAAAGGCAAAGAGTGAAAGGCAGAGAGACAGTAAAAATGTTTGTAGATTTATAATGGGCAAGGTAAAAATCGGCGCATTAAATTTTCAATTTACCAAAGAACAATAACAGATTTATTTTGGAGGCTTAAAATGTATAATCCTCGCTAAAATGGGATGGTGTGAATAAGCATATATTTTTCTCGCGCGAATCAAAAGTCGCGTTCTCAATTTAGAAGTGATTTGAAAACGGAATTCTTGACGAATGAAGCCGAGCCGTTGCGAATGCCCAAGGAAGCTGAAATAATCCCAACCCATTTTATCCAAAACGCAATTACGCGAAAAACTTCTGAAGAAAGAAATATCTACAAGGTGGCGTCAAATAATTGAAGGATGCGAGAAACATATTCTGGTAAATAAAGGTGAAATACTCCTTTAGCCAAACAACATTGTTTGGCTAAAGGAGTATTTCACCTTTATTAATCTTAGCCAAAGTTATTGAGCTTACTATCAATATTCTGGTAACGTTAGGCCGAAATCGAACGCGTTAGCACTTAGTTGCGCATTTTTAACCGACATAACTACTACACAATGAAGCGGATCCTAAAATCCAAGTGCTTATCAAAAGAAGAATTTCTTCAGAAAATTTCCATCGTCGCGTGATTTTCCGCATGTAAAAGTCACCGACTTCCACGAGCAAACGGAAAAAATAAAAGACACCCTCGCAACATCGAACCTTTTAGTCGAGTGGCAGGTTTTTTAAGAATGGGGTAACAATGCCCGACGAATGCAGCGCCGCGGTGGAACTGACAATCGAACGGGAAAAAGAGAAAGGATGGGATAAAGAGAGAGAGATAGCAGTATTTAAACGAGGATTTCGACCTTAATAAGGATCCGCGGAATTCGGCGAGTGTTCTGCAAACACGACGGGTTGCGAGGGAAAAATAAAAAAGGGAAGGAAAAAGGGGGCGAGAAGAAGAGGGAGAGAGAAGGACTCTAAAAAACCGAAGTCCGTGGGATTTCTGGCAACGGCCTTCAAACCAAGATTGAAGATCCGTGAGCGAAAAACAATTTTGTGTCAGCGGTTCGCTAGAAAATGAGAGGGAGTGTGTGAGAGAAAGAGGGGAGGGGAGAGAGAGAGAGAGGAGGTGGGGAGGGAGTGGGAGAGAAGCAGATTCTCGCTACAAAAGAGCTGAAGATTGATGGCTCAGGGAAAATGTGAGGGACAAGGGAAAACAGACACAAACGGGGTGGGTTTTCAGAACGAGGTCAAGAGTATGACAAAATTTTGCGCGGAAAATGAAGCGTTCACGCTTTTATTCGCGACCACTCGCTCGTCAGTTTTTTCCTCTGCTTCCTTGCTCCTGTTCTGTAGCGCTATGCGCCGCCGTCGAGGCATCGGAGGAGACGCGAGGAGGAGCCATCTTTCGTTACCGTTTTATTTCAGTCTCTCGGATGCATGAATTATAAGGAAGTGTTAGTGTTTCGAAACTTCTTTGGAAGCAGCATTTTCCGAAAACAAAGGGCAAAATATTTAGCCTGGCGCCCAAAAACCTCAGGAAATTTTCATGCATGAATGCTTCAAACAAAATAGTGCAGTTTTTGGATTATTTTCTTTAAATCACCTTTTCCAACTATTAAATAAAAATTTAGTCGAATTAAAATGTTCAAATCCGCCGATATTTTGGCCATACTTCTTTGGAAAAGTTGGAGTTTCCAGACAAAAAATATTTTATTTTCATTGAATCTATTATTTTATTTTAATTTATTTTAGTTGAAAAATACAAATCCTCAAATTTGTTCCAAGAAAAAGCGATTATCATCACGATTTAATTCTGAAACTAAACTAATCTTTCTGTGGCTAAAATATGTAAATTTAAAGATATAACTCTGTAATTGTTCGCGTGCGAAATTGTTCAACAATTATTATGATGTGCGAAAAATCTATTTCGAAGTTGAATATTTAAGAAACAATGGCTATTTATAATTAAAGCCGTAGCATACGCTTTATGTGTGCGCTCTTAAATTAACGCTCTAATAATGCTATTTAATTTCAAATGCTTTCTTAAAGAATTCTTTTCCATCTAAAATTAACCAGTGGTTAACGAAAGCTCAGCAAATATCACGAAGCATTTATAATACGTATGGTTTTCTTCGATATTTATGGGCGGCTCTTCGGCAACGTGATCAGAAAGAGAACAGTAGCGTCTCTCTCCTTGCCTAACATTGTCCCTAAAATTTGGCTCCATTTGCGTAATGTACGCCGTTTCGATACGCTAAACTGAATATCTTACGATAAAATGTGTGGCGAAAAAGGCTGTAATCTTCTCTCTCTCTCTTTGTTGGCACATTTTCACTTTCTTCCTTAAACAATTTCGATGTGTTCACCGCTTCCCGACCATTAAAATTATTTAGTCGGAACTCTAATTTTTTTACATCGAGCCAGACGCGATTTAAAGCTTCGATTCTCACAATCGGGATAGCAAAATTTTTTAAACTTATAAATGGAAATAGTACACAGCGCAATCTAACTTTGCAAGTTTTCCACAGTGGGTGAGTAACTGCTGATTTAAAAATCAGGGAAGTCAGAGGATTATTGACTGGAAGAATTTTTGAAAAACGATAAGAAATGTTATATTTTATATTATAGTGTTATATAATTGAAAATAATAAAAATATTATCCAACAAATTTATTTACGAACAGAAAAAGTATAATCAAACGTGGAGTGTGACAGACCGTTTAGTTAAACGTATTACAGCAACTAAATACATTTTCCGATGCCTCCACCTATCCTTTTTAGAAAACTTCACGTTCTTTTGTTAGTTATCAACATATAAATCCGTTATATCCCGAGTATTATAATAGATTAGAGTTTAAAATTCGTTATGTAGTTCTTTCTAATTATCTTCAACAGAATTATGGCTAAATTAAACTTGGACAATTAGGATCCGAGTTCGATTCCCGGACCGTTTCATTTCTCCATAATATGGGAATGGGTGCAGCATATTTATAATTTGCACTTTAAAATTGCCTAAAATAATCGGACGAGTTTGGGTCTTGAAACAACGGACGCCTAAAAGGATGAAAATTTATTTTTAGCCTACTTTCCAGAATGGAAATATTACATATAGTTTTCCAGTTCTGTCTGTCTGTGTGAGACGCTGACGTCATCAATTAGGTGGAAGGTTGAAATTTCGCAGGATTTTTTGAATCAGATATAAAAATTAAATAACGAAAAAATACCCGGGTTCGACTCCAGGGGGGGGGGGGGGCGATTTCCGTTTCCCGTAAGATAACTCGTAAAAATCGACTTTTTAATGTTCAGGCTTTTATTCTTTTGGAAATTAAAATTAGAAAAAAATAGACATACGATCTTCGAATTTAAACTTTTTTAGGAAAATTAATGATTATTCATCTTTTCCGCTTACCGTTCGAAATCTCTCATATTAAACATTTAAATCACATGTTTTGGGAAAATATCGGGTTTTAAACGGGTTGTTGCCTTGCCGACAACGTCATTGTTAAACCTCGATGATCAATTGTGGTCTCAACCCGCATACGTGCAATATATACGAGTGCATAGATTGCCTTAAATTATCGTAGGATTTTTCTCGAAATTACGTAATCCTAATGGGACTGGGATTTAGTTTGGATTCTTTTGCTTATCTAAATGACTATATAGATATAGAGTAAGAGAGAGGGGGATATAGAATGGAAGGTACATAGAGAGTAAGGGAGGTATTGAATTAGAAAAGGTCTGGAGTAAAGAGATAAAGAGGGGGACGGAAAAAAGAGGCAGAGAGGGAGGGAGAGAGAGATAAAAGGAGGAAGAAAGGGACGGCGAGAGGAGGGAGGGAATAATATTATCTATTTACTATTATTACTTCATATTTGACAAGGGGCTCATCATTTAGCATATCTTACTGATTTTTCATATCGAAATGAAATATATTTGGAATACTTTTATCATAATCCTGTCATATTTGACAGGCAATTTATTTTTGGACTCAGATTCGGTATATTCTAATATGTACACGCGTTATTTTTGCCGTACAAATACGCGTGATCAATTTAATATTCCGTTCGAATGTATTTGAAGTATTTTATAACGATAAATTATGAGATTAGTGAACACAAAGTGATACATATCCGCAATGACTTTAAAGATATTAAAGCCAATATGATTATTAAATAAATGATTAAATGGAAAGTAGGCATCATAAGTTCTGTTTGGACCATCTTGTTCTGCAATCGATTTTCTGATGCGCTTCGTGTTGTGCTACAAATTTGTCTTCGAAGTGGAAATTCGACGTTTTTTTCAGGTGAAAATCTTTCGTAATGGAGAATTGCGTTGTTGCCGATTTCGCGAAATTGTGAACATTGATTGAATGAGATTAGAACTACTACAGTAATTCACGGTCTCTCCGCCGAAGAAACGCGTTGATTCCAGCAATTTTCGGTGCATAATAACAGCAAACGCCTTTATTCTGGAAATTATCGGTCGATGCCTGAAAAACGCCCTTATTCCTCTTTCCAACAAACGTGTTTATTCCTTCGACCAACATTCGCGCTTATTCCTTCGACCAACAAACGCTCTTATTCCTGCAGTTCTCTCTTAATATGCTGAACAAACACGTACAAAACATTTTTCTTTTGTAAAGTTTAAGATAATATTCTTAAATGTCAACGTTAAACTTAAAAAAAATCTCTTATGCTACAATTTAGGTACGTCTAAAATTTCAGACAGGGCTGCAAATAATATTTCTCCGTAATTTTTGAAAAAGATAATAAAATAATATCAACTAAGATAAATTCTCATTACTAAAAACTGCTTAATAAAATCTGGATTTGGGTATTGAAACATATTTCGCGAGGAAGATATAAATAAGCGCTTTTGAATTTTTAGACTTTAATAGTTGCGACAGTAACCAGATTATTCTAAAGCTGTAAAGATTTCTCTAAATCAATTAAGAGATTAATTAAGATAATATCCTCTTCAAATAACTTTGATAATTACTACATCGACGAAGGGTATATTAATATATTTTAATACAACCTGGAATGCTCATCTATGCAGTAAATGGGAGTAATTAATACCCTATTCTGAAATGTATAGCATAAAAATTATTTTTCCTCTCCAATTAATGGAACAAATCCTAATTTTCGAAATAAAACGAATGATAATGCTATAGAAATCATAATGAAACTAGGTTAATAGTGAAAAATTCTAATATTTACTCAGTATATGACAAATAGCAAAAATAGGAGAAAAATTACTATTTTTAAAACCACCCCAAAAAGTACGTAATTTGTAGTTTACTTCAAGTGAATGAAATACATTTGGCCCTTAACATTCTTGAGGGTTACGTTCTTGAACATCATCGCGAGTGCTACAATTTCATTGCCTACGCATTAACAGCAACTAATTATCCATGACGCCGCTGGTTAAATCCCCATATAATGAAGTTTATACCAAGCGAATATCAAATCAGTGTACGCAAATTAATCAATACCGCAAATTTTGAAGGTTTACTGCCTCTCAGTTGACTTCCATATATTTGTTCCCTTTTAAAGAAAAGTGAGAGTAACAGTCGTATAATTTAGTTTCCACAAAAACTCTTCCAAGTAAATCAATCTAAAAAGACTTTCAGACAAATATTTTATCAACTTAAATGGAACGCTATAATCAAATTCACCTGCAGAGAGAATTAAACTCAGTGATTTTTAATGCCAATCCAATAATGTAGAAAAGGAGAAGTGAAAGTTCCTTTGGAATAGTAAACATCAGAGAGCGCTCTTGAAACAGCAAATCGGAACACAAAATCTCTTTCAACTTTCCCCGACCCGAAATTTCCCCTCCCCCCTTCTCTCTCCTCTCTCGTTTATTCATCAACGCTCATTAATAACTCTTTCCCACGAAAAATATTGTCATATGCAAAACTTACAAATAATCGCATCTGTCATTGCCCATAGGTCGGGGGGCACGTTAATGTAGCGTATTTTGAACAAGCACGCAACGCTTGATAAGCTTATTCTATAATTAATACTGAGTTTCTAGCGTAAAAACATGGACCACTTAATTTCTGAATAAAGATATACAAGTGCTCACTCTACCAAAAAATGTAATGCAATGCTTAAATTATATAGCGCAAGTTTTACGAATAATACTCATCAAATATGACGGAGAAAAGAGTGGGCGTAGGGAGCGAGAGGAAGATATGGTTTTTGGGTATGGAATTTTCAGATGGATGATCGTCTGCAGCTAGCGTATAATGTCACAAACCTCGCCGTATCAGGGATAAACTAGCATAAATGTTTTCGTATAAATACCGCTGCAAATGATCCCAGAGAAAAAAGCGACACCTGGGAGGCGACTACAACGACCTCTTAAACCTCAGCCAGGTTACCATTTTTTGCAATCCCAGTGTACCAATAGTATCGTCACACGCTTCTCGAATAGGGGCGGCGGTGTGTTATGAACCCTTACCTTCCACGCAGAGGTCCCGGGTTTCTTATCCGGCAGAGGTCGGATTTTTCTACCTGGGATCGTCCCGTCCCCTACTTGTGTGCTTTGAGGAGACCGCGCAAGTCAGCGCTCCATCCTTCGAAAGGGACGTTTAAGCAGTTGGCCCCCCTAGGTGCTCTTCGTAAAGAGTAGGCTAATGCCGGCACTGGGCTTCCCATCTCCCTTGTGCGTTCGGTGTGGAAGGAATTACTCCTATATATAATACTAGCTGAAAGTACCCGACGTTGCTCGGGCAATTAAGTCAAGACAAAAATGGTGAAGAATATTTGAGAATAAAATCAAGTAATGAAACCTAGTTAAGTTTTATGATAATACTTCATGATATGCAATATATCTTGTCTTCCCATCTTTTGCCCAAATAAATAATTTTTTCCCCGCATCCTTTATCGGAAAATTTGACGACTGTATTTTTATGAAATAATCATAATAAACAATCGATGGAAATATTTTTAAAATATAGTTATTTCATTCGAATTGATTTCCGTTGGAAGAAAATGCATCATATTATGTGTTCATGAATCACAAAAAAATTAAAACCTTTGGCATGAATTGCATGCTCTAGGGATGCAGCCGGTAGAAACACTTTTGAAGATATATTCAAATTTAGCTTAACAATACGTTATTCCATGCAAAGGCTGATTCTGTGAGTCTAATTTTGTCACGTGAATATTTTAAAGTGAAACCTAGAAAACAAAATGAGTTCCTGGACTTTGAAATTGATTTTGGCGATAAAAAGTGGTTTAGTATGGCATGGAAAGTGTTGTTATAAGAAAATAAGTATAATTGGCTCAATGGATCCATACAATGTTCAGTTGAAGAGATAGAAAAATGAAGTTGACGAATATATCTTGGTCGAAATGGAAGAATTGTCATAGAAGTTTTCTTATTGTGTGATTCTGTGATATGTTTCACTTTCTTAATTTCAAATGTAAATTTAAAAAAACAAATTTTGCTGTCAATTATAGGAAACGAATATAAACATTCCTATAAAATAAAATGGGAATTCGTTGGACATTAGCCGAGATTGTACTTAATTGATAAGATATAAATGCACTATATTTGTAACACTAATTGAAGCTATTGTTCCGAGTTAATTATTCGAGTGTAAACTATATTTAAAAACACAAGTGGCAAATAACGATTCAAATGTGAGGCCATAAATTCCCATTAAAAGCATTAAATAAATGATATTGTAACATATACTATATCAGTTCCCATTTAAAAGTAATGAGTTTGTTACCATGGTTAGTAGCATTTGGCATTGTTGAAAAGAGGAATAAAAAGCCTTTCATATGATTAAAATCAGTTATTTAAGCTAATTCTGAAATGATTTTAATTTTACTTTCAAAACTAAACAACTCCATTCTTTTTTCTATGTAACAGTTTTTGTCCTGAGTTCGAATCTTAATTTTAAGTAAATAAAAAAAACATTTATCTACTGGCTTGCACAGAAACCCATAATAAAAACGTTACGTTACGTTGACCAAACCTTGACCTATTCAAAATATATAATAGATAATAATCCAGGATTAGCCAGAAATACACATAAACACATAAATGCTTCTCGAAAGATCGAATTGTGGAGGACTTAGTAAGTGTTTCCATTTTAGATAGGTTCAAGCATTTTTATCAGTGAAGTATTACCGCGTGACTCACGTATGTGCATCTGTCACATCCTGTTTTATATAAAGCGTATCTCAAGTAATACTTGGACATTTATTCCCGGCGTCCATGCAACCTTTTGTCTCAGCATTCGGCTGCCGAATGAAACTAAAAACAACGAAAGTTTGAAAATAATTCTCCGTCGTGCATACGCACACAGAGTGACCTATTCTGCCCTCTCCATCTCCTTCCATATCTCTCTTTCTCTGCACCCGCAAGAATGCAACCGTCCCGGTCGTCATAACATTACCGGTTTTCGGAGAAGCATTAAATCTCTCCTCGGTTATGGGACGTCGATCAGCGACGAATGAGGAAGAGGCCCTCGGGATATAAAAAAGGATAAAGAGCCTTCCGGTTGAGGACAATGGCAGCATGAGCAACCGAGGGAAGAGAGCTGTATGTCTCGGGAAAAATTGATAGGAGTCGAAGTACTAGAAATACGCCCGCAAAGTTTACCTCCATGAAAAGTCACAACGCCCAGCGCGCCATACGTTCTGCAAGGGAGAGCACGCGCGAATAAACCGCTAACTCACGCCACGGCGCGCGCACACAGGCACAGCACGGGCATTCGAACCTCCGATCAGATCCTAAGTCTGTCTCTCTGTCTGTCTTCAATGGAGAGAGACTTAGAAGAGGAGTAGAGAGGGAGAACAGGAGAGGAAAATAGGAGAGGAGAATAGGACAGGGAGAATAAGAGAGAGGGAAAATAGGAGAGGGAGAATAGGAAGGAAAGAGAATAGAAGGGAGAGTAGGAGAGAGAATAGAAAAGAGAGAGAACATGAGAGATGGTGAATACAAGGGAGGGATAATAGGAGAGGGTGGATAGGAGAGGGAGAATAGGAAGGAGGGAGAATAGAAGAGGGAGAATAGGAGAGAGACAATATAGGAGATATGGAGAATAGGAGGTAGAATAGGAGATAGGGAGAATAGGAGGGTGGGAGAATAGGAGGGAGGGAGAATAGGAGGGAGAGAGATAAGGAGAGATGGAGAATAGGAGAGGACGAATAAGAGAGATGCAGAGTAGAAGAGATGGAAAATAGTAGAGGACGAATAAGAGAGATGCAGAGCAGAAGAGATGGAGAATAGGAGAGGTAGAACAGGAGAGAGGGAGAATAGGGAGGGAGAATAAGAGGGAGAGAGAATAGGAGGGGGAGAGATTAGGAGAGACAGACAGACAGACAAACGACTGCGGAAAACACAGAGGAAGAATAAAAGAGATGCAGAGTAGGAGAGATGGAGAATAGGAGAGGTAGAATAGGAGAGGTGGAATAGGAGAGAGGGAGAATAGGAGAGAGGGAGAATAGGAAGGAGGGAGAATAGAAGAGGAAGGATAAGAGAGATGCAGAGTAGGAGAGATGGAGAATAGGAGAGGGAGAATAGGAAGGAGGGAGAATTGGAAGGAGGGAGAGTAGCAAGGAGGAAGAATAGGAAGGGGAGAGAATAGGAGGGGGAGAGAGAATCGAAGGGGGAGGAGGAAAAGTCTTTTAACCGTTCAGTATGAGTCGTTCCTTTTCGAAAGCTTCCTCTGTATCTCGAAAAGTTCATCTAGAATTCCGATCTGCACTGGGAGGAGATACTTTAAGTCCTGTATTCAGGCTATATATCTCCTTCTCCGTCTCTTCCCGCGACTCTCTTCCACCATTCTCTCCTATTCTCTCCATCCCTTCACTCTCTCTCCCCCTCCTCCGCTACCTCCACTCCTCGCCTCCTGTCTCGAGCGTCCATTGTCTGTCGTGATGGGGAATCACTCTGCCTCTCGCCAGAGGTTGAGGTAGAGGGAAAAAATTAAAGCTAAAACTTCGCCCAAGTTACTTTTCTTTAAGGAGTCGATATTTTTATTTTTTCTCCAAACGAGAGATTGGATTCCGAAGGAGTCATTTCCATTTTGACGAACCTTCGCCTGGAAATGACCTCCACTAAGTATACCCGCCCAAATTTATCATATCGTCGAAAAGTTGCCCCGTTCCAGCCCAGTATTTTCCCCACAGTTTTTTTTTCTCAAGCGACCGTAAAAGTTGGATACCTCCGAACTCAGAATTTCGGAATATATGACTTCAATTAGATCGGGTGAGTACTTCGGAAGCACTCGAAAGAAGGTTAGATTGGTGATTCCTGCGTTATGAGTGCCAAGATGCTGGTTTAATGGAATCAAGGAATTATATCGCAGGAGCTGGTTGGCATAATGATGTTAAGGCTTTGTGCGAATGAACATTTCAATCCACCGAGATTAAATATTCAATGTTGTAAAACCAAATAAGGTAAGGAAAATGCTCAATAATAGAGAAATTCAAATGATGGTAGGTGCTGACCGTAAATAACATACATGTGGATACTTATAATAACGTGTTTAAGTTTTAAATGCCTATTCATTGGAGTACATCACCGTATTCAAGTATATAGGAATGCGTATTCATAAATTAATACGACATTTAACCGTGATTCATTTCGAAGATATTCAGCTTGTACAATAACTACGTAAAGTATCTAGTACTGTGGGTCTCAACCGGTGTACCGCAAACATTTCTCAAGTTTGCCGCGAGACTTTGAGGAGATAATTGCAAATCTGAGCATATTCCACCGGCTATATACACAGTTTTAACAAAGAAACTAACACACAGTATTAAGACTAGTTGAATCCAGTCAAATAGTATCACTGCTTTGGAATGAGCGTTAACAGTAAGCCTGGCAACAACGTTGTCAGCATTGTCATAGTAACCGAATCCCTTGTGCATGAGTCACAGACAACTGATTGGTTCTCGTTGCTAAGTCTCTACGATCACGAAGCATACTCCACCTGCGGTGACCTTTCTGACTGTCCGCGACTCTTGCGCATTCCTATATCAAATCAGTACTAGCCTAGATTTGTGGCTGGCTTATACTACAATTTGGTGTCTGTGAATGTGTTTCGTGAGTTTATTCTGTATAAAACAATTTTTTATTGATTGTTTTGTGTAATACCGTTGGTAGGAAACTGTGATATTTGGGGTTTCGTCCAATTATCATGGCTAAAAATTATAAAAGTTGCGCGCCTAAAAATAGGCAGATATATTACAAGAAAACATAACGGTGAAAAATATGAAGGAGATATTAAGGAAAAACACAGTACGAGCGGGACCAAGCCAAGTAAGATTTCTAAGGTTTCTCGCAAGTATATGGACAGTTATTTGAGTCTAGACTTTTCTTGGTGTGGAGATAAAGATTGCCCTGTTCCAATGTGCGTTGTGTGCGGTGAGAAACTATCGAATGAAGCCAGGGTTTCCAGCAAATTGAAGCGACATTTCTCCACAAAACACATGCACAGCTTGAAGGATAAGATGTGAACTATTTCAAAAGGTTGATGGAACAAGCGAGTTACTTAGAAAACAAACGTAAATTGTCTGATAGTGTTCAAGTTGCTTTTTATCATAGCTCAAAAAATGAAGCCTCACGCTATACCTGAGCCACTTATTTTTCCTGCGTGCAGTGCGATAGGACAACGCTTGGTTGAAGCGGAACAAGAAATGTCCAAAATTCCGATTTCAAATGATACAATTTGAATAAGGTTAGAAGATGTGTAATCTAACATAGAGGAAAATGTTTCTAATAAGCTTAAAATGACAGACTTTGCTTTGCAAGTTGACGAGTCAACCTATATTAGCGGCAAAGCACAACTATAAGCATTTGTTCGCTTCATTCATGAAAATGAAATAATTATTCAATTTTTGTGCTTCAGAGAACTCTCAGAAAACACAAGAGAGCAAGATATATTTGATACTTTGACTTTCTACTTAGAATGTTTGGAAATTTCATGGAAGTCATGTGCAGGAATTTGTATCGACGGTGCTCCATCCATGTTGGGATCTGTCAAAGATTTCATCTCACTTGTAAAACAACAGAATCCAACTACAATTACTGCCCATTGTTTCTTTGCACAGGGAAGCCCTTGTTGGAAAGACATTAGGAGTTCACTTGAAGTCCGTATTATACCAAGTTGTCGGAATGGTTAATTTTATGAAATCAAGACTTCTAAAGACCCGCCTCTTCAAACAGATTTGTAATGCCATGGATCCGCAGAAAAAATATTTAGTTTTACACACAGAAATAAGATGGCTGTCAAGGGAAGTGCTGGCTCCTGTATATGAACTTAAAGAAGAGATGTTACTATATTTTGAAACAGGGGGAAATAGTGATTTTTGTGAATATCTTAGCTGTAAACTTTGGTGCGCCAAATTATCATATTTGACAGAAATATTTATGCATCTGAATAGTGTGAGTACCAGCATGCAAGGGCGGAATGAAAACATTCTGACTGCTACGGATAAGCTACTGGCATTGCAAAGAAAAATAGTTATCTGGAAAAAGAAAGCTAGAGAAGGTAATCTTTAAATGTTTCCTCCGATTCCAATAACCCATACTAAAGAAATTGTTGCTCTCGTGGTGGAGCATTTAGCAACTCTCCAGCACAATATCGAGCGCTATTTTTCATCCTTGACTACAGAGTTATACGACCCATTCACACCAGTGACAACTGACTTGTGTGTTTTACTCTCTCCGAAGAAGAAGAAGAGTTGGCTTCTCTTTCAACTGATCGCACTCTGGAAATCAAGTACGTCGAATTGTCTCTGGAGATATTCTGGATATCTGTTAGAGAAGAATATTAAAAAATTGTGAAAAAAGCTTTGGCAGTTTGACGCAGTATTCTACATCCAATCTGTGAGAGTTGTGGTTCTCGAAACTTACAAAAATTAAGATCAAGTTGATATGAGAGTCTGCTTATCACGGATACGTCCTAATATCAGTGCAATCATTAGAAAACGCCAAGTTCAAGTGTCACATTAGGTAAGATTTTAAAATAGATTTTTTAACAAAACTTCATAATTTGTTCTGTTTTAGAATATCATAACTTAATTTGTCGATTACTTATACGAAATAATATAAAAAATATATGTATTTTTATGATAAATTTTAGTTCTTTATTCAAATGTAATTGTATTGTGCCGCGAAAAAAGTGAATATCCATTGTGTGTCGCGAGCACCAAAAGGTTGAGAACTGCTGATCTAGTATTACAGAATAAACACTTATAAACTCGTGAGTAATTAATAGGGAAAAATGTCTAAAATCACTTAAAACAGCTCTTTTCATTTCGATTGCTTTAAAGAAACAAATAATTATTAAGAATAAATCCTCCACTCTGGAAATGATTTTTGATGGAAATATGCCCAACATGTGTAAAATATAATGTTCGAACTTATTCAGCTACCTAAAATATTTAGTTAATATATGCGCGTTCAGTGTAGTTAGTCGGTATGCCACGCATATCTAAATAACATTTTGAAAAACTACCTCTTTTAGTTTGTAGAATAAGGTTCACTTCGTAACATCTTAGACATAACTCTCCTCACGAAAACTTTCGTGCCCCTTTAACACTTGGACGGCGCACTTGCCAAGTTTCTTGTCGATTTCTGCAGGTTACGTCCAAGATAAGGTAAGCAAAACATTCAGTTTGCTGGATACGCGATAACGTTGGCAACGCCTCTCGAAAGCGACCCTTCGGGTAAAAAAATAAGGCTGAAACTCGAAAAGAAAAATTATACGGCTAAACGGAAGTAGGATATGTTGGGAAACAGGTTGTACAGCACAGTGGACATGTTCACGCAACCTGTTTATGGACGGGACGATAATGAAAAATTGAGCGATAAAACGAGTTAAAGTCATCTCGATGTATCGGAAAACATGTGATGTCTTCTTTCTCTTTAAGACGACTTTGTATTGTAAAAAACCGAATAGTCCGGTAAGCGCAAAACCTAACGGAATATATTACGTACTATCTGTGAAAAAATTATAAATGTATCCTCCCGTCGAGACACTTAATCCAAACAGTCACGCGAGCGATGCATCCTGAAGGATATGCCACCCGCAACACTCGGACAGCCGCCGAGCCAAAAAAAGTCTCCGGTGCGATAACATTCAGACGTTTTTGCTCTTTCCGCCGCGTAAAAGGATAGAAGTGTGTCGGTGCTCCTTCTATCCAACTCTCCCCCCCCCCTCTCTCTCTTTCTCTCCGAGAGAACAAGGTCCCAAACACGGCCGCTCAATGTTCTGTCATGCAGCATCACGACTCCGGACGAGTTGGGTGTCCCATTCTCCATTCACCCGCCGCCCACCTCCAGCGCTTTCCCCACCGGGCAAAAAAAAAACCCTCCCATCCTTTTCCAAACCCTTTTGCCCAACTCCTCTCCTCCTCAACCTCCTCCCCTTCTTCGCCGCCGTCGAACACTCGAAACCTTTTCTCTCCGCGGTCGGAGAAGATGTTTGCTGCCCCTTCGGAATAAGACAGGTCGAGATAGCAACCCGGTATATTCAATGCTATGTCTCGAAAAGGAAGAGAAGAACGACCTAGACTTCACAATGAAGGCGCGCGGAGTGGGTTATGGAGGTTTTTGCATGTCCGAAGGGGGGAAAGGGAGGGAGTTAAGAGAGAAAGAGGGAGTGGATATGCGAGAATGACGGCCGAGTATAAGCGATGGGGATGATAAGGTATGTAACGAAGTGAAAGGATTTACTTGTGACCTGTTGTGTGGCGAGAGAAAGGGTGAACGTCTTTATCGGGCGGGTCTCTATGGGTATAAAGCATCTCCTTTAAGGAGAGAGCACGCAATAGCCAAGAGACAGAAAGAGAATATAAGTCTGTAATTTATGGAGCCCTAAAGGATATGATGTTCGCACGTGGCGCATATTCGCGGCGGATTTTGCTCAGAGCGAGGGAGAAACTGTTTCGGCACAAGTTAAACATTCGACACATTATTTCGCGCGGCTGTGGCGGAGAGTGATATACGGAGGTCATTTTCCGCGAGGAGTGTTTGCGGAGAGTGAGAGAATAGGAAGAAACACGCCTCTCGATATGACTGGGTGGCAATATACGCATTTACAGTGTCTTTTTTTGGAGGGGGGAGGTTAGAAATAAAAGAAAACGGGAGCGGGATTTTTACGGCTCCATTCGAGGAAATTTTATGCGCGGAGATACGATTCATTTACAAAAGAGACACTTTCTTTTTTAGATTCTTTTGTTGCATGCAAATGGGTGGGTTTGTTTATCGTGCGGAACGTTTGGAGCTTAGGATGTGAAACGGCGTGATTGAATCACACGGATCAAAGGTTTAAGCAGTAAAAGAAGACTGAGAACTAATTTAATATGGCAAAATCCCCTCAGCTGAAACAGGAATCGAATAATTGAAGTTACCCTGTGATTTGAGCTGCATAAACTGAAAATTCGCGGTTAAACGGGGAATGAAATTATATCCCGCGACAAATGTGAGCATAAGGCTTGCTTTTTAAAAATTCGCTCGTGTTATATTTTATGACGATGGAGCAGGTTGGAAAATCACATAATTAATTATATTTCTATGGGACTTTTTCTTTCAGTATTTTTTTAATAATCGCGAAAATTCTTCATAAATTTTTTAAATGAGATAATCGAAACTGGAAAAATAAGAAAAATATTATTAACTTTACTGGCAACATAAATGGCCCTGGCAGAATTACTCAATAGCTAAAGGAAATAACATGGAACATTACTATGAACTATTATTTAAATGCGGTCTATCAATAAAGTAGTTAAAGGAAATCAAAGCATTCGAGACGTTAATGCAAAAACTGATTTTTGTATATAGGAAAAATCTCAACTGTATAAAAATGATTTGCTAACAAACGGCTTCTCTAAATACCCTATAGAAATATGAAAACTGCCTAAAGAGTTTCCTCTTGCAAATTCATTACTTTTTCTGGGTTTCATAAGGTTTTCAGATGTTTCCTGTTGGTTTCACGTTTATATCTACATAAGTGCTAAGCTTCAAATCCTCATCTATTTCTGATCTACCACTCCATGCCGCTCTGATACGCACGTAGGTGCACTGCATAATTAGAATATAGGATTCATATCGTGGCCTCTTCTGATAAAACTGGAGGCATGCTATCATTACTTAAATAACTTTACAAGCAGGATCCAGGTGTGAAAGGAACAGTAACCTTAAAACGTTAAGCAGTTTGGCCCCCTTGGTGCTCTTCGCAAAGAGTATGCTAATGCCGACACCGTGTTTTCCTCTTCCCTTGTGTGAGTGTTCGGTGTAGCTATAATAATCCAAGAGGTCGATTAGCCAGAAATTCCATACTAACAAACAAAAAATCACCATTATCTTTCATGGCGCCTTAAACTAATTGTACTCGCGCCCATTAAAAAAGAAATAGTACTGAAATAAATGCATGTGCCCTCTCTTGTCTTTCCGCGAACTAAATCTCTAAATTTCAGTGTCTGGGGATTTGATGCAATAGAAAATGCCTTAAAAAGTTTTAAATCTAAATGCATCACGTTCATAAGAACGATTCTAATGGATCAAACATCGCCTCCTTTTTTCTCTTTGGGTACCTCCCCGCCCTACCCGTAACTTCAGACTCCTTCATCAACCCAAATTTCGCCTCTCCATATCCCAAACATCCATGTTTTACCGTATCCCTCAATCCTTCAACTCTCTATCGTCACTCAATCCCTCCCTCGACCTGTTTTCATCACTTCCCTGTTACAGCTCCGCAATAACGAGAAACTAACCAGTAGTCCTTCTCGGCCCATTTCCATCATCATTTCATCTAGTACTTCATTTCATTTTTCATTGTTGTTATAGTTGTTTGTTAGTGTTAACAATTTGTTACAATATCTGATATAAAAGGCCAAACCTGGCTGTTTTTGGATAATTCTTAATAAATAATAAATAAATCTCCGAGTTCTCCATCAGGCGTCGACTAATTGAGGGGCGAGGTACAATTAATGCGGGCCTTCCAAACTGTTTGCGATAGCGTCGTAATTTTACGAGCCAATTTTTTTGCGTCGCAAACTATTGATATCGAAACAATTTCCGCGGCTATTTATCAAAATAATGACAAAAGAAACTCTCGATCGTTCTGCTTCTCACGTCGCGGCAACAATGGCGCGCCTATTAACCCCTAGCAACAATTGCTTGTTTTTTTTCTACATCGCCGCGGTTCCGCCCCTGCGGCGGTGTATTTCGAAGGTCACGGGGGAGATGACGCGAAATGAGATTAATTCGAACAATAATGTTGTCCCTTTCGAACGTAGAGGCCGAATTCCACGCGCGTGCTGTCCGGTCGTGGAATCTCATTGTTAAAACGAAATGGGAATTTGGTGTATATAATCAAGCTGCGAGGCAATTAGGAATCATTAGGGAGTGATTTTCAGCAAAGAGGGATATCAAATGAAAAAGTAAAATAAAGCAAGGATTTAGGGAAAGCGAAAGGATAACGAAATTAATCGATCAGCTGTATTCGGTTAACTAATTGTAAGTCTCACGGATTCTGTGTAGAAGAATTTTCAAAGATAATCTTTACGTTTTACATAACTGTCGTGATTCGAGTTTTGGGTTCCCGGCGATATTTTTTCCCGGGAAACGGGATTTAGATTTTCAAATATCCTGGGAATCCCTGGAAGCCGGGAATAAGAATGATTTTGCTTTTTATAAATAAAATCATTAAGAGCCTTCTATTGTCCCTTTATGGCTCCCTCTGTCACGTTATAAAAATGCAAATAACTCGATAAAGAATCGAGATATTTTTTTAAATTTGGCAGGAATGCTCGATGACGAAAGAAACTCGAAAAAATCCTGGGTTCGACTCCAAGGAAAACATTTCCAGTTCTCATAAAATAACACGTAAACATCGACTTTTCGAAGTGCAGGCTTTTCTTCTTTTTGAAATCTAAATTAGAAAGAATTAACCTACGATCTTAGATTTAGACTATTTTAAAGAAAAATAAATACATTTCTTATTATGTTCATCTTTTTTCGCCTACAGTTCGAAATTCCTCATGTCAAACGTTTAATTCACATATTTTGGGGAAATCTTGCTATTTTAAAGGAATGTTGCCTTGCAAACCAATTACATTGTTAAAACTCGAAATCCCATTATCATTTCATTCCTTATGTGTGAAAGCGTGCTTTGAATGCTTTTAATACGAGAAAGAGAAGGAAGGAGAGGGATATGATTTTCATAACAACCAATGTAAACAACATTCGTTCCGTTATATGCAAGAAAGAATGCATTTGAATGTAGAACAATAATATGTTAAAATCACTTAGAATTATCGTAGGAGTTCGAGACTTGAAACAACAAACACCTAAAAGAATGAACGTTTGTTTTCCTGCCAATACGCGTCGAATTGATCACCGGATCAGTTTTTAATGCCAGAATTTGACGCATTCTTAGTGATTTGCATTGTTGCCAGTTTCGTATAATTGGGTACTATTGATTTGGGTAATAGTTTCCCGTCGCATCTATTCAGGAAATTTCATAAAAACCTTACCTGTTGAATTTTAAAGAGAATCTTCCTAGTTTTATATATCGTAATTCACTTGGACAGAGTAGCTAATTTGGTCGATTAGGGGAGGAGGGATGGGGGAATGAAGAAGAATAGGAGGGGAAGGTAGTTCACTTCAACGCTTAGTTTCAGATTTATGCAAAATACAACCATTACTTTCGGACCTTTTGTTACTAATGACATTCACGGGCGCGAGAATAAGCCATTTTGACATTGGATTAATATTAAATTAATAGCAAGAAACGAAACCTGATCGTTAATCTCAAACTCCTAATAACTCGTTTACTAAATTGCAATACCTGAAAAAATATTTAGTAATCATCAAAAAATCTATTGATACAACATATATAAAATCGAAAAATCAAAACTAATTTGATAGCTTAACATTTGGGGCTGAAATCTGGAGGAATATCAAAAAAAATCAGCTATGAAGGCAATTCTGGAAAATCTTGACTCGGCACAAAATTCAAACGAACAACTCCCGGGAATAAGATATATCGAGTAAATTCCCGAGAACCGGGAATTCTCTCTCTGCTTTAACTCAAAAACTATTAATCAGATCAACGCGAAATTTTATATTTAACATTTTTATAAAAGTTAGAACTTCAGTTTTTGATAAAAATCGGTCAACCGAATGTGCTCTTGTCACTTATCAGTTATTTTAAAATACTTGCTTTAATATTTGTTAAATGTAAAAATCTACTGGAATAAAAATTGTAGGAAAGTTAAATTTCTACAACCTTTGTTTGAAACATTTCCCCATATAATGCATTGTTTAAGAGATATATTTTTAGCTGCCAACACCACGCCTCCTACCGACTATTGTTAACAATTGACGCTTAGTTGCGTCTTAGTAACGCTCCTTTTTCTATTCTTAATTGTTGGAGCTTCGTGACATTATCCAATATCAGAAGGCTAAGGTTTGAGTTGATTTCTGTTCTTTGTAAAGTCTAAAATTTTCTCGCAGTTTCTTAAAATATTTATTATTATGTAGCCTAATTGGTATTTTTAGAAATATTACAGATATGGAGAAATCATGTGGTGGCCACATCATATTTTTAAATATTTGCTCTGTTACTTGACCTGTTAAAAGGTATTCGAATAAAAGTGGTAGAAAATTTAATTTTATACGTTTGTTCGAAATATTTTTCCATTGTTTAAAGTATATTTTAAAAACTATATTTTTTAGCTGCCACCACCACACCACCTAACGGCGACTATTTTAAAAACTTTACGCTTTGTTACATCTTAGTAACCCTCCTTTTTATTTTCTTAATTATTGGAGCTTCGTGGCTATATCCAATATCAGAAGGCTACGATATGAGTTTATTTCAGTTTTTTGTAAGGTCTTTGAATTTTTCCCGCAGTTCCTTAAAATATTTATCAACATTTAAACTATTTAGAATTTTTAGGAATATTTCAGGTAAGGAGAAAGTCATGTGGTGGCCACATCAGGTTTTCTTGGAATGCTTTAAATTAAATGGAAGAAAATCCACGCAGAAGCAATTCTTTAAAATGATGTATTTGCATTCAAAGATACTATCACATCGCCTAGTTTGGACTAATTTTCTCCAGATTGTCTTCCCTTCAACGACTTCTCCGTCACCTCGCCACTTTGTAGTCTGTCAATAGAACTTAGTGTGTCCGTATTTGGGCAATCTATGTCCAATTGCATCGCAGAAAAAACGCATTAAAATATCTGAGCAGAAGTCTATAAATCATCTATTGAGTATATCAAGCTAATTAACTCACGTCTGTGAAGCCGATCTCTATCGACGCTCAAAGGAATTTTTCCCACTGGAAACAAAGCCAAAATTAAAGAGAAAAAACTTCAAAGTGGTAACGGTAACAGAGGCAGTGTGGCGCGGGTCAGCTCCGAAACCTTTTCTGACAACGCCCACGCCAATCTCTCTATTATCCGAAATTTGTCAAAGCTTCTCCTTATAAAGTAAAACGACTTTAAGTGCAATTAATATGCATGAAAAGACCTTGATTTTGTGGAAGAACTGTTAGTGTCGACGTAATTAATAAAGGCGAACTTTAACGCCGCAGGGCCAAAAACTGTTTGCTTACGGTTTTTCCTCGACTTCAGAATTCAAAAAACAATCACCAAGATGTACTCAAATTGACAAACCATATTTATCTAACGCCTATGAAAAGGTTGGGAAAACCTGATAACCAATCAGGCGAATCTTTTCTTTTGTGCGTCACATTGACTACGGCTGATCATTAGAATCATCATCAATCATCATCAATCATTAGATTGATTGAGGGAAATTGCTCTAGAAAAGCCAATAACGATAATTATGGAAGGTTCGGAATTCTTCAACTTCCTGACTTGCAAGTGAACGAATCGGTAGCACGTGGTTGAACAACCACCACCAACGGTGAATAAATAAACCTACTTTTGAACATATCCGAATTAATGTAGCAATTTCATGATAAAATCGCGCGCATAATATTATCGTAAATATTCGAGCATTTCGCAGGCGGAATTTGAAGACCAATTTCGTGTTTGAATTCCGAGATACCCAGCCGTACATTATTCGGCTGGATCAGGCTACATACATTAAAATTTCAGGATTAGCCTAGCTCTCGATATGATCGCCAAAGGATATTTCATGAAATAAGATTTTTTCGTCCGAAACTGGGTCGCAAGACAAAGAAACAGAGGAAAAACGGGAGAGTTAAAGGGGAGATGAACGAAAGAAGAATCCATAACGCAGTTCGTATGACGCGCTGGTGACGCCGGAGTCTTTAAGAGAGGAACAACGAGAGAGTGGTAAAGCAGGCGGACTTCGAATTTAATAAGCGTAGGAACAAAAAATGTGCGAGAGATGAGAGAATCAATCATAGAGCAGGAATAGAAAAGGCGGCGAGAGAAAATAGGATGATAGTGACGTGTCGCGGTAGGATATATACCAGGAAAGGCAAACCTATGGCACGCGTGCCACCTTTGCCACGCGAGACGATTTAGGTTGGCACGCAACTGAAAATTTTTTATTTTACTGTCCTCTTAATGTTTTTTCTCCGGTGACGCGATATAAAAGAGTGCAATTTCTAGCGAGATTGCAATTATGATGATAAAATAGCTCCCTGATAGTGAATTTTTTTAGAGAACGACATGCTTATTGCTCCATAATTGTCGTTTGGCCATAAATAATCTGGGATAACGAATCTTTTTGGATGAAAATTGAATTTTATACAGCCAATATATGGTTTTCTGAGCTCTGTCTGAACATAAATTATCAGGGTTATACCATAAAATTAGGATATATATTAAATTGGGGCGTAAGTTAGAAAAGGAAAGGCAATTTCCGTAATTTCGGTACGCGGGCGAAAAAAGGTTTTCTATCCCTGATATCGACGAAGGAATGATGTTTATGGGTAGCTAACGAAAGGAACGTTAAAAATGGAGCAAGTCAGAATGAATATAAATGGAAGGCGCGGAACGAAAGAAAATGGTAGGAACAGAATGAAAGTAAACGAATAGAACGCAACTAGAGAAACTTGGATATTTTAGAGAAGCGAGGAGTAGCTGGTGATGGCTTATGAAGTAAGGTAATACAAGCAGGATGTGGAAGGACGAGAAGGGGAAAATTACGTAGGTAAGGGTAAAGTGCAAAGGGAAACGAGATCAGAGGGAGTGGGAGGCGTTCGGAGATGTCTATCTCGCCCCTCCTGCGTTCTCTAAGGATGCACGTTTTGCGGCGAACCGACCCTCGAGCACCTGGTCTTTGCTGGGTCACGCCCAAGTATCGCTTCGTGAAGTCACGAAGTCAACTGCGTCCGGTAACAATGGACGCTATCGAGTATCTCTGAGGTGATTCTCGTACAAAGCGGAGGTCAGTTCTTCCTCAAATTGGAAACAATGGAACGCGTAGTTGGTGCGGACTTTTGGGGTCTACCTCTTATTTGCCGTTCCTGAGATAAACATCTGAGTTACGATTACATTGTGCGAAATTATTGGTATAACACTGTGTCTCTTGCAAATTATATGGGATGTAACTTGCATCGCCAAAAAAGCGGAAAATTATTTATGAAGGTATTTCATTAGTGAAAAAAATTTAAGGACAAAAGAAGGAGTAATTTTTAGGATGGTTTTCAAAGAAAACATAGCCTTATGAAATGTTCCTGTCTGTGTGTGTGTCCCCTACTAACAACTTTTGCACCAATGGACCGATTTTCATGAAACTTGATATGAGGCTCGTGCACCCAGGACCCACCTCCAGTCTATATTTATTTGGGGAAGATTGATCAATCTTAAAATTGTGATATCGGAGCGAGATTTGTACTCTTCTAAGGGGAAAAGAATGTAGATTATAATTATTATCGCAGAATTTTGATAATTGATCGTACTTTCTTGAATTTCTACTAAAACTTATCGTTATTGCGTTTAAAATCGCATTTTATCGGATTGTTGCCATGGAGACGATTATTACCGAACTAGGCTTGACCATAGATGAGTGAACAAATGGGTTATTTTCTTTTCCGCTCCACTACTCTTCAGCAATGGACAAATGATCCATACATGTTACCATATAAGAAGTAACATTTATTAAGCTCGTTCATTCAAAAAAAATACATGCAAAATATAATGCCAGAAAGAGATTTTGACATTTTTTAAAATGTTTTAAACCTGATAATTCTCTATTAATTTGTTTTACAATTTTTCTCTATCATTGATAAACTATGAATTACAAATGGTATTTATGGTATGAGAATTCCTTGGAATGACTAACACATACTGAAACATTTCCTGTCAATATAAGTAATCAATTCGGGACGCCAACTTTGGAAAAGCGGCCTGCATTAGTCCTGGTTTGGACTTCTTGTTGATTTGACTCTACAATCTAAAGTTTGTGAAAATGAACTACATTTTTTTATTCTAAAGAAACATTCAATCACTCAGCTGAGTTTTCCATTTCTGATTTGATTAATGTAGGAGTATGAGACTTCAATATAACGATATTTACTTTAAATAAAAATTATCTAATTAGAACTAATTTTTCTTAAATAACACAATTTTGTGATTGACTCAGTATGCTACCCAGAGTACATTTTCAGCCACACTAAACGATATATGAGAAACAGTGTTATTGTAAATTTTCTCTGTGTATGATATGAATTCTCGACAGCTTCCATATCCAAACTTTCCATCCCATAATATACCTAACAGCAACCTAACCGTCTTCCTTATCCTTGCTCAGAAAGTTATGCGAACAGGACAAGTTCCATGACGGATAATGTAAAACCGAAAACTTTTCAAACAATCCATCATTAATTGTCACTGAGGTATTAGTATCAACTTATAGTCAAATTGAATGGTCAAGTTGACCTTTTTTGTTATTTATTCTCGGAATAAAAATAGTTAATTTTCGCCGTCGCTTCCCTGTTAACGGAAAAGGTTTTTGCTTTTAAGCGGGAGGGAAGGATGTCGGTTTTAAGGGTGATGGATGTTATCTCCCGCCTAGCTCGGTCCCGCGTAGATGAGCAGCAGGATAGAGCAAGAGATTTTTTTACCCGTGCTGTGTGCTCGGATCGCTGCTTCCTGAGGCTAACACCAGACGACACAAATCGCGTGCAATTACGCAAGTTTAGCCGTACAAATTAGATTCAGAAAAGTTGCGTGTTGCGGAGTGTACAAACTAACCGAATAGAAGGACTAAAAAAAGAGTTTTTGCTTCGTTAAGGAAGATTGATTTTAGGCACTGGGTGTTTCTTTTTTTACTGCTGTAAAAATTCCAAGTGTCGAAACTTATTTGGAAAAGGGGCGAGGAAAGAGGTAAAAAAAACTTAAAATAAAAATAAGCAACTGTATTAAGGGGGTTGAAAATTACCTTAGGTTTCTTATTGTACTGCCTGTGATGTTTTCAGTTTATTATTTATGCTGCATTAATTAAAAAATTATTAATAATATTGTTTTTAGAATGAATAAATTAATACGATTATCGATTTTTAAAATGGTTGCATTGGCCCGGCGAATTAATGGCGATAGTGAGTCGTCATGGTGACTTAAAATAGAAGTTCATTAGCTTTGAAATGATTTTTCTACGGCTACCGTGTGAATCACAGAATTCGCGATATTTGCGTATGAAACAATCAATAAGTTTAAAATGGTATAAAGTTCGATTAAAGTGAGTTCAGAATCACCAAAGAATATTTCAATATATAAAAAAATATAATGATGCAATTACGTATTCATGTGATGTTTGTTTTCATCCTTCTAATATATTGTAAACAAAAGGGAAAGAACAACTTCAAATTTCTCTAAAGGACTTTTCATATGAATGGGATTCTCTATTACACGTTTAATAACGAGGAACGTTTGAAGCAAAAGCCCAAAAAACAACCGATTTCGAATACTCGCTGTGAAAGACTTTCGCTTCTCCGTTCCATTGAAATGTAATCGCAAACAGAATTTTGTGAGTTCCAAATAAATCTTTGTTTTTGTTGAATTCTCAAAAAGAGTTTGTTTGAAACAGTATTTAATGTTTGGTAGCGCAGTGGCCTCATATAAATGGATTCCGGTATCGCCTTTCGCTGCAACACATTGATATTTTGATTGTATAAAGCGCTTCGTGTATTTTGAAAAACACGAAATGCAATAAATGATAGCTGATACAATCTTCTTTCAATTACCGTGTGAAATATGATAATTAGCTATTGACTGATACAATACTCTAAATATTTATGGGTTTCAGGAAGCGATCGTTTTCGAAGATATATCGGAGCAAAACGTTATATCGGAGCAGTTATCCTTACGAAGAAGTTTTGCACTGTAGAGATTTTATCATTAGCATTGGTAACTATTACACCATATTTGTAAATAATAAATGGTAGTAGATAAAAGCTTTTGGAAAATTAACAAACTATAAATAAATTCATTTGCCGTTTCTTGGTTAGAGCTTTGGGTTCCAATAAGATTAAAAGTTATGCAAAGAGAAAGTATCTGACGAGGGAATGATTTTCTCAATTCGTGTGATTTTTACCAGTTGTATTGACGTTTTTGTCAGAAATGAAAAATTCCAGGAAGATTATTTTAAGTCACCTGATATACAGACGTGTTTCGAAATAAAAAAAACGAATTTGCCTCATCCTTCGCTTGTTATTGAAATAACGGAAAACCACGCCTCGCTCGCAAGGCACGGAACAGCTCTTAAAGTGCCTATTTCACCCGGAAAACTTATGCGAATAAGAGCGTAGCTGTGAAAAGATAAAGAGACGAGCATCCCGAAAGATAAGCATCTCCGAGCATAAATCCTTTCTCCTCCCGCCTCACTGCTCCTTCGATTGACGTCTTTTTTTCTTAACGGGCAACGTTTTAAGGTTTTGTTTGAGGCCCGGCGGTGGAAAGCACGACTCATCTTCAGAGAGCCGAGCATTATCGCCTCTCCCTCTCTTCCTCGACTCCGTGGCCTCCCCTCTTCCCTCTTCCTCTCTCTGTCTCAATCGCTGGGAAATCTACCGTTTTTTTACGCCCTCTACATCATCCTCCGACCAATCCCCCTTCCTTCCTTCCTTCACGGCAACCCGCGTCCATTAAGTCGAGGCGCAGACAGCCGGATGGCGGGAAAAAGTTCCGCAGAACAGTAGACGTACGCCATCCGCAGATGTTCGCAAACCTCCCTCTGCACGCACAACTCCCTCTCTCTCGCCCCTTTTTCCGGGTAAAACAAACAAAGATAGCTAAGCGCTGGAGCGGATAGATTCGGTATCTTTTCCCCCTCGCCCTATCCCTATCCTATGAATGCGGCGAAAACATCGCGAACGCGGATTGCCGGTTACAAGCTCTTTCTCTATTTCTTTGTGCGCGGCGGTCCCGAGCCTTCGAGCTGTTGCGTGCGTGGTCGCGTCACGTCATTCTGCGTGAGGGACGTCCGCAAGAGATCGAGCCGCGGTTGAAGCGCGTCCCGGGGCGCGCGCTAATTCGCGGCGATAACAAAAGAAGATCGGTTTCCGCGCCGTGTAACCGAACGGGATTAAAATCTGGGTGTTATAGCGTGGCGTGTTCTGAGGAGGTAACGGCGTTTGACAGCTCCGAGCCCGTCCTCGGAGTAAGCGATGAGTTACTACTCCGCCTGGGAATATAATGAGATTTTATGCCGTGTGGCCTCCAAGGTTTTTGCTCATCGCTGCTCGTTTCGCCATCTTTCGACGCGAATCATTTTCGCCTTCCTGACCTGCTACCTCATTTCCCGAAACCAAAGACGAATTCGTAGTTCCGAGAGAGTAAAAAACGCGAGATTCAGAAATTAATTATTCCATCGGAACTGATTAATGTGGCAGACATACTTGCAAGTATAATGGTATCATTCAGATTGGGTTTAATACCGGTGAATATCGGAAATGAGTAATCTCATGAGCGCACCATTCTTTCTATGGAACTCTCAGGATATTCTCTCCAAATATTAAGTTACAAAAATATAAACGGAGCTTTTTTACTTCTGAAAAGAGGCGAAATGTAGCGATCGATCATGTTTATGGGCAACCAGGAAAAGCAGTCTTATTGATTTATTTGTGATATCATTATACTTAGTTAACGATGCAATTAAAAACCCAGTTAATTAGTAACTTTTAGCGCTCTTAATATATGAACGTAAATATGTAATGACATCCGATTCGTAACATTTGGGAAAACATTATTCGATAAGAAGACAGACCGGAGTTCCAGCCCCTCGTTCCGGAAGCCATTTTCGCAAACTGCGGAAACTCAATTCCATAATCCGTTATGGAAGCGAGATTGCTGTCTAGTCGTGGAACAAACTCAAGTTAAGGCTTCCTGCGAGCTAATTGTCTGGTTTGGAGTACTTTGCGTCCCCGAAAAATTAAAACCCTCAGCGCGGGGTCCCCGATGTACCTACTATGAAACATTAAAAGCCACAAAACACTGTTCTAGTTTATTCTTTCCTCCATCATCCTTCCACGCCGGTGTCGTCCTCCCATTTACATTCCCCTTAATTTACGATCTTTTACTCTTTGCGCAGTTGTTCCCTTAGGCTTCGCGTCCTGTCAATCTCAGTCAGCTCTTAAATCCCGCCTAGAGAGGAAGAAGGGAGGAGTGAGAATTGGGTGTGTCGCTTTAAGGGATGCTACAAAGGCAGAGAGAAGACATGAGAGGAGAAAGGGAGTTAGAATAAAGGAAGGGGGAGAGAAAGAGAGAGGGCGGATGGAGTAGAGAAGACAGTAGGACAGAGAGAGTGCAGGATTTGAGAAACGTATTTGGTAGCTATGGAGATATGGATTTCGCAGGCGATGAAAATAATCGTAGGGCATATCTAAAAATCAGGTTATTATTTCTGTAGTTGATTAAATCTACAAGGCATTGGCACAGAAAAGAATATTTAACGATCGATAATACGGCAGCTTCGAGTAAGAGGCGTTAAAAAAATATTTAATTCAACTGGGTCACGAAACAAAAATGTAAATCCGTGTAAATGAATGCGTATACATACATACATACATTTTAAATTTTAGTGTCATTAAAAGCTAGAGGAGATTTTCCCGAGCAAATGTCAATATCGACCGAGTTCTAGAAGCTCGAGGGAAAGCAGATGGAAACGGTTTTTCCTTGCTTAACTACGAGAAGACAAAAAGGAGAAGGAAATGAAAGAGAGAACAAGGCAGGAGAAGACACGACAGAGAAGGAATAGCTAAAGAAAGAATGAGATGTCAGATCCAGAGAGTCAATGAATACGAGAGAGAGAGAGAGAGAGAGAGAGAGAGAGAGAGAGAGAGAGAGAGAGAGAATGAGATAGAAAGGAAGACAGAGAGGGTAAATGTGTAAAAGAGGCCCATTTCTACGAACGAAATTCAGAACACCGCTTCCTTTCTTAAAAACCGACGCGAAAACATGAGGATAATGAGCGAATATGCGTTAAAAAAAGAAAAGAAGGCCCGTCCGCCCGATGGCTTGGCAAAGGCAATAGTTTCGAAAGAAGTAATTGGGAAAATGAGAAGTTGAGAGGAAGGGAAAAAACACTAGGAAAGAGGTCGACAGGAATAACACATTTCTTTGGAGGGGAAAGAATGCGGAGCGAAAGGGGAGAACGGGAGATGAGAGGAAAGAGTGGAGATAAAGAGGAAGAAAAAAGGTGGGAAGAGAAAGGGTAGAGCAAAAGGGCCGTGAGGTAAGGAGAGATGGATGATTTCTGAGAGAAACGGAGAGGTGAGATAAGCAGGGACAAAATGAGAAAGCGTACGAGAGGGAGGAAGCGAAAGGCGAAGGCAATAAAGAGGAAGAAGGCAAGGAGGATGGGGTGTGAGAGGGGTTTTTGAGAAGTGGCTCATGGGAATGGGGGTAACAGTAAAAAGAGGAAGGCTTGAGTAGATGAAAGTGTCGACGTGCCTTAATTACCCATTTCTTTGAATAACGCGCGGATTTCTGAGAGCGGTCGGAAGAGAAGAGGATGAGAGAGGGACGGAGTGAGGATGGGAGGGTGCGAGGAGGGAGCAGAGAAAAGGGGTCTGCTGGGTGTGTAGGGAATGGGGAGGAAAGAGGGCAGGGAAAGGGGATGGAGGCTAGGGATTTGTTGCCAGTGGAGCACGGAGGGATTGTTGGCTGACGGAGCGATTGCCTGGAGGAATTACGGGAGGACACGTGGCGAAGACGGAGGTGGTTCATGGAGTTGGAACGCTTTGAATTGGCTGAGGAAAGATAGGTGGGGTTTGTAAGACATTTTCTGCGAGGAATACTCACCGCCGAAAATATTCAAACCACCCACTGTTTCTCCGTTCCGAGGAAAACTAATTCAGGTCCTCTCCAAGTTTAAGGCAAGGAATTATTATTTTTGTAATCCCGTAAAATAAGATCCAACGAGCGCAAATGAATCGTAAAAAAGTGATATGAAGTAATTTTAAATATCTTATGGTAAAGTAACTTCTGCGGAAAGGTCACGTATTATATCCGAGATAAAAACGCATACGTTTCACATTCATTGAAACAGAAAGTGCGAAAAATTCATTATGTATATATTTGGTATTCACGAAACTTAAAACAGAGAAAGTGAAATATTTTCATTGTTCGAGTACATACTTTATGAATCACACGCATATAGTATTAAGAAAAATCCGCAACATTTTCACTTGTTTTTAAAATATTGTAAGCAATAGGTTATTAAGAAATCACAACCGAGCTGAAAGGGATACGATTATTCTCACGACTTCTCGAAAACGTTTGTTGAAACTTCAGTGCCGAAGACATAACTTGGTAATATATAATTATTTGAAAACTAAAGTTATACAATACCATCTCGGAAACACAAAGATGTCGTAAATTTGGCAAGCTTGAAGAGGAGTCAAGACTTTCAAAGTGAAAATAAGCGTTCCTTTCTAAGAAACACCTTCTTGCTCGAAAATAATTTTAATGGTCATCACGCACCGAAAACGGCAAGCTTACCAAAATAAATAACAAACAAATGAGGATCTCAAGCTATCCACGGTCTATATTCTTTGAAGGAGAGTTGGGTTCTGGGAAGGACACAAAAAAAGGCGACTGAAAAGCGAATCCTCGGCGACCAGCGGCGCTGTGGACGACACGTCAGTGACCAAAAAGCTCGGGGGAGAAATAAAGGCGAGGGAAACAAATGCAGAGAGAAAAAAGGCGCGAAAGTTTGTTTTTCGGAAGGATGTTTTTGTCCGAAGAGTCGTTTTTGTTTCCTGCCGTATTTGCCGCGTGGCGCTGAAGGAAGTCCCCGACACAAACAAGAAAGAATGAGATACGGGAACGAGGGAAGAAAGAAAGAGAGAGAGAGGGGACGGTATAAAGAAATTCTATCGTGTTTGCTTCTCCCAAAAAACTCCCCAGTACGAGAAATATAAAACAAGACCGAAACAAGAAATATAAAAGCTGATTTCCTAATTCCCAGAATATAGCGGAGGATAAACACAGCCGAGTGGAATGAGAGAGGCGGAATTTTCTTTCGTCGGAGTCGAAATAATGCTGAAATCGTTCCTTCGTTTGAGGAGTACTCGGCGAATTAAGAATTCACGCGCCGGAGAGCTCATTTGTTTGTAAATGTTTGCAACATTCCCGTTCGAGGCGACGCGTGGCTGAGTCAGCGAATTTCGAATTTTCTAACGGGGTTCGTTTGCCAATTGTACAGCGTTCAGAGGCAAGGCAAAAAATTGCTATCGCTTAATGAGAGACACGCATCAACTAAATACCGTTGATTTTTAAGCTTATGAGTCTTACCTTCAAAATGCTCGTATCGCAAACTGTATTTTAATGCAAGTAAACATGATTCGACGCACGATGGATTTCAGATGCGGAATGAGTTAATAAGAACAATCACATTTGCTAGGGAGCGAAGCCGTATTTCCTGTAGGGGAAAGATGCGGATGGAACCGAGAAAGACCCATTTCAATACCTTTCTGCTGTAACGTTACTGTTGCGACAGAATAAGGAGACCCGTGCTTTTTTTGCAATTAGCATTGATATTTAAATCAATAGGCTACAAAGAAACGGAAAATGCTGACTACCTATATTTTTCGATCTCGCAGTTTATATCTTCTGTATTTTTATTACTTCCTTTAAAATAATTCGAGATGATCTAAACCAAAAGAGAAAAAGAATAACGAGGGATCGACACAGCGACCAGAAAGCCGCGAACAGGATGACGAAGAAAAAAGCGGCGTAAAATTATTGAAGATGATTAATAGAACCAGAGAGAAGGCTGAGCATATATGAAAGAGGAAAACCAAATTGAATGAGGAAGAGGGACGTTAAAGAAAACATAAAAAAAGGAGAGTGAGAGGGTATAAATGAAAAGGTTGAGAGTAAGAGGAAGTGGATTATGGGAAGGACGATGGGGAGGGGAGGAGAGCGAGAAGGAGAGGTGCGAGAATGAAAGAGCAAGCGAGAGGATTGTGTGCGCGATTGATTGAGGTTATTCTCGCGTTAACGCCGCGGCAATGAAAACGCCTTTTTTGTACCTCCTTAATAAAGGTGGCGTTTGGGAGAGCGAGCAGTTGAGACCGTTACGAGAAGACAAGGAAGGGAGGAGGGAGGGGGTTGAGAAGAGGAGAGGGGGAGGAAGAGGGAAAAGGAAGGAGAGGGAGGAGGACTTGAAGGGGGAGGAAGATTTAGAATGAGGGAGCGTCGAGAGGTCTTAAAGGAGGGATGAGATAGTGAACTTTAGCGTGCAACTCGTCTTCCGGATGAGAGAGAGAGAGAAGCGGTTCTTTTCTTATGTAATGTTCGGCCTTTTTTAGCCTACTTTCCAGTATCGAAATAGGATTTTAGTTTCGTTGTTGTGTCTGTCTGTCTGTCCGTCTCCTCCTCTTAACTTTTGAACCAATATGCCGATTTTCATGAAACTTTGTGAAAATTTATTGCTACTGCGGTCGAGTTCTCGAGGATAGTTTTTGTTGCGAAGATTGAAGTCCCGGGTTCGATTCCAGGAACTATCCTTCCCATTTGATTTACATGGATAATATGAAAACCATCGTTCAGGGTAATTTTCTCCTGCACATTAAAATATCTTAGAATTGTGATATCGGTGCGGGATTTGTACTATTCTCTGAGGATATGAATGAAGATTCTAATTTTTATCGCAGAATTTTGCTTATAGATCGTATTTCTTAGAATTTTGCGTAAATACTGGCGTTTTTCAGTTATTACGAGGGTGTTGCCATAGCAACAACTAATGTTGGACTCGGATTCGGCATAGTCTAGTATGTACATATAAGCGTTATTATTGCCGAACAAATACGCGTGGCCAATTTAGTTTTCCGTTCGAATGTATTTGTAATATTTTATAGCACTAAATTATGAAATTTATTATTTAAAAATCATTTCCGCGGTGATTTTAAAGCTATTAAAGCCAATATAAGTATTAAATAAATATTATGTGGTAAGTAGGCATCATAAGTTCCGTTTGGACCATCTTGTTTATTGAGCGTCCGAAGTCGACCCGGTTTGACGCACGCACTATCCGCCCCTTGGCTAATCAGGATGTTTTCGTGGAAATCGATTCGAGCGACTAATATCAAGGGGGCTAATTAAGCGAGCCCACGGATAATAGATTATACGGAACGAGGGACTCTCGGTAGAGCGAAATTCGTCAGCGTTGTATTTCACTTGCTTTCCTTCCGCCCTCCTTCCGTCTCCCTCCTCTCATTCCCCTCCCCTTACCTCTCGCCCCTCTCTCCCCCCCAGTTACTCTCCTCCCCTCGTCTACCTCTATCCACACCCCCGTTCATCCCACTTCTCATCCCCCGAGAGGCAAAACGGGAAAGCTGTTTCTTTTTTAATAATCCGAGGGTTTGTTTTCGTCGGAATTTATGGTTGCTTAACTCCGGAGGCGCGGCACACATTTGAAATATAACGCCGTGTTTATTAGATAATTTCTCCGCATGTCTTTTTGAATACATAATCCTGACCGTATATTCACGAAGGAGATAAAATCGTTTTCCCCCGGGGATGCTAGATTTTTGATGTGCCCTTTTTTTTAATTCCCTTTTATTTCGAGCTCATTATCATTCTCTCTGTTTAAAATTTTACCATCCTTTTCCGCGTGAAACCTTCCTCTTAACGGGTTGCGAAGATTCCTTTGCCTATGCTGCATGTGGAAGAGGCATCCTTTAAACTCGAAATGCAGTATCTTTGACCTTCACTCGACCTGAAATGATTGCCCTTGGATTTCATTACTAAAAATACAAGAAGAATTCTCCGAACGAAGAAATGGCCATATTTTATAAATTCACTCTAGATGATATGATTTATATGAAATCGATTCATGTAAATGTTTTCTTCTAGCCATTTTAATGTAAATTCTAAAACTAGCGCTGGTACAGATCAGATTTTTCCGAACTCTTAAGATATTTCTATTTGCACTTTTTAAAAGTAATGATTTCAAATTATTCATTTTTTGTTACTCTCAAAGTTCTAACATCATAAATTGAAATACTTTTCCCAAAATTAAACTGAAATCATTGAAAAGAAGTAAATGATCCTTGAAAAATGCGAATAGATTGAGGGAAGAAACCGCCTGAACAAACGGGTAAATGCTCTCCTTAAATCAAGATTATCTGCGCAAAAAATGAAAGATGAGAGTCAAATAGTTCTGGATTCTTCTATCCTTTCGTGTCCGAAAGGAACAGAAATTTCGAGCTCTTATCCTTATAACGAACGTGAACGCTCGATGAGCGTTAGCAACTGAATGCTGCAACATCAGGTAAAACAAGACGCTGCCGTGTGCGACGATAAAATTTGTGATAGCGGGGAATCTCACCCATGAAGACATACTCGCGGAAGAAGATAGCACAAAAATTATCGAACGGGATAGAAGCAAGTCGATTGCGGGAATCGCGAGTTTTACACGGAAGTTGGTTAGAAACGCAAGAATGGGATATTGTGGAATAAACGATAAAGAAAATCTATACACGCAGGCGGAAAAAACAGCGCGCAGTACAGCACAAACAACAAAATCCTCTTTTCTTTTTTTAACTGTTGCGGCTCATCCCATGTTTATAACCCTAGGAAAATAAAAATGCCACTTAAAAGCGATAATTCATAAGCCGCAGCGATTAATTTCAACTCTTTACTCCTCTTTCACTCGCATTACATATTCAAGAGGATTTGAAACGATAAACCTAGACGTCGAGGGGCAAATGTATAAAAAGTCGCGAGTATTATTCAGCGAGAAAAAAACGAAACAAGCGAGGAATAGAGACCGAAGCGAGAAAGTTAAAGACAAAAAAATAGAATGAAAAAAGGGAAAGTAGATAAGAATGAAAATAAGATGGATTCGTGGGGCAGGAAAGAAAGCGGGGGCGGACGGAGGAAATAGAAAGAAGGATACATAATGCGTGGGGGTAGAGAATGAAATAAGGAAAGAAGAGGAGAGAAAGGAGACAAAGAGAAAGGTGGTAAAGGGTGATAAAAGATAAAAAATGGAATGTTTTATCTTCTTTATTAGAGGGAAGGAATTACCCGGAGGCACGCGATTCTCTCTGGACACGGCAAAAGCCGTAGGTTTAAGTTATGCGAGAGGAGATTGGAGGGGAAAAAAAGGAGGAGAACTAAAAACTAACAAAAGACGGACGACCTCCGGCAGAGCGATGCCATTTGTAATAATGTACAAAAAGGAACGCTGCAATGAAATAAAAGACGTATTTCTTGCAATGAAGTAATATTAAATTCTTATTGCGTATCTTTCAAAACTTGAAAGTAAGAATAGTTACTCAGGTTTTTTTAGCAATTTTATAAATTTATATTAGATTGAAACCCCTAATAAAAATGCCTCCCTGTTGTTAGAAGGTCCATGCTAAAGTGATTAGCACTTGAAAACCACGATTATATATACCTTTTTTAAAATAAATTCTCATCTGCTTAAAATTTCGAGTAACGCAAAGTACGTATCTTAATATATATATATATCTTTTTTGGAAATGCTAATTGGGGCATAGAGAGAGTGCGTTGGGATTTTAATATTTATCGAGAAAAGCTGTTTCCACGAGACTCGATAGTCACTTCATGATAAATATGAAAGCTATTCTCTTTGAAGAAAGAAATGCAAAATATATCTTCCATTTATTTTAACATGAAGAATTTTCTGGAATATGGCAATATTGTTTTTCGCAATTATTTCCAAATTTATACAAAATTATGAAATTTACAAGATATTTTTGGCTGCATTTTGCATGTCCACTAATGCGTACAGATTTAACACGAGCATTAATTTATTTTCGATCTAGCGAGTTCCAGTCTGGAGGGAATTCCGCGTGGGTAATGCGAGTGAAACACTTTTACAGAGCGGAGAAAAATATTTTTTATCGATCGGCTCCATTCTCGGAAAAAGATATTCTTACGAATGGATCCAAAAACAAAACTAGGTGGAATTCAATGAAATCCGAAACGAAAATCTGCTTCCTGTGGAGAATTCGAAACAACTGTTTACATTAGAGCTCACAGAGCACAGTTTTGGTTTTATCTTTGCAAAACTTTATATTTGAAAGTTGAGAGGCTTTGACGCAATGTGTTGATCGACCACAGAATCGGGAATGGAAATGTGTTTTCATAATTATGAATATGTTCCAAATGAGATACATGGTCGTAAACATTTTGACCATAAGGAACATTCCAATTTCTTCTTAGTATCACGATTACTTTCCTCATAAAGTCCATTTCATGATCCTTCATCAGAAATTTGACATTTGAGAAGGAGAAAAATCCTGTACTTGGCCGGGAATCGAACACGGGTCCCCCACTTGCCGGATAGGTGCTTTAACCAACTAAGCCAGCATGATTCTCTATTTTCGAATCGGGGTATTTAAGGTGAGAAAGGGCTATTAGCTAAGTAGTAAATCTTAACCACTAAAGGCATCGCGGAAAATACCCTTTATCTCAAGAAAGTGGGATAACTTTCAAATAATAAGATGGAAAGTTGAGGAGATGACTTCTTATACATGTTCGCATAAAGTTTCACAGAAATTTTACATTTGAGAAGGAGAAAAATCCTGTACCTGACCGGGAAGTGGGGGACCCGGGTTCGATTCCCCGTCAAGTACAGGATTTTTCTCCTACTCAAATGTAAAATTTCTGTCGAAGCCTTATGCGAACATGCATAATAAGTCATCTCCTCAATTTTCCATCTTGTTATCCTTGATCCTATTTCACATTTACCATAACGTGATATGATAACTACGGAATTGCACGCGATGTGCTGATAACATTTCCAGCCTGTCCCCTTTTCATCCTGATCACAGTCTAGTTGCTCACAAAATTTCTTTTGCTCTCTTCATTATTTTCCTTTAGTCTAAATTTGTCCGGTTGCTACAGCTTCCGCCATTTACTTTACAGAAATCCTGGAGAGCGTCGACCCAAATTTATTTAGTGACTTCTGCTCGCATATAAAAAGTAATTTTTTCGAAAAAAAAAATATATGCGAAATATCGCTGAGTATGTGGCCGAAACTCATCAGCCGAAAATACGCTCCGTGCCGCGGAAATTGAGATTAAAAATGAAAAAAAAAAATAATAATTAATCTCTATCCGGGTCAAGGCTTTTTTGCTTCTATACGGGTGGAAAAATCCACTCTTAGCTCCTGAACCAGTGGCAAGCAGAGAGGAAAGGGGAAACTGGGATTCCAATGCAATCTAAGGAACTTCCTTCTCATTTTGTCTCTCTCGATCTGTCCCTCACACACGCGTCCGTCTGTAGATGACGGCAAAAGCGCACCACCTCCGCATCAAAGATCTTCATTATTCTACAAAGGTTCAAGGGCTTATCCTTTACATTAATCTCTGGGAGTGACCAAAACGAGAACGGTTAATCTACCCGAAAATACATCGAGATCCGCGAACTCATTTCTTTCGGAACGTCCAGTGGTGAATTGGGAATAAATGAACGCAAAGCCTTTGTGAGAAAGGAAGTGTACCTACTCTTATATGAATATTCAATCCGAAATGATTAAAATCTTCATTAAATTTACCGTCGAGTCGTATTTGTTTCAGAAATGTTAATTTAAGAACTTTCAAAATAATTTTATTTTGTTTCACATTCATTAATTTAATAAGCTGAAGTGTGTATATTCATCTTTTGACTAACAAGATACATATCGAGGTTTTTCGCAATGAACAGTAGAAATTGCAATATTGATTCCACGGATAAACAAACATTGAAACTATAAATTGCCGAAAAGGGGAATTGATTTAATTTGTTTTATTTATAATTACAGCCATTCTCCATAGGAACTGAAAGGTAAAAGATAATTTTTTGTTATTCCTTCATTTTATGCTTTAGATAATGAGTAAAAACGAAATGGTCAAAAATGTAATTTTGCCTAAATCAAACTCAAAATACTAAATTACGTACTGATTTTTTGTCTCGTTCTTTCTAACATTGGTAAATTTAAGGATTTGTTTTGATAACACACGATTGGTTTTTGTAAGTCAAGTGCTTTACATTTTTTATAAAATGCTACAAAAGGATATCTTCTTTGCGTTCCAATGTTATTTTACGGAAATATACTTTGAGAATGGCTGGAGAATGTGCCTCAAAGGGCTCAATCTTGAGACTTAACAATACTTCTGGGCATAAAAAACTTAGAGCCTTTATTTCTATACGACGCCATTGGTTACCCCATTCTTCGAACCACACGGACAATAATGGGAAAAAATAACGGCAATGTCGGGGCTTTTGTTTTAGTTCATGCTCGGGAGCTCAAAAGGAGTTATTTTTAGAGTCAAAGAAAATGCAAGATTTCTTTTCGTTTATTATAAAAGCGGATGGAAGCACACGCGACTTTAATTCTGGACACAAATCTCAATTATAACTTCTTTTAGCGAACTACACCGCTAAAAATTATACATATAGGGGGTAATAGGGTAATTACCTCCCCTAAGGGAGATGATCAATCTTCATTAAAATTTTATCTCAGTTAATCTATTTTATAATAGGGGCTCCGCCCCTGAGGCCGCCACTCTTCGCTTCGCTCGGGTTTTAATACCCTTCGCTCAACGATTGGTGCTTTTTATAAAACGATATTACATTTATGAAACAATGATAACAAAAGTAAAAGGTGATTCGCAAATGTTTTAAACAATATCAAGTCTACCTCCAACTCTATCGGTGAACGAACTCTCAATTACCGCTCTCCCCTTCCATATTATATGTATTTTTTACTAATGGTTCATTGTCCATGAAATTCTGAATTTTAATATGATGTGGGTTACGGCAACGGGATAATCCACCATATAAATGTCCATGACTGAGGTCGATTTATATACAAGCCAATAGTATTAAAACGTTTTCCCTGAGATTTATTAATCGCCATAGCAAACGCTAAATGTATCGGAAATTGACGTATATGAAGAATAAATGGAAGATTTGACGATTCATTAGTAATAAATTTAATTCGGGGAATAAATACGAAGCTACCAGCTTTTTGCATTCCATCTCACTCTCCCGCACACTAACTCCCCATTCCACCTTCTCCCCCCTTCCTCCTTACTCCCCTCTTCCTCCTTACTCCCCCCTTCCTCCTTACTCCCTCTTCCTCTTTACTCCTCCTTCCTTCTTACTCCCCCTTCCTCCTTACTCCCCCCTTCCTCCTTACTCCCCACTTCCTCCTTATTCTCCCCTTCCTACTTACTCCCCCCATCCTCATTTACCCTCCCCCTCCCTCATCCTCTTCTAATCTTACTTACTCCCTGTTTCTCCCTCCTATTGTCTTCCTCTTTACTTACCCCTCTATATCTCTCCTCATCTACCTCCCCCAACTCCCTCCTCTCACCCTGTATCTCTCTCCCTTTCTCCCACTCTCCCTCATCTCCTTCTCTCTCCCCATCTCTCTCTGCCTCCCTCCCTACCACCAAATCTCCAGCTTCCCCAAATTTCCTCTCCCTCCCTCTCCCCATCGCCCTCTATCTCTTCTCTCTATCCTTCCTCTTTCCCCTCTCCCCCATGCTCCCATCTTCTTCCCTTATCCAAATACGACCCTATGTAATTTTATGAATGCGGCAACGATGCTGGTTGCTCATAGCAACGAAATACTTTATTCACAAAAAACAAAATTTTCGTCTTCAAAACAGTTTTCTGAGCCAATTCGAATAGTATTTGAAAACCGACGCGTCGGTAGGAAATTAAATTTGCATTCTTTTGCACGTACTTTGATTTAAGTCTCTAATTTCTGCGACAATTATAAGTAACTTTAAGAAGCAAACGAAAGATGTCTCTTTCACGCATTAATCAAATGGAGAATGGAAGCTATCCTGGTATCGAACCCATACCCATTGGTTAGACAACAGTACATCGCATGAGGAAAGTCACGCCAAGTATTGTAGTTCAAGTTTCGACGAAATCGGACTGACCTATCGCAATTCATTTATAAACTTAATTATACGGGTGCCACATGACCAATCGCTGAACGTCTTACAATTTTAATAAATAGAGAAATTATAGGTATTCTAGAAATATTTTGCAAATATCTAATCCGAGCATTATATACCCTGCATATTTATTATAATGAGACGGTATTATTTTGCATAAATACCTAATTATCCGTAAATATATTTGTTTTTTTTATTACTCCCCTATGATATGCACCTACGATCCTGTGAACAAATGTTTATCCTCAATTTTAGAATGATATGATGAAATAAACGAGGGATATTCCGAAGTAACGGAAAAAGAAAATATCGTGAGTCAAACAAACAATAGCCTTCAATACCACTGAACCAGTCGCGGCAGAGATGGCAGGTCAGTGATGAGCAATATCGACAATAGATAAATTTAAATGGGCACTCGTATTCACAAGGAATTCCGGCTGGGTTAGGTATATCACTAAATCGATCCTGTCGAAATTTGATTTACAAAAGAAATCCTTCAATTGATAAGTACCTTTAGGGATAGTAGTTTGTCGATAGTATGAGTCAGCGAATACAGTTAATACGAAGGATGGGACAAATATTCCAACACATTCTTGTCATTAGCAAATGTAAGACATTTTCATTTCAAAAAGGTTGTGATCGCAAAACCGTACTCGAACGAACAGCCGGGACAACACATTTTTCTGCCCTAGGCAAGATTTGAAAATTACGCCCCCTCCTAATGAAAGTATATCTACAGTGCACAATTTTACTTCTAAAGCAGTAGCTTATTTACAATGTTGAGGTTAAATAAAATATATAAAAGAAATTTTATAATATAAAACGTTACACTTAAAAGTTCAAATTGTCATTAGTCGCGCCCATAAATGTGTTGGGCCCTAGGCGGGTGCCCCGCTCGCATAGTCCTTGTCCCTGCTCTGCTGGAAGGCATTATAAGAATACCAAAATAAGATAACGTAATATGACAAAATTGGAAACAATAGACGGAGTCCTCAGTTTACATTAAAGCTCAAACAACGCAGAATAAATTGTTTCCGCACCCATTAAAATTCTTAAACTCCCAAAGAGGATATGATTAATTAATACTTTTCAAATCTCTGCTTATAATTAATTTTTGGAAAAGACTCCAAGAAAAATTTATACCCAAGCACTAATGAAATTTTCTACTCACGTAAAAAGCATTGCAGAAATTGTACCAAAAGTGAAGTTTACAGACCTGAAAAACAAAAGAAAACAATCGTAAGACATTATTTCTTGAAATAGGAAAATTCAAGATTCTCGCATTTTAATTCGTCCGTTTTGGGAAAGTAATTTTCACATACTTAGATTGAAAATGATCTTTTGCACAGGGAGGTCAGTTCTATTTTATGCTTGCCGGGATGCTTGTCATGTACATACATATAATCACTACAGGGCGACATTACAACAGGCAACAAACTTTCTTTAAAGCTAACGCTGGAACATATGTAAGTATATAGGGTGTGGCTTTTTAAATTTTCTAGGACAATTATAATCGCTTTTCTCTAAGATTGTTATCAATCTTTTTGAAAACACAAAAATTCGTGATTAATATGTCAAGAGTGTAGATGAATATGATTCACAATATGGCGACGCAAACAGCGGCGCAATCACTCATTCACCATTTATTGGTAGATAGATAGATAGAAAATTTATTTAACGTATACAGTAACCCCCCAAGTAACGTGTGTTATAATAAACAGAAATAAAAGTGTAAAATATAAAATTTCAAAAAATAAGAAAAAATACAAAATAAATAAGACAATAATTAACAATACATATTTTAAAATAATTACACAAATATAAAGATACAAATAAGTAAATGCAAATATAAATGCAAATATTCATTTCACTTTATATTTCCTATACATCACGAGTGTTTCTACATCTACATAGCAAAAAGACCGATACGCGAAGTTCCCTTGCCCGCAGCTCATGTACGTTTCTTTGATAACTTCATACCCAAATAAAATGCTAAACTTACAAAACAAATGTTTAAAATGTTTTCCAATCGCTAGAACAGACGATACACGAGCGAAATCTATTTCGAGCATATTTAAACACAGCCTATCCATTTTTTGACGAAAAAATGAACAGCGACTGATGAATTTTACCACGGAAGCCTAACATGGTGGAACGTTGAAAGTACTTATTTTCATTATAAATTAAAAAGTATTTTTAGCAATTCCCCACAAAATAATTCCACCCCTTCCTATTTTGATCGTTCTGTTGGCAGGAGGCGAGTGGAAGTCAATGCGTCGCTAAGGTTCAAAATGTTGAGGTGGTTGGACGACATCTTGATTCCTTCCGGTTTTCATTTCGTGGCACTGAACTTCAACAAACCGCGTTTATAATATCACCTTTAACCTGATTTTCTTGCGTAATTTAAACAAACTACAGTTAAAAATCAATATAAAGTAATTAATGTGATGATTAAAAGAGAATGTCACCATCGGTCGCGAATTCTTCGTTTACAGAAAGGCAGTTGCACAGTGTGCTATGCACACCTCCTACCGTTAGCAATTTTTAAAGGCAACTGCCATCCCAGGTCACGTCACATGTCTCAATCAAACATCTTCCGACATGCATAGTAGGTTTTCTTACTGTACGTCATACCATTGGCTCTTACCAAATCACCGGCTAACAGCTACCTCCCCCATCCATTCCTGGAAGAATAGCTACGACGTTGACGCGAGGCCTTTGCATGCGATAAGCTACACTTTACAAGTGGTTCGTCGGATCAAATTTCGCAGAGAGACACAACAGTTAATAAACTGGATATATTTAGGGTAATTCTGAGATGAGGAGGAATTTGGTGGACAACGATTGAGTGAATCATGTATGATGAGATAGCATCGAGACACTTGGTAAGCGATACGATCGCCTTTCTGAGTGGGTGCAGGGAATACCTGCATCAGAATCACTTTGAGCAATAGGGATTTGATTCTATTAACCTGTTGATTCCATCAAAAATAGGTGTGATTTTTAATGAAGAAAATATTTTTGCGAAATAAATGTATTTCATGAAGGTGTAAATTGACAACACGTCCAGCTAAAATAAAAAATACGTACTAAATATGTGTATTTAGTTAAATTGAAGTAAAATTAATAAAAGTAGAGTAAATTGCTGAACAAATAGCGTGTATATACGTATATTTGGTAATAAGAAGTGAAACAGTTGATAAGTCCTTCATGAAAGACGCATTTAATGTTACCCCAACGCAATTATGTTTATGATACGATACGGAATAATCTTCCAGAACCGCAATTTGAATGTCTGACATTCGTATCATGTGATGAACTCCAGTAAAAATGGCTCCTTGAAATTTTTTAATGAGTAAACTTCAATGTCTGGAACATTCGGCGAGTGTTTCAGAGCATCACGACCTAACTGAATTCCAGCAGCTCTGGAGCTCCAGTTGAAAAATAGGGTTCCGAAACGTATAATAGGATTGAAGCAGCTACCTTCTTCACGCGCCGTCAGACGAAAGCCCGCTTTTTTTATCTAGACGGAATTTCATAAGAGCGTAAAGGTTAGAAGAAGTAGGAATATCCATTTTTTTTCAAACCGCACATTGCACTATTCCGCCATAGGGCAACGAGGACTCCCTTTACCCCTTCCACCTCCATTTCAACCCATTCTGTAAATCTCAAGGCGAGGCTGCTAGAGCAGTTTTAACCGTTTCGGCAGAGCCCGCGCCAGCGTGGCGTTGAGTAAAATGGCCCATCTCTCATACGTAATGGGATGGTGGTGGATGAAGAGGGCTACAGCAGCGCCGAGAAGGTTAATAGGTGAGATCAAAGCGTATGAAAGGTATTACTCTCGTTTTTTTACGTTAGTAGCGCTGCTTCATCAGTGCTCTCTCTCCTTCCGTTCCTTTTCCTTCGCGGGAGCAAAGAGAGACAGAGAGAGCTACGGCAATTATCCGGACGTAATTTTAACGGCTTGGGCTGTATATCCATTGTTATTAGGGGAATTCCTCATTCATTGCCACCCTCAAAACTATGGCGTCGTTAAAATTTACGTCAGAGAAATATTTTTGCTTTACGCTCTTAAGGGTTGAAGTGGAGTTTATATTTCAACCTTACTAGACAATATATTCATCACTCATAGCTCCGTGTGACGTTTGTGGGAAGAGAAAGTTTTTATGGAAAAAATTTCAAGAGCTTAAATCTAGGAGTTATATGCTTTTAAGGGTATGAATTGCAAATAAAGGGAGAGAAAGACAATTTGGTGCCTAGAACTCGCATATAGAGTTTCACCGTCGGTTCCTTGAAGTAATTACACCACATTTGCTGCCTGTCATGCAATACAATATGTCTGGTAGCAAGTAAAAATTTAAACGATATCTTAAACGTAGGATTATTTTAATTTTAATATTATTTTAATGTGATGCGCACAAAGAATATTATGCTATCCAATCCGCGACCATTAGATATCGGTCGCGCTCCTTGGGTTAACGAGTGGTGATTTTCATATAACTTATGCCTTCGCTTCTTTGCCGTTCCATTCTCCATCTATTTCTGCCTCTCTCATTCTTTCTCCCTGAAGATCCCTCGATTAACGCTTTTAAAGAATCCCTTCTTTCTCAGAAAATCTCTCCTAACCACTTCTAATTCTCGATCCTAATTACGCTGATTAAATTAACCCTCTCTCTCTCTTACCTTTGCTCATCCCGTTCTCCTAATCGTTCCCATTTTCTCCCTCTCTCCACTTTTAACTTCCAACTCCACCCTCTTTCCTCCTCCCCCGACCTTCAAATCGCTTCTTTCTTCCTCGCGTGTTGTGTCCCAAAGTAGCGCTAAAACCACACCTTCTATCAACGCCCTCCTTGTTAATCTCTCATCTTCAAATTAAAACAAATGTAGTGTTATTTTAAGTCCTATTTTTTTTACGAATTATTAACAATTCAAAATTTTCTCTGTTCGGATAAGTTCGGAACAAGTTTTTATTGCCTCCGTAAAGCAGTTTTTCTCGTGCTGCGGAAAAAAGACCCTTGGCGCACTTAGCTTCTTCCATTGGCCGCGGCCTACTTTGCCTCTTTCTTTCACTCTCCATACGCGAACTCCGCTTTAAGGGCTTGTGCAAGTGCTTTAAGGAACACACTGCTCCAAGTTTCCTGTAATATTTCTCCAAGGTTATGATGCAAGTCCATTATGCAAGGTGTGCAAAAACAGAGGGAAGCTGGGGCATTTTTTTAAATAAAAGCATTTGGAGCTTAGGAATGGTGACTCTTAGCGACGTATTCGCATCGCATACTGCGTGGTGGCAACGCAAAAAATGGAAGAAAAATCGTCTCTCTCTCATTCTCCATGTGTTATCAATTGAATGTATTACTCCAATTTGCAGAGTTTTAGCAAAACTAATAAAATGACCATAGATTTCTTATTAAAATCTATCCAAAGTATCTTTAAGACTTATTTTTGAGGCCATTGAAGAATGTCGAAGTTCATAATAATGGAGTAAATTTTCGTGGAATGCACTGGGTATGCGTGATGCGGAATTTTTATGATTTAGTGTTTATATATATGTTATCATAAATCGTGCTCTATCTACAAAGATTTACTAATTTTTAATCGGATATCGTTTCTGAGAGAAAACTATTTTAGAACAAAATACTTGAGCAATAATTTACAACTTGAAGTTTCAATTTATGTATTACCATACAAATACATAACAACTTAATACCTCAAGTAATCCTAACGCATTATTTGTTTAACTTTTGTTAAAAATATGAAAATTTATTTTTAAAATGCCGAAAATAATAAATTATCTCATATTACCTTCGGTAAAATTAATTTTACATTAATTTTAATTTAACTAATAGTGATAGAGCTTGTTTAGATGCATAGAAGAGACTTTTTTGACTGAAATTTGTATATTACAACAAACTTGTACCTCAGTAAAACTCGAATGTTCAGGAATATACTTAAGGAGTTACCCGTTATTTTAAGAGATACATCAACTGTTGTTCAATAAATCACAAGAATGGCGCATTAAAAACACCTAACCAGTGGACCTTCAGTGAATATCCGGAAAGTTATCAAACTGGTTTTTTACAACACAACGGTAAATAATAGCACGGCATTCGATGATTTAGAGTTTCGTAACCTTTTGAAACTTACGCCATAAAATTCACCAGTGGTGATGTGACGTTCTAGAGACTCGTTACATTTATAAGTCACGTCGTTAAAATTTCCGCTTTATCAACAAAAACTTTTTAATGCCACTTTTTGATGATAGCAAAATATTCGGTGGGAATCGATGATTCGAGGAACGAAAACTAGATCGCGTATTCAAGCAAATATCAATAGAGTTAGGAATTAAAGAAAGTGGCAAGGCAAGGGAATCAAACCTGTATTTTGAATGCATAATCATTAACCAATGAAATTAGCGATCATGCTTTGCACATAAAAGGATGGAATCACAACCCCTCCAGTTTATTAGGCTTATCGAATCAATTAGAAACGAGTCACAGTAGTATACGCGAATCGGTATTACTTTAGAAACGTATGCATAACTTAATCGAGTAAATTTTAATATCCCGCGCTCTATTGAGTGACGTCTCTACGGATATAATATGCGCTGTCGCATTATATTACACGCCGAGGTCTGCCGAATTCTCCAGGTTAGTCAGACATTTTCGAGACGTAATCACTCGACGACGTATCTCAGAAGGCGTATCCAGCTCTTTTTTTGTTCCCCGAGAAAAAGGAAGGAAACTGCAGCGGGACTCAATGGGGAGAAATTGCATAACTTATTCCCAACTCGGGGGATTTATCATCTCAAATTCGCGTTTCTTTCGAGCGATTGGAAGGCCGAGGAGCTGGGAGGTATGGGGTGAGGGGACGAGGACTCAATGGATTCTTGAATACCTCATATCCAGGGAGCGCAGAGAGTAGGGGAAAGGGTCGGGTAAGATGGGGGAGTGAGGAAGGGGGAGGGGCGGGGTGCAGCACAAGAGAACTAGGCCACGGAGCTGCGAGGCTATAAACGCGGCACAAAAACTGCAATAAAGAAAGGTATCGCGTTGGATTTTTTTATAATGTTCCTCATCCTACATAAAAAAGCGAGGAGAAAGAATCTAATTGGAGAATCCGAAAGAGAATTCTCCTCGGATCGGAGGAGGCGAGGGAAAGGAACGGGTCGATGAAAGTATCCTTTCTCTCACTCCTCAAATCGCTTCTCCTACGGTTTTCCTCTTCCTCGCTTCATCCCCTTCCTACTCATCCTCCCTCACTTTTTCCCTTCTCTCTATCTTATTCCCACTCCACCGCTCCACTCCAGTTCTCTTAAGAGGGTAATTTGTGCCTCTCTCTCTCCCCCAACCCTCCCCCCTCCTTTCACCCTTTCCGAGTGGGGGCAGCACTCTATCCCGGGAAGCGAGCGCGGAGTGGAGGTGGGAGTAGACCGTGGGTGGCGGGCGGAGGGAGGATATGTAAGAAAGGAAAGATGGAGGAGAGAGCGTAGTCAATATCAGGTGTTGGGTGGGGGAGGGTGATGGAGGAAGGGGGAAGCTCAAGCGGCCTTGCGGGGTGGCGTGGGAGTCATTCTCTTACCTTTTGGTTCGGGAAAAGTGCTTGAAGGAGGAAAAAGGGACAGAAAATGTATGTGGGTGGCGCAAATGGAGTAGAAAGATACACGTTTATAGGCGTTTGTGTATATAATATGGTGAATTGTGTATGCATACATATGTATGCTATTGTGTGTGTGTCCGGGTATACTCATTAGCTATGTGTGTAATTCTACATGATTCCTTAAGTCACAGACGCTGTGCAGTTTTATGTGAAATCCATAGTGGAGTACTTTTCCTCCCTCAGCTTTTAAAATTGCGAAAGCAGTAGAGCCTCGCTTCTTTCGATCGTTGTTTATTGCTCTCGAACCGCCGAATTGATCACGTGACCGCATAGTACGCGCGAGTATCAAAGCAAAGCTATTTTATCGTCCCTTCGCCTTTTTAATTTACATTTACCTTTGTGGAAGTTATAAAGAGGAAAACGACTACTAAACCATGCGTGCGCAAGATAAAGAAACACTCAACCTGCATCTTATGCAACCAAAATACACTCTTGACGGAGGAGCAAAGGTTTTACGTTATTTCTTTCTGAAAACGCGTCGCCGAACTCCAGAAACTTGCTTTGCAATAGAAAAAGCTTCTATTAAATTAAACTTCACATTTGTTCGCAAAACAAGTTTATAAGTTAGAATCTAATTTTATTGGTGTTTATACTTATGTTACACGGTTTCCGTTAGATTTTTCGTAAAAACGAATACAGTTGGAGTATGAGGAATTACACTGCTTATACTATAATTTTATAAATATTGTTGGACAATACAAGCACGGTTTGTAAAAAATTCCAATATCCCTTATACATAAATGCGAATAATGTTAATGTGCGTTTGGAAGAGTTGAAAAGAGGCAAAACATATTATGTACCTTTTTGATTTGGAGTGGTAGGAGTAGTGAAAGCATCAATACGGGAATGGAAGTATCAAACAAACAGACATCTGATGACATGGATTATTTATGCATACGCAATAGTGCATTTAACTAGACACTAACGATTTTTGACTGAATCAGCGGACTATATTAACATCTGTAGCGAATCAAAGATTTTATTACTGCCCCTGAAAAGAAGCGTTATCATTGAAAAGTCGTATTTTAATTAATGAATAGTATAAAATTATTCTGAATTCTGTAGAGTTTAAAATTTTATAAGCAGAGGAGAAAGGAGTTGCACAGCTACACTCAGTTATGCGAGAACTTCATCGATATGCCAGTCAAGTTTCTGTTTGTAGTTAGATTTATTACTTTCAAAACTTTTTTAAAGTAACGTAGTCTAGATTCAAGCAATTTTAGCCCGAGTATTATTGCGAATATTTTCTAAAGGCTCTTAAATAATTTATTATCTTTTCCCCTCCCCTTTCGATTATTACGCCAGCAACGGTCAGATGTTTCTTCTGCTTCATTCGCTTTCCATCTTTATCCACTAACTACTGAAGATAAGTTGTGCTCCGTTGATAGATATCTTTTCAGGATTTGTGAAGAAGTTGTACATGACCTTTGTTATATTAGGATTAATTTTAAGTCCAGCATCTTAACTAGAATGCTCCTGCTCCTCTGTTCTAATAGGAATTCTTCTGGCCATCCTGTGGAAAGTATGCTGTCATCAGTAAAGCGCAAGTGAAACAGATGTTCTCCATTTACCTTGATACCTTTTTCTTCCCAGTTTTGAATACCTCCTCTAGAGCTGCTGTTAATAATCTGTGAATAATTTAGAAAACATGGTATATCCTTGCCTCACTCCCTTTTTGTGCTTAGAGACACTTTTTTATGCAGCTGGACAGACGATGTCGCGTTTTTGTGGAAATTCTTGTTTGAAGTGATGTACGTTTCTTCTACCCCTTGTTAACAGCAAAGAAGTTTGAATAGAGTCCATTGCTTTCTCGTAGTCGATGAAGCACATACAAAGGGGCAACTCTTACTTATTAGTCCGACTAATTATCTCCCTGACGACATGAATTCGTCCTTCGTGTTATATCCACTGCAAAATCCAGCCTTTTCTCTAGATTGGACGAAATGAAGATGCTTATGAAGGAGCTTAGTGAGAATCTTAGTGAATATTTTGTAGAGTGCCGGGAGCAGGCTGAATGGCCGATAGTTTTTCAAATCTTCCTTTCAACATTTCTTGTGCAAAAAGCTTATGCTTACGTGGTTTCACGACTCGGTTATATTCCTTAGAGAGGCTTGTTGCCTTGAATATTTATGCTGTGTTGCCATTAATTTCAGAAGCGTGTTTATTCTTCATGCTTTTGATTGCATGTCTCACTTCATCTGGAAGAATATCTGAAACAACTTCGGTGGCCATGTTCCCTTCATCATTTACTTCCTTATTTGGAACAATTTTTGAAACGAGAAAAAATTATTGTTTAAAGGATCTTTATACAGTTTTGTGTAGAATTCTTCTATTCGTTTGAGAATTAACTTTCTGCTGTCTCTTAGCATAATTGCCACAAGCACTTTCTTACCAATCGAGAGATGTTGCTTTATTTTCTTATAGATTCTATTTCTTTCTGTAGTTCTCTCGATTACGTCATAATTATATTTCTTCACATCTTCTTTGATGGTCTTTCTTATATTTTTTTCATTTCTACGAAGTGTATTATTTCCTTAGTGCAGGCCTGTCTAACCCAAAGCTCGCAGACAATATGTTGCCCACGAGACACTTCGATGTTGTCCGCGTAGCGAATAAAGTTTCAAGTAATAAAAGAGATTTAAAATCGTATTAAATGCTCTGAAAAATTCATTAAAAATCCTTTTCAAAATGGTCAAGTCAGTTAAATTTCGAGTATCTTCAAGCGAGGTACTCTTTTTAATAAATATATATAACTGAACTGAGAACAGACATTCAATTGAAATCAGGATCATCGCAATCAAAATGTTGATCTTTAATACATATTAAGAAATGCCACTTCTAAAGTACGCCTCTCCTAGGCTGAATCCATGTTTTGTTTGGACATACATGAGTGAATGGAATGGAAAATATTGAATCAAGCTTCAGATTAATTCCTAAGTACAAGTATTTGAATTACAGTATGAGGAGAGCTTTGACAAAATATGTTTTATCATACATCAACTCAGCTAACAAATTCCGTTAGATTTCACGTAAGGATTATAAAAAATAAACTAACTCGCTTTTCCTTAAGAATATTCTTGGGTTAAGCTGCATTTAATTCCCAAAAAGTTTAATACGTTGACACGAATAAATAAAATGGAAGTTGCCCGCGACTTGAAAAGTTTTAGTTTAAATTGCACGCTGACCTTAAAAGGTTGGATAGGCCTATCTCAGGGTCATTAATGTTTTTAATTTCCCTATTTTCTTCATCAGCAGTCTAGATCTTTCAGATAACGTTTTATCTGACTTAACTCTAGCTGCTCCGCATATTTATAGTGCGGCATCTCTAATAACCTCTTTTAACTTTGATTCCGCTTCTTGGTCTTCTAGTAAACTGAGTCTATTACGGATTTCAAGCTTAAATTCTTCTTTCCGCTCTTTAAGCACTTGTGTGTTGACGATAGGCCTAGGTTTCCTTACCATCTTTCGTCTTTTCTACTTACAACTGAATTTTATCCTGCATCTTACCAATCGCTGTTCTCTTTCAGTTGTAAACTGGTTTTGAAAATAGCAGTCTTCTATCAAATGCTTTTTATTGTCTGGTATGTGGTCAATTTTGTTTTTTATGCCATCGGGTCCCTGCCAGTTCTATTTTCTGTTGGGGCTCTTCTTAAAGGTGTTAATTATGTAGAGGCTAATACATTCGGCAAAGTCTACAAGCCAGTCTCTTCGTCCATTTCTGTCTTCATAGTCCCATTTTCCAACTACGTTATCATCTTCTTTCGTTCTCCTATCTTTGTGTTGGAATCACCAATGACCACTTTTAGACGGCAGCTTCCTTTGCCATGCAGTTCTCCAATTTCTTGGTAGAAATCTTCTACTTCCTCATTCGGGTATGTTGAAGTTGGCGCGTATTTTTGAACTATTTGCGGTAGATACCTCCTATTTTTTGAAGCAATAGTCTAGCTGATCACTCGCATCACTTTATATTTCTATGATGTTGCTCTTCAATTTTTTGTTGACGATAAATCCAACGCCAGCTGTTCTTCCTTTATTAGTCACCCTGTAATATAAAAGATGTCCACTCTTCAGTTCCAGCAGATCTTCTCCTTTTCTTCTTACCTCACTAAGCCCTAAAATATCCCACTTGATCTTTTCAAATTCTTCTTGATGTTCTTGAAGTTCGTCTTAATCAAACACTAAGTATATGTGTATATAACAAAACTGTACTTAATGTGAATGATGTTTACTTCTGCTATTTTGCAGTGACATGTTAAAAAAAATAATTTCAAATCTAGAAAAAATTCTAGAAAATGCATATTTGCCAGTTGAGGCAAATTTTTGACACTCGTATATTCGATGAAATCAGTACTGCTATCTACTGCTGGATTTGTGGAGTGAATTTTATATAGGAAAATATTTGTGCACCGTTCTTTCCAAAGCGCGTAGGTGTTGATTCCAAAATTTTGGAAAAATTATCTGCAAAAGAGTAATTATTTACAAAAATTATCATAGTATTTTTTAAGATTTAAAACAACTAATGATTTTAGATTCATCTTTTGTACCTTCAATATTATTCTTTGTAAGGTATGTCACTTTTTCGCGACATCCGGCAATTTGAATTTCATTTTGTCAACATTCGTAGTGTAATTTCTATAAAATTTTGCTGTAATATACTTAAATACGTAGATTTCAATGTATTATTTATTAAACCACCTCCAAATCCAACCAACTAAATATCACATTGATAACATAAATAAACTGTTTACATTAGTACATTATTTTACAGGTTACTCATTTTCCAAGCTCAACGTCTTCCATAGGTGGAAATTCAAACTAATGCAGGATTCGTAAAATGCGAATAGTAATATTTTATTAGTACCGGCTCAAACAAGAGAATTTTTCATCTATCTCTTACAACAAAAAAGTTGAATGTCTAGAGATGGGCGGACGACTAAGCGATAACAATAGCTCATTTTATTACATTTTCGAAGATGGGCTAAATACATATGCATTAAAAATTTGATATCGCCGAAGGGATGATGTAAAATTAAAGTAAATTTTAAATACTGAGTTACGCCAGTGATAAAAAGACGAAAAGTTAAGCCTGTTACCGCAGATAGATTTTTTCCCCGACTTTTACGTATAAATTATAAAGAAGTTACCAATCGATTAAATTTCTGCGTTAAAACTTTACAAAAATTTTAAATTTATTTTTCAAAGTGTCTATTTTCAGGAAAACATTCAATTAAGGAATTAAAAAAACATCAAAAATTGATTGAAAAATCTGATTCTATTCAAGAGTAAGACCTCCAATCTTTCACTTCGGTAACAAAAAATACTGTCCCAATAATCTTATAAAGCAGAAGCCTGATACGGCGTACTTGGATCATTTTAACATTGATATAATGGAAGGGAAGCTTTGAAAGTGTTGCATGAATTTTTCATGGAGGAATGTTCATCTGCCTCATTACGGCCTCTGATTTTTTACACCCATTTATTTTTTTATTACGTCGGTGAAGCGCTTCATAAAATGCCCAAATAATGAGAAAAGTTAAGCGCATGCATGTTATCTACCGACTCAAGCTACGTAGTAACATTAAAAATGCAATTATTTCTGGGAAGAAGATGAAATTACTTGCAAACTCTTCAAGTTTTAAAAATATTACCGCCTTGGTTTTTATTAAAACTCGTGTTATTCGTTCAAAGCTGATGGATACCTATTCCCAATTATGTCAGAATGTGGTATATCTCGCGCCTCTTTTTTATGGTGAATATTCAGAAATCGCCCGGCAGATGCAATAAAAAAACCTTGTATAGTTTGTATCTGAATAAATATACCAATATATATATATATATATATGAAAATTTTTGAGTTAAGTGCAATGAAAATCCTTATAGTTATCACACCGTTAGCCATGCAGGGGGAATAAAGCTCGTCTTTTGTGTTGCTATTCGGTAGCTTGAAACTCACTGTTCACGTCAAAGAATTGGACGATGCTAACACGAGAGCGTGCTGGAAAGTAATCTCTTTATTTTTCCTAAAAAGGCGAATCATCCTATTGCAGGCAAACAGAGAATATCGAACCCTTTTTATTATATTTCAAGTGAGCGAATTCAGACAGTTGCGTCTCCGTCAGATTTTCATTTGCTACCCAAAGTAAAGAAGCGCACAAAAATAATTGAAGCTTAGAGCAGATCTTTGTGAACTGAAAACACAGTTATGTTTTGACGAAAAGGAAAACTACTTAAAAATTTCAATATTGGTATGTTTGTCTCATAAAAATATGAGGTATTGTTTTTTTAAGGCATCCTCATAGAACTCGCTGATATAGATATGCGGAATTAGTTCCCAGAAACGCAAACTACATTATTATTCCATTCATTTATATTTAGATCATTGATTCATAATATATGGTGCGCCCTCCTCCCAAGGAGAGCGTATGAGGATTCCAGTGGACCAAAATTAATTTTGCCTCAAATTTCCACCTCATATTTTTTTAGTGCTGTCCAGTTTACCTACTTTAATATTTTTTCATTTATTTCATAACTGTTTAGATTATATGTCTTGTACTGATGTATCCAAATGCTCTGTCTACTTATCACCTCCATAACAGATATAGAGCAGACGAATGGATTTATTATACGTAGAAATAATATATGAAAAATTACACGGTTTTTTAGTCCACTTTCGAAAAAGTGGAAAGTAGTCTTATGAGATAGCCTCGTTGGCAGTGTGTGTGTCCCCCACTAACATCTTCTTCATGATATAATTTAACAATGATTTCATGTTTAGAGTTGTCTTATTTTGCCAATTTCTTTACTGTAAGAATTTTTCCTTTTCCATACACAAAATAAATCTGGATTTTGATCGTATTTATTACGAGTAAGTCACCGGAGATTAATATTGAACGAATAACAAATTTTCTTGTGTAAAAGATGCTGATGCAAAACAGAAAGGTGAGAACGCGCACATTGCGATGTGGCAGAACGAAAGGTGTCCATCATGGCGCGCAGTGAATCGAACGAGGATCACAATTCGGCCGTCGACCGGGGTGAGCATTTATGAGAGTAATTTTTTCCGTCCATCGCAAGGAACTTAATCCGTCGAATCGATTCATCTGCGAGTGGAATCGTTTTGACTGAGGCCACTGTGGCCCAAACAAAGCCTTCCCTTTCATTCTTCCGATGCGGCCTCAACATCGCCACCGACTCAACGATGCGAGAGAGTGGAAGTAAAAGATCGTGGAAATTATCCGACTGGGACACGGGGGGCCCCGAGTACTCGCAATAAAGTTTTTCTGTGGTTGTCTGTTTCATAGGATATGGCAGAAGTTGAGAGAGAGAATGAAGGATTAGCGTCGAGTGCTTTCTTCAATTATTCGAGTAAAATGGATTTTGATGTCGGAGCGATATTTCAATCTCTGTCCCAAATCCATTTGAGAGGAGCCAGTCGGCCATCGGTGGCCATGGTAATGGATGAGTACTTTACTCGCGGACGAGTTGCAATCCCGATGACAACTGCATCAGCGGTTTTCAAAGTGCGGAACGTTAAAAATGGGCCTTCATGAAAGGAATATCCAAGGCATTTCGCCTCTCTAGCTATGTTCAAACGGTGGAGCATTAATTAAAATCAAACAGACAGATTTAAAAGTTATTAAACCTTCATGGAAATGGTAGAATCAAGGTAAAAATATATGCACCTGTTTTCTTATTTTACATAATTTCATTGATTGCGTCTGCTACAACCTTGAAGATATCGTGCTGGAAAATTTTAAATTTTAACATTTCACAGTTTAAAAACCTTTTGCAACGTTTTGGAGCAGCAGTTGCTTTCCTCAGAAAAAATGAATCGGGTTATAAAAGGTAAAATTGGAAAACCAATTTACCTAATTTAATCAAAAAAGCAAATGCGCTAAAACAAAGGCTTTCAAATGTCGTCTCCTAATATAGTTTCCAAGGTTGAAACACTATGAAAGAGTCACTAGATAATTATCGAGCTTGTATTATGGCTGAAAATAAATTCCAGAATAAGCGGTTAAGTATGAAAAATTAAAATACTTGTAGAAGATGATTAATAAGGTTATTTTATATATTATGATCAAGATGATTAATCACCATAACTAGCTCAGTAAAATGTTTTCAATTGGCAACTAAAACTTAAAGTTATGAATGTAATCTTGGTTCTTATTATACGCTAATATCTAACCCATGAAATTTTAATATGAATTAAATTGTTTCCTGTGTTACATAAATTATATTAATCAGAATTTTTGGGGACTGTTCACTTTAGCCTATTAACAGAAGATCTCGAATCTTATCATTAGATGTCCGCTTCTCTTTCTCTTATCTTGCCAATTAATTAAATAGTTCACGTACTTTAAACTCCATTATTTACCCTTGATATACCATGTCGAGTATGTCTTAATAAATTCAGAAATATCATCAACTCTGGCCGTCCCTAATCTTCTAGACTCCGTCCTCTCTCTCTTTCCCTTGTGCTTATCTTCCTCTATCCTTACTTAACCCGCTGTGACGAAAGGGATTAATCTTGATAAGGACGCGATAGCTTTTAGTTATAACGTGCGTGTTTGTGCATGTTCGCGCGCTTGAATGCGCGCACGCGTGTAAGGAGGAGCGGTAATTAATTGAAAACGGACCAAGTTTTATAAAAAATACCGCCACGTACGTACAAAAAGGATTTATTTTTTTAGATTACGCGACCAGCGAGTCTCTTTTTCCTCTCGCTCTGATATTCACGCTCTTTTTCTTGCGACCTCTTGCCTCATATAAAGGACGAACCCTTTTGAATTACGCCTCCCTTTCGAATTTACATAATATGTCGTCTTTTCGCACCCCTTCAGTCCAGAAAACCAGCGGAAAATGAAACCTTGAATAGTTACGTTGAGAGACTGCGCACCGTATCAACACATTCTTTTTTAAGGGACATTTCACACGGGATATGCCACCGATCTCACGAAGAATTTCTATCTCTTATCTTTCGAGTTGTTGACGAGACTGTCGTGTTGTTAATGAAACATAGTTATTGTTTCAGACTCTTAAGTATGTTGTGCACCCCTGAGTTAGATTGTTCCTCTAACTAAGCAGTGGACCCGGGTTATGCAAAAAATCACTCCGTCCTTCATGAAAATGTTGAACTTATTATATAAATGTCCTCAAAATATGCATTGCTTGATGCATAATATACGCTTGGGGAATGTTAATTTTGGTTTGCCCTTCCCTCTCGATCAGAAATATTACATCTACATCTACAAGTTACCCTGCAATTCACCTAGTTGGCGGGTGGCAATAGTTTCTTGATTATAAAATTACGCACGAGACTCTTTGGAGTGAAAAAGGGATCATGGAAGAAGTTAATGGCATGAACTACACTGCCTGGCATTCCAAAAAGAATATCTAAATAGGAGTTTAATCGATTCATTCCTCGAAATGCGGAGCAACTAGAGTAAAAAACAATGACAGCACATCCATTTTAGCGTTTTTTAAAAATCGCTTGTTTACAATTTGTCCGTCCGTCTCTGGGTAAAATCATGGTGCAACGAGAAGAGCTTGGAAGCAAAGGATTCGGTTGGTGATAGATATGAACCATATTGATTTTGGGGTCCGTCGGTGTGTCCGCTTGCCTTTTAGAAGGATTATGAAATACTCTAATGGACCATCTATACGATTCCATTATTATGAGAAAGTTTCGTTTCATTTACAACAATGAACGAAGCGTAAATACGTTTAATTTACTTTATAAAATGGATAGCGAACATATTACAACTGCTTAACTCCTGTGAGGTATGTTTTGGATAACTTTTGAGTGATTTTGGGATTTTCATTTTGTGCGAAAGGAGGTAGAGGAGGTCGAAGATTCCGAAAATTGGAGTGAACATTCTAAGGAAAGCGCTTTTGAAATCTGTTTTTCCAGTTCTTTTTAAACTTGTTATGTGTTTCGCTTTTTATACAAATATACTCATAACATCACAAAAATTGTAACTGTTGCAATTATTTTATGAAATATAAGTGAATAGCAAAAAATTAAACTAATCTCAGGATATTACATATTCGTGTTACTTTCGCCTATTGCTAGTATTCACTTAAAGTTATATGTGGACACCCACTATAAGATGGGCGCTTGTGCGTTGCACAGCGACAAGCGACTTCGCGAACGTCTCCGGATATTGACATCGCTTTTGGAAGGTTACAGGTACTCGTACATGGAAACTGCAGCATAGCGGACCGAAATAATACTGACATGAGAGGGCGCGACAATCAATACCCGTATGCGGGAGTTAAAGCAAAAAGAATATCGGAGGCAGACATTAGAATAATCGGACGAATTATAATGAAATAATAAGAAGATTGCGAATCAGAAAGAAGCGATGACGGGAGCTTAATATTCTATCATCATTATCTTCGGATTATCCTTTAGGCTCCCGTCCAAAATCTGTCACATATCGAGCTTTAAAAGTCCTCGCCATAAAACAAGGGAACGCCGACAACAAAAACACTCCTCACCTCATTAAGGCCCTCTTCATACTTTCCTGATCCCCGCAGAGAAAAAAAGGGAACCCTCTTAATAATCCCTCTCCCACTCAACACGTTCTTAAGGCGTCCCTTCGCCAACGCCGTTCCTCCTCACAACACCCTTCACTTTTTTTTAATCCCTCACCTCAACTCGTAATCATCTCCTTTCCAACCCTTTTCTTATCTCGAACCCCCAAACCGAAAAGAATCTTCCGCATCCTTACCCTTTTACGTCGAAATCCCTCTCCCGCCGCCGCACGCACCCTCTCTCTCCACGACCTCCCTTACTCCAGCTTAAAATTTCATCCCCGCCTCGCCTTCCAGCCGCCGCCCCCCCGCTCTCCCTGCATCCCCCACAACCCCTCATTCCGTTCTCATCGTCCCTTTCCTCATTAAAGGCTTTCTTGACTGCAGCCTCTCCTTACCTGTGAGGACCTTCCTACCCTCATTCTCCCCCTCCCCTCATCCCCCCTCACCACTCTAATGTATTTTTTTGTAAATTAATTTTTTCTTTTATTTTGTATCTGTATTTGTTTTCATGTAAAATTTCATGATAAACATCTACAAGTGTATAACTAAATGTATGTGTTCATAGATCTGTATGAGTGTATGAAAATCAGCATAAACGTGACACTTATATCTATAGATGACAATAGGTTAATATAATTTCTTTGTACATCAATCTATTTTATTTTTTCTCTTCATATATGCTCTATAAAATGTAATGATGAGTGTTTATTTGTTTATATATGTATGCATGCGTTTATATATATATATATATATATATATATATATATGTACAATTGTGCATAAAAATCATCACCTTTGTGACATTTACATTGTATTTACAAATGACAAGTGGTTAGGTGAATTTCTTTGTAGAAAAATTTTATTTATTTTTATTTATCTTAACAAATGTCAAATGTATATTTATCTGTATGTTGATACGTTTACGTTTTTTATGATTTTATACGTGTATATGTGTTCATCTAACTCATCTATGCAATAGTTATATTGTGTTGTTAAATGACAAGGGGTTGGGTGGAAGAGGAGGCTGACTTAGTCTCACCCCAATAACGACATAATTCAATTCAATTCTCCTCCCCTCACCTCTCTCCTACCCTCACTTCCCTCCCCCCCCCCATATAAGTCTCTTATTCTTTCATTGTCATTTTATCTTAAAAATTTTCTCGTTTATTTATGTATTATTATTCTTTTTTATCTGCTATATTGGCATATAATTTTTTATTTTTCACTTTATAATGTGTAGGTGTTATTGTATCGTTCATATTACTCTTTTATGTACCTAGGGTTTTCGCAGGATTTTTCCACCCCCCTTCACATCGTGGGTGTTTTCCTGCATGGGTTTTTACTAGGTTGATCAAGCCAGGTCCTTCCTAGGTTTATCCCACAAATACCTTGTCTTTCCTAGAAGTTTTCCTGAATATGTACTTATCTATCTCTCTCTTTCTGTAATACTATTTAATCGTCTTAATAGTTTCTATGTACCCATTTTAATATAATGTAACATACGTATCATTGACGAAGGGTTAAATGTAAGAGTGGACCTTACGGTCTAAATTTCGCCCGAATAAAGACATTTATCAATCTATCTATCTATCTCCCCTCCCCCACCCCTCATCTCTCTCTCTCCGCTCATCTATTGTTAACTTTCTCTCCCTCTCTTTCTCGACCCAACTCGTAACTCCTCATCTCTCTTTCTCTCCATCTCCGTCTAATCTCCGTTATGCCTTTCCTCCCCATTCTATCTCTCCCCCTCCAACCCTCCCCCACCCTTTATTCCCCTCTCCTTCCCATTCTAGCTTCTCTCTCCAACTCTCCCTCACCCTTGATTCCCCTTCCCTCCCCATTCTACCGCCCCCTCCAACCCTCCCCATCCTTTATTCTCCTCTCCTCCTCTTCCTCCCTAGTACCTGCCCCTGAGCCGATCTCCTTTCTCACTCTCTCTCTGTATCCCTCGTTCATTTCAAAGGATAACATTTTAATCCGAGTGAAAAACAAACGAGAGCCGCGTGCCGTGCGATACCGGTCTCCGGAGCGAGGGGAAAAAGACTTTCGGTATTTTATTTTCGAGAGGGAATCGAACCGGCGGACGTTTGGTTTTTGAGGTGTTGTTCAATGTACTATCCCCGTTTTGTCCACCTCCCACCACCCTTCGCTGAATAATACAGAGGCAACTGAGAGCGCGAACTACTTCTACACTCGTGAACGCCAACTCTCTCTTCCATTCTCTTTTTATCCGGCATGCCAGGGATAGAATAAGTGAGGAGGAGAGAGAGAGAGAGAGGAGTGGGAAGGAAGGAGAGAAATAGGGGAGGGAGGTAGGGAGATATTTCTATCTGATTCTGGTCCGAATATGTGCGAGTTGAACGTTAGAGAGGTGGATTCAATGGCGAAAAAACCGCCTGGGAGACTGAGAAGCCCAGATGTATGAAAATTTTAGCCGTGCGCTGCGATAAGGGTTGGTAGGCAGGCGTGTGGGGGTGGGGAGAAACGGTTCTCGGCGTTAGGTAACCGGACGAGGGCTAGAGTATCGGCGGAGGAGTGTAAACGTTCGGGTCACGAGGAAAAGGGGCTTTTGCCGGAATCCCATTGAATCGAGGAGAGGCGGAAAGAAATTACGCCTTTTATCCGCGCGAAAGTGGATTTCATTCCGCTGTTGTGCGTAAGGAAACATTTCAGCCATATTTTGAAGAGCGAAAGAAAAGATTTTTTTAGAGAGATAAAACCCGAAAATTAAGAATTTTGGTCACGTCGAGAGGAAAAAATGAGAAAAACGGAATAATGTTTAGGGAAACAATTTTCAACAAGTCGAATTTCGGTCGAATAAAAACCGACGAAATACATGCTTTTAATTAATTAGCTATTTTCCGAGAAATATGACAGAGAAAAATTCATTATATTCTGCCTTTAGATTTTAATGAAATTTTAATTTACTGGTTTCGCCTCAATTCTCATGCCACAAAAATTAGCCACGGCCAGACAGACAAATGAGCCCTGCAAGAGAAACGTAATGGACTCGTGAAGGAAATTACGCGTTTCCCTCATTCTAACAATGGTCAGCTCGTTAGCTGAGCGCCATGGAACCTTTTCGTAGAAATGGACATATATTGAACTCGAAGCGGTCCAAAGTAGGGAGATGATAGCGTAAGTAGGCCCATGGAATTGTTTTTGTGCAAGTGAGGGGTTTTTGGGGAAGGGCCGAAGGAAACTCGCTGCGTAATTAGTTCTAATAGTAGAATTTCGAATCGACGATTTCATCGGTTTTACCAATTTCCCCAATTCAATATTATTTGTTACATAACGGAAATAGCGAAAGTGGCAAGGGCCAACTCTCGAAAACAGTCGAGATACATGCGTTTTAAAAAGTAAAAAAACACTTTTGCAGAGTTTCTTCTTCCATTACTCGCTACTTGATAGCATTCTCCGTATATTCCACGTTAAACACAGAAATAAGAAGTCGGTTTGTCTGACGGAATGCACGAGATTGTAATGCGGTATATCTTTTTTATAATTCATTGAGCTAAATTGTTGTTGCAGCCAACATAATTCTGTTTCACTTCGTTATTAAGTGAACCTCAATGTCACAGACGAGTCGTAGGTAATTGCAAGATAAATCAATCTCCGAACTATATGTGACTGCTCGGTTAAACATCCAGATTTCTGACTGACTTCGCAAGTTTTTGCGGATACCACTAGATAGTTTAATTTTTTCGTACACACGCAACATTTGGAAATTAAAGTAAATGGATTATCTACGATGAAGGAATGAACGTAAATATGTATATTTTCTTTACCTATACACAACGTTTATAAGTGAAAAGAAATGGGTAATTTACCACGAAGGTTTTACGTGAACATACAGATTATATTAAAACTATTCGAGTAAGGTATGTTTTAATTATCAGTCTATTGTATTAATAATTACAATTGATTAGGGAATTAATCGGGGAATAAAAAATTCGATATTTCCATGGCATCACTACTGGAATTTCAGTCCGTAGACAAAATACTACGCCATTAATATTTTATTTGTTGACATGATTACATAAATCGCAAAGAACGCCTCTGCCTTGCATGTATGCACGCATGATGTGTGCATCTTTCCATTGTTATTTACTTACTCCATACGTAGTAAAGGGGAAAGTATTGTTTTCATGAAAAAAATCGATTAGAAATTTCAACTGAAATACACGGTTTGAGGTCTCGTGAACACGTTTTCACCATTTTCTCGATAATGTATATGTGTTCGTGTGTATGTGATAGAAATATTATGGGTGCTCTAACTCAAACACTATTAATCTTGTCGACGCAAAATAATATATTTGATATTTTTGTTAAAGAGATAAGAGTTGATTACTCATTGATAACAATCGCTGAACCGGAAATGGGTATTTACCTTGTCAGATGCGATTTTTGTTATTTATTTCTTTAATACTAGACGATGATGAGCGAGGAGGTGGTAGTGGTGGTGAGTGTGGCGGTGGTGAGGGTGTTGGCGAAGATGGTTGTGTTGGTAAGGGTGGTTGTGCTGGCAAGGGTGGTTGTGTTGGTAAGGGTGGTTGTGTTGGTGACAGTGGTGGTGGTGGTGGTGAGCGTTAGCTTACCACGCTCACCACCACCACCCTCCCCACTACTACCCTTCTGCCGCATCGTTAGCTTCATCATCGTTAAGTTCGAACTGATTATCTTAAAAAGAATGCTGTGAATATCATCAGCAGAGAACTTAGACAATTGAAATATCTAAATGAAGAAAAATTAAACAATATTTTATTAAAAATGCAAAAAATAGAATAGCAAAAAGATTTATAGAAGAAATAATCAATCAGCAATACTGTCCCGATATTGAGATAAACTTTCTTTAAAGTAATCTGACCTGCAAACAATACGGCTGAACGGACTGCCACTTACGCACGGCCAAGGCCATTATGTGATTATAGAATACACAAACTTGAGGCACTCTAGTATGTGCTGACCTCAAGTGGTGAGACTCCAATATATTTGCCGGTTTTTTTCACCCGTACTAGTATTTCAGGATTAGAAAATGCTTCCTGTCAGTATCTTTTTTTCAAATGTGTACCTGAGTTGCATTTTAAGGCAAAATGTGGTTTTGATATTGTTTATTTAACTTCGCGGCCAAATTGACAACTGCTGATTAGGGACGAATTGTGAACTGTAGAAGGGATGATGAGGAGGACAGATGGCAGGTTTGCTTTCAGCGCTAATGTTTTGCTACATGGTGTGACAGAAATATACGTGCATGGCTTAACTGCCGTTGCAGATTCATGTCTGAAGCATTAATCATTTCTCTTTTCCTGACGATGATAAAAACAGCCGCCAAAATTAGGTAACGTCCTAGGTTTTGGAGCTCGCGTCTGGATTTATAAAAAATTTTTCGATCTTTGCTCTAGAACCATTAATTGAAAAGCAGAACATGTTGGAATGCCTGAATTTCTGAGCATTTCAAAAATTCACACCAGTGTGCGGACACGATGATTCTATTTTCATGACATTTCCGCCCGAAAATCGCCCTTTTTCAACAACTGATCCATGAAAAATCTCGCCATTTGAGTTTTTCCATCTCACAAAAGAAATGACATTTCCGTTGCTTTTTAAAGATGTAACACAGGCAGCCTATATTTAAAAGGAGGGACAGTTATTTTTTTTACGTTGACAAGGGTCAAAACCAATTTCCCAGTTAGTTGACATTGGGTTGAAAGTGAAAGGAGACAGCATCCCGATGCTTTTACCTCGGAAAATATCAAACAAGTCGGCATTTTCAAGTATGAAAGGTTATTTGATATATTTCTCTGTTTTTCTTCCCTACGGCTCGCCTCTTTTTCGATTTTCCCCATACGCATTCGAGTCACGAGAGAAACATTTCACTTTTTCTAATAAACTTTGATTAATAAGCTTCAAGGGCGACCCTTTTTCCTTATAACGGCTAAGGTCAACGCTATTTGTAAAAAAAATCGGAACTGCACTGCGTGCAAATATGAACCGGAATATCGTTCGTTTAATTTTCGCTGTTCGTTTGTTGTGCTATCGTCGCGCATGTTTCGTGGAACGATTCAATTGCTCCGCAAATGTTTTTCCTTGACTGACGATTGAATTCTGTCAGACTAATAACTTTGAGGGCGACGCGAGTTGGAAAGTCTTTTTTTTTCGATCGGAAGTACGTTTCAATTCTTGTTATAACATTTCTGACATGCGACACCCTCCTGAACATTATTTCTTGCAACACGCCGACGAAAGAGGCGTTTTACAGGAGGTACTCGTTTACCACATCGATGGTTCTCCGTAAGCAAAATAGTAACCAAAGTTATACATATTTTTCCCCATTTACCAGGGAAAAAAGTTTTGATATAGGAGTAGAAATAGAAAAAATCGAAAAATTAATTTTGATGATATTTTCTCTTTCCGAGCTAATCTACACCGAGAAAACGTTTTATTTGAGGATTTTTTAATATTCTTGGATCATATTTGAAATGCATGATGCATCACAGTCATCAGTAATTTGAAAGATGGATATAGCAAAGAAGGAGGCTTACAGATAATGTTGCAACAGGAGATTGATTGAAATATAATCGGCTTGCTTAGGAATAAAGTTAAGGGCGACATATAACGACTTACGACAGATATTACATATTTATATTTTCATTTGATGCACATTATTATTTATCGTTATTTTCATTACCGTTGTATGCACTTAACTGATTACTTGTATTTACTATAAATTTAGTATTACATCACCTTTTTGAACTTCGCGTGCTTGCGGTTCGCGAATTTGCACATCGTGACAAAATGATTTATGACCATTACTATTGTTTCGCGCCGATTATTTGCATTTCGCGTCATGCGTTTGCGATGACAACAAGCGGAACTCCCTCTACTTTTTTGTTTCGCAGTTCAGTTTAAACTTTGGCGCCCTTGTTATTATATTTATAATGCTCATTATTAACTCGACTTAATTATTTTGTAGCTCAGTTTGAACTTGACGGCCAAGGCCTCTATTTTCGGCGTGATACTTTAGTTTAAAATTTAAAGAAATGCCAGGTTTCATTTACTATTATTTTTGTATTTTGAACTTAATGTAAGGAAATTTTATTTTGTTTTGTTAGGTTTTAATTTTTTATTTTATTTTATTATTTTTATTTTTTGTGGCGTATTTTGAACAATTAAAAGAAATATTATCACTTTCTTATGCTAGGCTTGATTTTCTGTTACGCATATGAGCGTAATTAATAAAAGAAATGTTACCACTTTATAATGCTAGTGCTTTTTTGGCGGTTTGGAAATGTTTGTTTCAGAACCTAAGAAAACATCCGGGCATCACGCACTCAACATTCCATTTCAGTGTTCATCAATTTAAATTAAAGCATTTCCTTGGAATGAACAAAAGAATATCGATAATCGCATGCGAAAATGCGTTGGAGGTAAATTGCACAAGTGCCGAGAGAAGTGTAATCGCTTTGTAATGCTGGGTTTTATTTTGCTATTGCGCGTTTTGAAGATGATTAAAAGAATTTTTTTCACTTTATGGTGCTAGGTTTTCATTTGTTGATACGTTGCTGTAAAATTTTCTTTTGTTTTCTGTAAAACTGCATTATTTAAGATAAAAAAGTGAATTTTTTAGATTGACTGGGAACCGTACTCTTATAATAACATTACGTCTTATGGGAAAATGGAAGCTGCACTTTGAGAATTTGCATTTCGCGTCAGTTTTCCGGAACAAATTATTCGCTAAGTTCAAAAAGGTGGTGTACTTTCAATTATTTCATTGAAAGGAACTCGTCATGATAATTTGGCTATATCCTTCCAATTTCACGTTAAAAAGTTCCAATCGGATATCCCGCATTGATTCGGTTCCCTCTCATGACATTTCGACAAGAGCAATCGTTTGCTTTTTCCAAGCAAACACTCCAGGTCTTCCTATTACTCTCAACTTCGTCCAAGTCCACCTGAGATTAACTTCCTTCTCTAAATTTCTTTGCCTTTCTTTTCGAAACGGAGATCGTTACCGTAGCCTCTAGCCGTGGGACCACGAGGCCAACCATCCAAACAAATTAAACCCCGCGTGTTGTCCTCAATCGCGCCCAACTGTAGGAGCTATTGCGACACCCGCAGAATCTGATCCGCCGTAATTGCGACGCGGAGTCCGCGAGGATCGTCAGGGGTCGGGGACCGCCTCGATCCCTTACGGATTGATATCTTACGGACCGCCGTCACATCGATTTGTTGCCTCCATGAGTTTTATTTTCTCGGAGTGTTAGGGTAAGAACATGGCGAAGGAGATCGAGGCGGAGGTCGCCATCGAGGTATACATCGCGGTCTTGCTCAAGTGGAGGTGTGAAAACATAGCGAAGAGGTCGCCGTTTACATCGCGGTCGATGTTTTCAATCTGCACTCCTTCGTCCTCAGATCGTGTGAACCCAAGCTCCCGTTGTGTTATAAAAGTCTGCGAAGACACCGTGGAAGTTTATAATTGGTTAAAGATGCATAAAAGTAGCGATGTTAGCAAGGTTACCATATTTTTAAATCTTACTCCCCGGAAAACAGAACGCAAAAATCCGGACAAAACCCGGACTTTTAAAATTTAACTTTCTAAGCACAACAAATTGTACTGTGATATCTACAAAGGAAATATAATTATATATTATTAAAGTAAATTGTCGAACTTAAATGTTTTTGTTACTTAAACATTTATGCATAAAAATATCATAAAATGCAATAGTACTTACAATGTCATGCATTATTATGACTTGCTATTCGAAACAATTATTTTGACAATGCGAACTAAATATGTAAATAATATATAGGAATATACAACTTTTTATGCATATGTTGAATAATATATGCAAAAATATAAACTGTAAACCTAAGTTTACCAATTAACTTAGAAATAAAAGTTAAACTGATTATTAAAGAATAATAATTTGACACATTATATTATTACCGCGGTTTGCGGAACGACTTATTTACGAATTTAAATATAGTTTTTAAAAACCTTTTATGCCGTAAAAAAAAAATTAAAAATTTGAAAAAAGTGGAATTTACAAATTACATCGTGGAGATTGTACTGCCGTTTATATAGGACAAACGGGACGAAAATTCAAAGAAAGAATCAAAGAACATCATTCCTGCTTCAAAAACAGTAAAACAACCTCTCTCTTCGCCAAACATCTTTAGAACATGGACACAACAGCGATTTTATTCCCAAAATCCTACAATATGAAAGAAAGGGACCCAGGCTTGATATTTTGGAACAATTTGAAATTATACAATGCGTGGCTTCAAAAAACTGTGAAGTTTTAAATGATATTTTGTATCCTTTTCATTCTCCACTTCTCGACCTCCCACTAATCTAATTATACCTACCAATTATCCCCATTGTCTTCTCATTATCCTACTTACTGGACATCACTAAGATCAACCGTTTTCTCCCACTCCTTTCCTCCAATGATGTTCGCTCCACAATTCCTTTCTTTATTCTCCCCAAATCACCCTCCCCCACCCACCCATTGCACTTATTACTATAAATTGCTGCCGGCTTTGAATTTATTCACCCGACGATGTTGCATTGCAACGAAACCTAGATCATTTAAAATGAATTTATGTGGAATTACAACAAGTCTCTTTATTTTACATTACAAATTTAAAGCAAAATTCTCGAGTAAAGCGTCAAAAATGATATTTAACATCTCACGATATAATTAGGGTTAAAATGTTAACATCGAAAACTGCAATACCGACCCAAATTTTCTAGACGTATTCTTGAATGTTACTTCTAATTCTGAAACGATGCTGGCTGTTTAGAGAGTCCGATATATTTAACAAATAAAACATTACAAAAACATTTAAACAAAGGAAATTAATAAAGATCCCATCAACTATTCTTTGGTGAGCACGCAATCCCTGCTGAGTTCCTTGTGGCACGTTAGTCTTCCTGAGTGGGGCTTTTCCTTAGATGAGGTCGCCTTGAGTCACGGGAGCTGGACTGGTCTCCGCCGGGTTTTCTCCTTCGGAGGTAAACTCTCGTCGTCGCGGCGAAACGAAAATCGCTACTTCCCCCCTCTTTCGGCCAGGCCGTGAAATCCCGCACCGCGGACCTTCAAATGTGCCGCATATACTCGGCACAACATCTCACGATATAATTAGGGTTAAAATGTTAACATCGCAAACTGCAATACCGACCCAAATTTTCTAGACGTATTCTTGAATGTTACTTCTAATTCTAAAAATATTTCCCAAAATTAACATAAATAGCAAAAAACGTACAATAGAAGTTAATAATAAAATTCCGGACAGGTGTTAAAATCTCGCCCGGACACCCTAAAAAAGAGGACATGTCCGGGAAAAACCGGACGTCTGGTAACCCTAGATGAGAGTGATGATGAAGTTTCAACAGCGGCGAGACGGAACGTTGTGCACTAACTCAATTATAATTTCTTAATAACTTATTGTGCTACGAAGACGTGAGCTAGTACTGAAATGAATGCAGGGCTAACGTCTCTTGGAAGGGAGGGCTAGGTAGGGACGCGTAACCTTGAACAGACCAATCAGATTGCTAGAGAGGTGTCTGTGGCGGGGAAAGCCGCGATGTGAAATTACCAAATTTGGTACCTTCTAAATCGCGATGTAAAGCGCTATCTCGACCTCCAACTGAATCGCCCCGTTATGCGCACTCCAGTAAAATCCCGTGTGTTTGATGCCATTTGGATAGACCGCGATGCAAACCGCGACCTCCACTTCGACCTCCTCGCTATGTCCTTACTTTCGCCAAGGAGACGAATTTAAAAAGCAATGCATAAAGAGAATAAAACGAGCGACGAAGGGTGGACGGCCATTCACGGTTCATACTTTCGATTAAATCTTCTATTTGAGCAAAATGCATGCGTAGAACATATCGTAAGACCAGCAGCTCAGTTTTCTCTATTCAAGCACAGTTTTGAATGGCAATGTTATGATTAAGGGAATTTAATCACCGAGTAAGATCGTAATAATAATGTTATCTAAAGTAGCGTTTCTCAACCGCCAGTCCGCGGTACAGTACCTATTGGCCGGTCCGTGATATTCCATTTTTCTCATAAAAGTTTTAATGGGTTAATGAAAGGCTTGCGTTTTCAGTTGCCAAATGATTGGTGGTTTAAAATTGATTTTAGTGGTCTTTGTGGATTGTTCAGATAATACATCAGTCCACGGTAAACTTTCTGTTATTGCACCGGTCGGCGATGAACTTCCAAATGAGAACCGCTGATCTAAAGGAATGTGTGACGAATCTTTATCCATTAAAAGGACGACGAATAAATAAAATGATAAAATAAATTTGGTATTATTAAAAACGCAGAGAAAACCTGGAAAAATAAACTATCGAAAACGTAAGAATTGGTTTCAGAATTTTGTCATATAATGAATGCTGACATGATTTCCACTTCCGCAGTTGAAAAGGTTATTTCTGGGAAAATCAATATTCAACTTAGGTAACATGAATACTTAGAACGAAAAAACATTCTTTTTATAACGCAAAATCAAAGGAAATCGACGAGATTTCTCAAATATCGAAGCGAATCATTCGCTGATCGCCTCTTCCCACGCTAATAAAAACAGCACACATGATAATTAAAAGACTAAATTAATGAAAGAAAAATACTTTTAATTTACATCGGCTGAGATAAGCAGCGTCAAGTTCGAGGTAATCAATAGAAGCAACAGCGTTTATTTACTCAGAACTCCATGGTGCACGGGCAACCTCACCTTAGCGGAACAAATATCATGGTACGCTTTAACGCTCCTCTCCTCCCTGGGCGACAGTCGGCGTGCGAGTGGGGTGGTGGAGGAGAGGGGAAGGGGGAGGTGAGTGAGAGGGGGGAAGGGGAAGAAGAGAAGAGGAGACTCATGCTTGTACAACACTTATTATTATACCCTCCGTTGCCTTGCAACGAGGAAGAAGATGAAAGAGAAACCCGAATTCGCGAGAGCTACGATGGAAACGTATTTCGGGTTGTTTTTTATTCCATCTCTCTCCCTCTCCATGTTGCTTGGACGTCCAGACCCTTCCGGATGATATCTTTCTCTCTCCTTCTCTGACCTTTTGGCCACTCCATACTCTCTCCTCTCCTCTAACTTTCTCCACCTTCTCTCGCTCTCTCCACTCCTCTCAGTTTTTCCTCAGATTTTTCTTTTTATCCCTCTCTCTCTCTCTTCCACGTACCTTTCGCGACCTCTACCCTTATCTTTCCTTCTATAAATCCTATTCTGTTTTTCTTATCTCCTTTTATCCAGCTCCCTCTCTCTCTCTCTCCTCAAAACAAGATGGAATAACTTCGTCTCAATCTCGCTCCAGTTAAGACCTTATTCAATTCGATTCTACTTTATTTCATATCTATATCCTCTATCTCTGCGTTCTCTCTTTTCTCTATTCACTCTCCATTTCTCTCTCTCTCTTCCTTTCTCCATCCCTCTTCATCTCTCTCCCTATTACTATTTCTCACTTCCTCTCTCTCTCCATCTTTCTCTCTCCTCCTCTCTCTTCCCCTCTCTCTCCCCCTCTCTCTTCCACTCTCTCTTCCCCTGTCTCCCTCTTCCTCCCTCTTCCTCTCTCTTCTTCTATCTACCACTCTTCCTGTCTCCCTCTTCCTCTCTCTTCTTCCTTTCTCTCTCTCTTCCTCTCGCTCTCTCTTCCTCTTTCCCCCTCTTCCTCTCTCCCACTCTTCTTTTCTCCCTCTTCCTTTTCCTTTATTCCTCTCTTCCTCTTCCTTTATTCCTCTCTTCCTCTTCCTCTCATCCTCTTCCTCTCTTCCTCTCATCCTCTTCCTCTCATCCTCTTCCTCTCTTCCTCTGCCTCTCTCTTCCTCTTCTTCTTTCTTCCCCTCTTTCTCCCTCTCCTTCTCTTCCTCTCTCCCTCCATCTCCTTTCTCTCTCTCTCCTTTTCCTCTCTATCTCTCTTTTCATCGCGAGTAACTAATGCTGAAAACATGAAGCTCGCATATGGCGGACTCTTTTTAGAAATCCAAATATCCCGGAGGTATTTTTTCTCCCAAACTTGGGTCAATATGGAGAAAGAGGACGTGCGCGTTTGAAACACTTGGTGTGAGCGAGTCGCGTGTGCGTTCGCACTAAAGCCATATTATTGCGAATTTCTGTATTGGGCTACAAAATACGTTTCTGACAGAACAATTCCTAATTCAAAACCCGTCCATGGATTTTTTCCTGGAGAAAAATTATGCGTGTAAATCAATAGATACGCAGGCTACAATGTCGTGTAGGTTATTTTTCCAGCCAAAAATTTTAGATGGCAATTTCGTCATGCTTAAAAACTCGCGATGAAATCTACTTTAACTTAACAGATAAATCTATTAACATCAAAAGTAACAAGGTCAGTTTTGTATAGATGTAACGCAAATGCTGGAAGAATAGCTATTATATGAAATGTATTTAAATTTAATAAATTTTTTAAACAAATGGCTATTTTTAATTATTTGAAATCAAATTTTGCAAAGAGTTATTTAACTATACTGATAAAAGAATTTCCCAATGGATTTGGTGATAAGAGACTTTTTGTGTTACTAGTTTTATCTGATCTTCCTGTGATAATGGAGTACAGCTCAAGGGATTAAGAAATACTATTTTTAAGAGTATTCAATCACGTAATATGAATATAAGAATGCGACAGGCACATTAGTAGCACGTAATATAGTTTTTCTTATTCCAGGCGCAGGTTTTTGCTTTACAATTAGATAATAACACCTCTACACTCATCAAAACCTTAGTTAAAGGACAAGATATCTACATAAACTTACAAAGCATACACCTGTCATTATTAGTAACATATTTCTTTGAATTAATTTTTATTCTTGCATTAAACCGCATTGACACTGTGCCGACCTGTTCGGCCTTATGGGTGGCAAATGAAGTAATCTGAATTACTTTAAAGAAAGGAAAATATTTTTCAATGTCGGAGGTTCATTGAACTTTCTGTTAACTCTATATTCTCCCAGGATCTGGCTATATTTACAGTTTCTGGTATGTTTGGCTTCAAATATATGTGTGAAATATATTCATCCATGCTAAAACAGGAAAATAAATGACTCTAAGTCAACTGTCTGTTTAAGTAGTAGCGTTTATGTTTATATTCATTTTAACTTGTTGACATGTCATATGGATAAAAAATGGTTGATAAAAATGAAATATAACTGAGAACATTTTAAACTGCGCTGAATAGAGGATGTCCTTAATTCTACTTTTTATAGAAAAACACATTTTCCCGATAATATGTATATTTACAATGACAATCAATAATAAAATGTCAACGTGTAACTTTTTTATTTATAGCGTGGTATGTCACAGTAAGGAGGACAATTTTATAATGGATAAAAAATGAAAAAGACAATTTGAAAGAAAAATTGGTGTATTAAAAGAGCGTTTAAAATCAATTTTAATAGCAGATTTTATTTTTATCTTTCACAGTTGAGTTTTTTGGAACATGAATGACATAAATTATAGTGATTATTTGAGGTATCATGGTACTAGCACGCTGATATAATTTCTAAAGTAAAGATGCAGATAAATTGTGACACAAGATGGTGTTTGGGATTATTTTAATCTTTTAGATAAATAGATTCATTTTCAATTTAAAAGAGAAGAAGAGAAACTCGAATTAGCCTTTGAATTTAGAGTGAAAAACAGAATCTTAAGGACGGAGTAAGGCTGTACTTTTAAAGTCATATGAAGAATTACATCGTAGATTTTGCGCTTTACAAGGGAAATTTTGCTCTAAGGTTAAATTTAATGAAGAGTTATTAAATGTCATCACCAGATATATATCAGAATAGTTGGCAAGTTATTTAGAAAACTAATCATCCCCTTTCCCTTATTCAGACAATATAATCCTCTTAAACAATCACATTAATGTAACAACTCGATCTGACAGGACATAAATTTTAAATGAAATAATGAACGACGAAGTAGCGGAAAGTGACTCTTAACCTTCAGCAAATATTTTCTCGAAAGTATAAACGAAAAAGGTCCTTATTTCTTCGAAAAGAAAAAGAAAAGAGGAGAGATTAAAAAAAAGCGGCGAGTTTCGCAAAAGAGCTTTCACTCTCTTATCTTCAACGTAATCGCCCTCGCGAATCACCTGCCACCAGAGAAGGGGAGAATGGACTCAAGTAAGATGTAACTATTCAAATAGTAATTCCCCTTTTTATTTATTGCGTCAGTATTTTTTATCGCCACAGAAAAATGAAAGGCAGTCGCAAAATTTTAATAAAAAGAAGTGAAAAATGTGCGAACGTAAAAACTTAACGTAAAAAAATAATAATAAAAATAAAGAAAAAATCCGGTTAGGATGGGCCAATTCAATTTTCCGCCCGTGGGCCATTTAAGCCGCGCATTCCTCTCTCTATCCGTACACCCACCCCCACCCCCATACCACACCACACACCGCCTTACTAAACCGAAAATAGCCCTCTCTCTTCCCCCTCTCTCCTCCCCCTCTCTTCTCCACCCATTCGGGCCATTTTCCGCCGAAACACGCGGGTCTGAAAAAAAGAATGATTTGCCGTCGGAATGTCCACCTGGCTCACGGCGGCAATAATGTCGAGAGTTAGGGCAAGGCGGCTCGGAGGCAGATGGAAAATGGCTTTCGGAAGGCTTTCACTTTTCCCGACCGATTTCTTTATTGCCCTCTCGGCCGAATGCAGGGGGGGAGGAGGAACGGGTGTGGGAGGGAGGGGAGGATTGTGAGAGAGGATTGGAGGTCAGAGCGAGAAGAAGGGTTGGGAGAGGGAGGGAAGAATGGGTTATTAGATCACGAGCCTCCCCACTCTCTCTGCGTTGGCGGATTGCATCGAATTTCGTTCCGAACGCGTCCGAGCGGATGCAGCCGTCCGTATGGAGAGTTCGGGAAAAAATTGAAGGCGGCCGGGCGAAACTGAAACATCATGCGAGCGAGGAAAAAAACAACTCGTAAATTCGTTTTTAAATTTGGGCGAGATATATTTTTCTCGCGTGCTCTGATCCTATTGTGAATTCTATATAGCCGTGACGTCCATTTGTTAAAAAAATTAGTGTATTTTCGCCTACGCGGCCGTCAAATGTTTTTTCCCGCGGAGGAAAGCGATATATCGAAATTCTCTTGTCGTAAAAATTTTTATACCATCTTATCTTACATTTATTGAAATTGTCGCGACGATGCTGTCAGATTTTTTGGATTGAGGTCATATCATGAAGTCGTTTTTGGTTGGTTCACTTTTATATTAATAGTTTTTATCTGCAGTTAAGAACTTTTATGGAAATTAAAAAAATATATAAATTTAGGTCAGTAAAGATACGACGGAAAGTCATCTTGAAAAATTTTAAGCGGCTTTTTTGAGTGAAAGGGACGAAACAAGAACTGTTTCTTCTAATGAGTTAATCTGAGAATGTTTTTTAAGCTCACTTGGACGTTGCGTAGGCTGATAAAATTGTAGTTCGGTCATCAACGAGATATATCTAATTATAAAACATAAATATTACAATAACAATGCATAAATATAAAAATGTTTTACGATGTGTCGAATACTTTAAGATTTTGATAGCAAAGCAAAAATACATTTATTTTCAAATTAATCCTATAACATTAAAATTTAAAATTATTATTCGAACATTCAGGTGAGGTTAAATTTGAAATTATGTGAGCTTTCTCCATTAAAGGAAAAGCTAGAAGACTGCAAGAATGAGAGAGCAAAATAGGACTTATAGTCAATAGTTTCTCAATCGGTAGTTTGCGCTTAAACGCGATTGTCGTGCAAAAGGATCCATAAACAGCAAAATTTATGGCTATCACGATGGAATAATTACTAAATGTAAATAATAAAACAAGAAAAATAAAAATACTATGAGTAAAACCAACGACTACATGAAGTATACGATCGTAAATGAAAACGAATTTGGCAGACAGAGCTATTGACTGCGGGCAAAGGATGGGATGAGAAAAATTCATAACAGCAGAGATCGTTTCATCATTTCGTAATAGCGTAATACGCATGCAGAATATTTATTGCTCCAAACAACGGTGGTCGTGACGCGACATGACGATGATTTTTAATTCACAGCATTAACTAAACGACCGATCTTCAGAATCACCCTTTTGATTTTCTCAGCATCTTCGGAAATCTTATTAACGGACGATGAGAATCCTGATTCATTGCGGCTATTTTCATCCGAGCGAGAGAGAGAGAAACATATTTCGTGGATCGTTAAATAAAAAGAAATTTCCGTCTTCGCATCTCGCGGAAACACGGACGGCGATCTTGCCCTTCTCGGGTTTCGTAAGCGTCTCGACATTTCATTATATTCCGCAAGTCACCGCGGCGTCGGAACAAAAGTTCAAAGTTCAACGAAACCTCGCATGAATTATGTGGAAAAGAGCCTCAAAAAATACCCCAATCAAACGCTAGAGGGGAGAGTTTCAAAAAAGCAGCCCAAGGGGAGAGAAAAACTTAAAAAAATAGAACATGCTCGAAGGGCAGATCTTTCGAAAGATTTTCTACGCTCACTTTTGCGGCAACAAACACCGAAAGTTAGGAAACATCGCCGACGCCCTCCTGCGGCAAGATCTTGTACTTCTGGGGAGAGGAAATTTCGGAAAAAAGAGAAGTATCCACAATGGATACTCCTTTCGCTCAAAATGCTGCGTGGAGGAGGAGGGGTTGAACGGAGGTCGACGGAGGTCGTGGAACGGCGGGACGCTTAAACATTTCGCGCGTTATTTTTTCACCCTCTCGCAAAACGGCCAGTTTGATCAGGAGGGGAGAGGGCGGACGAGCAAGCCAAAGAGAGAGAGATAGGAAAGAGGCAGCAAGGCGTTACGGCCAATCACGTCCGGGCGATTTGACGAGGAGATCTCACGGAGATTAGCTGGAGATTTGGCAACGAGGCAGAGATATCAAGCCCGAAGCGTGGAGGAACGGGGGTTAAGGGTGTAAGGTAGGGTGCGGAGATATTATTCGGCGATAAAGAACGAGTAGGAAGAGAAGTTTAAAGGAAGAGTGAAAAGATAGCAGGAGGACAACGGTTCGGATAGACGACCCATCAAGGCTTTTTAAAAAGAGATTGAGTTTTAGGATAGGGAAAAAAGGGGACCTTGTATCATTTTCAAAAAAGAGCTTGAATGCAGACTTTAAAGGCTGTCGAGGAGACCACTGGATGAGAGATACGCGGAGCGTTATCATCGGGGGATGAAAACGGATTCCGATAGTATTTTGGGAGCGCGTTTGGAAGGGAATGTCTGCGGGGGCGGGGGGGGGGGGGTGGTTCAGAGCGAGGACACATAAATGCGGCAAAAGGTGTCAGAGAAACAGAGAGATGGATGCGGTGGAGGCAAGAGGAAGGTCGGCAGCAGAGGGAGGCTTGATTGACGGGTCAATGAGTCGGAAGGCATTCATTGTGGAGTGCACGGGAAAGCAGAACGGCTGAAGGGAAGAGAGAGAGAGAGGGGGGTTTGGAGATTGGGAAGGAACGCTGAGTGGGTTTGCGGGAGGAGTTGTCAGAATAGGAGAAATATGCGGTGTATGGAGAGAAAGGGAGGACGAGGAGGGAGGCGAGGGGAGAGAGAGAGAGAGAGAGAGAGAGAGAGAGAGAGAGAGAGAGAGAGAGAGAGAGATTGGCGGTAGAGGAGGAAATGGAATGGATGACCTATGGAGAAGACAGATGAAGGGAGAAATTCGTGACGAAGCGGGAATGGTGATGGAGAAGGGGAGAGAAGTGGGAGGATGGAGGTTTAGGAGAGCGAAGGTGGAGTGGGGAGGGAGTGAGAGGAGAAATACCGAAAGACGGAGTGTAATCGCGCGATCACTCGCCCGTTTCACTACTTCGCCTATTCGATGTGACAAATGACTGTCTGGATATCGGTTTTGATGCACAGGTTTCTTTTCCACGCGTGTCGAAATGATTGCCGTAGGATTATTTTATATGTTGCCCAACCTTCCAGAGACTTAACGGCTTAGACAATAATAAGAACGAGATGTATTCCGTTTTGATGTTTTGAAGCGATTGCGAGCGAGCGATGTAACGAAATCCGTGTCATAGAAACGTGTTTCTTGTTTTCAAATGGTCCCTCCGCTTGGAGAAACCGCGTTTTCACTTCACCCTCACGCGTATACGTTTTTTCGTTTCTTCAAACGGGTCGGAATGTTATTAAAAGTTTTATAACATCTCGCACCAATTCCCCCGGAGGAATCCTTAGGGGAGGATAAGAGCGGAAGTGATGTAACACCTAAGTTACGGCAACCTTTGAAGTAACCGCAATTTCTTATGAGCACTTTCATTGCAACCGCAAAGAGCACGCGGACTTTCGTTTTATAGCCGACATTTTTATAGTAAGTTAATTTCAACCCGCCATGAAATATATATTGTTTGTTATATCGCTCTAATCGAAACATTACTGTCAAGACTCTTGATTGAATTTTAACGTTATTATTTGACAATATATCGATCAAACTACTTCGTTATGATCTCAAGATTTTAGTAGATGAAAAATATGCAATGTCATCCCGTAGAATGAAAAATGAAGGTTCTTTCTAAAAATTTTCTAATCTCATCTAAAAGTATAATGATAAATAAGGTTGACCTGTACCATTCGTTTTGAGAAACGAAAGGGATATCTTCATTATACTATCGATGGAAGAAAAAATTACGCTTTCCTTTTATAACAATAAACGTTTGCTGAAAATAAACTAGGTTATGATTTAAGTAAGAAATTTCAGAATTGTTAAATCTTTGAATGGGTCAATGATGACGTCTCATAGCATATAATATTGAATTTAATAAATTTAAGTAAGACATTAAAATTCCCTGAGTTCTCGCCGTTTATTCTTATACTAGTGTAGTTGCCAATCAAAAAAGACGGCTATGCATAAATAAAGTATTAAGATTAAGGCTCTTCCCATTCCTCACTCTCATTTTCCTCCCTCCCTCCTATTCTCCTCCCTCTCTCCCTTCCATTCTCTTCCCTCTCTCCCTCCTATTCTCCTTATATATCTCTCTCTCCTATTCTCCTCCCTCTATCCCTTCCATCCTTCTTTTACCCCTCTCTCTCTTCCTCCCTCCCATTCTCCTTCCTTTCTTCCTACCATTTCCTTTGCTCTCCCCTTCACACTATTCCCTCAAAATATGGTTATCTCTCTCAGCGTGATATCAAACCACTAAAATGCTTATTCTGTCTTATGGTCATTATCTCTGTAACGCTCTGTATCTCAACCATTTTTAATCCTATCGATCTCAAACTTTGCACATATACTCTCATAATTAAGTCCTCACAAAAAAATTTGGATCCACTCAGAGTAGAAGATTTCATCCCAGGACTCATTTTTGAGGTTGGGCGCCGCAAGCGCCAGGAGCAAACTCCTAGTACGTACATATATAAATTTCACACACACAAAATATTTATTTGTTATGTTTTACTCTAAACAACTTTTATATACCAAAAACTATTAAAACTTTCTGGAACATAATATTATGCGAATTTTTTATTTTTTTATCTTTTAGTGCATATAAAACGTTGTTTCATTAAAATAAAATTATAAATTTTATTTTCCTAAATGTATTTACGTTTGTTACATTTTTAGTCTTAGATACACTGAAGATTTCAACCGTGGAAGTTGTTAATCGAATTCGAATCCAAGATGGAGCGGCTTTTTATGTCCGCTAAACTTCAACGCAGGTCACTGCTCTCTCTCTCTCTCCACCAGAATATTTATTTCTTTCAATGTTCTCCTCCATCTCAGCTCTTAAAGAGTATTCGCTCACTTCTTTTGCGAACATGATTAACCAAGTTTCTTAGCGTGAAGCACTCAAAAGGGCGGACGACCAGGACTGAATACGCGGGAATGGCAAACGAAAGAAATTAAACTCACCTCAAGGAGAAATAAATTTTAAACGAGCCAATTGAAAATTTCCATATTTAAATACACTCCTTATCTAAGGTGAGAAGTCCTCCTACCAAGATGCCCATTTACATGATTAAGTTACCGAATTAGAAGGATGGACACACACACACACATATATACATACATGCATACATATATATATATATATATATATATATATATATATATATATATATATATATATATATATATATATATATATACACACACACACACACACAAACACAAGAAGTTTTTTTTAAAATGGGCTCATTCCTCGCATTTGCATTTCAAAAGGATTCAGGATGATCACACGCAAGGAGGAGGAGGAACGAGGGAGCTATTGGGGTCAAGGGGCCAAAAGGCCCGCATCCATTTAAACATAAGAAGGGATGGAATACACCTCAAGCGAGAGACCAGAGACTATGGAATCGGTTTCCATCGGATTTAGATTGCTGAAAAGTCATCGACATCAATAGGGAATGTTCGATTCGACAGGTAAAGTAGCAACAACTTCGCCAATTAACCTGCATTTTCCCGTAATGGTGATTGGCAGATCATTATTAATTCATTTTTAATAGCCTACGTATATTAATTTCGTCGTAATGTGCCTGGGTGTGTCGCACCGATATGGAAGTGGTAGACTCGGGATAGAAGAGAAACTGAATCTAGGCAGTAATGTAGACATAGACGTGACAACATCAGGAAAAATCTGAAAACTTAGAAATGTGGACTAGGTGTATGAAAAATTATTTTCCCATAAGAAATACATTGCGACGCCATTTATATACATAACATTGCTTTAGCTAGTTAGTCTGAAGGTACTGACTTGAAACTTATACAGCTGTACGTACAGCCGAAAGAATGATTTATATTTCTCTCGAAGGGAATCCATGCCGAATTAACTTAAATATTCGTTTGATGCCAGAAAAACGCGAATTTTTCGAAATTTTAAAAATGAGAAATACTAATGCTATGGAAACGAGTCCAAATAGTTTAACTCTTTTAAATAAGATATGCAGGGAGAGAATATAGAGGGAGATGTAGAGATTTTTATAGTGTGAAAAGAAGGAACGAGAAGAAAGACGTAAAGCTATTTTTACTGCGACTTTTTTAAACACGATTCGAATATTCTAATACTAGCTGAAATTGCCCGGCGTTGCTCGGGTCTTTAATTCAAGACAAAAAATAATGAGCAAGATTCGAGAATAAAACCAAGTAATGAAGCCAGGTTAATTTTTATTGCAGTGCTTAATGGTGTGCAATATTTCTTGTCTTCCCATCTTTTTCCCAAATAAATAAATTTGTTCTGCATCCTTCATCGATAAATTTGGCGACTGTATTTTTTATCAAATGATCATAAACAATCGACGGAATAATTTTTGAAATATCCTTATTTCACTCGAAGTGATTTCCAGTGGGAGAAACTGCATCATATTATGTGGTCATGAATATCAAAAACATTAAAAACATGGGCAGGAAATGAAACCGTTGGATACATGTTTGAAGATATATTCAAATTTAGCTTAACCATACGTTATCCCACGCAAAGGCTGATTTTGTTGGTCTAATTTGTCACGTGAATACTTTAAAGTTAAACCTACGAAACAAAATGAGATCCCGAACTTTGAAATCGAATTTGGTGATAAAAGGTGTGATGGCATGACATGGAAAGTGTTATTATAATCTAATAAGCATAATTGGCATAAATTTTAAACTTTACCAAACGTTCTCCATTGCTTAATTACGCAAGCGATGTTTACATTAACATTTACTATTTTATCTATTGTATTATAAAGTTTTACCATTAATATAATTACGCATTAACGTCTTACTTAATATTCACATGGAAAGATGCACCGAATCCTTGAAAGCAGCAATAAAATTATGTGGATTATGTCAATATCATTAGCCAAAACGTAAACTATAAACAACATCTTGGTTACCGAACAAATGTAAGTAGATGTATCGATATATGTTGCGAGAAATCTTAATGTTTCAATGGTAAAGGATAACAACGTCCTAATATTCCTTAAAAATCGTTTGACTCAGTTTAAAAGTATTCATAGACTATATGTAATCCATTTGTACCCCATATCTTGGCGAGGATTTTCCTTGCATTAATATTTACGTGGCTATCTCTTTTTGAAAAGTACAACAATTGAGAAATTTAGTTTTGTTGCCGCCTGGAAAATGTTAATAAATTTTGCGCTTAAAGGATAATTTCGAGCAATTTAACATGTAATACATGAACAGAATTAAAATATTCCGTCATTCGTACGTAAAACAAGCAATTTTAGTCATCGTAAGTTAACATTTAGGTATATTTACATTCACATCAGTGAAGGGCTGCATGGCATTTTGGGGTTTCTCCACACCATTTCCCATGCATTCTTATGGAAATAGTATTTCGTTGACCCTACGGGGTATGAGAGACCCCACGGTCTGGAAACCTAGAATAAAACCTTCCCTTCGTCCGTAGCATGGCCCATGAAACTTTTGAATTCGACGGCTCTTATTATGTCCGAGTTAATAGCGCACAAACATTCTATTTTATATATTAGATAACGAAATACATGAAGGTTCTTTTAAAATTATTTCTTAAGTAATTCATATTACCTGTGAAAATGCATGTTTTTATTACTTTTTCCAGTCTACCTTAACCGTTACAATTGCAAGCAACGTCGCAACGAGCATTCTAGCATCTATCAACATAGTATATATAAAACATTTGCTTTAACATCAGATCATCATTTTTACGTCGAAAATTTAGTTTTAATTTATCGCATACATATTTTATATCTGTGTGTTTACGTGTATCTCGTTTATTCTTCACACAAATACCATAAATGAAGTTATTCTTATGCCGTCAAAGCAAGCTGACAGGTTCGACAGTTATGTGGGAGGGAAGCTTAAAAGGGGAAATGAGATGCTCGCGGCAACACTGCGGGTCAGAGCGTCGGAGTTGAGGCCTTTCGACACACAGAGATCCTGGCTACGTGACAGCGGAGATGCGTAGTCTGCCAATAGAGCGGCGAAGTCATTTACATTAAATTACACGACTTTTTTGATGAATCGAAAATTATTCAGTTAGATGATGGGACAATTATTTCGTAAAAAGACTGGAGAATATCTAGAACTGATTAGCGCGAATCTCGTCGGAGACCAATTGTGTATCACCACTCACCACGCGGAGTGGCATTCAGCGTTTGGAAGAATTCCGTTTTTGCGATAATGCAAACATTCATGAGCATGGGAAGTTATTGTGTTCACTTTAATGTGTGCCCGCTTGCTTGATTGTGATAATATGGTTTAATGGACATTATGTATTTGTATCATTATACGTTCTTTGCACGAAGTTAACGCATATAGGGGAGGTCGTTTCCGTCCGTCCGTCCGTCCGCATGTTAAAATTCGGAAACCGCTGGAAGTATTACGATGAAATTTGGTATTGGGGAATTTTGCTAAAATTGGTCGACCGGTTCCAATTTTGGTTAAAATCGGACAATTATTATGACCACTTTACATGACCTACAAATAGTTGACAATGTTCCTTTGTTTCAACTCGGGAACCGCTGGAGGTATTTCCATTAAATTTGGTATAGGGGAGTTTTGCTAAAATTGGTAAAGTGATTCCAATTTTGGTTAAAATCTGACAATAATTACGACCACTTTACATGAAGACCTACATGTAGTTAATAATGTTCCTTTGTTTCAACCCGGGAACTGGTGGACATTTAGATTAAAATTTGGTACTAAGATGTTTTATTAAAATTTGTTGACCGATTCCAATTTTGGTTAAAATCGGACAATAATAACGACAACTTTACATAAGGACACGTATTTTACAACACCGCACTAGCTTCTCGTTAAATGCTCATCTGAGCGAACTCCGACATGGAGTAGTACACCTTTCCAATCGTGTTACTTAAAGGGGCGCTAATGGAAACGTATTAAGATAAATGTACAAGTAACGAAATTATTGTAAAACCAAAATCTATATAAATGCATATTAATTCATTAAGATAATGTATATGTTATGTAATGTTATGTGATGATAATAGCATTTCTAAAAGGTATGACAAAGAAAAGTTATTATCATAATGTATATTTCGTGAAAATTCTAAGTAAATGATGGCGTCGGGCGGACAACACCTACCGGTCGCACAAAAAATAAAAAATATTTAGGTAACTTCTCATGAATGGGTGTAGGATCATACAGAAAAAAATACATTCAGAACCAAAATTTAATTTTTGTAGCATCGGTAACTCAAATGACGAAAAAAGAGGAATAGAAACGAGGAAAATTTGATTTGAACAGTAAACGGTTGGGTTTTGAAATAATTAAATACGGACTATGAGAACCCAAGTACTGAACTGAAAAATATAACTATACTAATATAACTACTAGCAAGCCTCTTTGTTGTTTTTAGTTACCTTCTAATTTTGAAAAATTCCTAAGTTTCTTTCGTATAGCATTAAAATTTAGTTGCAAACCTGCGCCAAGTGTAGTGTAGTGCTGTCGATTCGACTCAGGTTGAACCGTAAAAAGTTTGAGCTTTCCACTTTGGTCGAACGATCTAAGTCGTTCGGCCCAGGTCGACCCATGTAAACGGACCTTTACTGATCTAATTACTCGCTGTCAAGAGGGGAGCAGACCCCGCCTAGGGACTCTCAAGGGAAAATGTGCGACAATATGAATTTCCACGGGAGATTACTTACTACTACATTAATTGTTTAAGAAAACATTTCGTTTTATTTCTTGAGACTAAAAAGTAAAAAAATAAAATAATTTAAAATAAATTTAAAAAATAACTGTACACATTGCATTAAAAAGTGAAAAATAAAATTTGATTTACTAGGCTTGATTTAAAAAGTTAAAAATAACTTTTGATTTAATAGAGTTGATTTAATACTTTTGTACAAGTTATATGGCTTTTAACCATCTTTCATTTTTGAAAAACCATATAACTTTTACAAAATATTAAATCAAGTCTAGTAAAACAACATTTATTTTTCACTTTTTAGTGCAATATATAAAAGTTGTCTAAAAATATTTGTAATTATTTTATGTTCTTTAGTAAAATCTTCGTTACCAGAATATGCTGGTTTTATTTTTGGAGTTGTGCTGTCGGCTTTCGACGTAGGACGTCATCATGCCAGACACAGGCGAGAAGGCTCACTCTGAAAATCATGTAATCTGATTGGCTACGTAAGCGGATCAAAGTTTACGGTTAATTGAGCATGAGTATGGAGCAGATGAAATCCAAAGAGAGAGAGAGATACGAAGATTATTCTTCAATAAAATTTAACGGAAACATTTCTATTAAGAATGTTACCTACACGACATAAGAGACCAATGGAATGCGAGATTGAAGTGAAAGCAAAATTAATCGATAGAAAGAAGAATATATACGCATTCCCCATCTTTTCTTCTGCGCAAATGCTCGGTAAACTGGGTGATCATGCATCACTTTCCCTCGCAGGACATTAAAAGAAATTATTCCTCACAATATTAACAAGATTGGAAAGGTGTACTCCATGTCGGAGTACACGGAGTTTCTAAATGTGTTCTTTGAGATTTCACAATGTTCTCAATATTTTTCGCTCAGATGAGAATTTAACGAGGAGAAAGCTAGGCACATTGTAAAATACATGTAGGTCTTAATGTAAATTAGTCGTAAATAATGTCTGATTTTAATCAAAATTGGAATCGGTCAATTAATTTAACAAAAATCCCCAATACCAAATTTCATCATAATACATCAAGCGGTTCCCGAGTTGAAACAAAGGAACATTGTCAACTATTTGTAGGTCTTCATGTAAAGTGGTCGTAATTGTCGCCCTATTTTAACCAGAATTGGTATTGGTCGACCAATTTAGTAAAACTTTCCAATACGAATTATTAAAATATGTCAAGTGGTTCCCGAGTTCAAACAGGAACACTGTAAACTACATGTAGATCTTTATGTAAAGTAGTCCTAATAGTTATCCTACTTTAACCAAAATTGGAATCTGTCAATTAATTTAACAAAAATCCCCAATACCAAATTTCACCACAATACGTCCAGCGGTTCCCGAGTAGAAACAAAGGAACATTGTCAACTGTTTGTAGGTCTTTATGTCAAGTGGTCGTCATTCCTGTTCAATTTTAACCAAAATTAGAATCAGTCGACCAATTTTAGCAAAACTCCCCAATACCAAATTTCATCGAAATATATCAAGTGGTTCCCGAGTTGAAACAATGGAACATTGCCAACTATTTGTAAGTCATGTAAAGTGGTCGTAATTATTGTCAGATTTTAACCAAAATTGGAATCGCTTTACCAATTTTAGCAATACTCACCAATACCAAATTTTATCAAAATACGTCTAGTGGTTCCCGAGTTGAAACGAAGGAACATTGTAGGTCTTCATGTAAAGTGGTCATCATTGTTTTTCGATTTTAACCAAAATTGATATCTGGCGACCAATTTTAGCAAAATTCTCCAATACCAAATTTCATCATAGTACGTCCGGCGGTTTCCAGCCACTAAATTAATCGATCGGGTAAGAGAAACAATTGAATTTACATAAATTCCTTCCGGTAAGTTTCTCACTTATCTCTGTACGATTTTAATATCACTTATAAAACGAAATCATGCAGAATATTTTAGGTTAACTCATTTTTTCGAAACGGATGATATTAGAATTAACACTGCCGGCGTCGAAATTCTCGTTATTTTCGTTCTTCGGTATTTCTGTCACCCTCTCTAAATTTAAGTCTCAACATTTTATATTTTACGTCAAAAGGCGGTTTTTATTTTGGGCGAGGTCTCTTCTAATTAACGACCCAGAAAAAATATTCACTCCGCGGTTCGGAAATTCCGTTGAAAAATTTTATTTGAAAATAAGACAAAAAGAGAGGTTTTTTTCGGACCTTGAGCCGTAAAAGAGGAACTTCCGAAAGGGCGGAAACGGAGAAAGAGAGTTCAAAGTTGGCGAAAACGTTTCAAAGTGGAACATCTCTAACGATCTTTCGTTCCGAGAGGTACACGTACGGTACACGTGTTTGGCACCCGTACATATATATACAACTATATGTATGTATGTCTTTGACATTTTGTGAGAACGTTAACTTGAGACAGTTTAGTTTCCCTTTTTAAGGGTCAAGTCTCGGACCACCCAAAAAGGGCCCTTCTTGCTATCACGTGGACGGTTTGCCAGTCGACGTTCTTTTATTTCTCTCCTTGGGGCGGAGAAGGGCCGTTCGTTAGGGGAGGGCGGCCACGCCCACCCCACTCCGTGTCCCCTCCCGCCGCCCCTCCCCGCCCTCTCTTCCTTCACTTATCTCTCTCAACCATCTTCCCTAGACTGACTCCTATTTTCCCTCTTCTTCTTTAACCATATTCTCCCTCCTCTTCTATTTAACTTCATTCTCTGTCCTATGCGCATCTTTTCCCCCCCCTCACCTATCCTTTCTCTCTCGCTCTGCCTTTCATCTCCTTCCTCATTCCTCTCCTATCTCCTTCTCTTCATTCTTTGTCTAATTTTCCCTGTTCTTTTCCTTTGATTTCCCTCATCATTCCTTACTTTCTTACAGTGCTGTTTTTCCAACGCGAAAGAGGCGAGTGGGGCAAAAATACGAAATGAATCTAAATATGAGTAAGGTCATTGAATTACGTATAATTTTAATTCATTTGTTGTAAGTTATGCAGATTAGTATTTTTTGCATTGGGGTTTCGGAACGGCGTTCCGGCAGAAAAAATCACCGCTTTCTTATGTGCACTCTTTATTTTCTCTCTGTCGTCATATTCCCTTCCATCTCCTTTAGTACTTTCTCTCTTTCTTTCTAATCCCCATTCCTTATCCTTTTCTTTTACCCCTGTCCTTTTACATTTCTCTTCCTCTCTTATTTTTCATGTCTTTTCCTCCCCATTTCCCCTTCTTTTCCAATCTGCCTCCTTTTATTTTGCCACTTATTCACCCTCCAACTTCTGCCGCCCATTTTCCCGCTCTCTTCCCGTCCTTTCTCTCTCTTCCCTTCTCTCCTTCCTCCCGTTCTCCTATTCCCCTCCCGTCATTCCCTTCACGCCGCGTCGCCTTTTTCTCCTCTTCCTTTGTATTTCCGCTTTCTCCGCATCCGGGTTGGATCAGATAGTCTAGGAAAAGTGACCTACGAGGCTTTTAAGGGATTCTGGGACTAAAAAGCCTTTGAACTCTGGGTGGATCGTTTGGTTTCGAGAAAACCCCCTCGCTTACCGTTCTTTCTTTTAATGGTTTATGCTTTCCGAGGTAATAATTCTATTTAACAAAGTGGTCCCGCTTTCATGGGAAAATCGATTCATTTCTGCTTTTAAACGTTTGTGTGCTAATGCTGGTTTGATATTAACTCTATGTAGATCATGTAGTACCTACTATAGCTATTTAGGCAGCGAAGGTGGGCGTTGGAACATATAATTAAGCTGGCATGCAATCGAAAATTAACCAGGGTTATCGAAAGATTCCATCTTTGTTGTCATTATTATCTTTGAGTTTGTTATAGCAAATATTACACCGTCCTTCACGAGACAAAAGTAGGCATGAAACGGCGCTTGAATTAAAGAAATTTCTTTATTATTAACGCTCTAATATGGGTTACATGTATGTACCTACATATATTATTCTCAATTCGGGTTTTTTTTACAAAGAATATAGTAAATCGAGGCATTCCCGGCTGTAGGAATTGTCAACAGAGTTTTCAAAAACATCTTTTCGCCAAATTTAATTGTATCCGGGTCTCTGACAAATATCAACGCATTTTTCACATCAAATTTTAGTGAACTCAAACAAAGACTGATATTTTGAACGGTCTCATTTTTCTCACTGCGTAATTCTTTTCTACGCCCTTTCCAATTTTTCATTTCATGTGAGAGCATTCAAAAGTGAAATAAACATTACAAAACGACGTGTTTGCTTTTGCTTTGACGTAAATCATGGAAAAACTCCCTTTCCTGTCCCAACAAACCTCAAAAAAGCTCTGAGGTTACACGACAATAAAAATATCAAATTGTAATCCTCTCAATAAAAACTGAGAGCTCTCAAATTAACAGTAGGCGTCTCCTTTGTTATTAAAAAGCTATGCTATCTATTCGATAGCGAATTAAATTTTATAAATGGATTTCTTATGAAACTAAATGTCCTGTAACTAAATTTGTGTGTGTGTACTTTTGGCTAATCAACTTCTTGGGTTCTTATATGTAACTAAATTTATCCGTAAAATTTTATAAGTTTTAGAACCAAATAACATCTATCTCTCCAAATACCGCAATACCAATCCTTAAAATGCACTCACCAATCAACCCAGTAACCCACGCGCCGTTCCTTTACATCAGGCCAATGAGTTAAAAAAGCGAGCAATGCCAGAGAACGTCATTCAGAAATTATCTATGCGCTCTTGCTCTTGACAGCCCGAAGCAAACACGCCGAGCATTCGATTGCTTTTGTTCGCCGTCAATTAAATTACGAAATCAACACGAGAACACCCACTGCAGTCCTGTGAGACCAACTTTGCCATCTATTCTATGAAGGTCGCCAATTTGCGTTCCTTTAAAAAAAAAGAAACCCTAAATCTTTCGACCCCGCGATGCGCGCCTAACCAAGTAGGACAATAAACAGAGAGAGAGAGAGAGAGGGAACAGGGAGAAAGAGAGAAAGGGGAGAGTAAGGACGAAGGGAGGGAACAAATGCGAATCACGCGGGAGGGAATAATGAGGTACCGGGAAAAAGAGAGATGGCGTCACTGTTCCCAAAAATGTCGGTCGGAGGGTTGCTGTTTGGATTGGAGGGGAAAAAAGATGAAAGGAGTAGTGGCTCTTGAAATATGCTCGGTTTTGAAAAATCAATGAGAGATGAAAGAGAAAGGAAAGAGTGAGAAAGAATGTAACAGAAAGTGAGGGAGAGAATGAAAAGAAAGAGGGAACATTCGTTGACGCATATAAAAAAGAGTGAAGTATTTAAGGAACAAAAAGTATCTCGTGAAGGAGGAAGTAGAGTATAATTTGTATCTAACGTATGTATGAATGAAACTTTTCACAAAAATAAATAAAAAACTGAAATTTTCGGGAGAAAAAGAGCGATTTTTATAGTGCGTGGACCTGAAAAATTCACAGAAAGGTTGACGTGAAGTATTTTTTTCCCCAGTGCCAGTGGTTCATAAAATCCAGTTTTAATTGGGGTAGAAGTTATTTTTTAATAAGTTACATGCTTACAGAAAGAGCTTGGCTCTCCATTCACTTTTTATTGTGAGAAAGAATTCGATTTTTTTTACATTGACATTTAGCGCAAAAAATACAAGCGAGTCGAAAATTGGAATGCTTAATTGGAAAGAAAATTACACAAACAAACATACACACACACGCATCAATTCAACGAGTAACAAGTTGTGTCCTGTTAGCAGGTGAAACGATGGTAAAGGTATTTATTGAAATGCATTCTTGGAGCCTTGAGGTTGTTTTTTCACAAGCGACACTGATAAATAACTCGCGGCGTTCTAATTCTGAAATGAAATAAAATTCGGAGCAAATGAAGAAACGCTAAATAAGTCCGTCTTCATTTTCTCCCATCGCATTCGGAAAAAAACTCGCTCCTCTCTAGCTTTACGTTTTAATTTAATGACGTACTCATATCGTAGATATCTGAGGTGGTTTTTTCCTTATCCATTTTTTTAATTTTCCGTGGCGCACAATGAAACTAACAAAAAATTGATCGTCTCCGCGCGCTCTCGGCACTCCGCGTATTGAATTCCGCGTCCGTTTTTATTTCGCATTTTTTCTTCCTCCCTACTCTCTCCTTCCCTTCTCTCTATCTCACTTATCTCTCCCCCTCCCATATAGCTAAAACCCTTCTCTCTCCCTCCCTTCTGTCTCCCTCCCTTATCTCTCCCTCCCTTATCTCTCCCTCCCTTCTCTCTCCCTCCCTTCTCTCTCCCTCCCTTCTCTCTCCCTCCTTTCTCTCTCCCTCCCTTCTCTCTCCCTCCCTTCACTCTCTCTCTCTCCCTTCTCCATCCCTCCCTTCTCCCTCCCTCCCTTCTCTCTCTCTCTCCCTTCCTTCTCCCTCCCTCCCTTCTCTCTCTCTCTCCCTCCCTTCTCTGTCCCTCCCTTCTCTCTCCCTCCCTTCTCTCTCTCTCTCCCACCATTCTCTCTCCCTCCCTTCTCTGTCCCTCCCTTCTCTCTCCCTCCCTTCACTCTCTCTCTCTCCCTTCTCCATCCCTCCCCTCTCCCTCCCTCCCTTCTCTCTCTCTCCCTCCATTCTCTCTCCCTCCCTTCTCTGTCCCTCCCTTCTCTGTCCCTCCCTTCTCTCTCTCTCCCTTCACTCTCTCTCTCTCCCTTCTCCATCCCTCCCCTCTCCCTCCCTCCCTTCTCTCTCTCTCCCTCCATTCTCTCTCCCTCCCTTCTCTGTCCCTCCCTTCTCTCTCTCTCCCTCCATTCTCTCTCCCTCCCTTCTCTGTCCCTCCCTTCTCTCTCCCTCCCTTCTCTCTCCCTCCCTTCTCTCTCTCTCCCTCCATTCTCTCTCCCTTCCTTCTCTGTCCCTCCCTTCTCTCTCCCTCCCTTCTCTCTCCCTCCCTTCTCTCTCCCTCCCTTCTCTCTCCCTCCCTTCTCTCTCTCCCTACTTCTCTCTTTCCGCCCCCGTCTCTACCTACTTTTCTACTCCTCTCTCCTTACGGTTTTGAAAAAAGTGTCCCAAGCGAGATAGCGAACGAGGAATGTTACAAAAAATGAAATGCTGGTTTTCTCTCTCTCTTTCGCGAGATGAGGGTCGCAGGATTTTATATTTTTTGTAAAGATTCGTCTGTGGGAAGAGGAGAAAGAGAGAGAAACTCGAAAATTAAGATAAAGAAACGTGTAGGGAGAGTGAAAGAAAGAGAGAGGGGGAGGAAAAATTTCCAATGTTAATGAAAGCATTTTCTTGCCTCAGCATAGGAGGAAGAAAGAGAGTTGTGGAGGGAGCGTGTGGTAGAGAGAAGGAGGAAGAACACGCAGGCAGGAGATTGGCGGAGGAATAATGCAGAGATAAACGAGGACGATTGAGTGTACTGCGGGCGGCCGCTAAGCAGGCGAAGACGGAGAGACTGCAGAATTAACAATGTTTGAATATGCTCTCGAGCGATGGCCCTTGGAAACGGGGGAGCTTACAAATATTTCCTCCTAGTGATGCAACTCTTTTTTATTTATTTCATGGCAGCATCCACTTTTGGCTTTTATTGAAGACGGCTCGTGAATGCAAAGGGTACGCTCTCAGGATCGTCTTTGATGCAGTGTAACGAGTTACATTTATGTTCTGCGTAAAAAAATAATACCGAATGTTTCTTTTCAAACGTCTGTTTCGTTGTGGGTTTTTTTGAATATTGAAACTGCTTTTCCGCCATGAGCCAGGGAAACCTACTTTTGCTTGAATGAGATACACCCACTAACTTGCGTTGAAATTCATATGGCATTATTTAGAGGTTATGATATATTCGCAGAACTGGAGAAGAGCCTATGGAAGAGGAAACTTTTTCAAAAGGAAAACGATTGCGAAAATGTGAAAATTCATAAATAAAATTCTAATAGAGTGATATGAACCTTATTGGAGGATATCCACTGCTTAATAAAGGCATCAGTAATTAATACTTTGCCAATATAGATGCTGCGCTGTTTTCGACTAACCATACGCCAAACGCTGGTGCAGTAATTTATTCTCCTCGCCCGGTAATTCCGAATGGATTCCCTTTGGACAAAGGGTCGGCCGGTATGATTCCAACAATGACTCAGTTTGCCAACATCCGCGGGGTGGAAAAAGCGAATCTCTCGATGCCTCCACCCCATTTATCCTGGTCGGATTCTATGCCATTATACCATTATATCTCGTGAGCCTAAATAAAAGGAAAAATGGGCATCTGGAAAACTGCCAGTGTCTTTCCCGCAAATACTTGAAAACAGGATTAGGTTTTGGAGTTTCCTTCCTTACTGCGACCTTCAGTCATTGAAACTGATGTCTCAGAATGTGAGAGGTAACATAAGGGAAGAGGCGGTGTCGACTCTATTGGGGCCGTTTTATTGAATCAAGGCCCTAGTTCGCCTTGAGTTAGCGGCTTCTCCAAATCCTGACCCCATTTTCCCTTCTCTTTTGTTTCTCAAAGGAACTGTCGTCTTACCGCTGTCCCCCCGGGTATTCCTGACTTGGACCTGTCCATTTTCAATCTTTCTTTCGTGTATGAGACCTAGGTGTACCTTTCAGAATAACATTTGACAATTCCAGCATTACTGCTATTACTCCTTGTTCAAAATAGATTCCCTGGTAGCGTAAGCCATTAGGGTAAAATATAAGTTAATTTCTCACCAGCAAGGATCAAAGGGATGGTTCGTCAAAACGGAGAGAAATTGTAGGATCTTACCTGAGGAAGAGAAAGTAATTCAGAGTTAATATTAAAAATAGCATTAATTGCTTTAAAAGGTAATGTATCTTTATTTACCAATATATTTACACAAAAATAATATTTTGTAAAATATCACAGCTCTCGTGATTAAATAATTGAGTGTTAAGTCTTTAGGTATAAAATTGGCATTTAGATATATTAATTTTAATCTATATTAATAAAATTGCTATTCTGTCTGTCTGTTTGTTTGTTTGTTACCGCATTCCGCAAAAACAGCAAAACGGATTTTTATGAAACTCGCAGGGTATCTTTAGGATGGTCCAACTTAAAATATAGGCTATGTATGGGGTTGCCAACCCTCCCGAAATAGGAAAAGATTCCAGAGATTCTCCCGATTCCCGGATTGAGAACTTTTTCTCCCGTTTTCACTTAACAAGGTGATCTCCATGCGGGTTGCATACTTGACAATGCCGTTGAAGAGTTGGCAACATTACCAAGGGGCCGGGTTGGTCTCATGCACCTTTATATTTACATCGATTGAATATGTGGTGTTGGCTAGCTTCTATAGAGTACTATAAAAATCTGACTTTCTCCATAATTATACAGTATTAAATTGTATTATTACTATATTTAATTACGAATAAAAGAGAAAAGAAATCCGCAAAAATGCAATTCATCATAAAGATAAAAAATTTTCATCAGAAAATAACGTTGAATTTCCACGTTCAAAATAAATTTGTAGCAAGAACCGAAACGGATTCAAAAATCGATGATAGGAAAGTGAAATATCATTGATTCATGCGTCCTATGTTTCAAGTGCTAAATTCGTACGATTATTGCAAATAATTTTAAAACGTTAATAAAAAAATGCTGTACCCTTTCCTTTTCCGTTAAATTCTGTTATATATTATTTCCCCGACGTGTTAACGTGTTTATTAGGAAATCACGAAAAAAATTAAATATCTTATAAACAATACGTTCTACGAAAATATGTTAAATACAAAAATTATAGAGAACAATATTTTATATGAAGTTTATAATGCGTAACATCTATATTTATGAAGATTTGAAATAGTTATTAGCCAAAAACGATACAATAACAACAGTAAACATCCAAATCCCGTTAACCGATTGCAGCCAAAAATTATAATAAAAATTACAAATATAAATTTTGTGTTACTCTGACCATTAGTTTATGATTCAGAGCGCTCACAGAAAAAACTATCACACATATACACACCGACATCATTGAGAAAATAGTCAAACGTGCTCAGTATTTCAGTTCATATCTCGAACTCGATTTTTTCACGAAAATATACTTTCTCTGTACCACGCATTTGGAGAGAGCAAAAATAAAATGAAGATTAACTGTTCGTTATATGTTTTCTCATCAATATAAGTATACAAGTATCATGGTTCGCTTAAGCGTTTTTTACCTTTGAGAAAACTCCCGGATTCTCCCGAAATTCCCTACTCATGGAACGGAAATCTCCCGGAATCAACTCCTCACGAGCGTAGCAAAAAATGTTTTTGATGGAGAGGATTAGGGAAGAGGGTTAATACTTTTTTGAAGAAAACCGTGGTTCGTGGCACATAATTTTAACGATTTTTGAAGAGCTGAATCCAAAAATGTAACTTTCTTATAGACTTGGTTATTTGGTCTGACCTATATGGGAGATCAAGACTTGGGCAGAAGTGGGGGCCTGGCGGCGGAGTGGGGGGTGACGTACGATATATACGTAGTATATAATGTATTGTATCCGTGAAAAAATTCTACTTCGCGATTTTGATGGAAATACACGTTTTAGGTGTCCCTGGGTCCATAAAAGTAGTTTTCGCCATGCCGTTTATCTGTATGTCTGTCAGTCTGTCTGTCGGTCTGTTTGCTGTTCTAGGGCCCAAACGCGTAAATAAAATTGAATTATATCTCGTATTTGTGCAATATATCATCTTTTACAGACTTTTTTTTCATAAAAATGATATTGCACTAAAATGAAGGGTAGTTTATTCTTGGCGATTTTTAGAAATATTTTATTTACTCAAAAATGGCTCCAGATAATTTTATATAAATCAATACAATTGTAGAACCTGATGTCAAAAATAATACTACTTAAGTCATATATCTCTTAAAATCACTACATGGCGTCCAGTGGCATTACAACGTACGCTAAGCTACCTTACCTAAGCCCTATGACGTCACGCCTCCGCCGCGATCCACTCAAAAAATCTTAATACAGCCTAAACGGTTAAACTAAATCGAATGATATATCATATTTGTGGATAATATCATTCATAATAGACACTCTGGAGAGATGAACGGTACTGAGTAACAATTAAGGGTACTTTATTCTTGGATATTTTGAAACAAAATGCTATTTACTCTGAAATGGCTATAAAGGTTTTGATTAAAATCTATCCAATCGTACAGCCTTATGACATAAATAATACTAACTAAATCATATGTCCCGAACAATTACTAAATATCGACCAGTTGCACTAAAATTTACGCTAAACTACGTTTAACTTTGATTTATAAGCGTTTTTCTTTTATAAACGTATACATTCGACCAAACGTATTTATGTACGTATATGAGAAAGTTGGTGCAATATATTGTGCGCCGTTTATTTTTTTTGCAGATGGGGTTTATTAAGCTCACAGGTCGACACGTGGTAACAACGCAACGAGTTTTTTGGGATATTGAGAAGATTCGAGGAAATAACAAGAGGAAAATAAGTGGAGGCGAGGTGCGTGGGTGTGTGAGAGAGGGTGAGGGGGAGTGAAATGGAAGGTTTCTTCGTGCACAATTAGCAACGCACCCGTACAGAGTTTCTAGATGGGAGAGAAACTCGGAAAAAAGGATATTCAAGTTGGATGACTTATTTATGAGGAGGTAAAACGAAATATAGTTTTATTTTTATTTTAAAACTGCTACGGTCAATCAGCCACTTCAAGATTAGTTATAAAGTATCGAATTTTTGCGATATTAGAACATCAGCTGAACAATAACATTGAAATTGTCCGAGAAAAGGAGTAGCAAAAAGATAACTTTTGTCCGATGTAATTTTTCCTGTCTCGTCGTCTCTATTAACATGTAAAAGAGAGCGTAAGTTCGTTTTCTGCCAAAAAATCCCAAAAATCTCATAATTCAGGTAAAGATCTGAAACTCAAAAGAATTCCGTTTTCTTTTTCGTAGCGAGAGAAATACTTTTATTTGAGAAAGGAAGCTTTGGTTGTGGGATGCTAAAATAATAAAATAAAATGCGGTCTTATCCCTCTCCTTAAACGCCCAAGTGTATAAAGGCCGGCTGGCCAGCAGTCTGCCTTCGACATTGTTTATTTATGAAGTAAAGCGAGTCGATATCTTTGTGTCCGTGCGTTTTGTTGCCGTCGCAAAAATTGGATTACCGGAAGAAGACGCGAATGAGAGAGAGAGACAGCGTGAGAGAGAGAAAAAGGAAAGGAAAGAGAGGCAGAGTGTGACGTCAGTTTATCAAAGAGTAAAAGCTTTCAACATTTTCTCTCCCTCTTTTTTATTCTTTCTCTCTTCCTCTCTCTCAAAATAACAAGCTAAATAAGTTGGCATATCGTTGTTCGGAGAAAATCCAATATGGCCTTCAATATGGTCTTGAAATTACGGGGAGGTAAAGATTGAACTCTCGGAAAAACTTCGCGATCCTGGAAGGTTATCTTGGGTATTCATCATTCCAATGAATTTTTTTCGCATATATTTCGACTAAAAATCAATATTATGTAAAAATATTTCCTCTAGTTTGAAAATCCACAGCGTGTTTTTAGAATAAAAAAATCAGCTTTGTAGACCTTTTCTGAAGTCAAATTTTCGCGTCTGATATATTAAATTAAGAAATGTGAACAGCGTTATTACCCTGCGCGTGACATCCATTTTGGTTTAAAGGAGATATTTTTTTCTGATTGGCGCAGATTTAATAATTATAAAACATTTATCATTGGTGGTCGAAGTAAAGAGAGACAACTACTCTTGGATGTAGCTACCAAGCAGTTCTTTTTAGCAGTAATTAATATGGGCCTAGAAATTTTTAAAAGATCAAGTTTTAAATTAAAATTAGAATCATCTCGTACTCGAACACATCCATCATCATAAAAACACTAGAGAATCTACAGCCTCCAATCACAGAATCACGGCTGACACAGGAAAAGGTAATATTATTCCAAATGAAAAACCCTCCGGCATAAACACTGGTTTATCGAGAGATGAGTAATCCCGCACGAAAAAACAAATCACGCATTCATTGTTTTGTTCAGGAATAAAGTGAAATGTTTGTCTTTCTCATCTAGCGATCCGTGAAATATTTTAAACGTTTCGGAAATAAAAGGAATTTTCTCGAAAAAGTTCAAAATACGTGTGTTTGAGATAGCAGGTAAATTTTATTCACATGAAGTATATTTGTCTGATAATTACAGTGTCAAGGCTTCTTTCAACATTATACGTGTCGAAAATTGTGTGATTTGATCAAGCGTAAATCACCTTATTTCTGTTAGATTAAAACGCTTGAATGAAAATTTGGATTAAAAAATAAAAATATTTAAAAATTCCAAATTATTCGTAACGGCAGAGGAATTTTAATTACGATAGTTAATGTTAAAAAAGGGAGTGTGTTATATTCATAGCAAATGCGGTAACACATGTGACATTTTAATTATTTTATAATCAGTTCTTGTTAAAGATTTGTTAATGATGATTGTATGCGATTTACCCTTACTGGGAATATTGTTTGCATTAAACTTCGCTACTAAATTTCCATCAAATGTGAAAGAATTAAAAAAGTTGTGATTGTATTATAAAATACAAGATTATACAATTTATCATCTCAGTTGTTCAAATGGGAAGTCTTCAATCATCAAAGTTCAGATTTCGAGCAGTGCCTTTGGCGCAGAATATAAAAAATTTTATGACGGAGAGCGGATCTAATTGGGAAATATGGAAAGAAAGTTGAAAAAGAAAGAAGACCATCCATGACACTATTAAAAGTAAAAAAAGAAAGGCAAGAAGAGATTGAAAACTGACGGATTTGAAAGGAAAAAAAAGGATGTTGGGAACAATGAGATGAAAATGAAGAGAATGATTCTGGATCATTATGATAAAGAATGGCCATCCCACGGAAACAGGCGAAATTCGAACCAACTAAATGTTATGCTTATTAATAACTGAGCGACAATTATTTTACCACCCGAAGCGTCCACTTAAACTTCAAATATAATATAATTACGGGAGGAAAATCATATACGTATGTTTTACCTGAAGTATATTAACTTCAATTTAAAAACGTACTCCATTTCGCGAAAACAAATTTCTCAACGTATAGTCATAACATGAAAACATTAAATTTCCACCTCTGCTTAAAAAATCGAAATTTTTCCTGAAACAGATCATCATCATAAGTATATATATTATATATATATATATATAATCATCATAGGTAGTCTGTCCGTAGACAGGTCCGTGATTATTCATGGTTAAACCTGGTTCTCCATATACTCCTATTTTCCGCTGTCCTCTTCATATCTTGATAACTCTCTTTTCCTTTCAAATCGTCTATCAGCTGAAACCTTTTCCTACCTCTTTCCCTTTTCCCATCTAGTTTTCCTTCTAACACGTCTTTAATCATACTCTCTCTCCTCAGGTAATGTCCAACCCAGTTAGCCTTCCTCTTTCTGTTAGTCTGTATAATCATTCGCTTCTCTCCTATTCTTCGTAGCACTTCATCGTTTTTCATCCTATCTGTCCATTTTATCTTCAGCATTCTCCTCCAAGTCCACTTTTCAAAGCTTTCCAAGTATTTGATGTCATTTTTCCTTAGCGTCCATGTTTCTGCCCCATACAATGCTATACTCCATACGTAGCATTTTATCAACTTCTTGCGGATATCTTCCCTTATATTCCCTGTAAGTAGTTGTTTCTTTCTCCTGAAAGCCGCTTTTGCTTTTCTTATTCTAGTTCTGATCTCATCCGTACATTTTGCCTCTCGTGTTATGATACTTCCAAGGTATTTATATTCTGAAACTTGTTCTAATGGCTTTCCCCCAATAGTTATGTTCAGATTCTCTTCTTTACCCGATATTCGAATGACCTTGGATTTTTCTATATTTCCATACCGTATTTTCTACCTGTTATCACTAGTCTATTTATCATTTTTTGTAGCTCCTCTTCCTTTCTTGCTAGAAGTACTTGATCATCTGCGTATTTTACTGTTCTTATAATCCTTCCTCCAATTTTGAAATCCCCTGTGCCTTCTAAAGCTTCTTGCATTAGACTTTCTCCATATATATTGAATAGGGTTGGCGATAGGCAGCAGCCTTGTCTTACTCCTCTACCGATATTTATTCCGCAGGTGTCCACATTCTCAAACCTGACCTTTACAACTTGATTCTCATATAGATTCCTAATCAGTCTCCTGTCTTTCCAGTCTACACCTATATCCTTTAATATCTTCATCAACTTGACCCAATTTACTCTATCAAAGGCCTTCTGCCAGTCTACGAAACATGCGCAGATATCTTGACTGTATTCTATTGCCCTTTCTGATATGATTCTAACTACTCCTATAGCATCTCTAGTTCCTCGTCCTTTTCTGAAACCGAATTGATCTTCCCCTATTATTTCTTCTGCCTTTTTCTCCAGCCTTTTATTAAGAATCCTCGTGATGATCTTTGATGTGTGTGACAGAAGGCTTATAGTTCTGTAATCTTTACACTGCATTGCCTTTGGCTTCTTCTTTAGAGGGATCATTGTTACTTCTAGGAAATCCTGAGGCCACTCTCCCGTGTCGTAAATCTTATTAATTAATTTCGTGATCGCTTTTAGTCCTTCTGATCACAGATATAACTCGCCAAATTAATTTTGATCTTTGTATATTAAATTTTTATACTACCAACATTGAAACACATAATATTTGCCGGTTAGTATTAATATATTCCGAAAATTGGGGCATCGCCTATCAGATTTTATTCAGTAAAAATATTTCTTTAAATTCACTTTACCAACCGAAAGAAAAACAATAATGCACCACCAACATTCTCTCTAAAAACCGTTCTCATTCCTAAGATAACGCCAGTGAGGGTTTAGGAAAATTTATCAATAACAGAAGGGGACGAAAAGGGGCATAAAAAGGGAGGGGGAGAGAGAGAGAGAGAGAGGAAAAAAAGGACGCGTGGAGGAAAAGGGGAAAATTAAATCCCATTAAGGGATCCCAGGGAGGATGGAGAAAAGGAGAGGAGTGGAATTGTGAATAATTCACCGAAACAAAGAGTGGAAGGAGAGAGAGAGGGTGAGAGAGATGCGGCGAATAAGAAGAGAAAAGAGGGAATAAGAGGAGAGGGAAGAGAGAGAGAGAAATAAAGAGGCACGAGTTTACCAGCACCATGGAGGCGATGAAGCCCTTAAAGAACCTATTTCACACCCAATCAATCCAAATGAGTAAGAGAATGTGGCGCAAGCGATTGGGCGAGGAGCGAGAAAGAGAGAGGGAAGGGTATTTTGAAAGAAATTGATGGAATGGAGAGAGGGTGGAGGGAGTGAGAGAGAGGGAGAGAGAGAGAGAGGGAGAGAGAGGGAGAGAGAGGGAGAGAGAGAGAGGGAGAAAGAGAGAGAGTAAGAGATCCTCGCTCAGGCGGTGATAATGGAAACTTGCTCTTGTATATGTGGGAACTGGGAAGGTTTGGCACGAGGAGGGCGATTAAAAATGGTGTGGGGAGGATATTTCTCTCGAAATAATAAAATTGGTGCGGGGGATGAGGGGAGTGGTGGGGAGGAGGGAAGGGGTGAATTGTGGGGATGCTAGGGAGACGGAAACGCCTGAGCTTGAGAATGTGTGGGATTTTGAGAAAATGCGAAGGGAGGGGGTGAACAAGTGTAGGAGTCGGGTCGCCTCTAGAAGGATGGAGAGAGGTTTATAAGGGATATCTCTCAGTCCGGAGCAGAAGGGCAGACAGGGCGCGTGACGGAAGGGCTAACGGGGCCGAGGAGGGGCGATTTTGCGAGGAAAAACAAGGGTTTAATGAAAAAGAAATATTTTCGGAATTCATTAATTTCCGACCGGTTCTCTCTGGTAATCCCTAAGGAAGAATTGAAGCGCGTGGGCGGTAGCTTCCTTACGGAGAAGGTAGGGTTTCGAAACCACGAGGATGTCCTACTTTCGGGAAGGAAGGTATATAATACTACAAGATAGATTTAAGAGAACATAATATCGTTTTATTATCGATTTATTTTCTCTTAACAGTTTCTCAACAAATTAAACTATTTTACAAAGCCCATACCAACTTTAAATTTTTTAGGATTTCATCATTATTTATGAATATTTTTCAAATGACAAGATTTTTAATCAAAAGACACAAACTTGCCAAAGCTTAAATATATTTGTGTTTTAATGAAAAGTTACGAGATAATGATTTCATCGGCATAACAAATTGCCTTTGCAATAAATCACGAAAGTCATCATCTTCTGCCTTCCCTTTTTACGAAACTAATTATTTCGTTATCGTGAGCAAGATTTAAATTTAGCATACGATGAATAGCCTGAAGTTAAACATTTAAAAACTAAATATTTACAGATATAAAGCAACTATAAAAGAATTCTCGAAATTGGTATGACCTCAACGATTATTGCATTATAAATGTCTCTGTAGGCTTAGTTTTTTACGAGCTTTTATAATTAAGATATGACAAATTTATATAAATTTTGCGCTCTAAAAAATACAGAATTATATTGTAATGGTATGGATTAAAAATGAGTTTGATACAAATGGTGATCTGTAAAATGTTTTCAAGGGTTGAATAGTTATTTGTCATATTATTGTCTCAAGCATTAGGTGTAAATTCCGCAAAGGTTTTTATTCGTCTTTAATTTTTGAGTGATCTAGCGTAATTTTTCTTTTGGTGATTGCTAGAAAGCTTGGCGAGCAATAATAATCTTTTTCGTTGTGAGAATAATTTAGTTTTGGTAAAATCGTTTCCAAAAATAAACTCTGTTTACCAAGTAACCAAGGTAAGCTTGCTTATTGTCCTACTAATTGTCTGTCACCTAAGAGAGAACTTGGCCATTTCAATGTTTACAAATATATTAGTTAGGAGGATATTAAGCCACGGGATCAGTTGGGTTCAATATATTTTCATAAAACTAATTGGTACGTACAGTCGTTATTAATATTTTATTCTTTTTCAGCAACTGTATAGTAACACATAGATAAAGTTCACTAATCAAATGCAAAATAATAGAGGAGTACAGGTGCAGTACATATAACGCGCTTGGAATCATATAATTAATATCTAATCATATACGAAATCACATAAATTCAATGAATTGTAAAAATAATATTCGGTAAATTTTCGTATAATCATCATCAACATCTAGCGGGTGCGTGAAATTAATTTTGCACGCATCCTCGTAAATAATTAATTTGTTTTGTCCCATGCTTCGTTAGGAGAAAGAATTAGAATCCGTTACATCATAGACCAATAATATAGACTCACGAAAGGGTTATTTCCTTTTATGAAAGTCGAGATAATCTATCCTTCGCTCGCTAGAGCTCTCCAGCGCGTGCCTAGTGACTGTATCCTAGGCACCTTGCACGAGCGTGCACTGGATAGGTGGGCAGCAATTGGTCTCTGGCCGTAAAATTCTCCTCTGAAATAAAATCCTCTTTCCCTTTTTCCGCTGGAATGAAACAAATGAATTTAGCATCTGATTCGGGTTGGGCGTTGACCTCGATCAATATTTGCGGGAGTGACCCAAATATCGTCCAGGAGGTAAGAGTTGGCTTCCCGTAAAACTGAGAGGGCAGCTCGTTGCTCGTTTGTTTTTCCACTTGCGTGTATACGTCGCGATGGCGACTCGTTGCAGGAATCACTAATTCCGTAATTGGAACTGATATTGCACGCATTGGAACGAGGGACACAACGAGATTGTAAGTTTTAATTTCCGCACTCCGTAAAAATTAACAATCGAGAAAATACGTGGCTGAGAGAAATAAAATAAAATCATTTATATGGGTGAACAATGGAAACAGCAATATCTATGAGTAATAAATTCCCAGTTATAAAAATGGATATTGCCCAATAATAATAGATCATTCAAACGACGTAAATGAATCATTCTAGGTTCTTTCTGGCTAAATGTTGCTCCTTTGCACTGAATGAAAAAATAGCGTTATTGTAGAAACTTTGGCTATACACGTTCAGGTATAGTAAAAATTGTTTGCATTTCGATAAAATAATGTCATTTTTGTGAAAATTGCCTTGCAGAAGTTTAAAATAATAATTATTCTTAAAGCAGGCTGAAAAAATATTTGCGATAATGTATTTATTTTTAAAATTATTTTGAAGCTGTTCTAATTTTTTTCCTTCAAATTATTAGAATAGGAACTTTTGGTAAGAGGATTTAGGATTCCCTTTCATTGGAAAAAATCAAAGTTAAAAATCTCTCATTTTGTTCTTTTAATTATAACCGTGATAGAAATAGTTTAAATGAAAAACTGCATTTTAAGTTTTTTTTTAAATAACCCAATACCATAACATCATTAGATAAATTTAAAATTTTCTAACTTACCTATTTGTTTATAAACCCTCAATTGCCTAAATTGAAATTCATTTACGATGCTAACCATCCGCAATTAAAGCGAGATAGAAATTAATTTATAATTGTCAGAATAAAAAAAATATTTTGAAGTTTGCCATTTATATGTTAGCAAAAATTCCTTTTAAAACTAATAAAATAAGAGCTAAAATCATCTGCATTGGTATATTTTCCTTATAATTTTCCCAAGACCAATACATTAAGTTAAAATATTTGTATTAATTACATTTTTTACTTTAAAATATAGTCTCGTGGAATATTAGTGATTTACCAAATGTCATATTAAGAAACTTCGTTATGATTCCAGCATTTTTGAAAGGAGAGTAGACGGGGGAGAAATCAATTTTTAATTAGCTCTGTAAAGGGCATTTCCCAATTATTCTTATATACTAAAAGAGCAAAAAGGGTATTTTATTTTGCGAAAATTTAGCTTAAGTTAAAAACTCTGATATAAGGACCAAAGTATAGTTTCGCGAATAGAAAGGGTTGCTCACTAAAAGAGAAAGGAATGGAAAGTTTTGAAGAGAAATGTATCCGAACCTAATGGAGAGCGAAATCCGACCTTGATATAAGATATTGCGGAATAAAATATAAATATAGGCTTGTATAGCTCAGTAAATATCGACAGACATCAATCAGAAGGAAATTTAACACAGATTAACCCTAGAGATAACAGGGATGCTAACAGAAATGCTGGATTGAGAACGCAAACATTAAACAAAAGATATCTCCTTCGAATGAAATGCACTCTGAAAGGATTTATATCCTCGTCAAATACATAAGAGACAAAGACATCCCGAGGTGATTAAACTTGAAAAGTTACGAAACAGGCCTTTATTCGCCAATCAGCCGCTATCATAGAACCACGCATTCAGTTTGGATTATAACGAAATAATAATAAATAAAGGGCCTTAATCTGGAATTTAATTCACAATTTTGCATTATTCCGCAGTCAGGGAGAATATTTCAGAAGGCGAGCGTTCTTCCAGTATAAAAATATCATTTCTTCTCAGTTACGTTGTTGAAATTATTACCGTATAAGAAACTTTTAACTAGAAAAATTGTTCTTCAAAACCCGCAAAAGATCGTTTTTAATAAATAAAAAGAGAAAAGGAAAAATCAGAGGAAAATATTAAAAAGAAATAAGAGAGGAACTAGTCGGAAATCCGCGTGAAGAAACACCGCTCCGAATTTCGCTATGAGAATACGCTTCATCGATTCCTCTACGGATATCCTTAGAGCGATATAACCTATCAAATTTCAACGTTCGACAGCAACATCGACTATCGATACGATCGTATCTAAAGAAACGGCTTTTGTTTCCTTTTATTTTTAATACGATATTTTCTTTTTTCAATTCCTCGACCGCGATAAACAAGAGAGTTAAGGATTCCTCTCTCGTAAGTATTTATAATAAAAAGGATATTTTGGAGGTAAAGGAAGTGAAGGGGGAGGGGGGATAGGGAAGCGTGTTCTGCCCTCGCGGTTTCTCCCAATACCCTGACCATTGGGCCGCAGGGTCACACGCCCGTACATGCATTATTTCCCAGGCGGCGCGGGATGTAGGCAAGCCCTAGGCAAAGTTGGAACCCGAGCAACCCAAACCACGACAAGGTGGACAAGCCCCGTTAAATATTTAATAAAAAACCGCAGAAGCGGCGTAGGAAAGAGCAAAGGGTCGAAAAATACAGAACAGCACGCGCCATCCCCAGGATCAAAACATCCTGCATCTCGAGGGGAGAAATGTTTACACGAAGGCATAAAAAACCTAGGATTTTTAAAGTTTCACTCCGAAAGGGCAAAACAAAAGAAAGGCAACATCCGCATTTTCGCGCGTTCCAGTCGGATGCTCCTGCGTTTTCGGTTGTGCTGGCTACGGAAGGCGAACAAGAACGCGAAAACGACCGAAGGAAGGACGAAACGACGGAGAGCGGAAGAAAGAAAAATCTCTTACTTTTACGGGTATAAATTCTCATCTGCCGCGCGTTTCAACTGAGCGCCTATGGAGAACAATGGTTGGCATTTTACCTACGGAATCCGCGAAGCCGTTCGTTTCGCGAGAATAATTGGCGGAAATAACTCGCGGAAGTGCATATTTTTGGATAATATCCGCGTGAAACTCTCGGAAAGGGATGCAGGAATCCTCGGACGACCCTGGACGCGGATGTGCCTGCATCGCGAACTTGAAATCTTTTTAGCGAGGATGTGTGCGAATGCACGAATTCACTACGATCCTTCATTACCGCTCTTCCAATGCTTAACGGTTTTCAAATGTTTTTCGAGAAATAAAGTTCGAAATTGACGACGGTTTATTTGAATCTAAGGCGTTCATCGAAAAGAAACGTTGCTTCTACAGCTTGATGAATTTGTTGCAAAATAATTCACTGGATTTTGCGTCCATTATTTAACCTACTGAGGTGAAATTACGAACACACTGTCACTGAGGTGCGATCTTCAAGACCCGTCTTGTTTTTATATGACTTTCAATTCATTAGTTATATTTATAATTTGATTTCCGTGTTTAATGCCATAAGGGTTTAGGTAATTAAAATAAAAAACTTAATATTTACTTTATTTGTTTGTAAAATTTAAACTAGCGGAAAGTAATTTGGCTCTACAACTTAGCTGCTGTCTCACAGATCGCACCTCAGTAGTTAACGAATAAAATCCACGATATGTTGACAATAAGCAAATAAGAATATTCTGCGAATATGAAAAATGTTAAGCATAAATGAAATAAAAAAAATTTGAATAATTTAGTTGAGGGTTTTTATCTCATGGAAACGATTCTTACATAAGATGAAAGTAAAATCCGTTTTCTTAAAAAACAACTATGACCATACAATTACATGATTTTGCACATAATGTCCTACTCAAGTATGCGATGCAATTTTTATTTGGGGCCAACTCGAACGCATTTCAAGTTGATAGTTGAGGATCTTATGGCACAAATAAATGCAGAAGGAGATACAAATTTAGATATATAAAAAATATCAAAGCATCGTTACACATGATCTACGACCTACCTATATAAAAAATGTAGTAGGGACTAGATAGTAGATGGGGTGAGTTTTTATTTTTTCAAATGATTTTTTTCGAATGTTTAAAACTATCACTATCCCGCTGATGAGCTCTATATAAGAAAAATATTCAAGTAATTTCATGATCCTAAGCCAATGAAAAGTTTTTTTAAAAATCTTTCTTACACAACCAGCGGACGTGTGAGCAAAATGAATGAGTGAAATGAAGGAGTTGAAAATATGAGCAAATCTTCCTCTGACAAAATTTTCCTCAACGTTCACTTTTACGATGAAACCTATATTTTTTTTGGAAACCGAAAGTCGCGAGGAATAAATATTTGGACGAGAATTCTATATCGCATCCATCATTACCTCTCAGATTCTAAATCGCTAAAAATAGTCCCATTGCTGACATCACCTTTCGAAATCCCTCCCGACTACAGGAACGACTCGTCGAAAGAAATTAAAAATAGCAACAAAAAATAGAACCGGAGAATAACTAATTCAATCGCCATTATTAATTCCTCCGGAGCTTTTACCGAGGCGTGATGGAATACCGCATTGGGCCATGAATACTTCACGAGACAACGCGGATCGCTCTCCTTTCCCCTCGCATTTCGCCCCTCCCATTTCACATCTCCCATTTCACCTCTCCCATTTCACCTCTCCCATTTCACATCTCCCATTTTACCTCTTCCAGGTCCCTCTCCCATTTCACCCCCTTCACCCTCACCCCTTCCTCCGCCTTCCACTCCCTATCCCTCTTCCCTACCCCCTCTCCTACCCCCTCTCCTACCCCCTCTCCTACCCCCTCTCTTACCCCCTCCCCTACCCCCTCTCCTACCCCCTCTCCTACCCCCTCTCCTATCCCCTCTCCTACCCCCTCTCCTACCCCCTCTCCTACCCCCTCTCCTACCCCTCCCCTACCCCCCTCTCCTACCCCCTCCCCTACCCCCTCCCCTACCTCTTCTCCTAACCCCTCCCCTCCAAGCGGCCCCGCCCTGCTCCAAATGCACGCCCTTACTCTCTCTCTTGTGTTTTTCTCTTTCCCAAAAGAATTTTTATCTCCCTCCTCTCCCTCCGTCCTTTCTCTCTCGTCCTATTTTTTAATAGCGCCGCGCCCGTGAGAGGCAGGGAAGGGAGGCGTTGGAGGGTCCTGGGTTACCGTTTGGTAAAGGGTTTTCTCGCGGTCCACAGGGGAGGCGGCGGTAGGCGAATTTATAGCCGCGATAAATCTTGCGAGGGGCCATAGTGTATCTGCATTGGGGCAGATTTCGTCGGCGAGCGGAGTGCAGAGGAGAGGCGGGATTGGGAGTGAAGGGAGGGGAGGAGGGAGGTTAAGGGGGATTTACCCGGATACCGCGTTGCCCCTGGTTCTCTGGCGGAGTCTGTGTACGTGTGTGTGTGTAGTTCGGAATGACCAAAAGTGACCGCATCGCGGACGGGGAATCCTCGCTGCCGTGATCGTCATTTGACATTGAAGGACGTTCGGAGAGTTTCTTCTCCCAAATCGGGAGGGGTGAGAGAAATTCTCGTTTAATCTTCTCTCTGGCTTAATAACGATGGCATAGGTCCATTTGGATTCATATTCTATCTCTTTTTGACAGAAATTAAGCCTCGAATTTAGAAATGGATGGGCTTCGTTAAATAATCTCAATTAAACTTACGTATGCTACGTGCGGTTTGCAATTTTGCGCATCTCTCGTGCTATAGCATTGCGGTTGTAACGCCTCTGGGCTAGAACATAATTAATTTTCCATAGATGTGTTTTGGCTCTAACTGGTATCGTTAAAAATACGCTTCAATCAAGCTAAAAATTTCCACTGAATACCTATTTTTAACACGTTCTTTTGTGCAACCAGAATCTGCACTTTGTTTTGGCGAATAATGAGTCGGTCTCCTCGTTTGTTTATGTTTTGAAAGCCCTGTTTTCCAACTACTATGTGATCTTCTTCTTTTCTTATATCTTCGCGTTGAAATCACCGACGACCACTTTCAGATGGCAGCTCCGTTTGCCATGCAGTTATCCAACATCTTCATTCAAATCTTTTATTTGCAATCCCTAGAATATTCCACTTGGTTTCAAGTTATTCCTTAAGCTGTTGAAGTTTATCTTCGATTGACAGAGTCCAGAAATTAAATTTTGGTAGAGTAAGGTTAAAGAAATTGTCGGTCGGTGTTTATATCTTTCGGGATTCTTAGCATCCTCTGTCTTTTTGACTCGTTCTGACTAATGCAACAATCAAGGGCAATCTAACCTCCGGAGAACGATAGCAGTTTTTAAAGGTGGTTCTTCATCATGAATTTTTCGTAATTGGAATTAGTCTATAAAACACCACGTTGCGTCGGTCTAAAAAGAGTGTTGGCAAGTGTCTCTTTCACTTTGACCGGAAATATTGCTGAAATACTTTACAGCATGGTTGAAACTACCGCTGATAGAGGGCACGGCTGTGCTTCGCCCTTTGGCCTTCATTTTGCGGATTATTGATGTTTTGAGCGCAAAAAGATTTTTATACGACAACTTGTTTGAGATTTAAAACTTTTTTCTCTGCGAAGGGTTTGCTCTAAATTCGATAGTTTAATGTCGACTAATATTTCAGTTCCAAGTTGTTGGTCAACTGTCGTGCCTATGGAATATGTGTGGAAACTGGTACTTTCTTCAAGAATTTGCTTGCAGATAACTTTGGATTTGGAAGTAGCGTTGGGAAAATTGTCCAAACGCCATTTTTTATGGTTTAAAAAAGTGTCATATATTAAAACCCAAACTCCATGCAGAGATTCCAGCGGACAGATAGATGAGAGCAAGTAAATCCGCGAGATGGTAAAATGTAAGATGACAAAATTAATTAATGACAGTCCGTGAGTTTGACAAGAGGAGACAAGGGGTCTTATTCATATTACAGCCTTCGCAGTATCTTTTTCGCATGATTTTATCTGGGATTATTCGATTCGGCGTAGTGAGAAAAAAGCTATTTACTGTCTTTTCCTCAAACCTACGCATCTATCTCTCCTTCTATTCTGTCCGTTTATATCCCTTCATGTGCTACCTATATATTTGTACGTTTTACATCTACCTACCCATATAATTATTTTTGTCCAATTCTTTACAATCTTCCACATGCCTCACGCTTTTTAGAACGTCTTTCACTGTATTCTTCTTTCTTTAGAATTATCTATTCGTTACCATTCCCAAGCTCATTTCCATTTTTAATCTACTTATTTCCCATTCTATTCAATTTTTGTATGCATTTCTCATTTATATTTGGTTCTAATCTATTTTTCCCGCTCTTTTTCTTTCAACTGCTATCTCATTCTCTCTTTCGTTCTAATTTAGAAGAACAGAATAGCATGTCAATCCCCTTGTCATCCGCACATTTTCCATTCCCGCTACGTATACCCTTTATTCAAGCGAGGTTTCGCATCGATATTAGTGGTAGCAGCGAGTGACCCACTTACACGCGACGTATTGGCAAAATCGGAAAAATATACGTCCGAAAAAGTCCCTAAAAAGTTAGAAAATGTGCGTCAAGGATAAATTACGCCCGCGTCATGGCGTTCTTAGCCTTCGGTCGCCATTTACTCTAAACAAAACTAATTCCGAGGGGAAACATATCCTTTGAAAAAATCATCGTTAAGAAGTTTATTTTAATTTTTAGCGACACAGTAGCCCTAAACTGCGGATAGCATATAAAATATCACATTAATATCGCGCTTATGTAATTATCATACGAGCAAAATTTATTAAAAACCCGTTAAACCAGATAATACTGAGATTCATATCTAAACACATATATACACACACATAGTATATGCAGCAAAAACCTTGCGATGCAGACGCTTTCCTGATACACCTGCGAATGATGAGATCGAGAATATTGATACCTCTTAAGATAGGTTTCAGGAACACAAACATTACTATTCTCATCCGAGAATGAATGATGTGAAAACGCATGACAAAAGAATCACGTTCAGAAACGTGTGCATCCATCTTCTTGACCTACTGTAAGAGCTTCGGCTCCAATGAAGCATACTAATTTATCTGCCAGTCGGTGATCGCCATGCTTTTCGAAAAGTGCATACACACAATGCAAACCATAATAAACAGCACAAATCAGAGGCAAGAGTAAGATCGCAACACTCGAGCGACAAGAGATTTTTGGATTGAATAACCCAACGCTTCAATGAGTGATTATTTTTTCACAAGAAAGTCAACGATACCCGCGTTTTCTTCAAAAAAATATAATTAAAACATTAAAAAGTAATTTACTCAAATCGGATTAGCTTTGACTCAAAATGTTGTCACTTGGTAAAAATGAAGTAGAAATGAGGGGTGGCGGAGTGGATTGAGCGTTGGCCTCCCATGCAGCGGTCCCAAGTTCGAATCTGGCGGAGATCGTATTTTTCAACCCGTCCCCTACTTGTGTGATTTGAGGAGACCGCGCAAGTCTGCGTCCTTCGGAAGGGACATTAACTAGTTGGCCCCCTTGGTGCTCTTCGTAAAGAGTAGGCGAATGCCGGTGCTGTGGGTTTCCCTCCCCTCTTCTGTGTGTATCTGGTGTGGAAGAAGTTATGGCTATACTAATCCAAGAGGCTGATTAGCCATAAATACAAACAAACAAGTAGAAATTCGCATTGTTTGAACAAGTCGTGAAATAATAAGGTAGGAATTATTTGGAGTTGATGAAGAGAGAAGAAAAAAGGGAAATAGCATCACTTGAGCAAAAAAACATCATTCCACCCTTGTCGTTCCGTGAAATCTTTTTACTTCATTACCACAAACGTTTTAACGCAGTTCTTTTCGAGGACTCGAGCGAATTGCCTGTTGCCACGGCAACCATCAATTTCCCGCGCGCGGCATCTCGTCGGTAGCTGTCGCCTAAAGGGTCCCTCGGGCCTTTCGGGGTCCACACTATCGCAGGCCTCGCACAAATATTTCGAATACGTCAGCGGCAAACCCACCGAGAAGACATTTTTGCCTCCCGCTTCAGCAGGTGGAAAATCAGATCGGTCTACGCAGCGGATTTTCAGAGAGAATGGCGAAAAGAAGGAATTTTTCCTGGAACGGTCGTCGGGGCGCATGAATTGGTTGTGAGTTTTTTACTTCGCAGGTATAGAGAAATGAAAAAAAAAGTTTTCGGGCCGAAAAGGTGCATTAAAATTGCAGAAAGCATTTGCGTCGGGTTAAACAATGGAAATCCTTTCCTCTTTCTTGCTCCGCCTGTGATGGAGCGTAATGGGACTAGAAGAATTTTTGCCAGACCATTTTCTGAATGACGGCGTCGGTTTGCCAAAACATAGCTTCATTAAATACAGGCCTAATAACAGGCTCTAAATAAAGCTTACAGTTCATTTTTCAATTATTTAATTTTCATCTTTTTTGCACGAAGTTACACGGACGGACGGACGACCAATAAAGGAATCCTGTAGCAAAACGTGAAATGGAGACGATTGAAGGCATGTAATATTTTATTCCAAAAAGATATGTATGCATTAAATCGTTGAAATGAATTACAGGAGGCTAGAATGAACGCTTTGCAAAATATGTATGGAAGTCTTTAATTAATGTTTAAAAATTCAAAACCTCTTCCAGGGCAATGGGGTCAACCATATGTCTTTCCTTGAACTTTTTCACCTTTTAGCTCACACAAACCTCTGGGAACTTTGACGTACAATCGCACACGCGAATACACACCTAACATACACACACGAACACACGCACACACACGTACGCATGCAATAAAACACAAGCACATAAAAACAAAAAATCTGATGTGGCCACCATATGACTTTCTCCATATCTGTAATATTTCTAAATATTCTAAACAGAATACATAATAATAAATATTTTAAGAAACTACGAGAAAATTTTAGACTTTACAAAGAACAGAAATAAACTGAAACCATAGCCTTCTGATATTGTATATAGCCACAAAGCTCCAACAATTAACAAAAGAAAAGGAGCGTTACTAAGACGTAACTAAGCGTCAGTTGTTAACAATAGTCGTCGGTAGGTGGCGTGGTGGTGGCAGCTACAGATTTTAAGATTTCTCTTAAAAAATGCATTATATGGAAACATGTTTCAAACAAAGGTTGTAGAAAATAAAATTTCCTACAACTTTTATTTCAGTGCATTTTTACATTTATCAAATATTAAAGCAAATATTTTAAAATAACGGATAAGTGATGAGTCAACACCCACTTCCGTTTGACCGATTTTTAACAAAATCTAATCAGTTCTTCTGACTTTTATAAAAATGTTAAATATAAAATTTCGCGTTGACCTGATTAATAATTTTTGAGTTAGAGCACCCACAAAAAGCTATCACATACATACACACACGCACAGGCACACGCACACACACACACGGACATCATCGAGAAAATTGACAAATAGTGTTCAGGGGACCTCAAAACGTGTATTTCCGTTGAAATCCCAAAGTCGATTTTTTTCATGAATACAATACTTTCCCCTATACTCTACGTATTCGGAGAAAATAGAAACTGCGACAGAATTTTCGGTAGAAAAACAACATCTGACCTTTTTAGAAACGAAGATCGCTAAAAATTGGGAGCTTTTTGAGAGCCAAAGGAAGACTCCCCCGGATGGAGAATTTTTAGGAAATTTTGGAAAAGAGACGTCAGTTTGGGATGGGAAAAACTGGAGGAAGGGATGCGGAAAGGGAATGGGAGAATTTGTGGTGTGGTAGGATGGGGAAGAGATAAAGGTAACGGCAGGACGCATCTTCACCGAACTTGAAGAGGAGGAAGAAGGTAGGGGGAGGGGTGAAGTATAAAGAAGAGGAGCCAATTGCACGACTAATTAGGTACTTCGGGGATAATCTCGTGTAAACTCCTGAGAGACGTCCCGGTAGATGGGGTGAGCGTCGCTGATAACGACATCGGCCATCTTCGCCTCTTCAGTACCAGCCTAACTAGCTTCTACTGAAAGTCTTCCGTTAGACACGCGTTTTCTTATCACGCACCTGTGCACGCAAGTTTCCTTCGCTTCTCATCTTTTTCTCTTTCACCCTCTTTCTCTACCTCTCTCTATAACAACCTCTCTCTCTCTCTCTCTCTACTTCTCTCTCTACCTCTCCTAAGGATGACATTTACTTCTCCTTCCTCCGAGGTGGGAATAGAGAAACCGAGAGGAACTCAGGATTTGGTGGGATTAGGGTCACTTCGAGAGGGTCTCTGAATTATTGCGAGTGCCGGACGGGCTACAATTTACGGCCTGAGTTTGTCCGATTTGAAAAACTTGAGCCCAAATAACTGCCGATCTGAAGAGAAACTTTTCTGTCGCCAGCATATTATCCGCGGTTAGATTAAGCTAGATTTATGCTGCCAGCAAGATTTATTGCGCTTATGAAATATCTTGATCTATATATTTCGGCGAACTAAATTTACTTAATCAACTAACATAAATGGTACTTAATGATTACAGACATGCTTCCCATCCTACTTTTTAAATCCTATCCTAAAAGGAAACATTTCCCTATTCACCGTCTCAAGCATATAAATTCAAATGATTTAAAAACAAATTAATTAGCAAAATTACATTTAATTGTTAATGCTATCAAGAAAAAAGAGATTTTGCTTTATACGATATGCTTTTGTCCACAGTGTCCTCGGATCAATTACATTACCATTTTTTAAAAGTTTTAAAGAAAAAATAGGGGCTAATGTATAAGTGAAAACCAATTGCCGAATTCCTTTTAAATTTTCTGTTGCTATCTTCCGCAATGATTTTCGACGAATGAACAAGCGTCCAGGTTACTGCAATTTAACTGTATAAGATTACTCGAGTGGTTGCACAGGAGCATTATTTCGTCGACTTCAAGAGCGGCAATGAAACACTCAGCCCCTCCCCAGTCAAAAACCAGCAAACTCACCATTCTCTCACCTTTCCTTTATTGGCCACACCTTTCCCTTAATTCATATGACCCCCACCTTCGTCTTAAATGGCGACATCTCTCACAATCAACAAGGGACGCCTATATATATGGTTTTCACGATAAGGAGTGAATGCGGCTATCGATTCGCTCTCTCCTCTATCTCCCCCTCTCTCCCTTTCCGTCCTCTCCTTCTTCACTCCTCCGACGCCTCCAGAGCCTTTCTCTTCCTCCCAATTCCCATTGTGGATAACCGTGCTAGAAAGGATATTTGCCATTGATGGTCAAAGAACCAAATACCTCCCCTTAAGAGCTCAACTGTTCCGTGAAAGGCTTTAAGCCGAATGTCGGTAGAGAATAACGATGAAGGACAGGATCGGGATGTGCGCGGCTTTCCGGCATTCCCTACCGACGCCATCGAGTTTCTTTGGTCACAACAGAGGAAAGAGGGCAGGAAGCCGGGAAAGACAATGTCTCGCGATGGACCGCGGGTTGCGACACTCCGTCAGAACAATGGCCCGGAACCAGCTTTTCTCGGATATCCCTCCTTCTCTCCTCTCACCTTCGCATTGTGCATAAACCAAAAGGGCACGCCGCTCACCGTGTGTAGGAGTGGCCAGCGTCCCGAGAGAAGCGGCAGATACGGAGGATAATATTCGAGGTATCCCTATTCTGCTTCCAACCTAGGGAAAAACTGGAGGGGGGTGTGTAATTTATCGGTGCCTCTGGATTCGTTGACCCATGAAATGGAGGTTTAATGGGCACTGGAGGATTTGTCAGGACAGTTCCGGTGACTAACACCCTTATTACGGTTGCCAAATAGATTTAAACCATTGCCGACACGACAGATCAGGAGAGACAAAAAATTTCATAGGAAAGCATTATTAAAAATAGCTGACGTACGTCGTTTGTTTGCATACTTTACATTCTTTTTGTGCATCCAGCATAGCTATTAATATTTATTAGGACATTTAATTACGAAGGAAAAGCACAATTACCTTGATTCGTACTAGAAAGCGAAAGAGAAATATAATTATATAAGCTTGAGGTATTCGGAGACAGAGAAAGAAGGAAGGCATAGTGCCTTTGAATCATGGAGTCAGCAATGGGAAGGCAAATTACGAATAGGGGTGATAGGGAGGAGTGACGTAATGAGTGGGGGGGGGTGGAGAAAATGGAGGCGTAGGAGAAGAGGGGTGGGCACAGGAATGGAGGTGGAGCCGGTTGAATGAAATGCGTCAAAACACACTCGGTGCATAAATTAACTGTCATCATCAAAAGAAGTTCCACTTGATTCGTAGAAAGGACCAAACGAAGGACAAACAATGAAAGAGACTAAATGAAAATTAATATCTCCTACTGATGACGACGTCGTTGACGTCGAAATGTACATTTAGGCTTATAAATACGTACTGGTGTAGTTGTCTGATTTTTCTGTGTGTGTGTGTGTGTTACATGCTTGTTAGTCCATGGCGCGGAGTCACTTTCTTGCAAACTCGCACGCATAATACTTCGGTCCCTGGAGAGATATAGTTTTCTGTAATCCGGGTAGGTGTGTCTGTGCGTGTGTGTACTATCACCAGTAGTTATTAATTTTTTGGTGTATAAGGTGTTTAAATTTTTTATTTAACTTCACACCAAAGACAGCTCCACATACCTATTTTTTCAATGAAAGAGACTTAAAAAATAAATAGAAATCCCTTAAAGTTAAATTTAAGAAAAGCGAAAGAAAAGTTAAAAGTTTTATTTTACTAAAAATTAAGCAACCTAGATTAAATTATTAAATTTCATTGATATAGTATGATCCTGGTTCGCAATTCAAGAAGCTGGAATAGCAGACTCAAAGGTAAACATTATTTTTCTCTATTCTTCATTAACCCTTCGAATACTAGAGTAGTTTAAAAATTGATTGTTATTTTATGAACTTTTTTATCAATTTACAGGAATTTTATATGACAACCTTCAATATATAATAGAGAATTTTTCGGTTTTATGGGACATTTGCTGCCAAAGGGTGAAACTAAGCCAGCAGAATATATTGATTGTAAGAGAATATGCTGAAAAATATTACTCGATAAATTTTTAGTACAGCTGATTATAATACAAGGAACATAAAGTTCATTCATGAGAGAAACTTCTCTGTTGACGATAGTAAGTGTTTTCACACAAAACGCATCGTGTAGAGGAAAACCAAAAAAGGAATCCTGCAAATTTTCTTAATGAAACCTTATGATTTCTAGGAATAGTTAAGTCGTTGAAATAAAGGTTAATACACTATGGAAAATCCAGCAATATAATTCATTAAATGTGGTTATCGTTAAAAACAACAATATGAGGATTTCTCAAAAATAGAGACTGAAAAATCTAATGAACCAAATTTTGGGTATGTGAAAGGCAGAATGAAAAAGATCTTGTGCCACATTGAGAAAACAAGGATGACTCAAAACTAAATTAAATTTGAGGGATGTTATCTCGTCTGTAAAATATATCCTCAAAGTAGGCGTTTGTTTTAGACTGTTTATGAAAATATTTTGTAGCAGTTCACTATATTGGTCGCGGCTGAAGCTTTAACTCAAAGTTAAATTCAATTTTGACAATTGAAAATTATTATTTATAGTTCTAATTAAAGGAAAATTTTCTAGCATAAGAAACACTTAACATATGTGAAATCTTCGATTTCTGCCTGCTTATAAATAAAAATTTCTGCTCACTTGAAGTGTGGCGACAAAATAACTACGTTAAAAATAACATTTTATTTCCAGATGGCCTCATTCTCCAGTTTCATCCAATGGAAAATAATTCATATAAAATTATCTTCCTATTACATTAAGAGACGATCTCATTCTATCAATCTCTCTGAAAGATTTTATGAATTAATCCGAATCACTTATCCATCATCTGGCGGGAGCATGACGCTCTTAAGGTTGGCAAATACCTCGGCATACCGTAGGAGCAAATGTTCGAGAAAAACCTCGTTTTTTCAGCTTTAATACTGTTTATATCTCGTGTTTGTATATACATTTTAACTGATTTCAAATACAATTTTATAAAGCTTTGCACTGATTTTCATTTTTTTCTTACGAGGATGAGAATGAAAACATGGGATCGGAAAAATATCCCAAAATTGGATATTTTTAGAATTTTGGAGTTTTCCCGTCCGTATTATCCCAAATTTCAGATCTGTAGCCCTTCCAGATGTTTCTTAGGATTTATATCATCCCCCTTCTATGTGAGGAGCAGCTTTTCATAATAAATATGCACATATTTCCATATTTAAAAATGAACGTTTTAGCATGAAAAGTTAGTTCCAATACAAGCATTATTGCAAACGTTATTTAAATAAAATATTTCAATCTAACAACGACATTCTTCATAACTTATGCTCTAAACACAGAAGACTTAGAAATAACCAAAGAACCGATCGCTCGAGAAATAAAAAAAATCGTTTGGATGCAGAAAACGCGAGTTTTGAGACAAGCCTGTTTCAAGTTGTGGGTATCTCTCAGAATAGGTACAGTCAGATACTTTTAAACGACTCTCTTATTTGTCGCGGACAAACCTCCTTTGGAAAGATAAGAGAGACATTTCTGAAGATGACGTGGTATTAGGGTGACGTGATTAAAGTTTTCTTCCAGGCAAAAGCGTTCGTTGTAGGATCCTCGCGAAAAGGGATGTTGCAGTGCAATGAGCAAGAAAGAAACGAGACGGCGAAGTTGGAGACAAAAAGGATGGGGACCGATCTCATTCACAGAGAAAACGAGAAGTTTCTCGCAAGATTTTAAACCACTCGAGTGTTAACTTCCATCCATAATTAAAGAGGTTTCCATGGAGAATGGAAAGATCCATAAAATTGACTTGGATGAATTTAGCGTCCACCCACTCATTGCCTACCTACGCAAATATTTAAATGCGTAGTCATAGCTTTTTTATTTATAAAAATCTAATCAAACCCGTCCATCTAACGCGACATAGCAATATAAATGGGAAATTTCAGCCAATCAATCCTCGAATCTTGTTATCCTTTCATTAATTCGCAATGAGCTTAATGAGATTATTTTATTTTTTAATGTAGGGGACGTTGAATATTTTGCTTCCAACTCGCCGTTGTGCGTTCTTTTTCTTCTCGTGTGTATTATGAAAAGCGAGCTTGAGCGAATAGACTTTACTTCACAGGTAACGCCGGAAAACAGCAGACGAGCGACGCGAGAGGTTGAAATTTAAAATTGGATAATCACAAATAACCTTGACCCGAGGGTATGGTAAAAAAAGTGAGTCAGGATGTGGGGAATGGGGCTGCTGAAAAAATATACGTTTTTCGCTATTTTAAAGAGGAAATGTTTGTGGCGAAGAAAATTCTGTTACATTACAAAGACGCGAGAACAAAAGGATATGCAATGACCCATAACAAGACGTGAAAGGGAGGAATTCGTTGTTTTTTCGCTTTTCTCTCTTTCTTGTTAAATTATAAGAGATAACAATAATTGTAAGGAGCTGGCAAAAACTAATTCAAATTAACTACCAAGTACCTAATTCGAATTTACCCGGAAGTAATCTTTGGTAAGATTTTTCGGCTGTAGGCATGATTTTTTTACCTCGATTACAGAATCAATCCTCATTTCCTTTGAAGATGGACGCGGTCAATTAAATCGCAGAAATTTAATTACAACAATGGCTATTTGAATGCACATAAATTTAGCCCACCAGTAAACTGTGCCTGTTACTCTTCAATAGATATTGTGCTTAAACACTGTCGCAGCTTGCTCCAAATGAAATTCGAACGATAGATGTAGAAAATCAGGTTCAACTATTGGGTTGTGCACAGACAATTGAAGACTCATAATGTCTGCGTTAATTAATAAATTACCTAAAAACTTCACTTTGCCATACATAGAAGCATCTGGCGTGAAATACACACGTTTCGATTATTTCACGCCCACTGCGCAATTTTAAAGTTTTTTAACGTGTTTTTGCGTGAGCTTCTTGGCAGGTGCTCCATTCTTCATTCATCACTACCTCTGCCGACTCAGCGCAAGACGGACATTCATTCAAAGCGTTTATTCTGTATATCATGCTCACCGTAAAACCCTTATAAAAGCCACGTATATATTGTTACAGTTATCCATCGTTTCAAGGTTTCAAGGGAATAGACGCGGGTGGAAAGGGCTCCGTTTTTTCCCCGCACTCTGCGACGCGAGAGTGTGTATATGCAAAGGGAGCAAAAAACATCCATGAAGCATTTCCTGTACGAAGAATAAGGGAGGAATATTTTAAAAATGAAAATCTGAATCCTTGATGAAGGTCAAAATTTATTGCGAGAGTAAACACATCTCGCTTCGACTAGGAAGCCTCATTGAAAGAGCCTCCCCCGGTGAAGGAAAGAAAAGACGAAGGTAGGCAAAAGATGTTACTCTATAGAGACAGGAAAAGAGAAGAGAGAGAGACAGACAGACAGACAAACGACTTTAAAGGGAGAGAGAGAGAAGAGAGAGGGGGAGAGGGAGTGGGAGAGGGAGAGAGAGAGAGCACGAGAGCGAGAGAGAGAGAGAGAGACAGAGAGAGATGGTGGAGTAGGAAGTCTGAAGAGAAGGAGGGTGAAATTGCGCGAGCAAAAAAAGAGATGAGAAACAGGATCGTAAATACCTTAGGAGATGTTTCGTATATTCTTTTATTGGTTCCGTTTTCACTAGCCTTAAACGTATCCAGATGTTATGGTAGGTAACCGTAAAACACGCGAAAAAAAGGAAAAAAAACTAAATGTTCCGGTGAGACGATCTTCGAAAAAAGGCGAGAAAAAGGTGTGAAGTGAATAAGGTGAGAGAGAGAGAGAGAATGGAGAGTGGCATTAAAGGCGGATGGGAGGAAAAAAGAGTGTGAACTAGATGGAGGAAGATGAGGGAGGGAATAGGAGGGTAGAGTTATTTAAAGCGCAGCCTCCCCAGGATTGGAGCTAAGGTGTGCAGAATTGATATCTCATTTAGCCTCCACCCCTTCCATTCCACGCGATAACCGCATTCACCTATCCGAAACACTCTTTACCTCCATTTCCCGCTTCCTTCCTCCCTCTCTCTCCCTCTCAATACTTATTGTGCTTGATTTATACTGTGTTATTTTATTTTATTAATTTATTTGTTATTTTATTTTATTCGTTTGTTTTTCTCCTCTATCTTGTTTAGTCATAACAATGTTAATATATATTCATTTTTATATGCTCATTCCATCAATGATCAATTCGTATTGTGCCAAATTTTCACTGATGAAAAGCTTTATTCTTTTCATGTATTTATCTTATGTTCTAAATTTCACATATTGATGTATTTAGTGAATATAAGTAGGTTTCGCAGATTTTTCACACCCCCCTTCTTGTGTGGGTGTTTTCCTGCAGTGGGTTTTTTTTAAGTGGATTTAATTATTCAGCAGTCCTTATTTTTCCCACAAAATTACATCTTTTCTTTTCCAATACTTGTATTTTTATTGTTACTTGTATTTACATAATGTTCAATGTATTATTGAATATGTTTCATGACGAGGGGTTAGGTGGAAGATTGGACTTCTTAGTCTCAATCTCGCCCCAAATAAAGACCAAATCAATCAATCAATCTCCAACTCATCCTCCATTCCTCCTTTATTCTCTCACCTCTTCACATCTCTCTCTCACTCCCTCTCCTCCCTCACTCCCCATCTTCATTTTATCTTACTCCCCCTCCTCCCATTCATGCATATTTATCTATAATTCATGTGTATATTACTTAAATGTCTTTAATTGTATATTTATGACGGTTTACAGCGATGCTGTATTTACGATCTTTCCTACTGTACTTGCACATTGTGATATATAAACTATGTAGGATATTCGCAGGTTTTCACACCCCCTTCTCAGTCGTTGTTTTCCTGAGTGGGTATTACTAGGAAGAACAAGCCTAGGTTTTCCCCACAAACTTAAAACGGTCTTCACTTATATCCTTTTATGTTTTGTATATTTTATACACTGTTTATTGTAATACTTGATTTATTATATTGACGAAGGGTTAAATGTAAGAATGGACCTTACGGTCCAAATTTCGCCCGAATAAAGGCGATTATCTATCTATATATCTCCCTCACTCCCCCTCTCCATCCTCTCTCACTCCCTCTCCTCTTCCTCCCTATGCCACCCTTCACCTCTCTCTCTCCCTCCTTCCCCCACCCCCTCCTCTACCTCCACTATTTTTCCGCTTATTTTAATTTCCTCCCATTTCTCCACAAAGTGGTGCTTCGCCTGAACCCAGCCGGAGAATCCCACGAGGTGAAGTGCCTCGTGTTTTTTTCCATTTCTTTCTTCATTTTTATGTCCCGAGGAGAGATGGAGCGGAGGAGGAAGGAAGGGAGGGTAAAAAGGGGGAGGAATGGTAGAGGGAGGAGTTTAAGGATAATAATTAAGGGTGTTAATGCGAGCATCGTAATAATAAAGCGAGAAATATAGGAGGCGCGCGGGTTGAAAAATGCGAAGGGAATGCCGGTTAAAGTGTATAAAGGATTGTGGAGGTTGGGCAAATAAGCTGGAAAAAAATCTAGTTTATTGGACGGATAAAATACAAGGACGCTAGACAAATAAGACGAAATTTTACAAGGACTGGTGGATGAACAGTGTTAGGAATTCCATATACAGGTTTTGGTTTTGGGGAAGAGGAATACACCAGTGAAGCTAAGTGGCTGAGAGATTTAAAGTTTCGATAGAGAGAGTAGGAACGGAAGAGGTTAGGCAAGGTAGGACGTGAGGGGAATTAGATGGGAAACTGACGATAAAAAAATTCGAAGTTTTTGGATGCGAAGAAGGAACATAAAAATAAAAGGGTTAGATTTCGTTATTTTTTGGCGGAATTAGGACTAAAAAAAATAGGAAAGTTTGGAAAAATTAATAGTGTGCGAAATGGGGAAGCCGAAGGTGGTGCAGTAGAGAAAAAATTAGGAGAGAGGATCGGTGCGGGAAGATGATAAAAACGGACTCAGAAAGGTAAAAAAACGAAAGCGGGTGTACAATGCATCCACGGAATGGAAGACGAGGTACGTGTGTGTGTTGGTGTGTGGGCCAACAAATTTTCGGTCACCGCCGGGTCTCTCTCCGGCAAGTAATTAATGAGAACTGCGAGCCTCCTGGTGGCGATGCGATGGAGGTAAAAAAAATAAACGAAGGAGCAGAAAGGGAACAAAAGACGGTCGGAGCTTTCGCCCTGAGACCGCGAGAGGGCAGCAGGAGGAAGTGGGAGGGGGCTGAATAGCGGAAGGGCTGACGGGGAAGGAGGAAGAGCGCACATAAACACACACGCGAGATCACTGTGGGATTTCCCGTAGTCGAAAGATTGGAGAGGAGGGGTTTCGCGAGCAGAGAGAGAGAAAGAGAGATGGAGATAGAAAAAGGAGCGGTAGAATGTGGAACGGGAGGAAGGAAGGATGGAGGTGGAAGGTAAAGAGGGTGTTAGTATCCTACGGAACGACCTCCCCCCTCGACGCCGGAGAAATTTCTCTGGGTCAGGAGCGCGGGGCGGGAGAGAAGGAAAAAACACGTGAACGCAAAACAAATGACGGCATTCGGTTTAACGAGGGCGCTCGATGACAAAAATAGCGAGACTAAAGATTGCATGCATATGTGCCGAGGGAGAGTATTTCGGTAACATCTCCGTTAGGAGAAAACTAAATTAAGTATCTAATTAAGGGTAACGCGCGTCGCGGGAGGAGCACGCGGAGGATCGTCCCTTTTTCGCTTTCTGGGTCAGAGGCGCTCGGATCGTTTTTATGGAGACGCTCAATAAGGCAGATAAAATGGAAGTGGCTCTCATGCTTAGCGAAAATGAGCAGTATTGCGATAGAGAGCCGCGAGATGAGAGAGCTCGAGCGGAAAATGCGAGTCGGGGGAGAGGAATGAGAATTAAAGAGTTGCGAATTTAAGTAAATCGTGCGAGGTGAAAAATCTTTCGTCTAATACCGGATTAATGGCCGAAATGAAATTTTTGTAACATTTAAAAGGATGTTATGTTATTTTCGAAAACAATAAGGTAAGAATGGTGAGTTGTAAAGGTAAAAAAAACAAAACAAAAATACCATGAAATGGAAATTTTGTCATCAATCTATCTTTGATAGTTAATAAAGTAAACGGAATAATTTGGTCATTGAATGCCAGCGTTATGGTTCAACATTGATTTGACGCTTATTATAGAGCAGATTTAACGATAAAATCTTTTTTTTTACTGTCTCCTATTAGCAATGATAGCGAACGCTTTTCGTGACATCAAATCAGTGCAAGTAAACGAGAAACGTCAATATACAAAGTGTTTTGTTTGCAAACCCATATATTTGCATTTATACGTGAACGTCAAACCACAAGTCTAAGTTGATGCGAGGAGCTCTATTTGTACCGATAAATTCTACAATATAGTGTTGAAGCTAAACTTCGTTAGGTACTTAAAAATTTCAACAGTTGGTGAATAATATCGCGAATACCAACTGTGCTTTATTTCATTCAAGACATACATTTAAGACAGGCTTATTTATTTAGATATATCTAGACTTATTTCTCTAAGAGAGAATTTTAATCTCTAACACGTCTGTTGAAAAAACATTTTTACGTAACGATTACTCGAAGACGAATGTTATTAACTTAAACGAAGCAGAAGAAAAATGTGACGAATTTCAAGGAAAGATAATCTAACAGAGATTCAAATAAATTTCTATTCATTAATACTGCCTCGCTGTCATTCATTGCCCAACTCAGGATCTTTTTTTCCGCCTATTCCGAAATGATTGGTGCTCTAGAACGCACGGAAACACAAACGTACGTAGCCCTGAAGGCGAGTTCGTTGAGATCGCTCCCGTCGTTAGGGCTCCCTTGTATTTTCGGCGCCAACAATACGCAACGAGTTCACTTGCTTATCATCTCCTAGAGATAGCATTGCTCCGCTCGGCACAATGAAACGGCGTTATAGTACTTGTGCACGGGTCTGACCCAACGCAGGATTCAGTTTGTTTTTGCGTCGAAATTATGTAAGCGCAAATAGACGGAACGGACCGAAAATAAAAATCGAAAATGGCGCGATTTACCGACGTTAATTTTCCGCGAAAATACCCCCAAGACAAAGGACAACGCTCGCAATTGCAGAGCTATACCAGTACATCAAGGAGCCATGGTTTGCAAGTATTACTCTCTGGGGTCGCGTCCACAATCTAGGCGCATTTATATCTCGGCGGGGCATTTTTGCTATATGGCCGACCGCAGCGAGAATACCGAAATCGTTTCGGATATATCGCAACGGATAAGTCCGCTATAAACAAAAATGCAAACCGCGTGAAAATTTTGTCCCAAACCGTGTAGACAATGACTAAAAGTCTATGGTAAATACAGTTTTATTATGAAATGGCTCGATGTTTACTTTTTTCAACGTGCAATATGCCATCATTAACGTTTAGATTTATATGAAAACGTATGGCAGGGAAATTTGATTAAAATCTTTTTCGATAAATTACAAAGAAATTGACATAAATATGATCGGATTGTTAGGAAACAGTTAAACTGGAAATGTTAGAAAACTGTTTAATGTAAAGTATATAAAGAAATCGATTAAACATTTGCTGAGAATAGCAATTTATTTCACGACATAAAATATCTTTAAGAAGAGCACCTCCGGACATAAGATAAATTTAGGAAATATTCGTTTTAGTCTGGTATTAATTTGGGAGCGCGCGCACGCATGGTGTCATACACGCACGAGCACGGAAAGTGGAAAGATAGTTCGTTTAAACGAGCCCAACTGATCATCAACACCTACAAAATGAAAAACCTGCAAGGGTAATCGATTGTATAGGAATTTCTTCACTGATAGTACGCTCAGTGTATGCGCTGCAGGCATCAGTCGCGTCACGTAAAGAATAGGGCACGGAACCCTTTCTTCAAGTATCCATGCGTGCAATGTTTACCCAATTTGCAGTGACTTTTTATGTCGTTACGAAGGGAGACTTCCACGTTTTTCCTTTGAAGAGGTGGAAAAGACACGGCCACTGCCCCTTAGGACCCATCCACTCGACCACCGAACCCACCTCCGCTCCTCTCTCTCTCCACCATTTTCGGCTCTCGCGTGCCATCTACAGGCGAAAAAAGTGCGAATCGCTCTGTTGAGCGCGGAGTGGCCGAGCCTTTTCTGACCACCGCTAATGGCGAAGGAAGTTTATTTGTGCGCCTGCGGGGCGCCTGCGCGCACGGCGAACGTGCGTGCGAGCGCGTGTTGAGTGCGTGTATCCCTGCGGAAAACGAAGGAAAAATCTTTCGGCCGTATATCCACCAATTTTCCTTTTAGGAAATGGAACTCGGGCAGGTAATGCCGGGAGAACGATGAGGTTTGAGTGGAGAGGAAGAGGAAGGTGGAAAGAGTAGGGAGGGCTGGAATTCAGGCGAGGTCGGCTCCGTTCTTTTTTTCTAAAAAAAAGAAGGTCCAGCTGGAATGGCGCATGGAATTTGAGATACGCCTGTGAACTGTGGAGACTCCGAGAGGAGAAAATATCTTTCTGGGCGTAGGTTCTGTCGTAATTATTCAAAGCGAACGGATGGGGATAAGGGTTGGAGGTGGGCGGGGAGGGGGGATGGGGGTGGAGAGAAAGGAGGGAGAATTCAAAGGGGCGTGGAGAGCGCGATTTTGACGTGGCCCTTTGCATTGTTTGCGGTCGCGCGGAAGGGTGACCATTACTACGAGGATTTATTTGAATTTATTTGAATGGTAATGAGATTCGTGAAAAAAGAAATGGTAAAAATAATATCTCAAATTGGTTCCGACTTTAGATTCGATAAGCGCGAAAGAAAAAAAATCCATCGGGAGACTGCTTTCTGTTGCATGAAAGCAAGGATTGTTGGTAATTTAACCAAACTTAAATTAGAGCCGTATGCGGCCCCAGAGAGTATTCGATGAGGCCCGAAAATCATGACAGAAAAAGCAATCTGTAATATTAATACACACACATTTTCATATCTTTTTTGATAAAATCAAGATAATAAAGCCTTAAATTATGGAATCGAATCCCATTCATAAATTTTCACTTATATCTCATAATCTCTGGATAACTTCCGGTTTAAATTCTGGTCCGGCCCGCCGAAAAATTGGCAACTTCCAATGCGGCCGGCCGAAGAATTCGTAAGCAACGTTGTGGCCCACCCCTGATTTAGAGCACGGTTTAACGAGATTTTATGGTATTTATTCTGTTTGTAATTAAAGGGTGAAATGTACCGTTTTTCTCATTTGAAGTGATCAATCCTAGATATTGATGGATTTCGCTTAGAAACAGAGAATTCAACCATAAAATGCTTTTAATTAGTTATTTTAAAAAAGTTTAAGAGAGTTTACGTTTAAGTATGAATTAACCCACTCTCACAGATGGCAAATAATGTAACTAAACGCTTGAAGTTTTAGTTTTTTATTGATTAGCACAAACAATGAAACCGTTAAAGAACAGTATATAAGTTAAGAGACCCAATAAATGCAAAAAATTCACCGTTTAAGCATTTATTTTCGTCGAGTATTCGAGGCTATTCCGATAAAACGAAGTATAATTTTCAAATTCGTTACGCAACCAACTGTAATCGAATTTGGAGAATTTTATAGCCGCCCATATAACCTATTTAGTTTTAATAGCCTTTTTCGATTTCGTAAAAAATTCCACCATAAAAACGCGAAAAAAGTCGTAATTTCCACACTCAAAGAAACCGTCTGGTAAAATAACAATAAAACTCCTGAAGGAGAAAATTTGCTGTTAGCGGTTTCGCACCATGGGAACTTCCATACCTGGAGAAGGCACAGGTGTGTTATGGCACTCAAAAATTAAGACCTTAAAAAAAAGTTTTACATTGCAAAAAAAGCAGCATTTTTAAAGAAAGACTCAATTTTTCTTAAGCGAAGAAACTTCTCTACGCAGGTGCGCAGGTCGCATTGTGCAAGAGCTTCGGTGTGTTTTTTGTTCATTTGAGGCCAAATTAAAATGCCAGAGGGCAGATTTGGAGCCCATAGAGAGGGCATGGGGACATGAGAAAGGCGGGGGAGGGGCACGTCCAGCGTGCTGCAGAGCGTAACATTTTTGACGGCCCGTCTGGGTCTCGTGCGTCTTGGATGTGTGTACACCTTAATGGAAAGTTCGGGTCATCCTTAGGTTAGCAAAAACTTCAGCGCCAGCGGTATCCGGTCTTGAAAACGAAACCAACAACAGTATACGTTCGACCTTTATCACTCGCACACTCTCTCGAGTTTACGATGGGCGGAGAGTTGGCTGGTGAAAGGGGAGGGAGCGGGTGGGGCGGATAGGAACGGCGTGCGAAGTAGCCGGGAATAGGTGAGGAGGATGTAATATTGCCTTCGCTCAGCCTTTCCTTAAATGTTACGCCGTTGCATCACAAACACGGGCGATAATGGCTCCGCTGAGATATGTCGGATACTTTGTTGGCACTTTTCTTAACTTTCAATGGCCGTAGCTATAAAGAGGGAAGCGATGGATGTTAGTGTACAAATTGCCGAGGGAATTTTCGACGCGTTGCATCGTAGCCTTGTGGTATCATAGAATGTGAGCTACGATAGAAATCAGGTAAGCTGCTCTGCCATCCAAGAGTCGCTGATACTGAAATTTAAAGCCGGATGAACTGTATTCCGGGATAATTTTATAGGAAGCTGACGCTTGGGCAGGTTTAAAGTGTTATGATACGTAAACAAACATGTTTATCATGTTATTACGTATTTCTCATTTCCATGGGAAGTGATGGCGGACTTGGTTTGAGTGCAGACCTTCCATTTTCCGGGTATGGGTTCCAATCCTGGCGAAAGTCGGGTTTTCAATGCTGGCCTGACTTGTGTGTTGTAAGGAGGTTACGCAAGAACAGTACTCCGTCCTTCGAAAGGGACGAGAAGCATTGTGCCCCTTGGTTCTTTTCGATATGCGACAGGCTGGCAACCTATCTGTGTAAAACACAAGTAGCGTCTTAATTGGGCGGGGAAAGGCCTAACTTCGGGATTTAGTACAATAGATGATGATGATGATGATTCTTGTCGAAAGATATAGAGAGAGAGAATATTTAGAGTTACGCGAAGAAAATATTGCGAGAATATTGGCAAGAGGAGAGAAGATGTAATGGGAAGGCAAATTTGTATGTTGGAATGTAAGGAAGTTCAAAAATACAAGTATTTCTTCAAAGAGTATCACATACTTAATGTTTTTTTTTTGAGGAGATTGCGGTTCCGGTGTAGTGCCTCGTTTTCACTACCTGTATTAAATATTTGTTACGAAAATTGTTTCTTCACTAAGGCCAAAAATATGTGATCGAAAGATGAGACAGCCATTTTTCTACAACAGGGAACTGCAAAAAGAGTTTTACTTCGCGAAATAACGAAAAGTGAAAGATCAGTGGAACTAATTTTTAAAAAATTCTCCAAAATCAAGTTTCTGCTTTATTTACGTGTAAAAATTGCCGCCAGAAAGATATGCAGGAGAAATTCTTCTAGCATATATGTTTGCTATAATTTATATACATTTCGGAGTTACTTTATTGTCAATGTGAAACTAATAATTCATCTCTCCTTGTTAGCAACTTTAACCTTAATTAAAAAGGCAGTCTCATCGTGAGAGCTTTATGTTTTCTAATTCTTTGTTTTTAAGAGCGGAAAAGAGACTTCGAAAAATGTTTCAAAAGGCTGTAATCCTCGAAACTAGGCAGGCAATCACTTGCGTACAGAAATAAAAAAATGAAAGAAATAAGTATACATATATCTTAGATATCTCTAATATCCATAACAAGGTCATGAAATACCAGATGCGCATTTCGATTACGCCGAAACTAGATTATTTTTTTAGAATATACTTCCGATGAATCGACAGTGAAGACGGCTGCATTGTAGCCAAAACAATCACTTATTTTTCAACACTTGGCACCAAAAGTGCTTGTTTTTAAATTTGTTTTTCAGCCATGAGAACATCTCAATAATTTCTCATTGGAATACATACAGCATTCCTTCGTTTTACGAACTTCCGTTTTACGAGATTTTGCTTATACGAACTGAGCAATTTCATATCTATTTTTCGATTTGCGAATAAAAATTTGCTTATACGAGTTCATAATTGATAGTAGCTCAATAATGAGTTCGTTACTTTCGCATGAACATCCTATTTTTCAAATATCGAATAAATTTTCGCTTATACGTGCTCTATCCGCTTCGGAAAAGTTCGAGAAAGCTCGGTAAAGTTCGTCAGATTGTATTTTTTGCATAGGAGGTAATGGGAAAATAATTTTCGTTTTAAGAGTTTTCGCCTGACGAACAGTTTTCGTGGAACGAATTAAGTTCGTAAAACGAGGGAAGGCTGTACTTGCGTCAAGCCATAAGATTCCGGCAAAGAATAAAGGCAAGGATGAGGAACTAGAAGAAAGAACGAGCAGGGAAAGAGCGGGAGAGGAAAAGAAGAAATTGGACAAAAGGGCTTAAGAGGAGGAAAGAATGGGTACATATTATGTCCGTAGGATACCGGGAAATAGCGAAAGGATTGAGAAGGAATCTTTTGTGCTTAGCGCCGCCCACCGCCACCGCCGTCGCTTCCAACTCCGTCTTCCATTTCGTCCAATCCTCTGCCACTCCTTACGTGCCTTCGAATCCATTCTTTCTCAATTTTCTCAAAATCCAAAACCCTCCTCTCTCTCTTTCTCTCCCTCTCTTTCTCTCTCACTCTCTTTCACTCATGCTATCCCTGTCATTTCTCATTCTACTTCACGCATCGGCTTATTCCTCCCATCGCGAAACGCTTCTTCCCGTTCTTTCACTTTCATTTTGTTCTCCGTTGCCTAAACAAATCAACACTTCAACCCTTCCTGATCGCCCTCGCGCCGGTTTTCATCCATACGGGATCGAGTGAAGGGAAAGGGTGACAAAAGAACGACAAAGAGCGAATGGTGGAAGCGAATCGGTTCGTAATCGTTATAGAGGAAAAAAAGGACCGAAAACCGTAAAGTGCGTCGATCCCGGGGTGTTCTTCCTCGGGCAGTCCTCGCCGCGGAATGCGTCGGAAGAAAAAAGGATCGTGCGTGAGAAAGTTCTTTCTCGAAGAGAGGGTAGGAGATAGGAAGAGGAAAGGGGGGAACCGAAGGAATAGGATAGAATAGAATTTATTTATTGTTCTGGGACAAGATAGTCCCATGGACCATACATCTGATACACAGTTTTATACATTGTATCCAATCAGATTTGGAACAATAAACAGAAAAGTAGTTTCTAATACATAAAGGAACAAGTATGCATAAACAATTTGGCAATATTTCCATATAAAAACGCAAAAATAATTAGTAATTAATAATTACGGTTTCAAAATAATGCAGAGTAAATTTTATACCTCTGTACAATCTATTAATAGAGAGAGAAGTGGAGGGAGAGAAGTTATGGAGAGAGAAGAAAAGATGACGAAGTGGGAAAAGAAGTTGGGAAAGAGAATGAGAATAGGGCAGATAAGACAATGGAGAAAGAGGTAAGAGGAGGAGATAGGAGACGAAGATGGGCAAGAGGAATAAGGAACGTAGAATAATTAAGAAGAAAGTGATACGTAAAAGAAAGGTGAGAGGGTGAGGAGAAGAAAAAGTGTTGGATGAGAACGAGTTGGAAGGAGCAGGATATGAGGGAAGTCGGAGGAGTTGAAAGGGTAGAGGAGAAGGGAAAGAGTTGGATCCACTTTGCCTCTTAAATAAAAGTGACCTCTGAGTGACCCGAGGTATGAGGGGAAGGAAGAGAATGGGCCAAGAGAAAGAGAGAGAGAGAGACTCGTGGGCGGTTCGCCTCCTCTTTTGAGAGGAAAGAATCGACCATCTTCTCTACGTATGCGACTACTTCGGTTTCACGTCCTCCTCCTCCTTCGGGGTCCTTGTTCTCTCCTCCCCTCTCTCCTCCGCCCATTTACCCCTCCAACCACTCCCCCTCCGGCAACTCCACCCCTCTCGCTCCTCCCTCTTACATCTCCCGACCCGTAACCAGCCTTTCATTTCTGGAATACTTTTCCGGAGATTTTTTTACACCGGTCTATTAATCTTGGGATTTTTTTTCCCAGTCGGAGAGGAAGAGGAGGGATACGTAAGCGGTCGAGGAGGGAGAACGGGAGGAGGAAAGGGGAAAGGAGAGAGAAAGAGACGAACAAACATACTCTCTCCTCTCCCCCACCCATCCTGACCATGGCCGTCGAAAGAAAGAAAGAAAAAAACAACGCAAGAGTTTCTTTGAGGTACGCATGTTTTCTCAGAAAGTGAAATGCCGAATTGTCGACACTGCGAAGGGTGTGTGTGTGTGCGCGCGCGCGGTGAAAGAGCAGATCGTAGGAGGGTGGAGAAGGAAAGGGAGGAAGGGTTTGAGGGATGAGTGCCTTTTAATTCCGTGATAGACCCTTTATCATTGGGGACGAAGCGATAAATCAGCCGAGATTTGGTTTCAAGGGGAAAGAGGGGGGGGGGGGTAGTGGAGAGTTGGAGAGTGGGAGAGAGGGAGGGAGAGAGGGAAGGAGGGAGGGATGGGAAAGGCTGCGGTTGGAGGAGGGATTGTCGGGAGCAAGTCGGTGGATATTAGAAGGATTTATTTCTTCTTTTTTAAATCATTTTCGTCTCGTTAAAGACGGCGCGACAAACCGAAGGGCGAGAATAAGAATACGCCTTAGAAAATAAAATAAAGACTTGAGGATTTTAATCTGAGGATTTTTCGTCACGAGATTTATCAATTTTCTTTTCTCGGAGTTTCAAAATTAATGCTCCATTCGTGCGGGAAACCTTTCGGGCCGCGTTCGGAAAAAAATCGTCCAAAATGAGAACTATGCAATCGTTGACTTGGCGTAAATGGCACGCTTTCGTTTTAAGGCAAAATTCAGAAATAAATTAGCAAGATAAGGTTTTTGCTTGTATGGAATAAATAATATGGACAACTTCTATAGTTGTTTATGTAATGTTTGAGTAAATCAGGTTGAAATATTTACGGCGAAAGATATCCTTAGAGGAATTAACCGCTCTTTGATTAGAAACTGTTTAGTGAATGAACAATGAGGGAAGGTTACTCTGCAGTGCGAGTATGGCTAACTCGTCCGCCTTTTTGTATCTACAAGATTTATCTGTATGATTTTATTAAAATAATAAATTAATCTGAATATTGATGGATTTACAGCGATATTATTAATTCCATGATAAAATTATAATGAAACATTTTACAGCATTTTCTTCCGTCGTAGCTCATATTTTCTTTCTTACTGCGGAATTTCTAATGCAACTCATCTATTCGATAGGGATGTATGTTGGTATCCATAAAGACAACTAGAAAAGGGTGACGTGAGTTTCTTCGTAATGTTACGTAATGGTCATGATTTATTTTTACTCTTATAAGGGATGAACTATTAAACAGCTTGAGCAAATAAGCCCGTAAATACATTTGGCAGGTGAGTACAATACTGGATTTTCGCCAATTTCTCCCGAGAAATACATGTTCTATTTATTTGCTATACCGTTCGGCAAAATAACGCGAACATTCGGAATTTGTTACGAAGAGATTAGTTTAGACTCGAGGAGCGATAAATCTCTGAATGGAAAAATATCCCGAACCTTTGTTTCCATGACAGCACGCCTTACGGTGCCCAATCCAACGTCTTAAAGGCGTAAATTATTCCACGCATAAGCGTCGAAAATCGTCTTACCTTATGGTTTGGATAGATTTTTTATTTTATGCGCCTAATGCTTTTTGTCCCTCCGTGATGCCGATGCGAATTTAACATCTTCATATTTAAAACATTCCTTCTAGATCGTTCTTCATCTTAGCCATGAATTTATCCCACCGACTTTGTTTTTTCTGCAGGACGGCCTCCGCACTATTTCTGTGCCTAATGGCGATTTTAATAGCGCACATAATATCTTTCCTCATGAGTACCAAAGGGAACATTAAAACGAGTTATTTTCTTCTTGATGGACTCAGCGTTCCTCCTCGGAACGCTTTTTGATGATCTCTCGCATCCGAAACCCTCCGTAGTTTTCAAGCAAACCCCGAAGAGAAACCGGAGGCGATTTAGAGAGCCGAAATTTTTTCGCAAGAGCGATAATTTTCGCCGCGAGCGCGTAACTCATAATAAAACAAACAAAAAATACGAACTTTCCACGGGCGGAATAACAAGACTAATCTCGGCTCTGAAATATTTCTCGGGTCTCTCCTGCCCGACCAAACCGTCACCCCCTCCCCTCCCTCCTCCTCCTCCCTCCTTCTGCCTACCATTCCTTCTCCACGACCTCCTCAACCGCCTCCGCCGGTTCTTGCCTCCATCTTTCTCTCTCTCACAGGAATGCAGCAGAAATCCGTGGAAAGCAGTCTCGAACGCCGCGGTCGCAACAAAATGCCGCGTCTCCCCTCTTAAACTAGAGAGGAGGAGGAGGTGGAGAGGTAAGGAGTAGCGGAGGGAGTGGGGGGGGGGAGGGGTTCAGGAGGAGAAGAGAATTAGAAAAAAGAGAAGCGCAGCGGACGCAATCATAAGTTTACCACTTAATCTGGGCTCGCGTCTCTCTTAACCACTAGTCTCTCCTTCTCTCTCTCTCGCTTTCTGCGAGACCTCGAAGAAGACGGAATGGTTTTTACGCGTCTCGTTTTTCGTTTATTTTTTATTTTCTCTCGCCTCGAATTGAAGCGAGATTTGAGAGAAAATGGAAAGAAAAAAAGGAGAGGGGCGAGATAAAAAAGAAAGGACGAGAAGCGAAAGTATATGGAGAAACAAGAGGGCCATAATTGCGGTTTCGCTTTTAAAAGCGAAAATGCCAAGCGATTTATGCGAACGGAAAAAAATCAAAGGGATAAACACGCGCGAACTTTAAATAGCGACAGTCGGAGGAGTTTCAGGTTTTTAAACTGTCTCGCTTTAAGGAATGCATTAGCGGAGGTGGGGTGGGGGAGGATTGGGGAGGAGATAAAAGGGGGTGAGGAGATGAAAACGGCGAATTTATTTACCCGCCGAACGAGTCTGGAGAACTCTTTTAGAAACCGCTTTAGACAAAATGCCGTCTTAACTGGAGTAGAGAAGAAGGTGGAGCTCTCTACATGCGAAATAATACCGACATGGCTTCTTCCACTCTGCAATTAGAGGCTGGAAGAGTAACCGTTGGAGTTAAAAGTCCAAGGAGATGTGCCTGATTTCTTTTTCCGATTTACTCCAAATAACCTCATCTATAAAGAAAATTAAACAGACGGAGAGAAAGCAGAAGCAAGAATACAAATTTGCAGGTGTGCAATTTAAAAAACAGGTTGGATAAAATAAAATATAGAAGACATTTGTCCAGTGTTTTTTTCAGGGGACGTCATGTTAAAAATTATTATTCTTAATGGAAATACTAATTAAGTTATTCACATCAACATGATGGAGGCAACTGACGTCAAAATATGTTCAATATATATATTAGATCAAGGAAAACGTCAGACCAGCGTTTCATAAGGTGATTCCGTAATACCACTAATCTATTTACTTGAGTATATCAGGCGTAGAGAAATATTCCGTGGCATAGGAGACTCGTTATGTCCTTTAACACCAGATGGGCATGAACGTACTGCACAAAATACAATAAAGCTGAGGTTAATTAAGTGAAACTCTTGACAACCAATATCGAAATAGACCCAACTATATTTCAATAAATATTGCGTGCTCTAAATTTAGCTGTCGTGAAGAAGTGAAGTCCCGGTGTAATCTCTGAATTGCTGCCGAAACTTGCGGAAATCGTCACTTTTTTAAAGAGGGCAACAAGTAATGCACTTCATGGGTCTCCTTTCTCTCCCTCCGTAGGTTCTTAAATTTTAATGGCAGCATGCGCGAAAGCAGCTTGCCTAACCTCGTTACATCATCAACGGCCTTTAAAACCTATTAAATCAATCATGCCCACGCCGAAGTAACTTTGAGATCACTCCAATAGTATCGCTTTTCAGCCGAACCTTTTTTCCAGCAAACACTTAACCATAGGTCGTAAATGAATCAACAATAAATTATGCCAACATACGGGGCGTGCACGCCTTAGAGAGCAATAACGCTTCAACAATCACCTAGCTCATTGTTGCCCCGGCAATTCGTCGATTAGCCTGCAATTACGAACGTTCACAAAGAGGAAAAGGGTTTTGGGAGGGAGTTGGGGGAGGGTGATGGAGAATTCTGCACTTTAAAGAAAAGGAAAATTATAACAAAAAAACTGAAGCGGTCCTCAATACCGCAAGTCTTCTCTTAATCGTTATTGAAAAGGTCGCTTTTGATGGTGGTCGGAAGAGAAGTAAAGCGAAAAGGGATAAAAAAACAAAAGAGGTCTAAAGAGGCGGAACTCGAGTTCTATCACGTGCAAAAGTAGACCCTCCAAAAAAGCTCCAGCCAAGACAATAAGCACTTCCGCCCAACAACCCAGCACTCTGGCTGCGCTTCAATTGTTTTGTGGGGATAGTGGTGAGGGGGAGCAGAAGGGGAAGGGGGAATGAAGGGTTTTTTAAAAGCCACTCGAAGTTCGGAAAGGAGTGAATGGGAGAAATCAGTGAGTGGGAGGGGGGTAAGGGAGGGGAGGGAAGGGCGCAGTCCTGCCATCTAATATATATTTTTTCTCTGGTTAGTATCACGAGAGAAGTCATTGGGTTGGTTGCGTCAGGGTCTTTTGGGCGAATCAGCGATTTAAGTAGCGGCTCCCGAAAGACTAATCCGTAATGAAAGTGGACTCGGTGGTGTAGCGGTTGGAGTGTTGGCCCCGCCAACTAAAGCGACACCCGGTTCGAATCCTATAGGATTTTTTCCGAGGACGCCCGACCCCCTATTTGTGCGTGTTGGAACTAAGGAGACGAGGACGAGCCAATGAGAAAAGAGAATTGAGAAGCGCGCTCAAATCAACACTCCGTCCTTCGGAAGGGACGTTAAGCCGTTGGCCCCCTTGGTGCTCTTCGTTAAGAGCAGGCTAAAAGCAGGCACCAGGTTTCGCTCCTCCCTCTCCGGCTATTCATTGCACTACCTCTTGTTGTTAGATATCCGTTGCCCGTGTAAGGCAAGAGGCGAATCAGCTGGAATGAAAATGAAATCATCCATAATGCGTATTGAAATAGTTAGGAGGGTCGCAGAGATTGCACCATTCTTTTGCGGATGTCGGAAGCAAGTCATCCCTGCAATGTAATTATCTCAATTTTTATGGAAATAACTGACGTTCCGCGTTGACTAATTACATCCATTTCATCGCTAAGGTTTGTGATTGGCATATAGCTAATGCACTGTTGTATACAACTGCAAACGTTTTTCACAAAATAATTCATTCTATAAATTAATTTTATAATACCGATCAGAACCTCTTCAATTGGGGATACGCGTACCCTTAAGGGCAGTTGAGGTGTTTTAAGGGGTGCGCGAGAATATTAGTAAAGGTTATCCTCATTTCAAAGCCAATTCATGCACTCGCATTTAGAAGTTGTGAAGTGAAAAAAAACCAATAGCTTTAAAAACGACACATTGGACACATATTGCCCCAATAAAGAATATTGCACTGAAAGTGCTATCTTTAGTGTTTCCTCACCTTTCAGGAGAGTGTTTAACTGTATACGGTAGCTTAAGCTATCGAGAGACCGCTCGTAATTCTGACCACGTTAAAATATAGGCTATAAGGAACAAATTTATCCATAATTTTTTAATTATCTATATTATTAATCATAAATCATGTTTACTTCTAATAATGCTCGTTTCAGAATCATTTATAAAGGCATATTTATAAAATATCAGAAGAACGCTAGTACTTAAAAAACGCAGAAACGGTTAGACAAAAACAGTGGGTACATACATGATGTACATACATTGCGGATAATTCCTCCTGGAAATTTGAGTTCCTTTTTCCAACATTTACGAATCTCTTTCCCTTCTTCTGCACCTATTCCTTCGGCGTACAAGTTAGTCAATCACTCATTATACCACTCTCTCCTTGTCCCCTCTCCTATTCCCCACCCTTTTCTCCCTCTTCTATTCCCCTCCCCTCTTCCTGGCTGCTACTCGCCCGCTGCTCGAAAGGGCAGTGGTTATGAATCCTGCGAAAGTAGGATTTTTTCCAAGGACGCCCGGTCCCCTGTTTGTGTGGTTAGAAGAGACCATGGAAAGTTAGTGTTCCGTCTTTTGGAAGGGACGTTAAGCCGTTGGTCCCCTTGGTGCTCTACGTTAAGTGTAGGCTAATGCCGACACCGGGTTTCCCTCTTCCCTTGTGTGTGTGAGGAAGGAGCTATGGCTATAATAATCCAAAAGGTTCTCCACCCCCATTCCCCTTCTTTATTCCCTTCTCCTATTCCTTTCCCCTATTCCCCCTCTTTCCTTCCTCTCCCAATATTCGCGCACCCACGCTGGATAAATCTTTCAAAATTCCTTTCTCTTTCCACCTCCCTCCCACTCTCCTTTTTGCACACTCCTCTTTTTCATCCGGCCGGTCAAAGATTCTGGAAATTTTCGCGCCGTTTAACCCGAATTGAGAGGAAGGGGAAAGTTTCGCGCGTGGGAGATGGAGAGAAAGACGAGACTCTCTTCTAGACCGGAGGGGACCTCGGCGAACTCCCCTGGATGCTCTCCCTCGCGTGATTTATACTCGCACTCTTTTCTTCCCCTCCTTCTGCCCTTCGGCCGTCAGTGGGTTGCCAAACGGTATTTGCCAATTTCGCGGATCGCCCTGGGGCTGGAGGTCGCGCGAAAATTCAAGCGTGGAAAATTTATGAACACGAAAAATTAAAGCGACGCAACGGTATGTTATTGTCTTAAAGTGGAACGGTTTATAAAAAGAAGAAAAATTTTTATTTATAATATAGAATATGCTTTCAAATAACATAGCGCTGTACCGTCGGTCACAAAAAGTGTGAAAGGAATACATGCAAAGTAAGGATAAATTCTGTTTGACAAAATGTTACATTTCATCTAAATATTTCGGTCGCTGATGTTTGTAACATGATGGAAATGTATACTCCATAAATGGAATACACAGAGATTTCAAAGACGTCCTTATGGGATATACGTATGAAACGGTATCGAAAGATTGGGCGGTTTTTGAATTTTTATCTCCAAAACTATACATCGCCATTATATTCTCTCGCGGACTTTTTTGTGGCTCGTAATTATGCGGTCTCTGGAGCTTTGTTGTAGTAAATGCTGTCCTCTATCCGAAAAAAATTATTCTATACCTTACAGAACATATAAGAGTTAGAGAGAGAAAAATATGTTATTTCATTGTCGCTTGATGGATGTCATTTAACTAGGTGCTATAATAGTGTCAGTTTATTAAAGTACTTATGTAAAGTGGAAGTTCTAATTGACGGATGCAGTTCAAAGTAAAATTGGTCGATAAATTTTAATAAAGATAACTCCTACTTAATTCCATTAAAATCTGTCCAGCGGTTTATGAGATGAAAGGTACGACAGACAGAGGAGACGTGCCCATAAGGCGCTCTGCTTTGCTGGTAAAGGACGCCTAAAAATGAATCAAGGACGCAAAATTTAAGGAAAGAATCGTTGATTAAGGAATAGGTAACGAGTGACGGGTTAATAAGGAAGAAAAGTATTCTACGCTATACAATGCAATGTAGACAAATATCATAAGTGGGTTTCAAAGGTAGGATTTTCCTGCTTTGAAGCTTCGCCCATTTACTGGCATATATTTATCGTGATTGAAGTGACAGTTACTTCTGTGAAAAATTGTACAAAGCATCCATGAAAAAGGACTGAATTATTTATTTTTGTTTCATATAAACAATAATAAAAATTGGTGTAGAAACGTGATGGAATTTGAAAGCATTTTACGATCTTAATCTTTATGAATATTTAATATGGTCCTTATAGACAATTTTTAAGCAATTATTTTTTTACAATAGAATAAAGAGGGCTCAGCAAAGAATAAAACGGAAAGAAGAATAAAAGGAGGAAGATTTTGAAGAGAAGATGACACTAAAGAGAGAGAGGGAGATACGCCTCAGAACGAAGATTTGATAAGGACGAAAGAAGATAATGAGTTTAAAGGTCACGGGAAGCGTAGCGGGAGAGGTAAGAGGGAGAAGGGGGTGAGAGAAAGAGGGGGAGAGAGGGAGGAGAGGATCAGAGGATGATGTATTAGGAAAAATATAAAGGACGATGAGCACAAAATGGATTTCGTGCAAAGCTGGGAGAAATGGGGCGCAAAAGATTTAAGGTCGCAGCATATATATATATATATATATATATATATATATATATATATATATATATATATATATATATATATATATATACATATACACCCACACATACGTACAAATACACACTTATCTATAATAAATGATGAGTGTGTATGGTGGATAAGTGGAAAAATGTTTTGGAATACGAATCGATGGAAGGCTTTAGGAAGAAATGTGATTGAAGTTGATCGATCACGAGGTTCTATTGAAGTATGAAGCTGCAGGCTCGGGCCAGATAAGAAAGGCAAGTAGCAGAATTATGGGAGAAATAATTACGTGTCGGATAGGAAGGATAAGGCGACGGTAAAACGGAAGTTTCTTCTTCCGTGAGAATAAATACCGCATAAGGGTCCCTATCGCATTTTTACCACTTTAAGTGCGATTTAAAATCGGCACAAATTTCAAAGCTATTTAATTTTGCGAAATTGTGCCTTTGCGTTTCAGCACGCATTTCTCAAGGCCACTTTTATCCAAACGCTAGACGTCCGCCGTGTTTGCTCTTGCGATCCAGAAAAAAATACATGCAATTCTATTTCGCAATTAATATCGTGCTAAGCAGCGAGAACTCACAAACCTGTGATATTGCGGGGAATGGGGAGGAAAGGGATTAGGCGAAGAACATTAGAGATCGGATTAGGGCGAAGGTCGGAGGGCGCGATGGGAGGTTATATGGGCGGAAAGGGAGGAGAGAGAAAGAGAGAAAGGGAGAGAGAAAGGGAGAGAGAAAGGGAGAGAGAAAGGGAGAGAGTGAGGGAGAGAGTGAGGGAGAGAGTGAGGGAGAGAGATGGAGAGAGAAAGGGAGAGAGCTAGAGAGAGAAGGAGAGAGCGAGGGAGAGAAGGAGAGAGCGAGGGAGAGAAGGAAAGAGCGAGGGACAGAGAGAGAGAGCGAGGGAGAGAGGGAGAGAGTGAGGAGGAGAGGGAGAGAGAGGGAGAGAGCGAGAAAGGGAGAGAGCGAGCTGTGGAATGAGAAGGGGAGAGAGATAAATGGAGGGGGGGGAGACACCGTGGGAGAGGTGGAGAGGGAGATTAGGAGGTAAGAGTTTGAAGGCGCGTTGCGGTGGTCGGGAAGCTTGCGAGGCGTGGTTTTAGAAGGCGTGGCGGGAGGATTGACGCAAGTGGGCGGATGGAAGCGATCCACGAAAGGGGCGGTGGGGTGTGTGAAAGGGAAGAGGATTCCGCTACAGATAAAAAACTCCTATCGACGGTTATGGGTACAAATAAAAGAGTGAAAGTGGTTTGGCAGATCGGTGGGTCTAGGAGAAACAATAATAGCAAATACAATGGAAGATGTAGAGGTATTTATATTTTAGAAATTCACACGTCGTTTTGAAGCGAAATCATCTGTTGAGCTCTTCAAATGGCAATTCTTCTAATTAAATGATGATCGCTAACTGCGCTTATCTCATTTTTCTCTAGTATATGCCACGATCAAATATTATTGTATAGCATTTTTATGAAGAGACTTCAGAAAAATGTACAGTTAATATTCATCATTAACTCCGGAGACTTCTAAAACGAATAAAAATACATACAACATTTTCGAGAGATTTATTAAATACAGACGTAGTGAAATTCTCTTTTCCCTCTCTAAGTGACACAAGGATCATGCGTCAGAAAAATTCTATCTCACCGATACACCTTAATACACATGAAAAATTTCGTTCTTTCAGTACATTTTCTCGAAAATGATTCAACGATTCGGAAATTTCCAACAATCGGCACCGCAAGGCAGGCGAAAAATACTTGTGAAAATTTTAATTTTTGAAAGCAAATGTTTTTCAAGCACATACGATTCGCAAAATATTTTTTTTTAAAGACACCCCTAAACAAAGAAACCGAATCGTCACTGAAAGACAGGAATGACAGAGATACACAAAGTTATAACAAAAGCTAAAATTTTTGAGAAAACATATTAAGGGCGTTCGCAACTTTGCGTTGCTCCAAGGTATCGATGTAGCCTAATAATAGTTGCGGAGAAGTTTTGATAGCTTCGACCGGAAGCGTTAGCTGCGTGGGAAGGAGGGGAATGGGGAGAGAGAAGAGGTGAATAGGAGAAAGGAGTGGGAAGGGGAGTGAAGGAGGGAGAGAGAGAGGTAGGAGAGTGTGTAAGAGAGAAGAAAGGAAGAGAGGAAGAGAGGAGAGGGGAAGAGGGGATGGGGAGGAGGAAGAAGACATTTCAGGTGGAGGGGTGGAGAAGGAGGAGGGGAAAGGAGGGGAGGGAGAAGGTAGAAAGGGAGGGAGAGAGATAGGTGATTAGATTGTCGCGGAGAAGTTAGCCTCCCATCTTCCTCTCCTGGGTCGGGAATAAATTAAGCGTTGGTTGGGTTCCGAATAGAGTTAACAGGTATTAATACTCTTCGCGGGCGAAGGGTTGGGGGAGAGGGAGAGGATAAAGGGGCGCAGACTTTGAACAGGTGTGTGCATCCTCTGTGTGCGAGGATTTAGAAGATTCCTTCGCTCGAGAGGAAAATAGAGCAAACTAATGATAGCTATTAAAATTTTTGAATCGTTAATTATAATCTATTTCAAAATTTTTGTTTTCCGGAATGGCTCAAATGAGATTGTGTTAGTGACGCTGTAAGAATAAATCATCCAGAGAGAACAACATGAATAGTGAAGCGTCTCATAAATAAAAATGACAAATATATACTGATATCATCAACTGTTTATTATTCTCTTTTCGATTATATCGTGTTCTAGATATTTAAATATAATTTCTTTAAATATAATCCAGCTATTTTCCCGCGATCAATTGTACACAGGGTGTAAACAATGTTTCGCATAAGGAATACAAAATTAAACGAATGAACATTTCTTAATTTTGTTTTCTAACAGTGACGAATTTTTATGTACCTACATCTTAAAGTCCGTTGCTTATAAGAGTATAAACCTCGAACGATCCAGCAGTTAAATGAAGACATTACAGATCTGGTAAATAGTTTATTACGGCTGCGTGGAATGCAATTTGAGCATGCACTGTTTTCAGCGGGAATTTGAGTGTATTGAATGTAATGTATAATTGATATTATTTTCTCTTTTAATTCTGTTATATCTAATTTCCCTATGAAAACGGACTTCTATGACACCCTTTATAGTATTGTAAAGAGTACGTGTACTCAGTCATTTCAATGAAATAAAACTGGATGGAAAATTGTTCCTACAGGAATATTGTTCATACACAAAATTTCGATAAAAGCAATTAAATTTACTCTAAATCTCTGTTTATAAATATATTGGTGAGATATGATGTTAATTGTCATTGCTCACATTTATCATCCTGTAAAACCTCGAACACTTCTCGAAAATTTCAGCATTGGAACTGCAGCTTCTGAGCTTGTTAACCTTAACCAATTTGCATAGCCTCAAGTGTCTTTACATGGAACGATGTCGCAAAATTCATTTTAAAATCATTGTTTGTTTTAATTTTATTAAATGGAATGTCTCTTTCGTTTAATTAGAGGTTTAATTTGTTTATAATGGAACGATTATCTTGAAATACGAATAATATGCGACATTTTAATTTCTTTAACTTATTTCTTTTATTCAAATGCAAATTTGATGTGCTCTCATATAATTTGTATCTACGGTGACTAACAGGGCCGTCGCGTGGAAATCTGCTGCCGGAGGAAAAAAGACAAAATGTCTCCTCAGTTAATGACACATATGTGTAGATCGGTGGCGAATCTGTAATGATGTCGCTCTTAGAAAAGTACCACCTGAGTCAGTCGCCACTCAAACAACTCACCTAACGCGAAGGCCCTTAGTCATTAATTTTGTAGCCTATGCCCTAATGATCGTGCCCTTCGCTGGACTTTATGTCAAGGTCGCACATTTTAATTAATCAAATAGAAGATCGAACTAAAGGTAAATTGAGATAGGAAAAGAATCATATAAAAACTATCCGATGTATTATTTAAATATCAAAATTGCCTAATTTAATGTAGGAATATAATAATCGTCACCTAAAATCATTAAGAGCAATATAATTTATATTTAAATCAATATTATTACTGTGTTTGTACTTATAAGAACAGTATGATAACTTTTTGTACGGAAACGTACTTCTACATAAACTCTCGGAGAGTAAATGATACAATATTAACTCCAAGATCCAAGATGAAAGCTCGATATTTCATATTTGAAGCTCTCAGATGGTAGCCTATAATCTCTATAGTTTGGTTTCAGCGGAAATGTTTCCGACTGACTTAAAAACACTGTTTACTATGGTCAAAATGAAAACATGCGTTCAAACATCACTAGGAAAAAGGTGAGAGAAGAGCAATCAAAGTATGCTGCATATACTTTTATTTTGGTGTCCAATGACCTTACTGCCGATTATCGATAGAGCATATTAAATAACAATTATTTTAAGAAACGCTTTCTCCCAGTTGAATGGTCGTAAAATGTTTCCGGAGGATACCTCGCACTTTTTCGCAATTGCCACTGGTAGAATAAATTTCGGAATATAACATTTGTGAGCCCGAATTCGTTTCGAAGAGGATCCTACGATAATAGAATAGCCACAACAATACGCATTCGAAAAAAAAAATTATTCTCAACTCGGATGAAAAAAATCCCAACTGGCCAAGTTCCTTTTTTCATTCCGTTCACATACGCTGGAAGTAAATAAGAAAAAACGCTGCGTTTTCCGAAAAGAACCAGGAAGATAGTGGGAGCTGGATGGATATGGGATACTGGGGAGGGGGAAAAACGAGAAAAACTGCTACTAAGCATCGGCCGGGTATATTATAGGCTTGAAATGTATCAAAGCGTTTTGCTCGAGGGATGCATGCGGAATAGGCGGGAGAGGGGGTGAGAAGGGGTAAAGGGGTGGGGGGATGGTCGACAGGACCGAGGGACTTCATGGCGGATAAAGGGGTGGGGGGGTGGTGTGAGGGTGGACGGTGGCGGGAATGGACGGGGGCGGAGGTGGACGGGGGCGGAGGTGGACGGGGGCTGGGGTGGACGGGGGTGGGGGTGGACGGGTGTGAGAGCAGCTTTAAAGGTCTCCGGGAGGGAGATCTGGAGAGGCCGAGGGAGATATGCAGAAGGGGCATATGGCTGCAAACGTTATGCGAAGGGATGAAGGACACGAAAGTTGAATCGGAGATATGCGAATATGGTCGAAAGTGCTTTGCCTCGGATTTCGGGGATTTGCGGGGACTTCCCCCGTAAAATAAAAGAAGGTTTGAGGACGAAAGGGAGTGAGGGTGTGGGGAGGAGGGGGAGGGAGTGATAGGTTAAGAACGGAGAAGGGGAGAGAGAGAAAGGATGAGTGAAGGAGCGAATGGCAGGCGCGAGTAAATAAGAGGGGACGAACGGAATGAGGCGAAGAGAATGGCGGAGTAATTAGGGGACGACGAATTCCGTATGCGATTAAAATTCGGATGCCGGGCGTTCTAAATTTAACCACGATATCGAATCCACTTAACGTGCATTAGTTAATTTGTTGTAAGATTTTTACGCCGGAGTTTGTGTGCATACCTGAGCCAGAAATACCGGAAATTCTCGGATTCCGTAGCGATAAACCGAATCTCTATGAATTCTGTCCGAGGCAACTAGAATCGAATCCAGTCGCTTCTCTATGCTGCATAGAGTTCGACGAATGATACAATGACTTAGCATTCATAACGACACCATAATCGACATTTGAAATAAGCACTTTGACTTGGGTTTAGTGAAAATGTAATGGATTGTTTTACTTCCGTCAATGGCGGACCGAAAAATTAATCCCAAATGCAAATTTTACATGCCTGCCACGAAAGGAAATTTATTCATAACTATCATTAGCCTACTTTCCAGAATGGAAATAGGCTTATAGTTTGGTCGTTGTGTCTGTCTGTCTATCCGTCTCCCCTATTAACTTTTGAACCAATAGACCGATTTTCATGAAACTTGGCGGAAATCTCTTGTTACATGAGCCGAGCTCCTGAGGATAGTATTTGTTGCGAATATTGAAGTCCCGGGTTCATTTCCATTAGCTATCATTCCCATTTGATATACATGGGAAATCTGAAATCCATCGTGCAGGGTAATTCTCTTGCACATTAAAATATCTTAGAATTATAATATCGGAGCGAGTTTTGTATTATTCTCTGAGGAGAAGAATGAAGATTCTCATTTTTATCGTAGAACTTTGCTTATCGATTGTATTTCTTAAAAATTTGCGCAAATATTGACGATTTTGCAGTTTTTATCACTCGTTACGAGAGTGTTGCTATAACAAACTGTTGCTGGACTCGGATTCGGTATATTCTAATATGTACACTCGTTATATTTGCCGCACAAATATGCGTGATCAATTTAATATTTCGTTCAAATGTATTTGTAGTATTTTATAACGCTAAATTATGAAACTTTGGAACACAAAGAGCTACATATCCGCGATGACTTTAAAGCTATTAATGCCAATATGAGTATTAAATAAATGATTAAATGTAAAGTAAGCATCATAAGTTGTTTAGATCATCTTGTTTAACATATAATCGACACGCTGCAGCTCGCGTCATAAATTATCATAACAAATTGTTGGAGTTAATTTAAGTGGCTGATAATTTATTTTTTATGATTTATCACCGAGTTTGGTGAAAATCCATCGCAAGCAGTTAATTTAGCTGATATTTATCTGATTTAGAGCTTCTCTTCGATAATATTAGCTGATTTACTAACCGTGACACGCGCTACGATATCAAAGTAGATAATTAAATATCCTTCGCCGCAATCATATATAAAATTCCCTTCCTGACGAGAGATGTTACTACACTTAAAATTTTTCCTTCATTGTATTAGCGGACTTTCAAAAGAGATAAGCAATTTAATTTTTATGAGAATTTTTCCGCCAAAAGAAATAGAAAAAGAGTCGAAGTAATTTTTTTAAACCATTCATTAAAATGAGGAGCTCCAGAAAAGATACAGGTTGTAATTTTTAGGGATTCGAAGTCCAATTCCGCTTGAAAATTGCTTCTAATTTCTGAAAATTGCTTGCAGATAAGTTAAATTCGCTGAGCATGAAAATGCGACGCGACCGATCAAAAAACGGGTTAATCCTGCTTCACTTGTAGGTATTATATTATTTGAATTAAATTGGCACCTTCCATTGCAAATTGATATTGATTGTAGAAAAATAAAATTTCTCTTGTGAAAATTACCTACTGTTATTCTTTTAAAAATGCGAATGAAATACCTATACCTACCCGCTGAGTAGTATTTACACGGCGGAGTTGACGGCCGTAAGAATGGCCTTGGAGAACATTGGTGTTTCGAACAGTCCATATATGATTTGTTCGGACTCCATAAGTGCTCTTCAGTCCATTACCTGCTTCTCCCCTGTCCACCCAATAGTTCAGGATGTACAGGAAGCCCTTTACCGTTTAAACTCCAGAGGAGTTGACATCATTTTCCTCTGGATTCCTGGACATGTTGGCTTAGCAGGTAATGAGAGGGCGGACGCACTTGCGAAGGAGGGTTTGAACTTCCCTGTCACAAATGGCGACTCTGTCCTCCACCAAGACCTAAAGGGTATGTTTAGGACAGCAGGGCTTAATAAGTGGCAAACTTTGTGGCAAGAGATGTCGCAAAATAAGCTACATGAAATAAAAAGGGATATTTCTCCATGGGCATCCTCTGTAAGGAATAGTAGAAGGGAAGAAGTCGTGGTCGCGCGTTTGAGAATAGGGCATTCAGCCCTGACCCACTCGTTCCTCTTTACCATCGAGAAGGAACCACCACGATGCACCGACTGCGACTCCCTTCTAACTGTAAGACACCTCCTGACAGAATGCCGGAAATATAACGTGCTACGAAGTAGTTCCACATTACGGGGGAACTTGCTGATATTTTATCTGATGACTCCATGAAAATGGATAATATTTTAAGGTTTTTAAGAGAAGCTGGACTTATCCACCTTTTATAGAGTTTTAAACATTTACTTTTAATGCATTTTATTATTTATGATTTTACTATTTAAAACATTGTAGGAAATCGTTTGCAATGTCTCTTGACAGGCAACGAGAAAGGTGCAAAATGACCCTAGCTGTCGAAGCACCTAAAATCGAATACCTACCTACCGAAATACCTATCGTTATTTCCAAAAGATTTTCATAAACGAAATTCCGGACATACAAAACGGTAAAATATTATGTCTGCGTCAAATACTAATTTTAGAGAGATGTAAACAACATAATCCCACCGCTATGGAAACAGTTCTATAAGTAGATACCCACTGGATACCTCCAATAAGTTTATTTACTTACAACCTCGATGTTATTATTTACTTATTCTTTTTTCGTCCTATGTTGAATCGACGTTAGATTCACGTACACCAAACTCCATTTATCTTCTTCCTTGGAAAATTGTTCGCTTTTCTTCCTTTACCTTCTAGAAATAAACAAAAAAAAACTCCTGGGAGACTTCCTATGCTACGCAGAAAAGGACTTTTGGAATAAAGATGCAGTAAGATTAGCAGAGAGAGAGAGGGGAGTGGGTGGGAGGGGAAAGGTACAGAGAAGGGGAAAAGAAAAGGAGGGGGAGGGATAAAGGAGGAGAAAAGATACGAGGATTTGCCGAAAGTCAGGGACGACGTCATAGCCTCCTGACGACTATAAAGCAAACCATAAAGAGAGAGAGAGAGAAAGAGAGAGAGGAAGGAAGAAGGGAATATTTTCCAGGAAGTCAAATCCAGAGGGAGCAAGAGAAGACGGATAGGGAAAAGTAGGGATACACAGAGGGAGATGAATGTTTCGGGGTCACGGCGAGGGAGCGGAAAAAGAGGGTTTTCCCGGGGATGATGAAGTTGGTCAGCGTTCTTGGTCAATGGAAGTCTTGTGTGGGAGAAAAGGGGACCGAGAAAGGCTTTGTGAATTGTGGGTGGTAGGGTTTTTAGAATGGGTGTGGGGAGGGGCGTAAAGGGGCGGAGGGTTGGGGAATCAGGACATAAGGGGTCATATTACGAGTCTGAAGGGGTACTCGGTTGACCCTTGCTTCTGCTAGGACGGAGGCGGACGAAAAGCCAGCGGAAAGTGGATTCGAAGGGTAAATGTCAAAGCACATGGGAAGAACCGTGGAAAAATGCTTAATTTCGGATATTTTTTTCGCATTTTTAATAATCTCCTCAGTCTTGCAGCCCCGAGTCACGGCCTTGAATTTCGATCGCTCGATTCGCGGCATTGCTCGATCAAAATGTGGAGAAAATATTCGCTTCTACCACGATCCCGAAGGCGGATTCGGAATTTGGAATGAACGGCAAATTCGGTTTCAATTCATCCGTGGGCGGCTGCATTGCTATCGCTTTCTCACGTCTCTCTATTTATCTATCTATCTTGGCGGCTTTCGGAGATCTCTACGGAATAATAAGTAATTTCGATAGAATCGCAACTTTCACTTCTTGAATTATTTCTAAAGGACGGAAGGCCGGATTCCTGTGACAAGGGTATTTATAGCGTGGAATCGATAGTTTCAAACGGAGAAAAGGCGGAGGCTACCATTTTCATCGTCCGCTTAAAAATATTTCCATCCATAGCTTTTGCTACAGTGTTTGGTTCATATAAAGAAATTTTTTTTCTTTATCTGAATAAAATGTTTTTTTTCCTGTACATTTTCGTGCAGAACACCTATTAATCAAAGAACTCGTGGAAACCTCGCGGATGCGAATCGATTTTCCATCGTCGTAACCCGAAGCCAAATGCATCGATATTGCGGCGAAAGCATCAAAAATCCGTCTTTTCGTTCGCAAGACTGAGGAACGGGAAAATGTCCGCCCGGCGTAAAAGGGAATAAAGTGGCCGCGCCGCAAGAAGGCTTGGAATAAATATGGCGAGGTGCGTAGTTCGATAAAAGCGCGAGTGAGAGCGACTCAAATGAGGCGGGGAAAGGTAACAGGGTCCGGTTAGCGAAACTCGATGAAAAATTATTTGCCATCCTCCGAGGGACATTTTCTCCGACTGTGAAGCAGAAGGACGCAATATTTACCCGACGAAAGCTTCCCTAATAGCATAACACTACCGTACATAATCCGTTTAGGGGATAGGACGGTAAAACAATTTACTTGCTCTTTTACGAGGCGTCTCTTCGAGCTTATATTGCATTTTTTTTCGGCAGGCGAAATAGCATTAAATTAAAACGGGGAGCTTTCGAGTACAAAATGGTTGAAAATAGATTCAATCCATTTAAACATAAGAGCCTTTCCAAGGATTACGTTCCCTTCTATATATTGCCCCATTCAAAATTCTCCCTTTTGGCCGGGTCGCCTTTATCTTCTATTTCTCCAATTTTCCCTCTCCTTTACCTTTGTTTTCTTTTCTTCGGGTCGTACAGTTATTTAAAGAAAGTGTTACTGGTATTATTGTCATTTAATCTTTGGTCACCGTAAGTCATATTCTTTGTAAAAGATGTTTCTCTTTCTCCACGGAATAAAATCTTCGAAAGTAATGTTTTTTACAATGGAAAAATTTGTCTCATTCAGTTGAACTAAAAGGCTATAAATCTATACTGTGGAAAATATTCACACATATATATATTGTTTTGCTACTTTATCTATGAACGCATTATAGATCCATCTCATTCATTTCCTCTTCCCAACAAAAACATCTATTATACGATGCATTTCGCCTTTGAGATTCTGTACCATCCAACAACCATTATAATTTTGAGATAATAAATATTTTTAGCAGAAAATCAGCCGGAATATTTATCTCCAACCAAATAAAATGGGATAAATTTTAAATTAACTTATTATTTTAAAGAGAATCATCATACGTTATATTTCAGATGCACGCCTTTCTCCTAAATGCTTCCAATTCTTCAACCGGGAATAAATTTTAAGTTTCGTTAATTTTATTAAATAACCCATTCTTATTATTAAAATTTTTGCAGCAGCTTTTGCGACACGAGACAATTCTTCGTGTGGAATAAACGCATTGACTTCCTTTTCAGGCTGGTTTCCAAAGGAAGCATAGCCTTATGAAATGGCCCTGCCTGTGTGTGTGTGTTTCCTCTACTAACAACTTTTGAATCATTGAAACTTGGTATGAGGGGTGTATGAGGCTTGTGCTGCCGGAGCCCACCTCCGGGCTGTATTTTATTTGGCGAAGATTGAAGTCCCAGGTTAGATTGCAGGAATGTTTTTTCCCTATTTGTTTTACTTAGGAAGTCTCAAATCCATCATGTAGAAATGAAAATACTGTAAAATATCTTAAAATTGTGACATCGGAGCGATATTTCTAATGTTCTATGGGGAAAAGAGTGTAGATTATAATGCTTATCATCAAATTTTGACAATTGATCGTATTTTTTTGAATTTCTACTAAAACAGCGTTTTATCGGATTGTTGCCATGGAGACAACTATTACCGAACTCGGCTTGAGCAAAGATGAGTAAACAAATTAGTTATTTCCTTTCCGCTCGACTGCCCTTCAGCAATGAAGAGTTGATTCGTACATATTAGCTATAAACAGTAACATTTATTAAATTCGTTCATTAAAAAAATTACATACAAAATATAATGTCAGAAAGAGATTAGGACATTACTTTTAAAATTTTAAACCTGATTAAGCTCTATTAATTTGTTTACCAATTTTTCTCTATCATTGATAAATTATGAATTACAAATGGTATTTATGGTATGAAAATTCTTTGGAATGATTAACACATACTGAAAGATTTCCTCTCAATATAAGTAACCAATTCGAGACGTCAACTTTGGGAAACCAGCCTGCATTAGTCCTGGTTTGGATTTCTTGTTGACGTCCTTTACTTCCCGCAATTCTTCGCAACCATCTACCCATGTATCTTCTTATTGCCTCAGGCTCTCGTTAAATTTATCCTCCCATTCTAAAAAAATCTCCAACTTTTTGAATCGATTGTAATTGCAAATCGACTCATGCCGACCATTTCATCCGAATATCTCGCGCTCATTTTGTGAATTATTGAATCACAACCGCGGTAAACACCAATGCGCAGATATCGGCTTTCGGCTTTTCATTTGATTTTCTTCCAGTCTCCTGATTCCTCGTCTCCGCGGAGTGCCAACCCGGAGCAAGGTTAGAGGATGCCAAGACTTATTCAATAATAAAAGTTCTCAACCTCTACGGAATCTCAGTCTCAGTTTTAAGTCTTATCCACTACGCTAATCTCTCTTACTCTCTCTCTCTGGCAACATTTTCACCGCTTGCAACTTTCCTCTCAACCCCGCTTCCATTACGCCTTTCCGTCTTGATTACCATTCCTCCTTTCGTTCGCTTTCATTAAGCCTCTCTTTCCTCTTCCTTACTCCAATTTCTTCCTCCTCCTTTTAGTTATACTTTTTCTGGTAGATATCCTCTTCGCTCCATAATCTTCTCCCACTTCCGTTTCTCTCCTTTCTTTCTTTCTGTTCCTCTCACCTTTCTTCGCCACGTAACTTTCCCTCCTTCGCATTTGTCTCCTATTTCTCTCTTCTCTTCCCTTCATTCTCCATTTCCTCTCCTGTACATCCCTCATCATTTCCTCTCTCTCCCCCTCTCTGCTCCTCCCGACTTTCCCCTACCGCCTTCCTCTCCATTTCCTCCTCATATTTTCTTTCGACTCCTTTCATATCTCTCATCATATTTCTCTTATAATTTTTTCACTCCCTCTCTCACTTCAACACTTCCGGTTCCATCTTAAGTTTCCCTCTCTCTCTCTCCTCTTCCGTTATCTCCATTTCTCCTCCCCTTTCTCATCAAAGACTCCTCCATAACCTCCGACATTTCTCTTCATTTTACCTTTCTAGTTCCCTTAGCTAATGCGTCCTTTATAAAGCACTTTGCTGTGGAGGACGAGAGAGTGTAGAGGGAGGGAGATAGGGATCGAGGGAGAGAGAGAGAGAAAGGGAGAAAGAGAGAAAAGGAGAGAGATGAAAACTGTAGGAAATATAGAGGTTGAGGGAAAAGACGTAAAGAGGGGAGGATGTTACACGAAAAATGGAGTTATGTGGATCTCCTTCGTCCATTGAACGGAAAATGGGTGAGAAATAGAGAGAGCGAAAGTGTCTAGGGGAAAGAGAGCGAGAGAGAAACGAGGTGCGTAGGGAGAGAGCCTTTTGGCAGTTTGAGGTAATGAGAATGAGTGAGGGTTTTAGGGGAAAAGGAAATGCGTTCTCACAAAGATAGCAAAGGAAGTCTGACCCACGCATGTCTAATAAGAGGCGAATTAATTATGATCCTCTTCCGAGGGCGAGTCTCGCCTTTATTTGCTCTGATTCGGAACAAAGATTGCGCTCTCGAGGAGCGCAGACTGTTGGGAATGCTTCGAATTTACGGTGGGTCCATTATACTCCTAATTAGACAACGTTAAAGAGATTTTACAAGAGTTGATGATGATTTCATGTATCGCAAATTATCATTTTTTACTTGCAATATCCTCTGATCTTCAGTATAAAATTGCGAAAGCTAAAATAGATATCATTCCACATTTTAAAAAGAACTATGGATGATGAAATTCTTCATTAATACTATATTCGATAGTTATTAATTTAAATTACTAGTTAATATAGCGTTTATCGCCTAAAAAAACTACTTCAATAAAAAGAATGAAACGCATAGTTTTTTTATTCCGAGAAAATATAGATTTTAGGTCGATACTTTTACGCATTCACATTAGGATGTGGAATTCTTTCTCGTGTTGCATAATACACTCCCAACGGCACCATTCACCATTATATCTGACCTCTTCCAGTGGTTGAATTTCCTCTTTCTCCTCAGATGCGCGATGCCCACGTAAATGTCCCATCTCTCATCTCCTTGGATCCAATTAGCCTCCGTTGCGAAAGTGGCCATTGGACTTCATACAGCCAATCAAAATTTGAAGAGCTGTACGGTGGATCTCCATTCAAAACTTATGATGAATAGGAATTTCAAATTGAAAATTTATACAACAACATATTCAAGAGGATCCAATATGCGTGTAATTTATATTTTATCAAGGTATCATCATCCAAGAAAATCTAAGATGTAAGACGAGAGTGGAGATTTTCGAAAAAATCTGTCAATGATAAAAATTTTCACAAATGGTTGACACCGAAAATGATTCATTCACTGAAAATGAGATGCTCACGAAGAATTTTGTCATTACTTTCGCGATATTAGAAATATCCTGTTATTTATATATATGCTTTTGAGTTTATTTAATAAATATATTTTTAGCTAAGCTTTATCATGCGCTCAAAAGATTAGGTATTTCCTTACCAAGTATCGGAACAATACGAGGAGGATATCCTTTTAGGGGAGAAAATCTTTTCTCTAGCATTATCATTCCTTGGAGCGCATTTCCTCTTTGAGAAGTTTATAAAATTTCACATTCACTTGCTCGAACCTTTGACTATCATGCGGTATCGTGCTTCTCTCTTCATTCTCTCTCTCCTTCTGTCTTTATCTTTTCTCTTTCTCTCTATCTTCTGTCCTTCCTTTCTCACTCTCTTTATTCCCTTTTCCCTCTCTTGGATGATCAAATTTAAGCGACGACGCCTTTTCGTTTCTCGGGAATATGGTGAAACGTTCGCGGTGACGTCAATGTTCCTCGCATAATTTAACCGTACGATTTAAACATGGTTAAAATGACATCAATGTATAATTTAAGCCTGATAGGCTTATATTCCTATAATGAATAATTTGTCTATTTCTTCGTGATTTTTTGATTAAAAAAGTCTTAATACAAATCCATTAAGAAATATTTTAATAATAATAATATATCACTAAAATAATTAAAATACCATTATAACATATTAATTGCCACTTTTGCTAGCACAATTCTTCCAAAAGTAATGGGAGTGATCTAACCAAATACATGTTTTGCATTGTTTACAGTAATGTCCACTTTTTCGATTTTAACAGAAAGTACAAATTCTTCTTTCATTTATAGCAGATAGTTATTATTCCACCTGATGAACATAAACCGATTGCCAGGAAATTTGATTAATCTGGATAAATGACTTAATTTCGCGGAAAATAAAAATATTTTGCGTTTATTAGCAAGTATAAATCTTGGGGAACGGTGTATGTCTATGAAACGCTTTCCGAATGCAAGCAACGATTACTGGTATAGAAAATAACAATATTTGCAATGAAAAAGGCGTTTATTATAATAAAAAATTGACAATAAGTAAAATACGCGCTTAAAATCTTTCAAATAAAATCGGTGACCTTACATTAAAGTCAACTTCAAGTATAAACTCTGGACATAGCAGGCCTACAGTGACATCTATACATCAACTAATTATACTACATACTACTGTCATTTGGGTTTTGATATATTCTATTCAAGATTACATAGAATAAGAAGGTTGTAAGTAAAACTGTTTAATATATAAAGAAATTTATTTCAAAGCATGTGCATGGGAAAATATTCCTGCGGTTCTTAATCTTTTAGGGTGTAACCAAATTCAGTTTTTGACGATCCATGTCCTCAAACAGTTCACTTGAGATAAATGATAAAATATATAGGAATAAAATGGGTGAATGATTTTTAGAAAATCCATTAACATTTAAAAGGCTGTTAGGAAAAATTGTGTACTTTGGTTAAGACAGCCGCGGAATATTCTAATGATTAGATCAGCTGGTCGATTAGAATCTAATGGACCAACTGAAAATTTTGGGTCGCCACCTTAGTTTTAAGAACTATAGCTCTATTCAATGAATGATTTGACTTTCTTAATGATATCAAGTAAGCAATATTCTACCCTATTCATGACTGACAATTGCTTTTATTATAATTATTAACTACTATTTTTCATAAAATTTTAACAGCTCCGTAAAGAAATTTGCTTTCCTGTTATTAAATATCATAATTTGTCATCTAATAAGATAAAATGTATTTACCAACACGCTCAAAGTTGTCACACAGGAAGTACATAAAATACTGTGTTGCAATTCACGTACCTGTAAGTAAAAGAGAAAAAATATTAAGATTTAAGAATTTGAACATTTCACTTCAGACATTTCAAGCTATATGGAAGGAATTTAGGTTTACGAGTATTCCATCTAATCTCATAGATGTCATTTAGTTTTGTACATTTGAAAATAGAAAGAGAAAGTAGATAATCTGTATTTAATAGAAACGAAATCAATTAAAACCATATTCATTGTCTATTGTAACTCGAACAATAGAGCATTAGGTATGAAATAATGTCATTTTAGAACAAATGGAATGTATTAAAAATAAAGTACTGAAGACTAACTGAAACTATTTAAGCAGACTACTTTATTCAAAGGCAAAAGTTTTTCTGATGCACAGTCGACGGAAAAAGGATTTAAAATCGCAAATGGATGCGTATATGGCAAGATTAAAGGACAGGTGGCACACACCAGCAATATTAATGCATTTAAATCCCAGAAAATACAAAACATTCCACGATGAATTTGATAGAGATGTCACAGAATAACCAGATAGAAAGGAACTGGTACATATAAGTGCATTGAATGATACGGTGTCCGTGCCAGTCAAGAAGAATGTTATCTTCAAAGCATTACTCAGTTAACAGATAACACTAGAAGGAAATTGGTTTCACTAACGATATTTTTTCAAAGTAGATATATTAATAAAATACGTTCCATTCGAAAGAAATATTTTATCGAATTCTTCCACCTGCCATTTTCGAATTGAGTTTTATCATAGAAATCACTAATAATAAATAGGGAGTTAATTAAACGATAAGAGTCACGAAATATTATATCTATGAAGTTGACGATTCCTTTTAATTGCTGAACAAAAACTTAAAAATCCTTAAGAGCTGCCTAAAGGCAGCTAAAGTTAATAAATAGAAGATTTTAAAAATTTTGTATTTTTTACACGCGGATTTCCGATAACCGTATAGCCTCGGAATGTTCGGTTGGAATCTTCCCCCTTTCCCACCCCCGCCCCGTACTCCTAAAGGTTCGGTTTTTATGAATGCGATCTTAAAATTCGCGTGGATCTCCATGGGAATGGATTTCTGGAAATAGATTTTTTTATCGTCCGATGCCAGAAATGAGGAGACCTCACGGGATTTGGGTCACGAACAATAATAGCCTCCGGAAAATGCCCGCCGGATGATATTATTTCAGCGGGGAACAAAAAAAAGAAACGGGTGGAGCATGTTGAAGACGTTCGCCATTTGTATTTACGTACGTAAGGGTTTTATTAAAGCCCATTGGAAAAATATCGCAATCGATCAAAGTGAGAAGATTTATTGCCGATCTCGCAGATTATCTAGGCTGGCGATCGGGTGTGTCTGCTTCTTCTGCATCGGATCGAAGTAATTGATTTCACCGCTTCTTCCAATACAAACAAGACAAACTGCTTCTGAGATTGGATATGCAAAAGTAACACAGGGCAGCAGGTAATAAACCAGAAAACCAATTGCCTTCCACAACACAAATACTTGATGTTCGTTGTTGATGTAAGCAACCGAATATCATTAGTTCATATTTTATATCTATCATGTTACAGTTAGTTAGTTAGCTTATACATATAAAAATATCAGATAATGTTATTTTCTATTTGTTTAATTTTTTAGCAATACGCCCTCTTTGAGCAAGAAAGGTAAAATATAAAAAAAAGCCCTCTATTTACAACTGGACGCTCTTTTTTGCATCATGTAATGATGAACAAAGGGCCCTTGAAAAAATAACCACGACATTTTGTATGAGAAAATTAAGACTAAATGGTAAACCTATTGCTTAGATAAGGCATGTTGGAATATTCGTTATAAAAATGGAGAGGTCTGATTAAGATAAAATTGAATTTCCGGAATTAAGCATTCTAAATCTTATTATTATTATTTCAGTTTTCCAGAAATATCCATATACACAGTCCATTTTCAATTAAATTTGTTGTGCATTTAAGCTTCGACGTACACTAGACATCCATACATCTTCATTAGGATATTCATCTGGCGCCACTTGCTGCGCGACAACATATGAAACAAACTAAGTAAGATAAATAATCTGGATCCTAGAGCGGTACCGTAAGCATTGAAGAAACAGAACGAATATTAGACAATGCCAATAAGAAATGCGGTGAATTGGGACGGAGCTATATATTTATAAGCCATTTCTTCCACGTTCCTCGTCATCTTCCGAAGGATGATGATTTATACGCGGAATCCGAGAAAGCGCAGACGGAGGAGAGAGGATGGAGTGTGGGTGCTGATGCAGGCAGAGGGCGGGGTCGGAGGCATTTAGACGTAACGTATAGCCGATACCTCAAACCGCTATCTATCGATCTGTAACGCCAGTCACTTGTTGAGGAGTTATTCCCATCCCTCCTTCCACGCGACTCCACTCTCTCTCTCTCTCCCTCTCTCTTCATTGCTTCCTCTCTCCAGTCATCTCTCTCATTCTCTCCATGTAAATCCCTCCCATCTCTCTTCATTTCTCTCTACCCCCTTCGTCACCTGTCCGTATCCCTCCCTTCTCTTTCTCTCCTTCTCTTATTCTCCCTCAATCTCACTGTTCAATCATTTAGTCAAATCTCGATCACGCTCTTCCGCCATGTTACTCTCGTTTCTCTCATCCCCTCTTCTTCATATAACCCGCTTTCTTCAACTCCTCTGATCTCTCTTGCTTCGTATTTTCCTTTCACTCTCACTATCCGCATCTTCTCTAATTTGTTTCCTCTTCCATCCACCACCCACTTTCTTCTCTCTCTCTCTTTCAAACAAACTCTCTTACACACTCTCAATCACACACTCTCAAACACACACTCTCAAACACACTCTCAAACACAATCTCTCTCACACTCTCTCTTTCCCGCACTCAAACCTCTCAGCTCAGACCATCTTGAAATTAACTTGCTCCGCTCCCACCTTCTAACTTCCAATTTACCTTGTTACCCATTTCTTGTTCAAACTTCACCCTCATCCCTACTCCCTCGCATCCTTTAATCTCTCTCCCTAGCACACGCCATCTTCCATGTCTCTTTTCCTTCAAACCGCACCCAAATATCGATTTATGCGAGGGATCCCGCTTCTCTCATCCGTTCTTTCGATATCAGTTTCTCTAATTCTTTCTCGGTGCTCTTTCGCCTGTGACCTTACTTTCCGTTTCGAACTGTTTTCTTCTTCAGTCGAGCATCAGCAAATTCGATTTTGTCATCGGCGTTGTTTTTATAATGATTGGGAATCTCACGTCTTACTGTTATCTCTATTTCTTCTATACACATTTTTCGCACGGAGTTCGTATGATTAATTATTAATATTTTAATTAAGACTATTCATTAGCGCATTTGGAAGCATGACAATAGAGTATTGTCGAGTTCATTATGTTGATGGTTTAAAAAAAGAATTTTTCAATGTATTTTAGCTTGAACAAGGGAAGTTGTCTTTTTTGAGTTAATTAATGCTTGTGCACATGCATGTGTGCGTGCGTGGTGTGTTCTTCATTATGTAACCGATGAAGGAACCCGGGTCCAAGAAGCTTTCACTTTATATCTTTGGCAAGTAGTGACTCGGTTGTTTGACAGTAAATGTACACCGTATCTCCTCCAAGCAATCCTGCTCATTTTTAAAAATATTTTACTTCATTTAGTATTCACACGTACACATTGTTATATATTGAACAGAGAAAATCAGGAAATTTTGGACAGAACTATATCTAGCAAATGTTGTAGAAAAGCTAATGACTAGGCCAATAACAATTTACTAATCCTTAGTATACATAAAACGATTTTATAAATATAAATTATTATTGTATTTCTTTTCATCGCTAGAATTGCAGAAACGGTTATAACCTTTTGCAAAGAAATTCATCTCTGTGGAGCTATCCCAATGATTTTTATTTCCTCCGATCGTCCAACCACTCATCACAACGATAACGAGCAACGTTTCTTAAATTCTTCAGAAGCATCTCCCGAAATGTTGACAATATTATGCTGTCATCGCCTTGTATTTATGAATAAATGTGGAAGTTTCCCACATTTGCATATTTCTTGTCCTCCTAAGGAATTTTTTATGCCTCTAAAGGTCACTTAATGTTAGGTCATGTCTAGCGCAGGTGAACGAGATTTATCTTTCGTGCCAGAGCGGAGGCAGAGCACCTACTTCTCGGAACAGTTTTACGGCTAAATAAAAAATATATAAATATTTAAGGGAATTACAAAAAAAAACAAAGATTGTAAAACCTGGAAACATCGAGCATTTCAGGAAAACCTGCGCTTAAATTTTATAATAACAAGGAAAAGACTAAAAACGAGAAATAGATCAGAAGGAGCTACTGAATTTTTTGCGCACGCGCGAGCCAGACAAAGAATTCCTCGTTATTCAGTAAAATTTCTATTCATCTAAAGGGACTAGTTTCAACTCACATACATATAAAAATATACCTTTCAACTCGGATAATCCTTTTCATTTTCTCAATCACTTTTGTTCAGTCTCCTTCTTGGCATTCCTCCCGAAGAACATCCACTTCCCCCCTCTCTCTCTCTCATTCTCCCTTTATCACCCTTTCTCCCCCTCCATCTCAAAAGCATCTCACAGCATTCCTTCCCGTGTTATATATTTTTTATTGCGGCCCTGGCTAAACAAGCTGGTTAAGCGATATGATCTCCCTGCGCAGGTTGTTGGGCAAAGGTGAAAGAAAAAATAAGGAGAGTGAGGGGGAAGGAGAGGGGAGGGGTGGAGATAGGAGAAGGAAGGAGAGAAGAAGGAGGAAGACAGGAGAGAAACGAATTGAAATTGAAGAAGAAACAAAGGAGAGAGGTAGGAAGAGAGCGAGAGGTGGATGTTGCCGGAGAGAAAAGATCAGAAGGTAGAGGAAAAGAGAAAACGATAGGAGAAGGAAAACAAGTGGAAGCTTTCTCTCCCTCCTCCCCCCTCATACCCCCACCCCACCGCCGTCTCCCCTCCCCCTCCGTCGCCCCTTCCCGATTCCCGCCGCCCGTGGGAATATCATAAAAAGATACGTGGAATGCCTCCGCGGAAGACGCTCTGTGGCAGTGTGCTTTTCGTGTTAGCGCTTGCTCACCGGAATCGAGCTTAGGGAAGCGGCAGTAATAAACGGAAACACCCGAAATTAGCTCGGAAGAATAAAGCATCGCGGTTAGAAGCGTTTATACTTGGTTGGATGACTTATTAAAATTTCTCTTTACGCAGTTTCTCTTATGCTAAAAGGCTAAAGATTTCACTGCAGGTTCAATTGCTTACGAGTTTCTGCTCTACTTTAGTCCCATTATCACATCGCCGGGCCAATGAGCATTTTCCTATTCTGTTGTTTTGCGTTTATACAATTCTAAACAGTCTGTTAGTTCCATATTAAATTATTTGGTTCAGCTTTTAAATATTTCATAGAAGAGTTATTTTACATCTGTTTATGTAATCAAGCATAGCCCCCTTCCTCCAATTTCGTTGTTTTACAGTTAAACTTCTTACGGATCAGAGAATTAAGGAAATTTGATGGTTTTAATAGTTTTGTAAGATTAGAATGAACTTAGTTGAGTCAAATCAATCTAAGCTAGAATTCTACGATTAAATTTCTTTTTCTAAATTTATCTATGAACTTCATATGAAAATTTTTCGAATTTCCAGAGTTCTTGGTTAGTTTTTCCCTTCTGTTGAAATTATTTTAGATATACAGGTGAATCACATTGTTTACATCATTGATATATGATATTCAACCAATATAATAATTAATTAATTCACCATTAAAGTGCAATTCATATGTATTTGTGTGTATTGTTATAGTTTTTACGAGCGGAATTAGCGAAATTCGTGGAAATGCGCGTAAATTTGTTAAAACAGTACTATGTTTCACACTGAAACCATAAAATCGTCCTTATTTTCTGTCACCTTCTTATAAAATGGCACGTTAGACATTTTCAAATCAAAATGAAAAATACATCAACTTTGTTCGAAGACGATTTCATTGTTAATAAAATCACAGTGAACGGTAGTATACTCTTACATTTAAATCTACTTTCACAATTGAAATACCGTAACTGTTACCTTGCGTCCTGAATTATGCATTATTTTCATACATTCAAAATGCACAACATACGCATTTACAAATGTGAATGGAAATGTCATGTAGTTCTATAAAGGTCAAAGAGAGTATAAATCGTAATAATGTACATCATTTCATTAAATTATTTTATTAAAAAACTACATGCATGATAAAATTAGCCCTATAAGACAGTTGATTTAGTCGATCAAGCAACGAAAATGAAAGCTTCTGCCTGAAACGTGCGAAATAACTTATGCTCAATTTACATACTTTTCCGCTGATAGTAAAAAAACGCGTTTCTCCGTTGTTATTCCATAGGCTCGAGGTCGAGGGAGTGAGTCTAATTCCGCCCGTAGCCAACCGTACAACGGTTTGCAGCCATCTCGTCTGGATCATACATCCAGGACCTCTCCTCTTCACTTGGTTCCTCCATTCCACTCCACCTCCCTCCCTGCCTCCCCCCACCCATTTTACCCGCCACTCCCTTTCCTTCTATCCTCCCTTTTCCCCCTACCATCCTCCCCTCCCAGCATCCCGGCACCGCTTGCGAACCCAGGAAGTGTCTCGGATCAGCGAGCACTTTGCAGGGACTTCCTACCTTCCCTCCCACATTGCCCATCCGTCATGACCTCTCCATCCCTCCCCTACCTCCTTCCTCTACCCCCTCCCCTCCCCCCTCCCCCTCCCCTCCCCTCCCCCCTCCCCATACCCTACCTTCCCCCCTTCCCTCCCACCCCTCCCCTACCCCATCCCCTTCCCCCCTCCCCTACATCCCTCTCCTACCTCCCTCCGCCCGCTACCTCCCCTTCTCCCACTCCTGATCCCTATCCTTGCCTATGAACCGCGACTGCCTAGCTACTTCCTCCTAATAATCTGTCGTCACAAGCGCGCAAATACGGATAAAATCGTGAATTTCTTCTCGGAAAGGTTGTTTTTTAAAGATATCTATCGCCAGTAAAAAAGAAACGACATTTATAAGGACCATCTTTCTGCTGGTAAAAATAATTTTCGATTCGTATGCAAGTAAAAGTCTATCAAATACATGGTATCTAATATTTATCTCAGCAAGAAATGTTCTGAGAGAAAGGTTGAAGACCTTGGATGGAGATGCTCATAATATTTTGTCAGGATGAATAATGCGAGTTCCTGATATAAAGAATTCGCGGAAATTTTTTGCGTTATCATGGAGATTGTTTTGCATAAACTAGCAAATTCACATTGAATACACTGTTATGATATCTGAAAGCAGAAGATAGGCAGGAAAGGAATGATGTTTGGATTTACTCTCCTAAAAATACTTTAAATAATATCAGGGTAAGAGGTCATTTGAAATTCTTAGCAGTATTTTAGAAAAATGCATTCTTTCTTGTCTTACTCAAGCTGTGCTGAGGAATATTTTAAAGAGAGCGTGTTTTTAGAAGCAGATCCTGATTTTATACATAAATCTAAGGTTAAAATAAAATAAAATTAATGAAGGTAGAAATTTACAAACTTTCTATGTAACATTTCATATTCATTGTTCATAACATTACAAAGATATTACAGTAAACGTGATATCGAATAATGTAGCTTTACAGATATTTTTCCCATTGGAATACATAAGAAAAAAATAAAATATGTACTCTAAATGAATGAACGATAATAGTATTTAATACTAGTTCTTCTGTTGGGTGCTACTCTTTATCAATATTCATAATCTGTGACCCTCCGCGCGCGCCAATCTTAAATTTATTTTTCTCCATAAAGTGGATTGAGTGAGACAAATATCTACCGAATATTCTACCTTTCGGTAGAATAACTATGATGAACGCTTACGAGAATTTATTATTATAATATAAGGCATCCTGAATATAATGCTTTAAAATTACAGTGCGAAATACATTTCAAATAAAAGTAAAATTCTTTAAAAATATATAAGCTTCGCAATTTTACTCTGAGATATAGTGCCATGTAAAAACTCTTCTCTTGGCACCTTTTTTGGCACGCGTGCAATAGGTTGCCGATCCCTGGTATATGAGATGGAGCGCCTGAATTTTCACTAAAAGATCGCTGTATGTTTGTCCGGGGGTCCCTAAACAAACTCAAGGATTGGTTATGAAACTTCAAGAGTACTTCGAAAAAAATAAAGACCTGCGAATTCGCTGTTTTGGGGACGTAGCGTTGATCGCAACTCGGAAGCCCATTAAAATTATACGTCACATTGGCGGTTTTTTGAGTTTCCATTTCTCTCGTAGAGCATTCGTAGAAAAAAGACGGAACGGCATACAGATTCCCATTTCTGATAGCATTTTGCGGATTCTCGAGGGAAATTTTTTTCTTTCTATCTTTCATCGCGACGAGTCTTTCAGACGTCTCGCTAATTTATGTGGAAAAACCCACTCCGAGAACAAACTCAAGCGAAGGATTTACCTTTAGAAGAAAATGTTTCTCGAGTTCAACATCTAGAGCCTCCTCGCACCCTTCGCCCTCTTGCTATTTTTTTACTCTTCTTTCTTTCCTTATGAAAAGGACCACGTTCTCTTTTACACCTCGCCTCTATCATAATGCAAGAAAAAGGAAAGTAGAAAGCAGAGGGTGATGTGATTTAGTTCTAATTGTTAATATTAATAAGGAGGAAGGCAAATTGGATCATATATTTTTTGGGGAGAAATTGAAAAATAACGTTATATACCTAAAAATATATTCCCATCCGAGATATCCTTTCACGAATTGGATACATAAACTCCACGTCCTGAATGAAACTCAACGAATCGTTCTCCGCCTCTTTGTAGAGATTGTGTTTGCGTTTTCGGCATATACTACTCATTAGCAAGTTAACATGCCCTTCCGTATAGACCAGAGGTTGGAAACTGCGTCTCGTGAGCCACATGCGGCTCATTTATGAGTTACGTGCGGCTCCTTAAACCAACTCAATCTATCGTATACAGCATCTAGAAATTCAAATTCTTTCGCAAATTCAATTGCAGAAAGTTAATGTTTTGAAATCTGAATCGACCTTTCATAAGGACTGTTTTATCACCTACACTGCGGATCTCCTTACGCTGGGTTATATGCTGGAATTGAAAAACACGGATCTTCTCGCCCATCGGGTTGCCGCATTTATTCGAACAATGTCGTTAATAGAGCAGTGAAAAGTAAATTTATGATTTTAAATTGACGAATTGAGCTCCAACTCCATAAAGGAAAATCTGCAGCCCTATAAGGTAATATATGTCAGTAATAGATATCCACCGATAAACCAAGGTCACAATTTTTCTACAACTTCATTACAAAATTCATTGACGCTATATTAATAAAGATTTAAGCATTATGAACAGATGCTTTCCTTCGGTTATATTTTTAAAAATTGCTGTGAAATTGAGTGAAACAATTACAATTCATTCGAAATTGATGATGAAGGCTATGAAACCTGGAGTACTTCATGGTAATTCGCCACACATATTAAGGTTTGGAAACACCGCGAAACCGAGCTCAGGATTCAAGAGGTTGAAGGAAACAGTCTCAAATCCCATGCGGACTAAGTTTCCGCGCGCGTGAGAGGAATGCCACATGTCGCTCCATTTGAGAGATACGTCTCTTCCCAAAGAGCTGCTTTCAGACATCATTAAAATAAAAAGACCGTTTTCCTGGCGTTTTTATCTCCTCTTATCTCAGGCTTTCTTTTTCCCACTCCATGTCTACCCGGCTGAAAAGCAAACGGGAGGCTAGAAGAAACGCCAAAGGAAGTCGAGACACACACACGAGGGCTATCGAAGAAGCAAAGTAGCATTATACGAGCTTTTAGTCTGCGATTCGCCCTTCTCCTACTCCTCATGTTTGTAACGGACAGCGCGCAGGCACGGAAACGAGGGTCCTTTGGAAATCACATCGGTGATGAGCCTTCGATGAGACAGAGGCGGAGCAAAAGGGGAGAGGGGAAGGGGGATGGTTAAAAAGGGTGTTGTTGGAGGGGAGGAGAAGGAGGTAGGCGTTTCTTGGAGTAAAGGAGTTTTTATTTTGCGATGAAAAGGGGGAAGAGGGTGTATTTTCCGGTTCGTTATGCACTAGAGAGAGAGAGAGAGTAAAGTGGGTTGGGTGGGTTTGGTAAGGGGCGGAAAAATGGCTTGCATGAATGAAGGGAATAAATGATGCGAAAAGATTTGCAGCGAGATTTTTTGGGCGTTCAGTAATTAAACTTTGGGAGAAAATATGAATGGGATAAGTTGAGCAAAATAAATCGGTTTAGTGAAGGAGAAAATCGAAAAATAGGACGATAGGAAGTTTTACTTTTTCTCTGCAGAACTATCAAAGATTAATTCGCTATCGAGGATTTTTTTCATCTCCATTTTCTCTGCTCCGTGAGAAAGTTTTCGTGAACGTATTCAGGAGTTTCAACCGCATTATCCGTGATGCTGATAAGATTTTAAATAAGTAATTAAGCTTGAATATTGGTTAAAATTAGTTTTCTTTCGTCACGCGGAATACATGTCTGAATATGACATAATCGCACAGTTAGATCAATGAAAATGCTGACGTATTATTTTCATAATCGAATTTCATGTAATTTATTTCGTTTTCAAAATTTTGCTTGAAACTTGCTTAGATTAAAAAATTCCAATTTCATATTGCGCATTTTAAAACAAAATGCGTAGAGAATAATTGGAAATATTGTACTGAATGGTTAACTAGGAAATTCACACTTTTAGCGCTCAGGTCTAACAAATGTTAACATGATGATATGAAACGAAAATGGACGAAAACCTCCGCTTGGTGAATTTGGCGAAATCGTCTATCATTGCACGAAATCATACATTAAGGTGGATATATTTTGCCAGTATGTATACATACTCATTATTAGAGTAACATTGTTCAGCTGAGCGAGAAGCATTCAAAACGGAATTTGCGGCACCTCGCAATTTACGGGAAAAGTTTGTTTAAGAACACAGCAATAAATCGGGGCAGCTTTCATTGAAAACGAAAGGTAAAAATAAACCTTTCTTGTTTTTCGTGATAACCTTTTCTTTTCTTATAAATCTATAAAATCGACGAATCAATAGCGAGCACATTTTTTGATCGCAACATTTACTGACAATGAATTTAAGTCATAAGTTTTAGTATTTTATAATTTTATGAGCTCCAAAATTGCAGAAATTTGAGTTCAAATGTACCCTTTAAAACGCCTCGTCATGTTTGCTAAATACACAAGCTGGCGAATATAAAACAAAGAAGAGAAAGAGAGAGAGTGCGAAATCCGCTCGCGAAATCGCGTGTAGCTCGGGATTTTTTAGCGAAAATAATGTTTACCTAGAACACGATATCCATCTGGAGTGCGAATCCAATTCAGAATGATCACAGTATTTTCTTCCATTTTGCGCGAGTGATACGCGAATTGAGGGAGCAATATAAACCCTTATTATTCAGTACAAAACAGTCTGGACAAATGGTATCTGGGGCTAATTTAATTAGGGGAAGGAAAGAATCATTTAATCATTTACAGCCGAAAGGGAAATCCATAGAGACCATATTGGATCATTGCCATGGACTTAAATTTCCTTCAGACGGAAGATGAGGAATAATTTCCTGGTAATATCAGCCGTATCCTGGACCGGCACTATGCCCACGCTATGCATAATTTCCAACGGGTCGTGGAGATAAGAGATTTCGTATTCTTAAATGCGACATTTCATTATCAGAATATACGCCCGAGCAAACCCATAGGTACCATTGATTTCTCAGGATTACCTAATTCTATATACCTATATATCGGATTCAGTTGGTCCTATACTACTTATGAATCGGTAATATTCAGTCACACGATTATTTAAATTTTTGTCCTTGATTATCTAAATGTAACGTTTAACAGATACTTATCATATGCATTAATAGCAGAATTATTTCATAATATATATTTTTTAATGGGAAATAATACTATTTCTGAAGTGATTAAGTGAAAATTAATCATGGACGTTGAAAATTAATTCCAAAATGTAAGCAAAAATCTGTAAGTTCCGGTTTCCCTACGTGATATGTATGGAACGCAAGTCAAAGATTACTAAAGTATGTCGCAAAGAATTCAATCATATCTCCTGATTTATAAAGAATATTGTCTTTTATTCCTTGTGTTAACTGCCAAAGATTTGAAATCCATGTTCTAAAAGCCTAATTTAAAAGAACAAATCTCAATTAATGCTATAAGGTCAAAAGTCAAACGATTACTTAAATGAATTTCAACTATAATTTACTGACATATATTATGACAAAATAAAAAGTCGACGGATGACTTAGAAATAATTGAAACGCTGAAAAATTTAACCTGCTAATTAAAAAGAACGGAGTGATAAAAAGAGCACACGCTGGACAAAATTTCCGATAATAATGAGCAAAAATTTCATCAGTATGAGAAAAGAATAACAACATAAGAGCGATTTAATTTTTAGGAGGAAGGCAGAGGGGAAAAAGAATTATGGGAATATATATGTCGTGCTGAGGATTTTTTAAGGCGGAATGATAGAGAAGTGGAAAGGGGTGAGACAGGGAGAATGGCAGATGGAAAGAGGGGATGGTTGGAGAGGACGGAGAGAGGCACAAGAAGTACGGGTTGGCGGAGCTGTACAAACATTAAGCTCGAACGACCCATGGGTTCTTCGCCGAGGAGATCTTAATGCGAAACGAGGGGATGAAGAATCTTTGGAGATCGAAAACGCAGAAAAAAGTAGTATTTGTTGGCGAAAGGATTCTCTCTCGGAACAGAAGTGGAGGCGGAGGTGAAACGGAGTTTCCGCTTCTGTTTTCCTTTTCAAATACCTTCCCTCTTTTCTCGACGGATCCGAAATTTCTGAGCTGAAGTTTTTGGAAAAAATTCCCCGAAATATAATAGTTGTCTGCAGCGTTATGAGAAATTAATTGAGAGGGACGGGAATTAAATTTTAGATTGTGTTCCGTTAATCGAGTCGGGATGACAGAAATTTGATACTCTGTGTAAAGAATGTCATGTTCAGTTAACCTAATTGGACGAAAAAACATTTTCGATGGGGACGGAAATTCAGCAAGTCAATCTAAATTTCAAAACTAAAGTCAACAAATAAACTGAAAAAATGCTCTCATTCTGAAGACATGTCAACATGCATTGTGACGCCATATAGCGAACCAAAATTTTTGGCTTTAAAATGAAATTAATGTTATAGAAAATCTTTTCCATAAAAGTTATGAAACATTATCAACCCACATTAAAATATATTTGTCATCTTTAAACGCAATATTGTAATAAACTAGTAAAATAATTTTCTTATATTTTTTTGCTTTTCGAGTTTACTTGCGCCATCGATTTTAACTAACAATAAAAACATTATAATTGTTAAGGCAATAATTGCGCTATTCTTGACCGTGAAAAATAAATAAAACGACATTTTTTCAATCGCGGTCGGTGTCGAGGCTAATAAATTTCCGAACGACCCTTTCAAAAGAACGCAGCGACATTTTACCGGCCTAACATGTATTGAATTCATCTAATATCGCACAAAACAAACTGCTCGCCATTTACGGACGGCCTCTTAGAGCGCCGTCAACGCAAAATGTAACCAAAGGATTATCCACCGCCGTCGGTTGCCCTTCTACTATCCACCGTTGCTCCAAGAGCGAAGTACTTGACCCAGTAACGGGGTGGCGTCCCTCTCTGAAATTGAACAATGCTCTTCATCGCCCTCATTAATAGTTATTCGGGCGGGAAGAGTAGAATAGAGGGGAAAGGAAGGGACTCTAAATTCCGCCTTACTCGGCCCGGGAGAGAGGGGATCTTTGGGGGAGGTCGACATTTAGCCTTTAATGAGGGTCGCCTTAATAAATCATAGCGGGGAGAGGAGAGAGAAACGGAGAGAAGGAAGAGGGAGTGAGTGAGAGAGAGAGAGGGAGGGAGAAAGAGGGAGGGAGAAAGAGGGAGGGAGAGAGAGAGAGGGAGTGAGAGAGAGAATGAGGGAGAAAAGGGAGAGAGGGGGGGGGGGAGGAGAAAGGCAAATGAAGAAGAAAAATGATTTCTCGGGAGGAATAGAGGGAAAACGCGAGACCTGAATTGGTGGCTAGGAGTTACGGTATCCTTTTTCCGTATCTCGCTTGCACATTAAGATCTCACGGTCGTTCTCACAAATCCCACCTCTTTCTCTCTTCGTTTTTTTTATACGAGGAAATTCGCCCGAAAATATCTCAATGCATTAACTGAAAGCGAACATTTTAAAGAGGTCCCAATTCCAATGCTGGTCGTCCAAGAAATGGTAACATACCTATACTACGCTATATTGGCGCTTCTTACTTAAGATATGTCATCATTATTAACATATCTATATTACTAGTAGAAGGTGCTTGCATTCAGCAAGCATATCATCTCACCTTGAAAAAACATTCATTTTTCAGGCAGATATTTCATCATTACAAATATATAGGATACTAATGTTTAGGCACTTCCAGATGTACTGGAGATTCGAAATATTTTTCTTAGGTAGGATTTTGTATAATACCGACTAAAAAAACGAAAATCTTGAAAAAGTGCAACAATGTGGCCGCTAAAAATTCGCAATTGTTTAAACAAATTTTCAAGGTTGATGTATTTTCAAATATGCTACGGAGCTGAAATTCTTTTTAGAGGTAGGACTTGTGAAAAAACGAAATAATGATTGTAGAAATTTTGATATTTTAATTTATGTTTCCATTAAAAATTCTTCAAGTTTAAAGAGATAAATAACTGTTTAGATACTACGGGATGAGCTAGGAAGCTTAAATTTTCAAGTTATTTACAGAGTAGTGCATTTGCACAAATAAACATTTAAATCTCTCCATAAATATGTTGCGGCGGCCGTTAAAAATGTTTAAAATTTTAACAATTAGAAAAATATTATTTCACTTCTAGAAGTGCTACAACTTTAAAATTTGGCAGAAATGTGTAGCATTAGTACCCCATAATGGAGAAAGTATAAAATTCTTAAAATTGCAAAGTTTAGGAATTGTTTTAATCTATTATTTTTACGTAAGGGAAAAACGAAAATCGCTGCGGAGGTGAAATCTTTAGAATTAAAAAAATATTTGTAATGATGAAATATCTGTCTGAAAAATGAATTTTTAACCCCAATATTTCATTTCAATAACCCATAAGAAAAGCATGGGATTCAGTGCAAAGTTTTCTAAAAATGCATTTTAAAATTACTTAAAATTGAAATACGAATTCGGGAAAAGATCAGTTGCCTAGCTGAAACAACGGAGGTCTTAATTTTTGAAGAAAGAATTCAAATATGTACAGAATTAGCGTACATATTTGCCTTTGATCGAAAAAAGTGTAAATTTTTTCTCTTTACAACAATGGAAATCTTTAATTACTATGGCAACGATCTTAATACTTTTAAAGGGTTCTGATATTATACTTTACGATTGCATAGATTTAATGCTTTTAATGGAAATTAATGCCGTCATAACGAATTGGAGCGGAAGCTATGCCGGCGGGAGATAATTCTCCTGGTAGGACCATCCAAGCCGGAAAGGTCTGAGGGGAAGAGTCAGACTAAGAAGCAGTCTTGGGGGTTTTACATCCCCCTGTGCAAGGGCAGCAGCTTGCACAGTACCTCTGTAGGTGGTGATCATGTGGATCTGAACAGCTACAGATGGGTAATCACTCTGTGAAACTGCGATGAGGAAAGCAAGGGGAAACTACCTCATTATATTTCCCATGATAGGCTGAAAAGCTGAAATACCTCTATGGATCTTTCTGGGGTAAAATATTCCGGAGGTAAAATAGTCCCCCAATCGGATCTCCGGGTGGGGACTACCCTAGGGGATGCACAGAGGAAATGTAAGATTAATAAGAAAGCAAATAGTGAGAAATTAAGAATAGGCACATGGAATGTTAGGACTATGAATTCAGGGGGTAAACTAGAGAACATAAAAAGGGAAATGAGAAGGAATAATGTAGGTATAGTAGGTCTTAGTGAAGTTCGGTGGGAAGGAGAAGGCGAGATAAATTCAGACGAATTTAAGATTATTTACTCAGGAGGGGAGAAAAAGGAAAGGGGAGTGGGGATTATAATGAGAAAAGAGATAGCTGAAAGAATTAGCAAGGTAGTGACAGTTAATGATAGATTAATAGCCGTAAAACTTCAGATGGAGCCAGTGGAAATGCTTATAATTCAAGTGTATATGCCAACGACTAATGCTGGCGACGACGAAGTAGATGAAATGTATGAACAGATTATGGAGATATTGGAGGAGGAGGGAAAAGGAAGGATCACCACCATAGTAATGGGAGATTGGAACAGTGTAGTCGGAGAGGGACAGGAAGAAAACATAGTGGGAAAATATGGACTAGGGAAGAGAAATGAAAGAGGGGATAAACTTGTGGAATTCTGCCATAGAAATAGATTAATTGTAACTAATACATGGTTTAAGCATCACCAGCGGAGACTTTACACATGGAGAAGCCCAGGAGACCAGAGACGATACCAGATAGATTACATACTAGTCAATGAAAGATTTAGAAATAGCATTAAAAATGTGAAAACACTACCAGGGGCAGATATCGATTCTGACCACAACCTTTTGGTGGCAAATATACAATGTAGACTGAAGAGCGTTAAGAGAAACGTAAGAGTTAACAAGAAATGGAACTTAGAGGAACTCCTTAAAAACAAGGAGGCTATCATGACTGAGCTGGAGGAAAGGTTGGGGGAGAGAGCTGAAGAAAATAGGAAGAATGTAGATGAGGAGTGGAGATACATCCATAGCAACATTAAAGATGTAATGGAAAAGAAGGTAGGAAAGATAACGGGTGAAAGAAACAAAAAACCCTGGATCACAGCAGTCATGCTGCAAAAAATGGAAGAGCGGAGAAAGTGGAAGAACATAAACACTGAAGAAGGCCAAAGAAAGTACAAGGAGTTAAATAATGCTTTAAGAAGGGAAACAGATAAAGCCAGAGAACAGTGGATAAATGAGAAATGCGAGGAGATTGTCGAATGTGAAAGAATTTGTAGAACAGACCTCATGTATAGCAAAGCAAGGGAACTATTCAAGAAAAAAGCAAGAAAGATAGGACGTAAAGGAATCATGAACAAAAGTGGTAAAATAGTATCGGAGCCAGACAATGTAAAGAATGTCTGGAAAGAATACATTGAGGTTCTGTATGACAAAGAAGGAAAGCCAAGAAATATAGAATTAAATGAAGAAGAGGATGTGGAAGAAGATCAGCTAGGACCAAGTATTCTCGAGTCTGAAGTTAAAAGAGCAATTGATGACATGAAAAGAAGAAAGGCAGTTGGGAGTGATGATATACCCGTGGACGTTCTTAAGGTTTTGGGGTCTAAAGCAGTTAAGCAACTCACAAAATTTTTTAACCAAGTATATGATACTGGTGTATGGCCTGAAGATTTTTTAGATGTTGTGATGGTACCACTGGAGAAAAAGAACAATGCAAAATGTTGTAAGGATTACAGAACTATTAGTTTAATTTCTCATACAGCTAAAGTTCTAACCAGAATAATAACCAAAAGAATTGAATGTAAAATAGAAAAGGAGCTGCAAGATAATCAGTTTGGTTTTAGAAGAGGAAGGGGGACTAGAGATGCTATAGGATGTATGAGGATGATGATAGAAAGAGCGCTAGAAGTCAATAAAGATATGTATTTTTGTTTTGTAGATTGGGAGAAAGCTTTTGACCGAGTGAAATGGGATAAGATGCTGGGTATTTTAAACAAAATAGGAATAGATTGGAAAGATAAAAGACTGCTTAAAAACCTTTACTTTGATCAAAAGATTAGAGTCAGGGTTGAAGGAGAAGAAACAGAAAGTACTTCAATAGGGAGGGGAGTGAGGCAGGGTTGTCCTATTTCACCAGCGATATTTAATATGTATGCAGAAACAATAACAGAAGAAGCGTTGATGGAAGAGAAAGGATTTAAGATAGGAGGTGAAAGTATTACCACCATTAAATACGCAGATGATCAGGGCTTAATAGCAGAAGGCGAGAAAGAGCTTCAGAGGATGACAGACAGACTAGTTGAGGTTGGCCAACAATATGGAATGAAGATCAATACAGAAAAAACGAAAGTCATGGTGGTTTCAAAGGAACATAAAGAATTAAATATAATGGTAAATGGCCAAAAATTGGAACAAGTAAGTAGTTTCAAATATCTCGGCAGTATTTTAGCACAGGATGGAAGTAGTACACAGGACATCAGAAGTAGGACTGCAATGGCAAAAGCAGCATTTAACGAGAAGAAGGAGCTTCTCACAAGCAAGAAAATAAATTTAGAAACAAGGAAGAAATTAGCAAAATGCTACATATGGAGCATAGCTCTTTATGGTGCAGAGACGTGGACGATAAGGAGAAAGGAGGAAAAATATTTAGAAAGTTTTGAGATGTGGGTATGGAGAAGAATGATGAAAGTGAAATGGACAGAGAGGAAGAGAAACGAAGAAGTATTAGAAATGGTGGGAGAAGATAGGATGCTAATAAAAACAATCAGGAAAAGAAAAGCAAATTGGATAGGGCACATACTGAGAAGACAGTGTTTACAAAGGACGATCTTAGAAGGAAAAATTAGTGGAAAAAGAGGAAGAGGGAGAAAAAGAATAGGAATATTAGATAATATAAAGCAGGGATATACTACTTATAGAGGTATAAAAGAGGCTTCTAGGGAGAGAGAGAAATGGAGGCAGCGATTCAGTTAAAACCTGTCTTCGGACAGAAGCATGATGATGATGATGATAAAATAAAAAATACGGATTTTTTTTTATGTTATTGTATATATACGGTGGAACTTATTTAACTCTAATCTCAAGGGAAATTATTCGAGTTATAGAAAATTCGAATTATGGAAGTATATTCTTTCATTTTTCTTTAATTGAATTAGCATCAAGTTTATTCCCATAAGCATATAAGTTAACTTACTCTAAATTTCAATATAATGCATATTATGAAAACATCATCATAAATATATTCTTCCGATTATATGTAAGATTTTACTGTATCCAATACACTAATTGTATCACGCACTGTGATTGAGGGTATCATAGATAATTGCAATTCTCACGTACTACTGAAAGCACGAACCTGACGATTAAATTTGTGATATCGACGATAGGATCACAATCAGAGAAAAAACCCTGATAGCAGTGACGGTAAAACGTGAAAAGTATTTTAATGTTGTGTTTCGTGGTTTCTCGAGGAATTTAAACTTTTCAATTGCGAAATATAATGGTCTCATACCTATTTCGCGATTTTTTATCCAATTCGTGCTAAAGGCATGGATGATGATGCGGTAATCTTAACACAAAATATCCTAATTTTTACATACATTTAAGGTATAAGGCATTGTCTTAATAATGATTATACTTATTGCACATGCAGGGCGATCTGAGTGACGAAACTTGAAATACGAAAACTTGGACACGTGCCGATTGCCAGAGAATTTGGTAATTACGGATAGTTGCCTTAATTTCACGGAAAATTATAAATATTCCGCTCTTACTCATGAAATATATTATCTAATACATATTTGTTCCACGTAGCTGAAGTGCTGTTGCCCTGGAGATCGCGTTGGTTTATTTACGAGTTTAGACCTTGGTATATGGAGATTTTTTTAGAGCTTGCAGTATGCAAGCACCAATGCTGTATATGATCCAGTACGTGTTTGCCCGTACTGGCGGGTACCATTGCCAGCTTAGCTTTAAATGGTTATACTATTATTAAAAACTAGCTCATTTTTTGTTCGATTGCCAACAATAAATGGCAAATAAATTTCCCTCACTCCAAGCGGGGTCGCTTATTGGGAGGGAGGGATTCCTGCGAGTCCAGGCTGGCGATGGGGCGCCTATAGCGGTCCCACCACCTAGCCCGGATCTCGCCGAGCGCATTCACCTCTCGGTGCTGGGAGGCTGCCGCCTTCGCGTAGAATTCCCTGGACATCCTTGTAAGCACCGACAACTCGTATTTTATAATGCTGGGCAATGTATGAGAGAGAGAATGGCTCATTTATATTCCAAAACAATTATCTACTAGACATTTTAAACATTTACATATATATATATATATATTATATATATTAATTATATATATAATTAATATTAAGAGAGAAAAACCTATTAGTGTAAATTGTCAAAAGTAAATATTTAACGATGACAAGAAGTTCGACACATGTGTATACTTCATTACATGAACATAGTACATTTTGGCACATCTGGCATATTTTTTAATTTAAAACAATTTCTAATAAAAGGTATATGTCGTTTTCTGCGCAAATGTAAATAGACGTCTTCTTAAGATCGTGAAACATTAAAAGTGTCCAAATAGTTCTAACATACTGGTCATCATTAATTTACGGGCAGCATAAGAAAGAATAAACAGTTTGAGAGGCAAATTAAGTCATCCAATAACAACCCTCAGGCATCATGAATGAATATGATTTCCGCCATGGCGGGGTGTACGCAGTGTTTGGTTTAAGCTATAATACTAAATTCTAATATTATTTTCGCTCTGCAGATGGATTGATAAATGGGAAAGAACCTTTGAAATGGTTGGTGAGAGAAAGAGAAAGAAAGAGAGAGAAAGAGAGAAAATAACGATGACAAATGTATAAGCGGCGAGTGGAAAAAGAGAAAGGAGAGATTGGACGAGAATGGCGCCTGATTGTGAGACAGAGGTTGGAAGAAGAACCAGAACTTACTTCCTATTTCTGCAGGTCGAGCGAAGGATAAAAAAAACAACGGCTTAAGGACGGGAGCGGTGCAGTAACTGTACATAAAATTCCATTCCATTCGGCAGAAAACGGATGCAGGGAAGAGAAAAAATGTATGTAGCGCGGCAGTATATGAGAATGAAAACAGTTTTTCCTCCATTATTCCGCGTATATTGATGTGTAACTGGTATAATGCTCGGGGTATTTCACGAATGGTTTTTGTCTCGGCGAAGAAGTTGAATCGCAATAAGATAAATTTATACTTTCGTTATTGCTAATGCCTATATTAATCAATATTAATTTTGGTACTTCCAATTATATTTAATTGCTTATTTGTTCTTGTGTTTGTCTTTTAATATATCGTTAAAAATCAGAATTCCATGTGATAATAACATGGTTTAAAAATGCTCAATATATGTTGGTGGAGATTGCAACAAAATAAAATGAACTAGCAACGTAATTCATTTACTAGTTAAATGTGACTTGGTAATGAATATTCGACGGAATGAAAAGGTAAAAATGAATATTTGGATTAGAAAGATTTTAGGTTTATAATAGGCTGACCAATTTTCAGGAAAATAGAGAGAGACATTTTCAAATATTTCCCGACTATAAGAAGGAACATATTACAGTGGCGTTCAGTCTTAAATATATAGATGTAATAGATATTGAATATCTTTGTGTGGTCTTTGAGGATGTGTCGGAAAGATTCAAATGAATTTTTTTTTGTATAAATCACGATTTTTCAAGAAGCTGGTCAAAAGACGGAACATTCTAAAAATGTGGGATGAACGATGAAAAGGAGGGACTCTCCCAACAAATTTGAGACGGATTAAAAGGGCACCGACCTCAATGGAATAAATCATCATTTTTAAAGAAAATATACATTAATTTTCTTTCATTGTGAAGGAAATTCTACGTTTAGAAGAGCAAGTTATCGAGCAAGTTAACAGTATGCGAACGACAATGCGACTTACAAAACAGCGGTGTACTTTCCGTTGCGAATAACTAAGGGTACATCAGATTTTTAAGGGTCGTTTAGGATCCTTTGCCGTTAGCAACCAGGGAATACACGTGAGCGACCTGCGGTGGAAAAGCTTCGACTGAACTATAGGAGAGAGAGGGAAAAAGAGAGAAGGAAGATTTCGTAAGAAGGAAAAAGGAAGATGCGGGAATATGGAGAATAAAGATCTCTCAATCTGCGTCTTTGCGGAGAGCGGAAGGAGTAGAGCTCGTGCCGCCAAGGTTTAAGGAAAATAGGCACAGATTTGATGAGAAAATGGGAGGGGGGAGGGATGCAAAGGAAAAATAGCAATGGCATGCGAGAGAGAGAAAGAGAGAATGGAAAAAATGCGATGTAGGGTTATGAGGTGGGTGGGGGGAAGGGAAATGTGAGGGGAGATAGGACAGGAGATACATGTCGGAGTGAGTGCGAGGAAGAGAGAAGTTAAATTAAGTGTTACGGCTGTAGACACTAAATGTATGCTGATCTCCTAGATTATTCTACTAAGTTAACCCAAATGTGATTGGCCGAGAGAAGAAGATGGGAGAGAGAGAGAGAGAAGGAAAGAGAGAAGGAAAGAGAGAGAAACGCATTTCATTAAAGTTTAACAGGAAACAATCGAGTTTAAATTTTACAACGCCCATTCCTGCATTTACATTTAATTCTTCGAAAAAGGTTTATGGAGTATAGACATGAGAAGAGATGGGAGGGGAACTGCTTAAAGGACGAAAAATACAAAAATGAATTAATCCGAAACTATTTCTTGAATCGTTTAAGTAAATCAGATACGCTTTTTGGCTGGAAATTAGCCAACCTTAGTGAAAAGGGTGATAATTACCGCCGAGGAAGATTAATTTGTCGCTAAAATGGTTCACTCAACCTTCAAAGGAGACCCCTTGATCAGCTACCTAAATTTCTGCCAAAAGGAGAAGAAAAAGATAAACTTATTAGCGTGAGGAAGGAAGGAAGGCTGGAGTAGCAGAGCAGGACGAAATAAAAAATGAAGGAAAAGAGACAAAGCGTGGGAACGAACGATAAGTGAAAATAAGGGGAGATGGAGAAAAAAAAAAGAAAGGAAAATCAAGTGTCTGCGTAAAAAAACAAAACAAATAACAGTGCGAGTTAGGAAGGATATGAAGAATCTATAAAGGCAGCAGAAAAAAGGGAGAGAAGAGGATCGCGACGTTAAATCAGGAAAGATTGATGGAAGTCTTGAAGGAGAGGTAATAATTCCGAGAGGAGTGCGTAAAGTAAGATTCAGAGAGGAAGATTGAGTGGAAAGGTAAGGATGAGTGTGCAAGGAGGAGAGGAGAGATAGAGAGGCGTCGCGGAGATTCGGTGAGGGAAGATGTGCTGGATAGCGCGGTAGGGCGGGGAATGAGAAAGAAAGAGGGATGGTGGAGAGAGGATGAGAGAGGAAGGAGAGTAAGTGAATTTCAGAAAGAGAGGAGGGAGGGAGGAAGAGAGGGGGAGAGTGGAGAGAGGATGAGGGAGAGAGTGTGTGAGGGAATCTCAGAAAGAGAGGAGGGAGGGAGGAAGTGTGGAGGAAGGGAGGAAGAGAGGAGGGAGGGAGGAAGAGTGGAGGGAGAGAGGAGGGAAGGAGGAAGAGAGGGAGGGTGGATAGATAGATAATCGTCTTTATTGGGGCGAAATTTGGACCATAAGGTCCATTCTTACATTTAGCCCGTCGTCAATATAATAAATATTGGGAATAATTTTGAAACGAGAAAAAAGTCTGCTATGACCGGGAATTGAACCCAGGTCTTCCACTTGCCGGGCGGATATTCTACCACTGAACTATCGTAGCAGACCAATTTTATCATTTCTGAACGCGGATGTTTTCTTGGTTGGGACGGAACTAGCCAAGCTAGTATCAAACTGCTCCAACGGATGTCCTCGAAGAGATACTTCGAAGAAAACTCCTCCCTCTCAAATGGTGAGATTGCCAAGCAAGAAATTGATGGAATAAAGTGATCCGGAGATCCTATGCAGACAGGCATAAGCTGTAAAGTTGGGAATAATTTTGAAACGAGAAAAAGACCCAGGTTCGATTCCCGGTCATAGCAGACTTTTTCTCGTTTCAAAATTATTCCCAACTTTACAGCTATGCCTGTCTGCATAGGATCTTCGGATCACTTCATTCCATCAATTTCATAATAAATATTAGAAAAATAAAATAAGATATTACTGTACGCGTTACATAAACAGTATATAAATCGTACAAAGTAAAAAAGATAAAATTGAAAAAAATTTAGTTTGTGGGGAAAACCTAGGTAAAAACAAGCATGTCCTCCCTAGTATAACCCACGCAGGAAAACACCCACTGAGATGGGGGATGTGAAAAACCTGCGAAAACCCTAGATCAGTCGTGAGTAATCAATTCTACTCGGTGGGCCGCATTGGCGCTTGAGAATTCCTCAGCCGCATTGCGAGTCGTCAATGCTTCGGCGTGCCAGATTGGACTATAAATTGGACGTTAACTGGAGTCTGAGGTATCATATCAGTGAAAATCACGTCAAAATTAGGCTTTTAGGGTTAACATATATTAATATAAAGAGTTTTTCATTGTAATAATTTGAATGTGTACTATATGATATGAGTTTGTATCAAATCTCTCTTTAGTCATAGCTTCGCGGGCCGCATAATACGGTCTGGAGGGCCACATGCGTCCCGCTGGCCCTAGGTTGCTCACCATTGCCCTAGATAGTGTATATGTTACGGCAAAAGTACGTAATCGGGAAATGTGTACATTAACCGGGAAATGTCCACATTTACCGGACTACGCACATTTGCCGTGACATATATATAGCAATATAATACTACAAAATTACATAGAAAGGAGTATGTAAAGTAGGAGAGTTCGTATATACCGCGTCGTTGTATACCGTCATAAAAATACATGTAAAGATATTAACGTAATATACACGAGAAGTGTGCATTAATTAGACAGTATAAAATGAAATATGTACAATGAATATAGAGAGGATGGGAGAGAGAGAGAGAGAGAGGTGAGCGAGGGAATCTCAGAAAGAGGATAAGGAGAAGGAAGAGGGAGGCGTGTGGAATTTCGAGATAAAAGTGCTGGAGACTGGAGATGAGATATTTTCGATGATTTTGTGAGAAACTGTTGGCCTTCTCCAGTGGGTGCGTGTGTAAACACGGCAAAGGGATGAGATATATGCCGCTCTAGACTATAAATATTTCAACCCATTAGCAAAACGTTTTAGGAGAGGCATTTTATTCCTAACTGCACTTGCAGATTACACATAATTACTATCCTCCGTCGTAATTCAAACTGCGAATCCTCTCTTCTTACCAAGTTCACTTTGATGTGGGATTTTAGGGCATTATATTATTCCCAACGAATCCGCTCTTCCTGCAAGGATGAAACGGTCGCATGTGATTTATGATTCCTTGTGCACTATGTCTGCGAGATGCCATTAATACAATCTACTTACTCTGTAGTATAGGAAACTCTACGAAGAGGAACCCTTCGTAAACCTTAAAGAACCTCCATCTAGCGAAATTACGAAGAAATCCACGCGTGGCAATGACAGTCATCCGTTACTTTGTGCCAACTCCTTATTCTAAACTTCCAAGTATCTCTTGCCACAATCAAGTGAAATTAACGTTAATACTAGTTACTTCATTACTGCACTAAATGACATTAACAAATTAAATAAATGCACGTGTACATGAATTTTACTGCTTAACTTTCTCACGTGAAAGCATTCAAAATGGCGTAACAAGGAGTTTCACACTTATCATTTTTTTATGCTCATGCTTTTCTTTAGTCTAACTTCCTTTGAAAAAACTAACCGGATGATCAAATTTACTTGTTAGACCAACATTCCTGTTGAAATTTTTAAGAAGTTTACTAATAAATAATAATGAAAACATGTTTAAAACCCAAGTAGTAGAACGCTGGCTGCTACTCGCTTGCTGCTCGAAAGTAGGATTTTTTCCGAGGTCGCCCGACCCCCTGTTTGTGTGGTTTGAGGAGACCGCGCAAATTCAGCCCCCCGTCTTTCGGAAGGAACGTTAAGTAGTTGGCCCCCTTGGTGCTCTTCATTTAGAGTAGTCAAATGCCGGCACCGGGTTTCTCTCCTCCCTTCTGTGTGTGTCCAGTTTATGCCAGTACAAAATGACCATAGCCGTCGACGCACTTAAAAATCAATTGCTACTACTACCAAGTAATAGAAGGTTAATTAGAGACTTTTTGACGCGTATTTCTTGTCTTCCGCCAGACTGTTTCCTGTGGAAATAGACGTAAATTAGTAGCCTAGGTTTTTCTCATAGATCATATTCTCCTTCAAATACGGTCAGAGAACATCTGACATTATATCGCCATGAAAAAGACAGCCATATCCGAATATGAACTTCTTTACACTGGAGGACGAAGGGAAAGAATGATCCGCAGAAGCTTCCAGCGAAAGAAAAGGTCGAAGGCTACACGCATTACGGATCCATCGGAAACGCCTCATGGCGCGGTAGAATTTTTACGGCATTCCGAAGTAAAAAAAAAGTGATCCTCCATCTCTCGTCTGGCGTCCACGGCGGTAATAACGGCCACCCTGGCTTAAACACGCATAACCTTTTTTTCCACGCTCGCCATTCCGATATTATCCGCGTCATTTCTCAGCCGAAAATATATCCATCGAGAGGGTACGCGGCCATCCATAATATAGCATCTGGAGAAGGTGCTTTCCTCTCGCTTCGCACTTTATAACACGGAAGTAAAGGGCTTACATTTGCCATCATCCGTAAGAACTCCCGTCTCAGAGAGAGAGAGAGATAGAGAGAGGGAAGAGGGAAGGTATATGAGACATAAACACGTGATGGGGAGGACATTGGGGTAGGGGATGGGCGAGGGGGGGGGGAGAAGGTGGAGGAAGGGATGCGGAAGAGTCCAAGGTTGGGAGTCTGATACCTCCTATGCGGACCTTTCAGGGTAATTTTCATTTTTTTTATTTTACGACTTCTACCGCATGCACGCACGCACGCGCACTCACGCACCTACCGACGCGCCATCCATTCCGATGTCACATTTGCTTTATCGAAACTTCGGTTGTTCTACTCGAAAAAGTAATATATCCCTTTCAGGGTTCTCTCTCTCTCTCTCCCTCCCTTCTCTCGCTGTCTCTCTCTCTCTCTCTCTCTCCCTCTCTCTCCCTTTCCCTGATGGCAGGGCGCGAGAAGTCATCAAAACATTTCGAATTTTTACGACCTCCCTTTTTCCGCCCGTTCTCGGGTCTCGACCCCTTCGGATGAGTGACCAAGGGGACGGAGAAAAGAAAGAGAAAGAGAGAGGGCGATAGGGGTTAGGTGTTGAGAAGGAAGGAAAAACGAAAAGGGTGAAAGTAGAGAGAAAGTTTCGAGAGAGAAAAAAGAGAAAGTGTGTATAAGAGGAAAGCGAGGGAAGATTAGAAGGGTACGAAGGAGAAAAAGGATATTGGATAAATGATGGAAGCTCAGGAAACCCTTTCCACGCGTGATGTTATAAAAGCTAGAACAACCGAATCGGTGAATAGGCGAAGGGAAGGGTGAGAGAGAGAGATATGCAACAAAATAATGGCGATAAATTCAAGAGGCAAGGTTGACGGCGACTCGCTCATATTTTGATTTTGCGCCGCTTGTTTGAACGGAATTCTTGTTCGCGAGCGCATTGTATCACTTTTTGGAATGATTTACGAGTTATCTTTTTTCGGGGCAAGGCGAGCAAATTAGTAGAGATCGATTTATGGATGTAAGGAGCGCATGGATTACGTAAAGTAGGTGCACGGATGACGTCAGACTTTGGAGGAGCGGTTGTGATTTAATAGTGGAACATGAATGCACGGAGACACACACGAAGTTTGAAAAAGATAGACAAAAAGTTATCCTTGCTTAGAGTGCATTTCCAAACCGTGACTTTCAGATTAAATTATTATTAATTTCTTATTGTTTAACTGTTAAAAAGCTATAATCAACAGTGTATAAAGTAAGGTGACCAACTTTTTAAGGAGGGACATTTTCAAATATTTGCCGAATATAAGGAGGGACAGATTAGAGCGGCTTGTTTGTGGTGCATTTCTTGATGAGTCATTCTTAGATGGATAGATGAAATAGATATCAGATAGTTTGGTGCGACCACTGAGGGTGTACCGAACGATTTAAATGACAATTTGGGATATTAATCAAGATTTAAAAAAAATGTGACATTTAACAATGCTGGACGAGTGATGAAAAGGAGGGGCTGTCCCTCAAAATTTGGGACGGTTGGTATAAAGGGACTTGGTCGAATCTATTTGGTTTTCTACAGAAAGGTTATAAAAATATTGTGCTCAGCAGTATTTACCATTCGTGTGAGATTTTCCTACAACATTTATAGAATATTGCAAATTAGGTGACATGATATACCGCCACATAACAATATTTTTCTTATTAACATCCCATAATTATTTTGATAATTTTATTATATTATTATATTTTTTGATAGGTTGCAGAAATTAAAAAAATGTGCATATTTTGATAAATTTCTTATCTAATCTTGAGGTTAAAAATTTACGGTTTAACTAAATAGTCACGTCGATAGTCGCGAGCAAACAAGGAAGTACTGCTATCGTCCGTCCGATGCAAAAAATTTCACGAGCGAACGCGAAACGGGTTCTCTTATTCTCGGAGCGAGTGAATTACTGCGAGCACCGTCCTATGGATGAGAAGTTCGAGAAAATATTTGCAAGACACGCAATCCTAGCAATTGTCTTCTTTTGAAAGAAACGCAGCTCGTCCGTTTATCGAAAAGAGCAGCACGGTTGGAAACAGTTGAAACGTTCCGTACAAACAGTGAAAATGGAAACATTACAAACATTGATTTTCCCTTATATACACAAGCCATGAAGACTCAATGGTTAACATGCTCTCAGTAAATTTGCATCGTTGTTTTTCATCGCTGGTGTGTGGGCACATTTCACCAGGTTTTACTATTTTATACCAATGTGAAACTTTTCAAAACTGCCGTCAAATAAATAACAACAAGATAAGCTTAAAATTAACGGTACATTGCACCAAAATATAATATTAAAAATTTGCCATACCGCTTTTATGGTGTATAGATTGTAAGCACGACAACCTTTCAAAGAGAAACAGGATTTTGCGACAACCCCGCATTTTAACAGTTTTATATCAATATATCATAGATAAGATTATCACAAACATTGAGAACATCCACTTGTTGGTACTACTCCATATTTAATTTATTGCAGGAAGAGTAATTGCCCTAACGACTTACCAAAAACTCCAAATTTATTCAATGAACAAATTTTTTCGCGGCACCGCTAAGAAACAGCTGGGGCAACTTGTGTGTGAAACACGGGAATATAATTAATTTCCTTCGCTCAAAACGAGGAAAAGTAATGGAATTCCACTTGTAAAAATGGATAGCCTAATAACTTCATCATTTTAATTCATGATCGTCTATCATTGATGTTATATAATTAAGCTTTTTGGCGATGAAGCGCAAGATATATGAAATTTTTAGTAATTCAACCATCACGAATTAGAGTGATCATAAATTCTTTGTTAAGAGGCTTTTATTTTCTTATTCTCTTTATATTTTTCATAACAGCTCATCCATATGAATCGGCGGAATCAAAAAGTAATGGAAGAGGATACAGCTCAATTCGATGCATGCGCAACAACTCATTCTGGATTACATACGAAAATCTTTGATTCACCAAGATATAGCTGTGGCACTAGTTGCCAACTGAAAATCGCCTGGATGCTGCGTGATCCCGCTTACGTTTAACGCCGTGCGCGTGCGGCGTTTTTACGAGCGAGTCGATCTCCGTTACGTATCTGCCACGGCGCCTGGATTATCAGTCTTCCGGAACGAGCGTTTGCATCTCGCCGCCTCCGTGCGTCGAATTTAACAAGTTCATCGTTGCGCTCCAAAAGGATTAGCGCTTGCGAAAAAGGACGAAAATCGGTCTAAATGGAACGAAATCTCTCTTCGGCGTCTCTCATGACCTGTAAACGCATTTACAACCAAGTAGAGAGCGCTCGTGGAGAGATTACTTCAAAAAGGCCAGAACTAAAGCTTAAAAATGCATTCATTGCGTGTCTTTGATGTGATTTGCAAGGCAGTTAGTTAGTTTTACTCTGTATAAAATGTACGAAAAACTGAAAATGTTCTCAGATTTATATACGAAGAAATTACCAACGCGCAGATTATTCTACTGTTATGGATTTTTTTCACTTTCTCTGAAGTCTCTACAATTACCTCAATAATTCCGCTAAAAATTATCACGTAACATAATTCATTTCTTCAAAGCGAGGTTTATGAAAAGAAAATTACTCGTTTTTACATAAGGTAACTGTTTCTGATTTAAACACGATCTGTATATTTATCCTAAATCGCCTAAAAACGACCAATGAATTGACTTTTTTTTTTAACTTTTACGGATGAAACTATAGGGCGGAAATCCATCGCTTCGGGATGCACGAAGAAAAGCGGGCGACCACAGATTGACCCGAGTCGTTCGTGATTGGAGTTGTAAAAAAGCGGGAAGAGGAAACGAGGCCAATCACCTCGTCTCTCTTTCTCTTCGGGTCGCCGAGCGACGCCCTCTTCGCCCGAAAAGGTCACTTATTTTTGATGGCCATTGTTTCCTCTCCGGGGTCACTTAAAGTTTCTGCTTTCATTCGAGTGGCGATAAAAAAAAGAAGAAGAACGGGCGACAGCGTTTTTACGGCACATCTTTATGATTCGCAATCTCGTCCCGAATCGAGAGATCGATTTTTTCGAAATGTGATCTTTATCGTCTTCCTGACCAGTTTCAAACTTGACCTAGTTCGACGTCTCATAATGTCAACGGGAATGGGAATGCGTTTGGTTCGCCACGAAAAAATTAACCCGAATGGATATGAGTAAAACTTGGCGCAAAACGTCCACCTAGCAGAGTTTTTATCGTCTGCGCGCGATATCATATGGACGGAAAGAAGCAATCTTTAGCCTCAGCCATGCAAGGATTTCGAAGGAATTGATTTTTAATTGCAGTTTATAACATTTCAACACGAAAATGTAGATACTGCTTGAGAGATACGAGTGAAAAGACAAACCACCATTGGTAACAATAATATAGGGAGTTTTAGTGTTGATTAGGAACTTAATTAGAGTGTTGCGTAGGAACTAAACTCCACAAAAAATCATACCACAACCTTTGAAAATTCAGTATATCTTAAAGAAAAGAGCGTGGTTGACAATTTAACAACACAGTCCCGAAATATTTTTGGATAAAAAATAATTAATTTTTGTATAGAAATATTTCTCAATTCTGCTACGAAACTTCCATTCTTTTAGCTGAATGTTTAATGTTTAATGACCCCATATATATTTTTTAATACGAATTTCCCTTTCCCTTAAGGTCCCGACTTCGCAGCCGAGGCGTTAAAATGAAAAAAAAACGAAACAGCTGAGTAGGAGATTTACTACGCCTTTATACCAGAAGTACCCGAAGTGCACTAACATCGCACCTGCGCAGCGGATTGCATTCTCTTCCTCGAAATCGATGGAATGAGGCAGATGAAGAAGAAAGGAGCCGAGCAGATGTTCTCTCTCTTCACTACTCTTTCTCTCTTTCGTTCTCTCCTGTCCTTTTATTCCTCTTCGAATGGACGACTTCGTTGTTTCTCTCCCTGTGTCTCTCCTACGGCGAGACAGGCTTTCGGCTGTTAGACTCGCCGTTTCCGAATCTTCCCTCAATTACTCCCCTTTGCCAATCGGAGTGTAAAACGTGAAAGGAGCTGTTTTAGCGGGCGGCGTTTTGCAAGGAAAGACGGCGTGTGTGTTTGTGAGATTGGGATGGAGGGAGGTAGGCTGTCGTAGAAAGGTACATTCATGTTGGGATCGCGTGGGATGATTGCGGCAGAGAGAGAGATAGAGAGAGGAGAGAGGCGGAGATGAAAGGAGAGGAGAAAGGTGAAATAACGAAGAAAGAAAAGGGAAACTAGACGGAGAGGAGGAAAAATGGTCGTATAGGAGGGATGAGAGAAAGGTAAAAGACATGAAAACAGAGGGACGCGAAGTTCAAAGAAGTGGAAACGGGAGAAAAGGGAGAAATTTAATAAAGGAAGAGGATGAGAGGGGTAAAGGAAAGCAAGGAATGAGAGAGGGTGGTCGGGGAAGGGAAGGGGAGGGGGGAAGCAAAAGTGAGGGATGCTAGAAGCTAGTGAGAAGCCAAACAATGATGAGAGGCTTTGTTTGTTGTTGGTTGGTCCGTGACGCTAGATTGCTATTACGCGGGCAAAAGGCTTACAAAAACGTGGAGTGTGATTCGAGTGCGAGGCATTAAAATCTCTTCATAAGGAATGCAGTGACTTGTTAACAGGCGAGATATCTGGTGCTATTGCAAGAATGGAGAAAGAGACGGGTGAGGTGAGGACGTTTGGGAGAAAGAGAGAGCGCGAGGGAAAGCTGGGTGAAACAGCGAAGGGATACAGTGGAGGTTGTAGAGGAAGGAACGCGTTAGATTAACCAGTGCTCTACCAAGGTATTTTACATCTTACTCCTCCCAAGAGGGGCAACTCAGTTACCCCACCATTCTTTTGTCAGAAATAGTTGTTTAATGGGAGTAATATGTTAATATTAGGATATATATATATAATAATGTAGAATAGATATTTATAAACAATATAATAAATATTTTAGGTAAAACTTGACAACACGTTCCCCGACCGATATAGGCGGTAAGATGATCGTGGCGCCTCGAGTAGCGATAAATTGTACTACTTGCAATCAACAACTTAAGCAGGACCGTGGAGAGGTGGAGTAGAGCATGGAAGAAGGAAAATTCTTCTTCTAGGTTATGGGCAAATTCCGAAGTCGTGTTAGAGGTTGGAGGCGTGTAGGACGCCTGCGGCGTACGCCTACACAAATGTCAACCTCCACGCCAGCGGAGATTGGGTTCTCGAAGCAAAGCAAACACGTAAAACTACGTTTGTATACTACATACGAAGTCGTGTTGGAGATTGAAGGCGTATAAGACGCCTCCAGCGTCCGCCTACACCAATGTCATCCTCCACGCCAGCGGAGATTGGGTTCTCGAAGCAAAGCAAACGTGCAAAACTACGTTTTTACAAAAATCAACAAAAACATTATAAAACACAATTTAAAACAATTGAAGCAATTAATAAATAATCACCGGAAGTCACAATTTAAAGCAAAGTAGGAGAAATCACATTTTAAAGTTGAACATAAACATTTAAAAGTAAAATAAACTTGAAGAATTCTAAATCACAATTCGAATGCGTTACCACGCAAAATAACATAAGAACATCGACACTGACGCAATCTACAGGATAAGATCTGGGAAATGTGTTGTAAACTTAAGCCATATTTTATAAATACTTCACAATTGTAATATAAGTTTTGCTACCTTGAGTGTTGAGCACAACATGAAGCTGACTTGTATTTATAACAGTCTTGCACTGTAACATACAGTCACCTAAGATTATTCTTTCGTAATTCAACACGCACCTGCCCATAACCAAAATGCTTTGAAAAACTCTTTACCTATTTCAAACATGAAGAGTATAAACTGACATAAACGCGTAATATGAAAATAAATATTTGTAAAAATAATTAATATTTTATAATTACAGAGCAGTTGCAATAAAAAGTTCTTAGTTACCTTGCATGTTGAACACAACCAGACGAAAACGCGATACCGACTTTGATTTACAACGGCCTTTCAATATAACACACTAGCACATACGAATTTTTTTGTTGTTCAGCACGTGGCTGCTCATCATCAAAATGTATTTTGCATTGTACACCGATAGACTGAATAAATTACATACATATGTAACCATATGTATAACGGAACTGCAATTTAAGTAAAATGAAACAATGACAAACTCTACCAAACTCAGTTAGCCCGAAAGTGTTTTCATTTAAAAAGTTGTAAATCGACAGAAAATCCAACAGAAATGTTCTTAGACGTTAAAAAACGAATACATGAGAGGATATGATTGAAATCCCAAAAATAGCCATTAAAAAAAATAGAAAAATGTCGATGTGATAACTGAGTAGAGGAAGGGTTAAAAGAGTTAAAAAAGGGGGTAAAGGAAAGAGAGGGTGCGGAGAATTGGGGAAGGTTGTGAGGGATGTGAAAGGGTAGCATCGAACTCGACTCATCCAGCCGACTTCGCCGCCGGCCGCTGGCCTAGACGGTCCGCCGACCCGCCGTCGTTTCTCCCCTCCCCCCCACTACCCTCCTCCACTACCTTCCTCCACTATCCTCCTCATCTACCCTCCTCCAACACCCTCCACCACCACCCTCCTCCACTACCCTCGTCCACTACCCTCCTCCACTACCCTCCTCCACTATCCTCCTCCTCTACCCTCCTCCACCACCCTCCACCACCACCCTCCTCCACCACCCTCCTCCACTACCCTCCTCCACTATCCTTTCCCCTCTACCCTTTCCCCTCTATCCTTCCCCCCTCTCACCATCCTCCCACCTCCCTCCCTCTTTGGCCCTCTGGCGGATTCGGTACCCTTTGTGAGATATTTGCGAATCCGCGGCGGTGAGACAGAGAGTTTCATAGATAAAGTCGGAGCGCTTGCGAAAGAGAAAGGGAGAGCGGAGAATTTTTTTAAAGCGTCTCGGAATTAACTTGTTAATTAAGCTTCGTTTTTTAACGACTGCGGGCCTGTTAATCTGGATTGGTTTATTAATTAAGTTCTAATTTAACGCGGCGCCACACTACTGTAATTTGCAGCGTTTGCGCAACATGGGATCGGCGCTCCGAATATTATTCATACGCATTCGAATGACTTCCTTTTAAAATTAACTTTGAAACAGATACAAATTCCATTAACTATTGTATCGTCAAAATTGATGTAAAAATATCATTAAACAATTCCAAATTTTGTAATTAATTATTTAACTAGATAAAATGCCTTGACGGGTATTTTAAATGTTGTGCTAATTAATGTTTATGATTACAAGGTCTATCGGTTGGCATTATTCATCGTAATTTATCGGCAGTTATACAATTTGCACGTTGGCGTGGTATGAAATCAAAAAGTATTCGCAGACGTTGCTTTATGCAGCAGCCGTTCGTAGTATTGGCTTAAGGTCAACAAATTAACAATTTTGTGAATGTGAGACGCGTATGTTCCAACGCCATTCAGCCTAACGCGATTAATTATCGGAGTCTCGTTTTATGAATTGAAATTAATTCCCTTGGAAGTTTCGGGTAAAAGGCTGAATTCACGCTCGCACGTGTCTCCCTCTCTCTCTATCTCTCTCTCTCTCTCTCTCTAGATTCGTTACAACCGGATGAGGCATGGCGTAGCGAGGGTGGATTACGCTACCGCGCAGAGGGAGAGAGCTCGTCGCTACTTCTGCAGCGGCTGTAACTCGAGATTACAGCATCTCTTCCTCCGCCATTTATCTCACTCGCTTCGCAGTCATTTTTATTACTTTCTCTTTTCTTTCTCTCGCCGCTCTCTTTTCTCTTACGGTCCACCTTCCCTTGTTCTGGACCTTCTAAAAATTTCTTTTTCTTCTCCTTTTTACTTTCCCCTTCTGCTCTCGTCTCCATCTTCCCCTTTCTCCATTCATTTCGTTTCCAGACTCGATTCGACTCTTGTTTTATTTTCTCTCCGTATATACTTATCCATCTTTCATTTCTATTTTTTCCGAGTTCTCTTCATGTCACTTTCTTCCTTGCTCTTTTTTCATCGTTAAACCTTTTCTTTGACTCTCTTGATTCCCTGTCTCACCCATTTTCTCTCTCTCTCCAAAGTATTCTCATTTATTTCCCTTTTAAATACATAGCTCTCATCTCACTGAAACCTTTTATTTTCTTTCCACATCATCTTCCCTCAACCACTCCCCTTCACTTTGTATTTCACTATCCCTTTCTTTTAAAGCCTTCCATTCCCTATCTTAACCGCCTCTCTTATCTCCCTTTGAGCAAACCGTGCTTTTCTGCTTTTTTCAGTTTACATTTCTCTCTCTCACTCCCTCCATATTCCTTTGCCTGCAGCTTTTACGTAATTTTTCAAAATGTCTCTGATTTCTGAGCTCCCTTCTTCCCTCTCTCTCTCCTCTCTCAGTTTCCTTCATCCTTCAAGCCTCATCTCTCACTTTCTCTCTCTCTCTCTCTCTCTCTCGTTCCATCTCCCTCTCACTCTCGTTCCCAAACAATAGAAGGGTGTTACTCGCTTCACGTCTGCCCATTGAACGCAGAAGTTTTCCATTCTCTGAAATTTACATTTTGGTTTTATATTTATTCCGGAACTGGACGTGCGTCCGCGTGAACAGAAAGACGCAGAAATTAATCATTCAACAGAATGTCAAGGGTTGGCGTTTCAACTCTCGCCTTCGGCGAGGAAACCGTTCCTTTTGCCCCAAGAAAACGGACCTCTTTATCCGAGGCGATTCGGAAAATGATGAAAGGCCCTCGAAACGCGCGTAAAAGGGTTTCGGGGCGCAGCCGTCCGATTCTATTAATTCTCACTCACTCACGCATATTTGCAGCTTTTGATTTTTTTTTTTTAATTTAAGGGAGAGTGATGGCGCGAAAATAATGATGCGCCAACCAGATACGGAATTTTGAAGATAAAAATTATGATATATATATATATATATATATATATATATATATATATATATATATATATATATATATATTGTAGTATGGAAAATGTAAGTCCATTATTTTAATTGTAGTTTCATCGGAAATTTCATTTAAACCGGAGAAAATAAATACCGGAAAGATCTCTTTAGCAAGAATCCTTCAAGTAGTGAATTTAATATTATGATTTAACTATTTAAGTTTCTTTATTTGCCCATTTCTATTCTTATTTTGTTTTCATATAATTTAATCATTTATTCAAATCATGCTAGAAATGAGAAACTCTTCTTCACACATTTTTACGAGACGAGATCAGCTTACACATAAAACATTTATATGTACATAATTACTAGATTTGTGTTGAAAGAGAATAAAAGAGACTGATTTTTTCAGAGGAAAACTTGATCTTAGAAAAAGGACGGCGATAGATCGAAGCCGATAAAACATGGGGGTCTGGAGATGTGAGAGGGTGTTAAGTTTGGTTCCGATTTGAGACAAGGGAATCAATAGAAGAAAGACCATCATCTTCCTTCGAGACTGTGCAAGCGGAAGATGTTACATCTTTGTCCGATCGGATATCTGTCATCTCCCGCGAAATCTCAGACACTGCGAAAAATCGAGGTAGCTGGTAGTAGCAGTGGGAGGGGAGGGGGAAGTAAGGGGGAGAGGAAGTGAGGGGATGGTGAGGGAAGAAGAAGATCCATCTAACCACTCACCATCGCCTCCAAAGGAAAGAAAAGAGCCACTTCACCCGTAGTTCGGAGAACTTCGAGAAGAAAAACTGGTCTCTTTTGGAGCGTGACATGAAATTATGATTTTTTCGGCAGATGAATACCTTGAAGAGCTTCCATTCTTAGAACGAGGCCAAAGGTAAGAGCGCAAATGAAATTTGAAATACTCTTTTTATTGCCTTTCAGGATCGGGAGAATAATCCTACAGAACATATAAGAGACGTTTTTTCTTGTGTGAAGAAGTTTGTTTCTGCCTGGATTACGCCATCTTTCGTGTATTCCAGTTTTGGAAATTCGTAGTCGCGTTAGCGCAACAACTCGACGAAGAAATATTTTTCTAACGAATCGTAACGTATTCCATGTGGAAGAAAAGTTTTTGCTTTAGAATAATTAATACTTTTCACAACTCTTTACAAAGACGATCGTTGATATACTATAATATGACATATACTATTAGATGCACCTCATATCAGTCCTCACTAAGGCTCTGAGCAAATATATTAATACATCGAGTGATTAAGTGATTTCCGTGTAACATTATAAATTTAATCAGTCATGGCAGCCTATGATTGAATTACTAAAAGGACACATTCATATCAAATGTCTAAGCGTCATTAACGAACGTTAGTGTCATAACAACTGAAATGAAAAACAAAGAAATACAGATAAGCAGAATTTGAAAAAAAATCTGCGGAAAATTACCAATCACTCGGAAAATTTGACAGCGTCAAACTAATGAACGGTGATTTGTGGAATCGTAACACTGATTCATTGCGAAGTTGAAAAGATAATTTCACGTCACGGCTCCGTATGTACATTGCGAGGGAAACGGAAGTGTATTAATGCTGTCGGACACCATGTTTTAACAGATATAACTCACATCGGATTTTAAAAAAATTGGTGTCCCACATTGCGAAACACTCGATTTGGCCTAAATCGAGGGATTTCATATCTCGAAGATCAAATATAAGAAGGAGAAAAATAACGAGCGAACAAAACACGCTCGAAATGCGCGCACGAACGTTAATTCGACAAGCGTGCAAGAATATATGTAACGCAACTGGGACCGCTCATTTTTCACGGCTCTCGTGACCCAGTAATCTGCTTTCGCTCCGGGAATTAATCGAACATCAAACTCGGAAAATCCTTTATGGAGGGAACCCGAAAGGTGATTCATGAAAATAGGAATTATTATTTATGAAGATTTTATATCTACAGAGAGAGAGAGAAAGAAAGAGAGTTGGAGATAGAGAAGGAATGACAGGTTGGATATATGGCTCTTTTGCGGTTGTTTAATTGATAGCTTCAGCAACGCATAGAAAGCATCGAGCTGTTTCTGCTCATCCTTTTCTCCCTATGAAAAAGTTCTCTAACTCACATAGATACTCGGGCCGCGTTAATGAACTGCACCAACTACGCGAGCCACATTAAGGCATCGTATCAAATCCACGGGCTGTAATTCCATGTTAAATATTTCCTAAACCTCATACCCTTCCATATTCCCCTTCCTCTAGTGGCGGATATGTCTCTCAGCATTCGACGCGCTCTTAAACGCATTCATTACAAACAAGATGATCCAAACGGAACTTATGATGCCTATTTTCCATTTAATCATTTATTTAATACTTATATTATTTTACTTTAATAGTTTTAAAATAACCTCGGATGTGTTGCTCTTTGGGTTCTCAAATTTCATAATTTACCATAATAAAGTATTACAAATACATTCGAACGGAAAATTAAAATCTTCGCGCGTATTTGTGCGGCAAAAATAACGCGTGCATATACAAGACTATATTAAATCGAGTCCAGCAATAGTCGTTGCGATGGCAACACTCTCGTAATGAGTGATAAAAACTGCAAAAACTCCAGTATTTACGCAAAATTCGAAGAAATACGATCGATATGCAAAATTCTACGATAAAAATTAGAATTTCCATTTCTTTCCTCAGAGAATAGTGTAAATTCCGCTCCGATGTTACAATTACAAGATCTTTTAATGTGAAAGAGAAAATTACCCTGCACGATAGATCTCAGATTTCCCATTTAAATCAAATGGGAAGGACAGCTCCTGGAATTGAACCCGGGACTTTCAATTTTCGCTACAAGAACTATCCTCGGGAGCTCGGTCTCAGTTAGAGCCCTGCACGGGTATGATATTTTCCACCCGTACCCGTACCCGACCCGTACCCGCAGAATGTTAACCCGCACCCGACCCGTACCCGCAGGCTCGCACCCGCACAGAAGGCCTACTTGTCCCACCCAACCCATATTTTTTAACTGTCTGGTCCTCGAGACACAAATCCGTAGCAAGTAATCGTGAAAATATAAATATTTCTGAGTCAGTCATTTATTTTGTATAAATTAAAATGAAATGCAATTGTACATTAACATTCATTTTTAAGATCGAAAAAATGTATTTCATGTATCTAAGATTTATTTTTACAAAAATTACAAATTTTACAAAATAATTTAATTGAAAAATGGAAACATTAATTATAGTATCTACCCTGAGATTTTAAATGACTATTTAAAAATAGGACATCATCCACGTCTGCGGGACCTAAACTGTTTCTTCTTTCACTAACAACATGTCCCGCCAATCAAAAACACCTCTCTGATGGAGCACTGGCCGCTGGTATTGCAAAAATACGATTCGCTAAAATACTTAAATTTGGCAAACAATTCTTTTGCTTATCCCACCATTTCATCAAATCAAAATTATTAGTAATGTCCTCAGATAGTTTTAAGTCAATATAAACAGTCAATTTGCCTGGATAAATATGATCATTTACTGTGTCTGTATCCATAAACTGAACTAAGGGGTCTATCATTTTATGCCTTTTTATCGGTTGCTCTACAAGCGTACACGGATTTGGTGTCACGGATTATATTTAATGTCATCAATACTTACTTAAACTTTCTCATGGATTTCATACTTTTCTGAATGGGCAAAACCAGCTGGTTAAAAGGGAGAGTTTTCACACAAACCAATCCGTCACAATTACATTGTATTACATAATTCCCCTATTCACTCTTTCTCACCCCTCCTTAGATTCTCTTCTACTAAACGTAATCGACAATCGTTTGTCAATTGTAAATTTGTATCTATTTATATAATAAAAGGAATCGTTTTTTCGTCAGACACTTTTTTTGACACATTATGCACAAAGCCTGCGATCTGCCGACCTGCATAAATTGCAAATTTGTATCTTCCTATATAACGCTACTTTTGACCACGAGGGTGTGCTTTACCAGGAGTAAAAGGCATGTGGAGAGTTCCTGTGCCTACATTGGCGAAGCAAATTGAATTGGAATTAAAACTAGTTTTTGTACCCGCTCTTTACCCGCACCGGTGCCTTTTGTTTCCGAACCCGACCCGTACCCGCATGGAAGCACTCTATACCCAACCCGACCCGCAACTTTCGCTGCGGGTACCCGCGGGTCGGGTCGGGTAAACTGCGGGTATGCAGGGCTCTAGTCTCAGTAGCAAGAGATTTTCATCAAGTGTCATGAAAATCGGTCCATTGGTTCAAAAGACGGACAAATAGACAAAATGACATTATTATTTCCATTCTGGAAAGTAGACGAAAAATACTAGATTCGCGGGTTAGGCCTTCCGAACACGCAATAATCACGTCGGCAGCGGGAAGAACATTCTTCTGTATCCCGAATGTTCAGGGTGTCATAAGTGGTAATAATTAATAAAATGTGGTTATTTTGGAAGTTCTGATTTAATAAACTTCTTATGTTACTTACTAAGATTGACCTGAGTTATTAGAAATACATTTCAGTTTGTGCCGCATCACAGTATGAAGTAACTTACTTCGTGGGCCGCATTAAGGCTGCTGGACGTGTTTGAAACCTATGATTTTTTTCGCCCAAGCGTATCTCGGATTAATTTTTAGCACTCTCTTTATACTATAATTAGATGAGTTACACTGTGCTGATGCGATGTAGTATGTGCTGATTTAATGGTGCTTGCCTCCAATTCACAATGGGCAAGGCCACTTTCAACGGAAGATGGATCCTATTTCGAAGAAGGATGGATCTAAATCTCAAGATCTAGCCTGGAGTGTTGTTTCATATGAAGCGAAAACACGGAGGCCGAGGAAATAAGAAGAAATAAATTGATGGGGAGTTTCTAAATGTTGGCTTGCAGAAGAATGGAAAAGATTAAATGGACTGTTACAATAATTAACGAAGAGGTTTCGGATAGAGTTAGTGAAGAAAAAGTAGCACGATATAGTTATAAAAAGAGAAAAGAACACTGAATTTGACATATCTCGAGAAGAAGCAAAATTATAAGAGACATCATTGAAGGAAAAATGAAAGGATAGAGACTCAAGGGTGGGATTAAAAAGATGATATTGGATGATTTCCTGGAAGCAGAAGAATATTCAGGCATGAAAAAAGAAGCTAAAGACAGAAAATACCGGAAAGCGAACATTTGCTGATACAAGAAGGATCTGGCATTGGGCAGAACACTGAGAAAGAAGACCATCAATTCAAAGACTGCCATTAATTTTCCAGAAATGCAATAATATTCTTAGTACGTACTCGTTGGGCATTGATTAAAAGATTGTTGTATGAATTCTAGAATGCCTTAAAACTATGTTCACATTAATTTATATCCAGACCTTGGCAAAAGGATGGTTAGCGTGTATGAATTCCAATGCAAGAGTTGCGTGTTCAAATGCTGTCGTGGTCATAGTCATGGGTGCCCTTCTTTATCAACGTTGCTATATCCATTGTGAAAGCTAAACGGCAATTATGAGCTGTTAAATAAATAATATTCAAGTAACGAATTGAGGAAAGCATTAACGAAAATATTTACTGTGCATCGCCTATAGACTGAAAGAAAGATAGTTTTTCTTCGATGATTATATGCGGAAATGTTAAATAACAGGTAACCGAAATCCAACCTTGCGGAAACAAAACAAGTGAAGAATTGAAGTAACTGAAAATGCGCTCTTTCCAGTTTCCACTCTTCAAATGCGTTTTCCATAGACATTCAAAGTGTCTATTCCGTTTTTTCGAGCGAAAAATTATTTCCGTGTCTTCTTCGGAGGTATTATTTTTACACATCTCTCACTGCTCCGTCATTCATCGCACTCTTCTCAACCTTTTAAAACGGACACCGTGATTTCATCTCTCACATTCCCGCAGCCTCTTCCTTATCTTACGAGTCAAGCGGGAAGAGAGGGAACAAGGGAAGAAGAGAACGAGAAATAGAGGGTGGGTGAGGTCTTTATACAGACTTCCGCCGTTCTCTCCGCCTCTTCCTAAACTTAGACCGTCTCGCCCTAAAGAGTTTAGCCTCCTCCTACGAAACCGTTCAAGCGAGTCTCTTTCACGGTTTTGTCCTTTACAAAAACACTGCCGTGTCCCTTGCAGTCCTCGCCCGCCCTAACCCTTTTGTGAAGCAGTAATGCGCGAGCCCGCATTTGGACTTTCTTGGAAGCCACAGTGGGTCGGAGGAGGGAGAAATAAGAGGAGAACGGGAGGAGGATGGAGGAGAAAGATCTGGGAGAAGAAACTGGGCCGAAAGTTTCTGGAGAAGGGTCAAACCCGCGAGGCGTAGCAAGAGCTCTCTGGCGTGCGAGAGTGGTACTATCGAACCGCACGCACGCACGGGCGTAAAACTACAGACCGAACTGGCGAAACTTGGGGCGAGGAATGAGATCTTACGTCATTAAGATTGTGTGTAGTGTCCTACTCTTTTGTCATTTTCATCACGACAGGCGGGCAACTGAATCACTTGCAAAATCAAGCGAGAGGACTGAGCGCGAATTAAATATGTGAATTAGTGAGTTAAAACATATTCAATGACAAGAAGTTTAAAACTGCAAGCAGAATCGCAGAAAAGCCGAAAGATAGCGAAATGATATTTGTCTTGCGCAAGTATACCTGACGGCGCTATACGCTCCCTGAAGTATCGAAACTTTGTAGTAAAATATAAATTGCATTTCAAAAGAATGGAGGAGAATGTAACAAAAAAGAATGGAGGAGAATGTAGCAAAAAAAGAATGGAAAAAATTGGCGATTAAAATAAGAATGTTTATTGGCGTGGAAAGAAGATATAGAAAATTCGTACGCATGGGTAATTGTTCTCTTGTTAATCAACAGTTGTCTTCTCCTAGCTGTCCAAGTGGCCAACGGTAGATTTCTAATAATTAACTCGTCAATGATCACATTTAATGATCAGCGAAAAAATTATCTTCAACATAATGCTTGAAGTCAATATAAAATATTTTGAATGTATTGAAATATATAATTGAGAGTTTTAAATAATGTTTAAAACATTTTATTTCGGAAATATAAGTAAACATTAAAAAAAGAACGAAATATTATTATTTAAAAATATTTATAGATTTAATAAATAATTTTATTCTGCGATTTAATTTCCAGTTACAAAATTTAACGGGCTTATTGAAAATACAAATTCAACCTTTGCAGATGATTTTTACATATTAGATATTGCTAAAATCCAGAAGACGCTTTTAAACATTATAGAACCACAAAGATTGCCAAAATGCTATCCAAAATGCTCGCACTCGCTTTCCATTATTTCAAATAAGTAATTTTCAGCTAAACGTCTGAGAATGAAAACAGTGGTTTTTAATTCAAAATCAATTTCAACAGAATGCGGATGAATTTTATAAATTAATATTCCACCGGGAAGTTTTCAGCACACAGACGATAAAGTCTGTTTTAAGAGATAAACAAGACAACTTCAGCAGTGGATAATTCCCATGGGGAGGAGGGGGAGGTCTGTAGAATGAAAAATGTCGAAAATTACAGATAAAGAGGTTTTTCGATAGCAGCCAGGTTAAACCAACATCCCTCATGGAAAATAACTCAAGCGCCCTCGAGTGGATGACGCTAGTTTTAACATATTGCCAATATGCGCGAAATGTATTTCGGAGATCTCTTCAGAGGGGGCGCTGTGCTTTCCCCACCCTCCATTCGACCCATATTTATAGCTCCATCTCTCTCGGTAAAAAGTAAAATCCCACTGTCATTATCGATATTTATTGCCGAGGCCCACATGAATTCCGGGATAAAAGAAACTTTCGGATGAGTAATTTTCCAAGTTTTCGAGAGTGGAGAATATTCTGAAAGGTGGTTTGAGACCACGTTATGCGTAATACATCACGTCAGGTAAGGCACTGTCCTCTGCGGGGGAAAAAGCGAATTATTTTTGTCGTTTTCAAAAGCAAATTTATATGCTTTGCTTTTCGCTCGATCCTCAAAGTTTTCTCATAATTATTTATGATTTGCCGTAAATCATGGTTAAATTTGATGACTGTATTTCGATGCTGGTCTTCACTTGTGGACGTCAATCACCCCTTTTGCATAAAATCGATTAATACGTTTAAGTGCTCTATTAGATCCTGTATGTCGGTTGTATTTAAAGCAAAGGAAGTAGGCTAAAATAAGGAAAGTTACGGTATTCATATTTCTTATTTATGAGAGAGCTCTCAGGCAATCAGCTAATACGTAATTGAAACAAATTAAAAACAAGTTGTTAATAATATGCTGTCAAGAACATTGCAAATATTTTACATCTACATCTACAGTTTACCCTGCAAGCCATCGCAAGAGTGTGTGGCAGGGGGTGTATTAACACCAAGGGGAAAACTCCAAAATTAGGCCTTGGATTACACCCCTACGCGAGGTTACTTTTTATCGCAAGTTTTATTCTGCTCAGCTATCGTTCTAGGGAAAAATGAGCCTTTTTATCTCTCTGTCCTACAGGCTATCTCTCTTATTTTACGAGGATGGTCCATTCTACCGATATAGGTGGGAGTTCTTATTATTTCTTCGACGTCGCTGGAGAAAGTACTCGTTCTAAATCTTTCAAGAAGTGCGATGTACATAGTTACTTCACTGCGAGCGATAAAAAACCATGGGCAAAATTCCCAATTGCGCATTATTCTCTGAAGGTTTTGTATTGCTCCATGGATTAAAAAAGGTTACGACTTAGTTCCGTTAAAAAAATAAGAGAGAAGAACTAGAATATTAATCCCGCGAGCCCATGTGTTAGAAGTTTCCCAGATTATCCCTAGCGAATTAATTCCACAGGCTTCCATATATATCGCCACCAACATTTCCCGTCTAGGAATTATTGCGGCGCCTATAAATCCCGAAGATGCACTATGCAGGCCTAGGAGACCCTCAAAAACCGAGCTTTTTACGCCGAAGAGTCGATCCCGCCTTCCTTCGATCTCGGAGCCATTCTGTTCGCCCCTAAATGCATCGCGTCTCTAAATTTCTAAAAGGTGCTTATGGCGAAATGTTGTGCGGAGGCTAAGATCACCGACCGGCGAATAGGCAGGCCCTAGATCCGCTAGAGAGTGAGAGAGACAGAGAGAATTATGCCTTTAAATTCCGAGTCTGCGTTACGTATTCATCGAGCGGAACGACTGAGCGGGACACCTGGGAGCTGGGTTTTCAAAATGCCACCGGTAGTACATAAACGCGGAAATGGCTGTAAAATAAATATCTCCGCATTGTAGCGGACGGAACCGTAACGGTTTTTATTGGCGATTAACTGGGATTTAAGGCGGAGCTTTCCGGGAATGTAAAACGCGTTGCAGTTAAAAAACATATAAGCGACTTTTTTTAGTGCGTGTTACGCAAAAGTAATTGGCACAAATATGATGGCGAGTTTTTTTTTAATTTGGCCATTGAAGAGATCAGGATGATTTTTATCTATTCTATACTGTCTCTACTTGGTATTATCCTTTAAATTTCACGCATATCCATAAACCCAAATTCTCCGAATATTTTATTGAAAATTTAATCAACTGAAAGATTTTTATCTGTTCATGCCATTGCGTAAAGAGAAAATTGAACCAGATGATATTTTGATAAATAGTATATGAGCATGCAAGAAGTTTTTCCATACTTAACAAGAATTATATAATTTTTAAAATGTTTACATAAGAGGATTGATGTTTGCTGTTTTGTATCTATGATCCCAAGTCACATATGGCATTTATTCTTCAAATAATACGTCTCATGGCGAATGCTCGTACTAAGTTGTATGAAATGAGCAGAGAAGTAAATTCGAAAGACGTAACATATGTCACCAACCAACTTTTGGTTATCTGTCATGAATAAAATGATGGTAGAAAAATGGAACTTGTTTTCTTAAGTCAGGTATAGCTTTACGTTTTTACCCACTTGTGATACAGTCGAAACTTTGATGCGGACTTTTTATAATTTTTTATTCCGATATTCTTTTAGAGGTTTATTCTATGACAAAATAACTAAAGAGACCACATCTCATCGATCATATACATAAATCACTCCAACCTAAGGGCTTTTGGAAACGAATATCCACTTAGCCAGTTATCAGCCATTTGTTCGATAGGAATAAATAGATCATTTTTTGTGTCAACTAGATCACGAGGTTTTCTTTGGCAATGGTACGATATCGAGACTCGCTGACAAGAGATTTTCGCGATTGAAAGACTCGAGTGGACTTGGAGGAACCTTGCGACACAATTTTCAACACTTATGCAACTACAGAAGCGGATTTATTACCGAGGATTAAAATTTAGTTTCAATTTCTTCTAGAAAGCCACCAAAATCACTATTGAACTTTTATGTAAAATTGTAAACTTAATGGAATGCGAAATACAATATTTGTTTGCCATCATTAATTTTTCCACATTAATTCTTGAAGTCGTACCCATCGCACAATTTAAAAAAAATATGCAGTAATCATTTTGTGAGTCGTTTAAATAATCACGCTGACGTTTAAGCCACGCCAATCCGAAACTCAGCTATATATCCAACTTTACCGTCGACCACTTTTGTTTCCTCTCCATAAAAAAGATTAAAAAATAAACAAAGCCAATTCGATCTTTAGGGTTCGTGCAAGAAAGACGGGGTCGCCTAAGTTTCGAAACTTTAAGGAGGAGAAAAAAGAAAGCAAAGAAAAGAGGGAATTAGCCGATTAGCCTCTTGACTCGCAGCGCTCTGCCTGCGAAGCGGATGATTGATTACTTGGGCGAGTTTCCCTTCTCCAGTTACGACCCGCGTCTCCTGCTCCGGGCATTCCCGCCTTCCAACTATTTCACCTTCTTACTTCTCTCGCTATAATTCCTTCCTGCAAAACTTGTACGCCTCTCACGTATTATTCGTCCATTCTTTAATTAAATTTGGAAGTAGTTTAAAAACTTGAGATCGTGTGCTCGGTTGCGAAAACACCTTAAAAATTTTGATTTGTGAGAAAATGAATTTTATATAGAAATAGTGAAGTACAAAGAATAAAATGTTTTTTATAGCGTTTTTGTTATCTGCTTATGCGTTCGGTTTGTCTGCCCGTCTGTTTGACGCGCCAACTCCTAAATGCATAGGGAGACTTCGTTTTTTCGCCAATAGATTTGGTATTCTGTCTTGCTGTGCACATTATCTTGTGGAGATCCATCTGTCAGTTTGTTTGATGTGGTTTTTCCCCAATCTATTCAGTATTTTTGAAAAAATCGCCATTTACTGTCTGCTCCGGTAGCTCTTTCCTTACTTATTTTTAATACGTTTGATAACAAATATTAGGCACTCTAGGAGCATTGGTCCAAGTGTCTATATTTCCGCCTATTTCAAACGGTAATTTTGAATTCCCAATAACTTAATTTGAAAATATAACGGTTTTCGGAACACATCTTCATCGGAATTTCCCAGTAAATTAATTTCCGTAATCTGTAAAGTCAACCAATAAGCTCTCTCTCTCTCTTCGGGATCATTAATAACTTTTATATTTCATAACGAATACAATTCTGGGGGGTGCCGGTGGTGCAGTGGTTAGGATGTTGGCTGCTACTCCCCTGCTGTTCGAAAGGGCTGTGGGCACAAATCCTGCGAAAATAGGATTTTTTCCAAGGTCGCCCGGCCTCTTGTTTGTGTGGTTTGAGGAGACCGTGCAAAGTCAGCGCTCCGTCCTTAAACCAGTGGCCCCCTTGGTGCTCTTCGTTAAGAGTAGGCGAATGCCGGCACCGGGTTTCCCTCCTCCCTTGTGTGTTCGGTGTGGAAGGAGCTATGGCTATAATAATCCAAGAGGTTCATTAAAATACACACACGCATACATACACACAATGCAATTCTGCGATTCATGCAGTTGCATAGCACCGCCCAAAACCTCCACTACATCTTTCGCCATATTATACACAACGGATCAACCGTTTGACCGTCACCTCCTCCTCTCCCGCCGTTTCCCACACCCCACCCCCCGAATAACCGCGCACGGTTTATAACAATCTTCTTATTTTTCTTTTTCCATTCAAAAAACTTTCGCCAACATACGTGCACGTCCTTATTTCCCCTCTCTACCCCATTCAACTCCCCTCTTTCCCCTTGTCTCTCTCCCCTTCCTCAGTTCAATGATTGATTTTTGAGCGATTGATTAATCACCGTCAAGACGTCCCAGGCATTGGCCCGGCGTGCGGCGGCCGAGGGCTCCTGCGCGTGTGGGGCGGTGAGGGGGGAGGGGGAGGGAGAGAGAGAGGGGGGTTAGGCAGTGCGGGCGCGCCCCGGCCAACGGACGGATTATAATTACAGTTGTGACGAAGGCTTCGTGAAATTAATTAAGGAACGCGAGAGGAATAGAAGTTTTGAAAAAGTTTTTGTCTTCTCTTCCTCTCCAAAGATTTCCCGTTCGACAATTTCTCCTAAAGTTTTTTTTTGCGTGAGAGAAAACTGGAGTAGGATAAGAAAAAACGAAATTCGGGCGCGAGATTAAAAGAACTTAATTCGGCCAATCTCTATTATATCCCTTCAGAAGCCCTAACATATGTATTTGCGATGACACATACAAATGACACGCTTTGCCGGTTGTCTTCTCGGGAATATATAATTATCATCGCGCTCTTTTTCTAGGTTCTCAAAGGCAGCTGTGAGGATTACATTAAAACTGTTCTTAATTTTTAAAGGAATTTTTGCGTTGTGACCAGTCATTCTAGAATTTTTTTATACTCAATGGCTATTGCCGGTTTGCTTTTGATACATAGGAAATTTTATGCTAAAGATGATCACTAAAGATTCAGACTTGAAAAAATCTGATCGTATTATAGAAAATATCTCATGAAATACATCTGATTATTATTAACAACTACCATTACGAAAGTCCACTTCAGGTGCAGGATTTGAACTAGCGATTCCTGGAAAGGGAAACTAACGATTCCTGCAAAGGGAGAAAGGCACCCTATACTCCTCTCATGGCCAGAAATATTGTCTTGTTATCAAATGTCCTTAAAAATAAAATTGAAAAAAAGTACTGCCATATCCCGATTATAGATGCTTCGCTTTTTGACGATCCGCTCATTCGACGCTCGCGCCATAGAATGACTCGCATTCCGCCACGTTGATGTGCTCATCCGACGCTTTTCGTCACGAACACAGTCTATACGTAAGCAGTCTTCTCCCCGAGTGGAATAACGGAAATAGGTCATATCGTAACAAGTGAAGCCGTGTATTGTATAGAAAGATAATTTTATTATTTTAGAAAAGTTCTATTTAAAGAACAAATAATGTTAATAATAACACTGGTTTATGAGGCTTTTAGCTTCCAAAACACTCATCTATATAAAAACTGACGGAGGGCTTTATATAATAATAAATTTTTTTATGATAAAATAAGCCAATTAATTTCAAGTGTAATTAATTATGTTGTCAAAGGTGATGAAAGTTGTAAAGTAATTGCAATTTTTTTGTTAAATCTTTGGAATGATGAGAAATAAGCTACATGCGAATTAGTAATGAATATATGGGCAATATATGGTGGGATGATGTGAAAGTTTGATTGACAGTGTCAAAATATGTCCAGAGTATCATAAGTTAAAAACGGAATATGCATGATGGATGAAAAAGGGGTGAATATTATTAAATTAACTTGGAAATGGAATATATGAACATCTTGTTCACTGGAGACATCATGCCATTATATCGGAATTGCAAATTTCTTATGACTTTGTTATGGATGTAAAACATTCCACTTATTTGTTACATAACATGTAAATGAAAGAGAGGAATTCGGAGTATGCTGTCATCAGGCACGAAATAGGAAGAACCGTAGAAATTATCCTAAATAGGATGGAACATTTAGACTTTGCATAGATACTATAACAATAAAAAGGATCTTATTCATATCTAAATTCTGTGGTGCTTTCTTTTCAACGTGTTTCGTATATTTTAATTGGTGCTAGAGTAATAAAATAGAAATATCAGCTGCATTCACGAAATACCTACTATTGAGAAACAATAGGCGTGCGAATATTTTGAATTTAATTTCCCAATTTCCAACATTTCCTCCAAAAAAAGTCGAAATTACTTCGGAATGTGTTTAAAGAGATCTGATGATTTGGGAAACCAGTTCTCCTACCGACAAATAAAGCTCAAACCGAAACAAAAAAATATAATCCCGCGCGACTCTGAGTGCCAGGCTTCTTTTAAAAAAAACAACGAACCGAAGAAACAACAAACCACTGAAACATTTTACGCCGAAGAAAAAATCGAGTCGCCGTAAAAATATCGAACGCCCATTCCTCTCTCTCTATCTCTCGCTCTCTCTTTCTCTCTCTCCGATGAGGGGAAAATGGAGTGAAATTGCGTCTCCGTCTCGAAGAAAAGGGCGTTTAAAGAAGAGTCCTCCTCTCGAAAGGAAAATAAAACGAAAAAATATAGGGTGAGATGGTGTGTGGGGGGAGTGGGAGGAGGATAGGGTGGGAGGAAATGAATAGGGTTAAAAGGAGGTTGAGATGGGGGTAAGAGCCATGGCGCTCTGGATGAGATGAGAAGGGAGAGAGAGAGAGGGAAAGAGATAGAGAGGGAGAGAGATGGAGAGAGAGGGAGGAAGGATGAGAGGGAGGAAGAGAGGGAGGAAGAGAGTGAGAGATTCTGCAGAGAGCAAGGGAGGGAAGAAGGAAAGTAAGAGGCCTTAAAAAGATTTATAAGCCGAGGACTGCGCTGTGGGAGAAACAGGAAATGAGTTAAGATTGGGAAGAGAACGGCGAAGATGGGTGAAGGGAAGGGAGGGAATTGGGTGGGGGAGAGGAGGATGGGGTGCAGAAGGGGGAGAGGGGAAGGGGGAAGGAGGAAAAATGTGTTGAAGAGGAGAAGCTACTGGAATTAGATTATCTCCGTTGGTGATTTTTACCGGGATACTCGAGAGGTGGTTTGCGGAAGAGTTTTTAAAGAGAAGATGAAGGAAGAATGATTTATTTCTCTCTGCTCGGGAGAAAATAATACGAGGATTTTTTTAGCTTTCAAGAAGAGAGTAAGGTCCTGAGAAAATTGTTCTCCGTAGCAATACTGAATTTTCGTAATTTTCAACTTTTACTATCAATCAGTATTTTGTGTTGTATTGTATTTTTCCACGAGTAATAAAATCCCCGGAAATGAAGAGACAGCTCTGTTAAACGAAATGAACATATTTCTTAAATTTACCGTGACCATAAAATCAATACGATTTTGAAATATTTCGAATGAATTGATTTAATTTGACTTTTATGCATGGAAAATCACAAAAATAATATTCACATATATTTAGGATTATATTTTTTGCTCCTAATTCTGAACGGATGTAGAACATCTCGCGACTAAAATATTCAACGTTCCGTAGGACTCTCTTCTTTATATTTATTTCGTGCGGTTGGGCTGTAACTGTTTCACGGCTTCTCTGGGTTGCTATAACCTATGGCTACACGAAGGGGCAGCCCGAGGTATTTTGGCGCCCCGGGCGAGAAGCTGCTCCATCGCCCCTTCCGTGCATTTTTCTTGAAACATTTTTAAAAAAACCTGTTAATGAATCCATTGCTCCGTAAAGTAATCGATAACGAAAAGCATAAGAAATTATATCTATAATCACGCCCATACCGCGATGTAAATTTGTATTGTTATTTATTCACATGCAAGTAACGTATAGGGTTAGCGCCCTCAATACTTTGGCGCCCCGGGCAGCCACCCCGGGCAGCCACACGGTTCGCCCGTACCTCGGCCTGGCCCTGACCCTGTAGACACGTAACTTAAAAATCCTGTTACGATTCTCAAAGCTTTTACGTATTCTTTCTTTTGATTCTAGACCTTGCTCTTTTCCCGTTGGAAATCTGCGCAAGACAAAATTAAGGTGAATTTTTGATAGCTCCAGACTCAGCTACGAACTCTGTACAATAGCAAACGGAGATGTAAAATAACAAAATTTCATTTAAATGCAGATCTCATTCAAATATGCGCACCATAATCTTCAAAGTTTTTTTTATAAATCGAACGGACGAATGTTTTTACTGGTTAGAGCTCTCCCGCTTAATTTCTATATTATGGCTCAATTTAGTAAATCTCATTTCCAACATCGTTTAAGAGAAGTAAATTGACATATAAACTGATATAAGATAATTATTTAAATCCTGTAAGCGTTAAAAATAAAAAAACAATACGATTTCCATTTGTACTGCAGCAACACAACAAATTTAACAAACGGTAATGTTAAAGATATAAAAAAGAAACAACACCTATTTAAAAAAAAATACAATTTCCTCATAGATCCATGTAATGAACAAAAAATACAAAAATTAATGTATTGTATCACCTGTATATTGTAGGAAAAATTCGCAAAGGAGTTTAGAAGGGCATCCAAACTACTGAATTGTTTCACGGTGTCGTGTAGTAATCTTGTTTTGAGTAAAGTGGATCGAAAAGGATGAAGATGTGCAGAAGAGCAGAGAGAAGCCTTGTTAAGTGAAAGAGGCATCAGAAGGAGAGCGATTGGGTTTGTTTTCGGCGATGTTGCAATGGAAGAGAAATTGTGCAAACACGGAGGAAAGGGATGTTAAACGAGGTCGTAAAAGATGGAGAGCGGCGCAGAACTGAGAGGAAAAAAAGATTGCACGGTTAAGTTTACTTTCATAAATTCCTTAAATAAATAATATTATGATGTTGTGCAATAGAAAAATCATGTCGACAATGAAACAACGTTTCTAGCCATTTTATATGATAAAAATGTTATAATTAATGCTCCTCATTCCAATTAAAACACTGGCGTATTTTCAAAAGTAAGTGGACATTTTAGGAACAATAAAAATTAAAATAATACATTTGTTTAAATAATATTATTTCCCCGTATACCACAATCGAGGTCGTGGGACTTTTTTATATTTAGAAGGGAAAGTGCTTCTTTTTAAAACAGTTAATTAATAACCTCGTATAAAACTGAGCAAGTTGATTAAAAAGGATTTTAAAAATATCCTATTCTCTACAGAATCAGCGAAAACATAATTTGCATTTCGAATAATAAATCCTTCTCCCAAACAACGATTAAAAGGTTTATGGGGGCTGTAAATTCACGACGCAAAATTTTATTCATGCACAACGCAAAAATAACAAATTTCGTTGCCCTTTTATAACTCCTAGAGATTGGAAATATTTTTACCTCCCAGAATATAGCAGCATAAAGATCACATATTCACATGTTGGAAATATATAGCAGGAATAAAGACAGAATTAGAAAGAGAGAGAAGACTACGAAACGTAGGATGGTGGGGGAGAGTTTTAAACTCAAATTTAAGGCCGAAAGTGCATGAGAAGCAAAGGAAAGGGAGGGATTCGGAGAGAGAGAAGATAGTGAGAGAGAGAAGAGGGAGGGAGGAGTGGATGGGTCTGAGGAGGTAAAACGCTTCCATGTGGCTTAAGGCTTTGGAGGCAGCTGCTACCCCGGCGGAAGGCGGCGGGAGAAATGCCCACACGCACGGACCGCCGCTACCCCCTCTCTCCCCCCTCACCCCCTCCTTTCTCTCTCCGCAAAAGTGAAGGTCTACAGATAGAATCCCAAGAGAAAAAGAGAGTGGGGATGGAAATACCGGAACAGACTCCGGGGCCGTACTCATACACTTAAAACCGCCCCTTCTCTTTCTCACATCCCTTCCTCTCTCTCTCTACCTCCCTTCCTCTCTCTCTCTCCTTCCCACTCCGCTCTCCCCTCCGCCTTCTCGTTCTATGTCATCCGAAGAAACCGGGTTTAGACAGGAAGAAACCATTTTCCTTCCCAAGCACGACTCTCAATCCTCCCCATCAAATACTTGCGGAGGGATACAGTGAGGTGTCGTGTGTGTGTATCGCTAGCTTGCCATAGCGCCCGAAGCGTAACACCATCCTTCCAAACACCGTTCTCTCCCTAAATGACCTTAAGGATGGGTAGTTCGGAAGGAATAGTGATGATCCCCCTTCGGAGACTGGAAATCGGGGAGGTTAATCCTTCCGTATCGTTGTTTTAAATAAAAGCGGCGCGAGTTAACGCGGGATTATGCGCCGCGATAATCACGTTGCGCGATTTCAAAGGCAGGCAATAACGGGAAGGAGAAGGCTCCGAGACGGTTTATTTTTTCCTCAACCATCGGTTCCCAGGAAACGGGTGCGGTGGCTATGCGAAGGGATCAAGCTCGAAGTCGTATATTTACGAAGATGTAGCCTAAAGGAGGAAGGAGCAGAAAATGCGGAACTGTATTTTGCGCGAGTGCGGAACGCTCTTGGGCGAGGTTTCGCTTTTTAAACGGAGTCGTGATTAAGTAAATGAATTCGTTTTCTTGTTAATAGCCTTTTTCTCTGTCGATACTTGAATGATTTTTACTTTCTCCATATGTAGTATAGGGGAAAGTATTGTTTTCATGAAAAAATAGATTTAGAGATTTTAACGGAAATAAACGTTTTGAGGATCCTGAACACGTATTGAGGTCTTATGAACACGTTTTGACCATTTTCACGGTGATGTCTGCGTGTGATAGATATTATGTGGGTGCTCTAACTCAAAACTTATTAATCAGATGAACGCAAAATTTTATATTTGATAGTTGCGTTAAAATAACAATAGTTGGTTAGTTTTTGGGTAAAAATCGGTCAACCGGAAGTGGGTGTTTACTCTTGTCTCTTATCCGTTTTTTTATATTTGCTTTAATATTTAATGAATTTTAAAAAGTACTGGAATAAAAGTTGTAGGAAATTTAATTTTATACAACCTACTTTTTCCCATATAATCATTGTTTAGGAGAAATTATATTTTTTTAGCTGCCACCACCACGCCATCTACTGGCGACTGTTGTAAACATTTGAAGTTTAGTTACGTCTTAGCAACGCTCCTTTTTATTTTCTTAATTGTTGGAGCTTCGTGGCTATATCCATTATCAGAAGGCTGCAGTTAGATTTTATTTCAGTTCTTTGTCAAGTCTGAAATTTTCTCGCAGTTCCTTAAAATATTTATTATCATTTAACCTATTTGGATTTTTTTAGAAGTATTAAAGATATGGAGAAAATCATGTGGTGGCCACATCAGATTTTTATTAAAAGTCCTAATTTTTCACATTTTTTTCCATTCTAAAATTTAATCGTGAGGGATGGGTCCATTTGGACAGGAAGGGGAAGCAATCAAGAACCGGAGACTGTGGCGAAAGAGAAGAAATGTAATAGCAATAAAATTAAATTGATATGACCAAAAAATGTAATAACTGGAGGAATTTGAGAAGTGGCATTTAAAAAGTTCAGAAGAAATGGTTGTGCTAGCATATGGTTTGGTAATTAGAAGTTACAGGAAAAGAACCCTGATTTGTCGAATCAGTAAAAGAGGAAGAGGAATAGGAGACTACATCTGGATCCAATATTTGGATTGGAATAACAGGGAAAGGCGTCATGTCTCTGACATCGACCGAATGCCAAATATTATTCTTGGAAAATTAATTAATTTAGGTTACTGTAACTTTTGCTCACTACCGAACAGACTGTTTCCGTAGCTCGTCAATGAGACAACGAGCCTTTTATTAGATTTTTTTTCTCAATACTCTTCCCCACTCCATGTTCCTTCTGAAACATAGGGTCGTGGATTAAATTTTGCAGCCTGAGTGTATATTTACATGCTTAAACGCTAAAATCTCTAAAGAATGTATTTCTTTCGAGCTCTTTGGGTAGCGAAATTGCGTTTTATTCGCACCTCGTCGAAAATCACACTCTTCTACAAATTTATTTTGTCGCATGACGGCGAGTTCGCCAAAAACCAAATGCAGAAGCGATTTCTATTTCTAGGCAAGACTTTTGCAATCGAAATTACGATATTTCGTTCCCGAAAATATCCTCCCAAGAAATAATTTTCCCTCTCGTCTGTGGTGGAAAAGTAGCAGAGGCGGAGAGTGCGTTTTATAACCCGTGCCTCGAGGCAGTTTGTTGCCCTTGGAACCGGCATGAAAATTTAGAATTGAAATTAATTCAACTCTTGTATTCGTATAAATGTCATTCGTGTATTTTTTCGTTCCAAGAGACGAATTTCAATAACACTCTCCTCCTCGGGGAATCTTCCTCTACTAAATGGAGGTTTTTATGCAAAAAAATCATCGAAACGAATGAAAAAAGCCTCTACGGATGGATTTTCTGTAACAGTTAGTTACTCTTCAACCTTGAAAATTTTGTTAGCATACCCTCAAACTATCTTCGGTGCTCATGACCAATAATAATCGCTCTTCTCGCGTTTGGAAATGCATGGCTGACGAGAATAAATACCAAAGAAACGTGAGCCATCCATTTATGAAAAAATATATAGAAATAGGAGAAATGTAACTGTAGTTTTATTCCTCGAGAATACGCATAAAAATATCATCGGCCAGAAATGTATGGTTATGTAATGGGGTTGGAACTTGCATCTTGTGGAGACGGAGACAGCGGAGAAATATCTCTGGGGTGATATGTGTGTGTTTGGGATGTCAAAGAACTTATTCCTTTCTTTCTCTGTTATTCAGGGTATTATATATGAAAGTGTAGTAAAATATAGCGAATTATTGTATTGAACGATTTTTTCCTAGTTCTAACATACATGTATTTATATTACAGTTATACATCTGGTAGCGATAGTGTAACACAAATTGTGTCCTAATGTTAGGAACATATTGTTCTTTGAAAAAGTACGGTAGTTATTCAAATATAAGTAAGATAACCGACGTATGAGCGTCTAGAGGACAATAAAAGGAAGCGATGACAACGTTCAAGTGAGATAAAATTATTTCTAGCTCACGTGATTCCCGTTGTCGAGATAGGCAGCTCCTGTCCATTCGTTACCTAAATGACACAGAGGAAAGCTTATGCCGTTTTCGCGTCTCTAAGGGAATGCGAGAATTAACGATATTATAAAAATCGATTGCTGTTTGTAAATATGGGCGTTTGGATCATCTCTTTTAATTGACGGTCATGACCTCGAATAAATGTTTGCACAAATTAAATTTTCACTCTATAACATCCTTTGATCCTGCGAAAAGTTTTCTATCACAAGTACAATGGCTAACGTCAAGCGGTGTTCTGATATTCCTAATGCAGCTCAGAAATGAATATGATGGATGGATTTCATTCAGAGCTTCTAACACGGATTTTTCATTGAGTGCGGCGCTGATAAATGCTTACAGACGAACGCGGAGACTGACGGGTGTGGCGGAGCCAACAGGCGCTACCGTATTGTTGCGAAACGCTCCGATGGGTGGGGAAAAAAAGCCAGAAATGTGTATTGCAATAAATCATCCCGATAGGCCACGAGGGCGAGTGAAAAATTCCCCGCAGTCCGCGTTGCATCAGAAAGGGACTTCAACCGCTTAAATGCCGGCGGAGCGGAGTTTCGTGACCGTCTTGTGCAAGTGCGAGGGACGTAAAAACGGGATTTCTCCTCGCTCGAAAACAAAAGGAGGAGGAACTCGAATGCTAATGAAGATCACCGCATGGCGCTGGTGTCTCTTGCTTTCCTACGTTTCCAAAAACATGAGCGCCACGCAAGCGAATGCCAGAGAGCGCCCTTTCAACCCATTTCGAACTGAGGAGAAGGAATTTCCCCGAATGGACAGGCATACCAAAGGAGTCCGTGATCGTGGTCCTGATACTTTCGATGCGCGCGTTTCCGCTCGTAAAAAAATAACTGAATGTTTCTTCGCGACGCTTTAATGGCGGGAATTTATGGTTTATTCGGCAAGGAACGTCTTAAAATGGATAACTTCAGTCAGCCAACCGCAAAGGGGTTAAATCAATTCTTATATTCCTACTTCGCTTCAAGAATAACGTCGAGGATTTTCTCTTCGTGTTTACATTTACGTGACGAGAGCAGGATATCCGCGACGACAGTATTTCCCACGGTATATGCCGTATTTAATCGCGTAACTGCCTCAATCGCACAATTACCCCACTTGAATTAAGGAGAGTAAACAAAAGATTTTTTTTATGTAACCACTTTCATATGATAGAAGAAAACCGCGCATTTTAGTGTAAAAACCGTGCAAAAAAGTAGAGCGCGAGTAAATAGGGGATTTGTAGGGTATAAACAAAAACCAGTATATATTTCGGATAGTAACTGAATGTATATCAAACATATCATATCTATTGCCTGAATGAAATACGCAATGCTTCCAAATAGTAGCGGGTCCAAAACTGCTGAGCTTTGACTTCAACGTAATGCCAAAGTAAAACGAATGTTAACGATTTCCAAGCCTGGTTCAAACATTTGAACGTTATCATCACGTAGCCGTTGAATATTGCGCTAAGAATCAGTAGCCCCAGTTAATCTTCCGGCCGAAAATTCAAACACAGTTACCCAAGAATTTCGCACCGTTACCACAACATATAATAATAGTTATTTCTTCACCTTCTGAACGATAAAAAAATGATCACATCTCTTGCAGAGCCACCGATGTAGCGTCATAGGAACAAGACAGTGATAATATGAGGGGGAGATGAAGGGGAGGGTGAGGAGGGAAAGAAAGCGTGTTTCCGAGGCGTGCGCTAACAAAAAATATACATCCGTAAGAACAAATTAATTCGATTACCCACCTACGGGCGTAGCGATGAGATATTTTGAGAGAGGAAGAGAGAGAGAGAGAGAAAGGGAAAGTGCTTTTGGGAAGGAGCTTCGGGTAAATATATAAATGCTTGCGTCTTCGAGCAACTCCTCCGTAGCTGAATAAACATCGTATTTCCCTTTTAGGTTTCAGGAGAAAAACCTCGAGGTGGATGCTTACCGCTAAATCTCATCTCTCTCGCCAACTCCCTTCGAAGGAGAGAATTTCCTCTGAAAAAGGAAGATGGGGCACAGAGGGGGGTTGCGGCTCAGAAGGAAAGAGAGAGAGAGCTTAGGAGGAGTAGGAGGAGAGCGTGCGTGTATATGGGTGTGTGCGTGTGTGGGTGTGTGCACGTGTGGTTGTGTGCATGTGTAGAGGAGAGGGAGAGAGAAAGAAAGAGAAAGAGAGAGGGAGAGAGACAGAGAGAGGGAGAGAGAGAGGAAGGGGAGAGAGAGGGAGAGAGAGAAAGAAAGGGAGAGAGATGGAGATAGAGAGAGAGATGGAGATAGAGAGAGATGGAGATAGGGAGAGTGAAAGAGATAGAGAGACAAAGAGAGAGGGAGAGAGAAAGAGAGGGGGAGAGAGAGGGGGAGAGAGAGGGGGAGAGAGGGAGATGGAGTGAGAGAGAGAAAGAAAGAGGGAGAGAGAGAAAGAGAGAGGGAGAGAGAAAGAGAGAGGGAGAGAGAAAGAGAGGGAGGGAGAGAGAAAGAGAGAGAGAGAAAGAAAGAGAGAGGGAGAGAGAAAGAGAGAGGGAGAGAGGGAGAGAGAAAGAGAGAGAGTGAGGGAGAGAAAAAGAGAGAGGGAGGGGGAGAGAGGAGCAACCAAACCCAATCTAAAGAGATTTTTCCCAGCTGAAGGTTACCGAACAGAAAATGAAAAACCGTGGCTATGCGGACGCCGCTTCATCCCTGCGTATGAAGAGCGAGTCAAAGAAGTACAGAAAATCCAGTCTCAAATGGATGGTGCACGGAGAGAAAGGAATGGAAAAAGGTAATCAGAGACATGGAGGAGAATGATGAATATAGCAGGAGGATGTGCGAGAGGAATGCGAAAAAAACGATATTTGAGGAAATGGATAGTCTGGAAGTAAAGAGTGGCGGATAATAAGATATAAGGAATATTTGGGATGGAGAAAAGGAATGGAGAGAGAGAGAAAGGGGAGACACGGATGAAAAATATAGAAAGGTGAACGGAATATGAAGCACATGATGGGATGGAACTAACCACGAGTGCGATTATTTCCGAGAGCTTTGGAGTTTGAAAACGGGAAAATGAAGCAGATTGCCAAGGAAGAGGTTTAGAGTCAGATGAATGTGTTTCCACCGGCGTTATTTACACGAGTGGCGTCAGTTTCTCTCCAAAATGCGCCAGCTAGTTTACTAAACGTTAGGATTGATCGAGGAATCGTTCCGAGAAGGAAAAATAAACGGTATTATAAACCTGGGAAGATTTTCGATGTGCCTCAGTCGGGGTGATATTGCCAAGGAGCCATAGTTTCAATATAAAGGAGCCAATCCGTTGAGATTAAGAGCAGCTACCTTCGGAAAGTGGAGAATCTTATGTGTTTCAAAATTTGAGCGTGGTATTTTTCCTGTTAAATTTAGTATTTTTCGGATATCCTGCTATAAATCACGGATATTTTAACCTAAGGAAGCACATTATTAATAGTCTTGTTTTCATTCCTCGGCAATGGTGTCTGCTATAAAAATGGTTAAATGATCTCTTTTATAATGAATATTTTCTCACATTATATTACCTTCACTTCTCACATATTGTTTTCACGACTAACATTCCATTGATTTTGCTCAGATTTTTAGTAGAAACGGAAATGTTTTGTTTTTATTCATCTGTTTCTGCATGTATTTTTAAATACATAATTATTACCAACAAAACAGAGATATAATAATTCCAACGACTGCCATTTCCAGAAAACTCCAATCTTCCCCTTTCATTGTTCTCTTGGGTCGAGGAGGACTTCAGCAGAGTTCCTCCCCCGTACTCTCCGAACGCAAATCACCTGCACTCAGCATCTGCTGGATATAGCTCTCTCAAAAAAGACATGCGCGGAAAAAAGGTCGAAAGAAAGGTAGCGTTTCGGATTTTCGCTTCCCGATGTTTTCCACGTCGCGTTTTTTTCAGACGAAAGAAATCTGCGTGAGATGGAAAGAGGAGAAGGAAAAATGCTAGATAAAGGAAAGGGTCAAGGAAACAAAAGAATACGAGCGGGTGGAGAGGAAAAGTGAACACGTGCAAATGACGGAGATAGGTGGGAGCGGAGGGAGGGGGAGAGAGAGTGAGGGGGGATGAAGATAATGGAGAACGAATTAAAAAGGCAAAACAGAGGAAATTCCAGAGAGTAACGAAAGGGTATGTGCATAAATAGCATTGAATATGCGAGAGAGGGAGAGAGAAGAAAAAAAGAGGATGGATTTATTCGAGGCACATTCCATCGGAAAATCGTTCAAGAGCCTCAGGAGTAAAAAAAATATCCAGTGAAACTCCTACGTGTGCGTCGAGGGAAATGAAATTAAGAGAAATGCAAATTACATGAAAGTCGGAGTGAAAGGAGCGAATGATGCTACTGGAAAAAGGCTCAGTCAAATGTTATACGGAGAGAAAAACGGAAAAAGATTTCGAATAGGTTTTGACGAAACATGCGACGTATTACTTTTTGGATGAATCCTTTGATATCATTCCGAAAAAAAACGTGACGCAAGAAAAGCAAGCAGCAGCGAATCATGATCAGTAAGGGAAATAAAAATATTTAAGGTTTTTAAGGAAATGTAAATCGAAGTCAATTAATCAATAGATAAGATAGAAAATGCAGTAAAATTTACCAAAACGTTAAATTAAAAAATCACTACAGTTGGCTCGATATTAAGGATTTAATGCATCGAACGAGAATGAAATATATAAAACTACGTCGTACTTTTCCGAAAACTTAATAAAATATCATCTCAAAATAACCCTTATAAATATCTGAATTTTAATGGTATTACACGGAAAATATGTTATGATTTAAAATAAAATACTGCCTTGTTTCCACGGATTACATCTTAATAAGGCTTGATAATGTGTTGCCATGTTTACGGAATCTCAAAGGTTTTTCTCTCCAATTTTTCTTCTTTGTTTAATGATATAAAACATGGTAGAAAAACTGTAATAATATTGTAAAATTACTAATAATTTACATAAAAACACAGAGGACTCCTTGTACGTTATTCGAAGCTGGATTTATATAGCCTATAAAGGTTATGCTTAGAATGAACGTAAAAATAAAATATTTGACTTGCGGAATACACCAAAGGCACTATCTATTATATATCCTCTTAAATCGAACATAAAAATTTTAGATAGATATGTACTGATAAATATATCACGACTATGGAAATATCTTAGAAATGTTTCCCCCAGATAAATTTGGTTGCCCCTGAATGGGGTGATTGATATAGCTGTGATTGATATGGCTGCCGTTTTATGGACATTATTGGCGTCGGAGCTTAGGATTGGCTTAAGCTTAAAAGGATATATATATATAATAAGTTTGATTCTATAGAAGTATTCTGTTAGCATAAGAATGGCGAAAAAAAATTATTAAAAGAAATAGTTCTTAAAAATTGGAATGCTTCTTTTTCACTCCATTTCTTCAGGAAAAATTACAAGAAACAGATTGCTTATGAGACTCAAAGCCAATTGAAAGTACAGTACTAGAAGAAATAAATTGGGAAAATGAAGGGTCGAGAAAGGGCGAGATAGGAGAGCAGATGAAATGTGAGAGACGGGAGGAATATGGAAAAACGAAGGAGATGAAGGATGTAAAAGTGGAGGGAAGGGAGGTTTGTAGAGGGAAAGAGTGGCGGAGAGGTTGAGAAGAAGATGCCTCACAAAAAACGCGCGGTAGGCAGTGCGCGTTTTAGAGAGGCAGCGAGTGATGGGGGAAAGGGTAGGGAAAATACACATGTAAAAAATAATTCGCCAGAAGAAAAAGTTCATTTTTCGGGAAATTCTTTCGCGGACACGATTTTTATAATGGATATCGGAAGGAAAATCTGCTCCCTTTTTCCTATCCCCGTCGAGATGTCGCGTTGATGTATCGATCCGGCGATTTTTTTATCGGTCACTAAAAAGTATCGGCGATGTTATCGAAAATGAGATACGGCTAGGCTCCAGTAAGTTATTCATCTTCCATTGTTGTCTTATCGTGAATGTCGTATACGGGCCTCCTTCGCAAACGCTTTCAAGGAACTCGGATTTACGAAATGGCGGATTAAATAACAAATAAAATAACATATTAAGGTGCGAAATTATTTTATTTTACGTTAAATAACATTAAATTTGTGAAAAGACATTTTAATTTTCAAAATCTCAAATATACTTTTTTTTGTTAAGATTGCGCTCACGTTACTTGTGGCTAAACAAATGAGAACTAAAATCCCAATAATTAACAAATTATTGTAAATATTTCAATGGCCTCTTTAAAAACAAGAAATAAAAGAAACAAGATATCGCAGAGAGGAGAAAAAAGTGGAAGAAAATGGTCTCACAAACCATTGTCTGAATTTAATTTCAAATAATTTCGGTTGAAAACTAACAAACATGAAATGGCATAACACACTAAATTGCAATAGATTGGTGCCAAAATGGGTGAGTACTAACGTTCAACGAGTGGTTACGACACAACAAGCAACTAGGATTCTTAGATCGTAAATAGCGGCTAATTCGATCTTCTTGAGGATATTGTTTCTAAGGTATATTTTAAGGAGCATTGCTAAAAATTTACTAACTGAGCGATAAGCTTCATTTTACAATGAAAATCCACGTTCACTTGACAAACGATGACTCTCAGATAGCAATAAAAAATTGGAGAAAATTAGTTGTGCAATTCGGCCTCCAAGCAGCCATCGACATAGGTAATCCATCGATAGTGCATTTAAAAAAAGAATCAAAGTGATGGCGGTGGATTTGTAGACGATTTAGGTAACTTTTCTCTTAGCATTTTTATTACTATTGGAGAGACATAGTTTGTAGATTTGATTTTAACAATACGGCGAACTAGATAATTCTCTAGAGTCAATTTTTAATGAAAATTATCTTCGAAAGATATTATTTAATAGCAAACCAGACCCAACGAAAGCTTGCATGTCTCTGGGAACCACGATATAATTTATAATATAACACAGCCCCGTATTTTCGCCTTATTCAGGTTCGCTAACTGAGAGCAGGATATCGTCGCCAACGGATAAGTGTGGCTTATATCTTATATCAAAAGAACGAAACAATAAGGGCGAGCGTAAAAAAAGGCGAAAGGAAAAAGGGTGAATGGAAAAAAAGGCGAGCGTAAAAAAGGCATAAACAAAATGGGCGAAAGTAGAAAACGAAATTTGTAAAAGAATAAAAGGTAGTATAAATTGGTGTGTGGTTAGAATTGCTTTCCATCAAATGATATCCGCAATATATCTTATATAAAGCAATTGATTCTTTGTGAACAATCGTGGTTTCTGTCAATGAAATGTTCCATAAATATTTCTCGATGCGGAGCTATAATGAGATATTATTAAAATAGTTAATTATTATTATAAAATTAAAAAAATCTGATGTGAACACCAAATTTATTTAGCAAATGGTAAGGATCCAACCCCCAAACACTTACCCGGAGGAGGAAATAGAGCGAATTAAATCCCCAACCGCTTAACCCAACCCGAGGGGGAGAAAATAAAACGAATCTAATTCTAAACCACTTAAACCAACCCGAGGGAGGAAATAGAACGAATCCAATCCCCAACCACTTAACCCAACCCGAAGGAAGGAAATAGCACCAATCCAATCCCAAAGCACTTGACCCAGTCCGGGGAGGGAGGAAATAGCACCAATTCAATTCCAACCACTTAACCCAACCCGAGAGGAGGAAATTGAACTAATCCAACCCACAACCACTTAATCCATCCTCGTCATTAGTCTAAAATACAACAAGCATATAAAACTGCCAACTCTTCTTCCTTTACTAATTTCATTTTCTGCTTTCGATCATTTTGTCTTCGTCTTTTTGACGCTCGCTCTTTTGACGATCACCCTTATTGTTTCTCCCTATTGACATAGTACCATAATATCACGCTCAGGAAATACCGTCGAATAACTCCCCAAATATTACTTTAGTTGCCAAACAGGAAGGTGGTACGATCGAGTAATGCAAGCAAAGTGGACAGTATACGAGACTTGCTTATGAAGCGAACGCTAATCCAATCGCCGGAAACATTAATTCTTAGAGATTTTAGAGCAAACAAAAGCAGCCGTTAACCAATGACAGAGACCAGACAGGTCACCCGCGAGTTATGCCCACTTAAAGCCACCCAGACGTTTACCTTTCATTAGGGAAAATGAGCTAATGGACGAGGTCGGAAATAAATGTTTACGCCTCTGGTTGCGCCATCTAGGAGATGCCCACGGCAACCGCACGCACACCGTCGCGGCGGAGCACGCTTCTCGCGTGATGCATAACATTCCTTATTCGCATCCGCCGACGCTGTCGAAAAAACCTTCCTCTCTCTCTTTCTCTCGGATGCCGAAAGGAAAGTTTTTTCGGGCACGACCTTTTTAAACCATAGCGAGTTCATCCTGCAGATTATCCCCGCCGGCGGGAATTAACATTAAATCCGCTGTCTGCGAAGTCGGTGAGATAATCTTCAACCTTAGTTAAGGATCCTCATGAATTTTCCAGTTTTCGAGGAAACTGCTCGTAATAGGAGTGCTGTTGGAGTGAGAATGGAGTAGAGTGGGCGGTCGGGGGAGATTAGAAGGCCTCTCTTCGCTGTCGAAACCGCGCTCCGACCTCACCGCCAGAAGCTCACGGGCACCATCCGCGGGTGCGAGGCTGCGGAAACATGTCGATTACGGTAGATAAATTGAAATATTAGCCACTGGGTTGGTCATCTTTTCGTTAAAATTTTTAAAGCTTCATAACACTTATTATGAACTTAAAGGCATCCAGGCAAACAAAGGAAATGATTCACAAGATGTTTGAAAGATGGTAAAAATATAATTGTGTGCAACCTTTCATGATAAGTTTTATGTCCACACTCAGATTCACAATTCTACGTAGATTTAACTTGCGTCTTGACATTGTTCTGCCTTACACAGCATTCATTTCTTGACAACTCATTTTAATATCGTCTAGTAACAAGGATACTTTTTTTTCCTGCGTTTATTTTAAACCTATAACGCTTAGTGGCTAAATGTTTAGCCACCACAGTTTTCTCTGTGTTCACTTACTTTTTCAGCTAAAGTAGATAATTTTTATATAGGAGTTGTTTACAATATTTTATTTATTGCACAGAAGTAGTTAAGACCAATCCTTTACAAAGTTAAAAAATATATATAGGTGGTTAAATATTTAGACACTAAATGTTAAATATTCAATAAACGTTCAATATTATACCTTATATAAGGTGGCTAAATATTTAGTCCACATCCTCAGGAAATGTGAGCATTGAATACAATTTCAAGCCCACTTCCTCCATGAATTCTTTTCATCAGCGAATGAATAAATTTGTTCTTAAAAGACTGCGCTACTTAATAACAGATTCCCGATCAAATATGCTGCAGTTGATAAAACAGATTAAGCAGGTAATCTTGTGGTTATATGTACCATATTGGTTGGAAATCCTTACCGTAACGATATCTATCTCAATCGATTGGTTGATTTGACCCTTTATTGCAAAACGCTCACGTCAGTTTGTTTTCTGATTTTAGCAGGATCAATTAACTGCAAAATCTTAGAAACCCTAAGCCTAATCTAACGTGAAAACCAACTCTCAATACCCACATGAAAACAGGAGCAAAATATTAGTTTCGCCGAAAATAACCCCAACATCCATTACGTGATAGCACATAATTCTAGCTGTCGCTCATATAAACGGCCATTTATTTTAATTTAAATCTATTAAGTCCATGTAGCTCTTCGAGGACGTCACGGAAAGGAATGAATCAAGCAGTCGCTCGCGGGAATAAAAAAAAAAAGAGGAACGCAACAATGAGTGCGCACTTCGCCCGCACGATGTGGTCAGCAGCAGTTATGGCGGACGGTCCAAGTGCGCATTCGGCGTGGGAAAGCGTCCCATGATTAAGTAAGTCCTAGAAGGGAGACTAATATTAGGCGATTTCGATTCCGTACGTCGCTTTTGGCTTTCAGACGGAGAGGAGGAAGGGGAGAGAAGGAAGGGGAGAGGTCTAGAATGGTCACGTGCACGCTCCCCCCTTTCCCCCTCCCTCTACCCCTCTCCCTCTGCCCCCTCCCTCTACCCCTCTCCCTCTGCCACCTCCATCTACCCCCTCCATCTACCCCTCCATCTACCTCCCTCCCTCTACCTCCCTCCCTCTATCCACCTACCTCTACCCCCTCCCTCTACCCCCTCCCTATACCCCCTCCGTCTACCCCTCTCCCTCTGCCCCCTCCCTCTACCCCTCTTCCTCTGCCACCTCCATCTACCCCCTCCATCCCCCCTCCCTCTACCTCCCTCCCTCTACTTCCCTCCCTCTATCCACCTACCTCTACCCCCTCCCTCTACCCCCTCCCTCTACCCCCTCCGTCTACCCCCTCCCTCTGCCCCCTCCCTCTACCCCTCTGCCCCCTCCATCTACCCCCTCCATCTCCCCCCTCCCTCTACCTCCCTCCCTCTACCCACCTCCATCTACCTCCTCCTTCTACCCCCTCCCTCTACTCCCTCCCTCTACCACCTCCCTCTACCCCCTCCCTCTACCCCCTCCCTCTACCCACCTCCCTCTAGCCCCTCCCTCTACCCCCCTCCCTCTACCACTCCCTCTATCTCTCACACTCTACCCCCCCTCCTCTACCCCCCTCCCTCTGCCCCCCTCCCTCTGCCCCCTCCATCTACCCCCTCCATCTCCCCCCTCCCTCTACCTCCCTCCCTCTACCCACCCCCATCTACCTCCTCCTTCTACCCCCTCCCTCTACTCCCTCCCTCTATCCACCTACCTCTACCCCCTCCCTCTACCCCCTCCCTCTACCCCCTCCGTCTACCCCCTCCCTCTGCCCCCTTCCTCTACCCCTCTGCCCCCTCCATCTACCCCCTCCATCTCCCCCCTCCCTCTACCTCCCTCCCTCTACCACTCCCTCTATCTCTCACACTCTACCCCCCCTCCTCTACCCCCCTCCCTCTGCCCCCCTCCCTCTGCCCCCCTCCATCAACCCCCCATACCCCTCATTCAACGGGAGGTCGCGCATAGCGGCGACACCGTCCATTTGGCAACGGTTGTTTATCCTAAAAGATCGGCCTCTCCGCTGGTCGCCACGAGCAAAATGAAGGCACGAGAGGGTTTTTTAAACATTCACCTGTCGCGAACAGGGTCACCTTCGGGAAAAAGACGAAGGAAGGGAGTGGAGGAGCGCAACCGCCTTCTCCCCTTACTGTCTGTGATTAAAAATACACGGAGGCGGTGTCCGTACGGTTAATTTTCTTTCGGAGGGAGGGGGAGAAAGAGAGAGAGAGAGAGAAGGGTTTTAAAAATACGCCCCGACCCCTTCTTCTTTCCTACTCGAGACGACACCAAGCGAAGAAAAAAATGAGTAAGGTCTAGGATGTTTTTGCACTTTTCCTTTGAACTGTTTTTAGAACTTTTCATATTTTGAGGGCATAATGGAAATGTCGGCTTGACCGGGGACGCCATATATGAAGAAAGGACTGATTTTGCCGAGTCCAAGATGGCGGGGACGCCAGTCTCCCGCTAACACGTAAATCTGCAAAGGCGTTGCGTTCAGTCGAGAGATATCCTAACTATTCGAGTGGCACATATAGACCGTGAAAATTGCTCCGTCGATTCACAAAAGTGAAATTGTAATAATAAAATTACATGTCACAATCGGACCAGGTTACCTACTATGTAAAAAATAAATTCTTAATGCAGTTACTTTTAATATTCTTTATATTTTAATGGGTTTATTTAATTATAAATTGCGGTTTGGTTATTTTGCAGCTCCGTTGTTTTTCTTATGGAGTCCTTTTTAATTTAAATCTAATACATCTCTTCATGTTGGACAAAGATCGGCATATTTTTATAGCATAATCACATAAACAAGATCAGCATTTTCGTATGCATGAAAATAACTTACTTACATTACTCGAGAAGAGATGGCATGATCTAAGACATGTTAGAAAGAATGCCAAAAGGAAAAAGGTTTACAATATGAGGAAAGTAAAGGTTTAAGCTGATAGACGACATGAAACGAAAAGAGAACAATCAAGACATGAAGAAGATTGCGGAATGCAGGAATATGTGTGGAACCAGATTCTAACAACAATAATCACGGCCCTGTCTCCGGTAAGGCTAAATGAAAAATTACTTAAAAATCAGAAGTCGACGAAACATTATTCAAAGCGCCATAGCGAAGTGAATTATCTACGATTATTTTGAACGAATTCATTTACTCTCATCTTTAATCATCTGATCAATTGATTCTGTTTAAAGGAAGCATTCTTTAAGTGCATACAGAAAATATCAATAATGAGGTCAGGCTCAACCCTGTGGAATTTACTCATCATGAAGAAAGAACATAGTTACTTACACAAATTTAATTTAAAAACGACCGGTTTCACTACGATCGTGGCATCATCAGATGATGATGCCACGATAAATTTGTGGAAGTAACTAAGTTCTTTTTTTCATGATGCATACAGAAAAGTTTTTGCTTTGGTGAGCTTCATAAAAACTACAAACCTATGTTTTTGATCTCGGGAAAGGTGAATATTATTTTAATTGTCCGTAAATTGCCGCAGGTAAGATGAAATATTAACATCTTCGTTCCGAATTTTAGCGCCGCAAATTAAAATTACAATTTAATTATCTGGACAAATTAAAGGTAAACAAAGTAACGATTTATGAATTTAAAAAAATAATATTTTCCCCGACAAAGCGACTTTTAATTTTGGCACAATCCACGTCAATCGTAATAACACCCCTCCTATTATTTCCTCTCTGCCGTCGCCACAGTGGCAACCGTAACGTCCTCCGTCGGCATTCATCCGCGACATCAGACATTCATCGCCGCTACGAGCGTCGAACCCGGCGCTAACCCATCCGCAACTGCATTTGGCGGCAAACCGCCGCCATTAACGGTGCATCCGGAGAAAGCAGGCCTGCCAAACTCGGCGTGCGGCACTTTCGCACGCGGCGTATGAATAATTCGGGCATTTATAAAGCGCTGACCACGCCCTCCGCGATTAACTCTTTCTGAACAACCTAATTCTGCGACCCCACCCACGCCCGCTCCATTTCTTTCCCTCCTCGCCCTCGTCCTTCCGCGCCAAACCAACCAACCCGATCGAAACAGCGAGAGGGGCAGGAGAAGAGAGACACATAGTGATAAGAGGAGAGATGCGGTTGAATTATATAAAACACGACCACCCGGTTGTAAACGTGAATCTTATTGAGGGCTTTTGAACCCGTCCGATGGTGCAGAAATCTCCGCAGCGCGGTCGTGTAATTCACCCGACCGCGTCGAAACTGAATCTTTAAAAAGTCTCTCTCTATCTCTCTCTAAGCGAGCTTTTGACGTCGCGATGGCGGGGGAGGGAGGGCGGAGTCCGGTTCACGAACACATATTTGGTTAATCCCCATGAACGGGGATAAAGTGGAGTGGGTTGTCGGAAAGAGGGGGTGTCGGGAAGGACGTGGTGGTTTCGTGATCGGGCGAGGATTGGATGATGTGGCGTTATGGCAGTGAAATGGCAGCGGAGCGGAGGGGAGTAGGGGAGGTTGGCGTGGGCGGAAGGTGTGGTGCTTTGGAAGTGTGGGTCGGGGGCGAGGTGGGGAGAGCGGTGGTGTTGGCACCACATCGATGGTGTGGCGTTAATTGTGCCATGCACCGGGCGGTTCATTTTATGCCCGAACATGAAGAGGAAAAGGGGGTTGTTTGGGTGTGAGGGGAGATACTTGCGGCGCGCGTTGGTTTGGTGCACGCTGCAGCCATGTAATCGAGAGCTTTGACGAGGAGTAGGGGGAGAGGGGAGGCATAAAAAGGGGTAGAAGAAGGAGGACTTCACCCTGGAAGAAATGGAGCGGTTAATTTTTTTAGTGAAAAGCTGTTAGAATATCAGGAGAAAGCGGAGAATGTTTTGCCTTCAGCCCTTTGTTAAAGGATAAAAGAACACATCCAATTTCTCATTTCAATCGCACCTAATAACGATATACGAAGGTAAGCATTTGTATAAAGTGCACCATAGATATTTGGTTCATCATAATTTTGTATATTAAGCCATTAACTACATGAATATTTAAAATTTTTACAATTTGCTTATAACTAAATATTTTTCACTTTTTCGAAAGTTGGTGGAATAAAGTGATCCGAAGATCTTTTGCAGACAGGCAAAAGCTGTAAAGTTGGGAATAATTTTGAAACGAGAAAAAAGTCTGCTATGACCGGGAATTGAACCCAGGTCTTCCACTTGCCGGGCGGATATTCTACCACTGCACTATCGCAGCAGATCATTTTTATCGTTTCTGAGCGCGGATGTTTTCTTGGTTGGGACGGAACTAGCCAAGCTAGTATCAAACTGCCCCAACGGATGTCCTCGAAGAGATACACCGAAGAAAACTCCTCCCTCTCAAATGGTGAGATTGCCAAGTAAGAAATTGGTGGAATAAAGTGATCCGAAGATCCTATGCAGACAGGCATAAGCTGTAAAGTTGGGAATAATTTTGAAACGAGAAAAAAGTCTGCTATGACCGGGAATCGAACCCGGGTCTTCCACTTGTCGGGCGGATATTCTATCATTGAACTATCGTAGCAGACTTTTTTCTCGTTTCAAAATCATTCCCAACTTTTCGAAAGTTAATTACGTAGTTTTTTCGTTTAAATAGTGCGTATATTATGTTCGACTGATGCATATAAACATCATGGGGATACTAACAAAATAAATAAAATTGCGTAAAAACTCATATTTTATCAATGGAACCACGTAAAAAGTGGCTATTTTCAAATTAAATTTACATCCCGGTTAAATGCTGTTATTTCTGTAATGTTGCGAAATACCTATTCAACGAGGACGAGCGAGATTGGCAATTATTTGGGAAGGCAATTTTATCCTGGAGAGCCATATGGAGCTAATGAGCAGCGAACATATTACCTCTGAATCATCAATGCAGCACGGGGTTGTTGAAAATATATATATATAGTGGTCCTGAAAATTAGGCCGAATCGATCGTGTAACACTTAGGTTTTAAAGCATTTACAAAAACGGTTTTTGACCACATATACTAGCTTCATAAAAAAATGGAAAAGAACTAGTTTTTATAAAATCTTATATAAAAATTAAGCTTTACTGACGAAAAGGCGCCACTTGGCGACATTAAAAATCAAATTTTATAAGCTAAAACCTATTGATAACACTTTGAATAACAAAATTTATTCGAACAGCACATTGAGACCCTCGGCTATTTGGTGGGCTTCTTCATTTACTTCTACTGATCTGTTAATACCGAGTTTAGTTGTTCGCTCAAACTAAACGATAATAGGCGCGTAAGTATTAGAATACATATAATTTTATCTTAATAGCACTTGTTTTAAATTTCTAATTTTCTTTTCCTTGTCAAAACACGTCACTTTTGAGAAAACGACAGAGACAATTTTAAATCATTTAGTATCATAAAATCGATTCAGTGATTAAAACAATTTTTCTTGTGAACAACATAATATGCTCTATAAAACTCAAAACTCTTTTAAAAATTTCGGATGAAAATCAACTGCTATAAATTGCTAGATGAAATCGTTTTTAAATCGATGAGTAACGGCATGGTCACGAGAGGAGGAAATTTAAGGAAGGGTATTTTCGAGAGAAAATTCTCCAAACGAGAAAACAATCAACGTCGGCAAAAATTCGTTTTTTACTCTCACTCTCCTTCTCTCTCTCTCTCTCTCAATCTCTCGCACAGAAGTTTTATGTCAGGCGGTCTTCATGAGTTTGACGCTTCCGATGGGTTTGAAATTTTTTGACTTTTGATGGGTCGAGGTAGGTGAAGAGAGGGAGAGAACGTATCAAGCTAACTAGTAAAAACGCGACAGGTGAAGTGGATGAGTGGAGAGAGTGGGAGTTGGGGAGAGAGAGAAAGGGAATGAGAGTTGGATGAAAAAGATAAAAGGAGATCGGGGTGATTGAATAAAAAAGGAGGGAGGTTTCAGGAGGGAGAGGATGGAGGAAATTAGTGGAATGGAAAGGTTCTGGAGAGAAAGATTGTCTCGTCAAAGCGTGCAGCGACTGAGAAACCTCTCAAGACATTTCTTTTGGGAGGGAATTTCGATTGTGTGTGTGTGTGCGCGTATGTGGGATAATAAGGGGAGAAATGAATCGAGAAGGGGAAAAGTATTTTGCAGGATAGACAAGAAGATGGGGAAAGGGATTGCTGAAAGGGTTGTATCTGACAGGGCTGGAAGGGAAAGTGCGGAGGGAGGCTGAGGGGAGAGCGACGGCGGGGGAATGCGAGAACGAAAATAAAGTAGCGATTATTTGCTCAGCTTTTTTCCGCTGTCTCTTCCATCAATTTAAATATGACATCTGTTAACAAGCAAGGAATTAAAAAAATACAATTTTGTAACAGAAATTGAGTTATTTCATAAAATATACTTTGAAATGTTATCCCATTCCGAGAATTATTTATTTTATATGGTGGGAACTGCTTCTGTTATGAAGAACCAAAAATATCATTAAAATTGTTTTCCCTTTTTCATGATTTACTTCCTACTGCGTTTTGGAGTCTAACATTTATAAGAACATGTTGCATAACTTAAAAGATACATTAAAAATTGCTTATTATTTTGCTGAATCCAAGATGATTGTCATAATCCATTGCGCAAACCCTGAAGAACTGTTCGAATTATCATTAGCCAACGTGTTGTGTATCGAACTTACCGAGGACTTTGTGCAATTCCTCAAAATAGTAACAAGTCCACCGATACTATTCATATAGCATCTGGTCAAATGTCTTCTCAAAGCAAGTTTTTTTTCAGTAGGACATACCGATTGGCATTGGTTTAGTACACGTTTCAGTTTGTATTACACATTTGTAGTACACGTTATATGGGCAACTTATATTTCTAGATTTGAGCACTTATAGTTTGATGCAAATCTTCAAAGCAACCCTATCGAATGTCACCATTTGGGAAAATCTCCGACTTACCCTCTCACCCTGCTATTTTATCGGTATATGTTCAAAGAGATGCAAAATACATTTGTGCGACTGGATTATATTATGTGAACGTATAAATTATAAAATTTCTTGATATATTCATTCAACTTTGTCATGATTGGCTCAAAATATAACAATATTTAAATAATATCTAGGCTATTACTTTACATAGTGTAAAAGTAACATTAATGCTTGATACTATTACGATAACTATGCTACTTAAACACTCAATCGGGGAGAAAAAAACAATAATAATCTTTGAAACGCTAGTGTATTGCCCGTCAGATGACGGATGTCAGTTAATATATGGTTGAAAAACTCGTCGTAAGACTGGTAATCCTACTGAAACCATAGACCTTAAGTAATCGTAACTCATAATTATGGATAATCACAAAATTACTGTCTTTTTTAGTGTAATTGCCCGTTGAGAACTTAGGAATGAATAATAACAGCTGTAATTATTGAGTAAGAGTCGATATAAAATTTGCCAAAATAGAGATTCGGGAGAATTTCTTAGTCATTCTTGTTTTCTCCAATGATGAGCCCCTTGTCAAAAATTAATAATAATAATAAATAAATAATTATATTCCCTCCCTCCCTTTCGCCGTCCCTCTCCCCCTCCCTCTGTCTCCCTCCCTTCCTCTCTTTTTCCTTCCCTCTCTCTCTCCCTTCCTCTCTCTGCCTCTCTTTTCTCCCACCTCTCCTCTCTCTCATTTCCTCCTGTCCCAATCCATAGCTCTCCCTCTTTTTCTCCGTCTCCCTCTTTATCTCTTTCCTCCCGTCCTTTTGTAATTCTATACCTCCCTTACTCTCTATGTACCTTCCATTCTAAATCCCTTCCTTCCTATCTCCCTCCCCACATCCCCCCCTCTCTTACTCTACATCTATATAGTCGTTTAGATTAGCAAAAGAATCCAAACTAAATCCCAGTCTCATTAGGTTTACGTAATTTCGCGAAAAATCTTAAGGTAATTTAAGGCAATTTATGCACTCGTATACACGTATGCAGGTTGAGACAAGAATTGATACTCGAAGTTTAACAATGGCATAGTCGAAAAGGCAACATCCCGTTTAAAAACCAATATGTTCCCAAAATATGTGATTTAAATGTTTAATATGAGAGATTTCGATCGGTAGGCGGAACAAGATTAATAGAATAAGAAACTTCATTAATTTTCCTAAAACAATTCAAATTCGAAGATCGTATGTCAATTCTTTCTAATTTTAATTTCCAAAAGAATAAAAGCCTGCACTTGAAAAAGTCGCTTTTTACGTGTTATCTTACGGGAAATGGAAATCGCCCCCCTGGAGTCGAACTCGGGGCTTTTTTCGTCATTTAATTTTTATATCTGAATCAAACATTCCTGCAAAATTTCAACCTTCCACCTAATCGGAAAGTTAGTTAAAAACGCGTTAAATTTGCCATTGATGACGTCAGTGTTATACACAAACAAACACATCTAGGCTTTTATAATTATAATAGAAAAGAATAAGTTGCCATGTATTGCATCTAAACATAATGTTTTCACAATGCATTTATCTTGACAGATACTTCAGCCGTTTTGCCAATAAGAACGTGGAGACAGCTCTAAGGAAACCCTTCTAGCAGAATATACTGGCCAAATAATAATTAGCAATATTTTTTAATAACTCTTGGTTTCTAATAAAAAGTAAAAAAAATGGTCTATAAAGATAGACAACCTGGATAGAAACCCAATGATGCAGAATAACGGGAAGTTTTAGCTGGTATGGCGGTGGGCATTGTTTTAATTTGCTTTAGTTTTTATTTTTCAAACTGAAATATTCCACGGGAACCTCTCTTTTACGACATTGACTTTCAACCACCTCGATCGCAGCAGTGGAAAAAGAGGCCATAGGAAGTGATTCTATTCTGTTTATGTTTTTTTTTTCAGTTGTCACCTGTGTCAGCCATTTTTGAATGAGTAAGTTTCATGGCATTAGCGAGTTGCTCTCTCAGCATGCAAAACAGGTCACTTCATGCGAATTGTATTGAGGACCGGAACAAAAAATTATTTGTTTTCATGCTTTGAGTGGAAAGTGTCAACAATGCCCAATCAACTGCAGTGCTTTCGTGACTGGCTCGGAACGTATCGAATGGAAGTGAGAGGAAAAAACAGAGATAGCAAAAAGCATTGAATCAATTGAAAGGGTCAAGATCGAGATGCGAATTGGAAGGATGATTTGCAGAACAACACAGTTTTCATACGTAAGCTCCTGATGGAGAAGTGGTAACAAATAATTTCTGTTTAAGTCGTATATTTTAAAAATTTTTGAAAAATTTGACAAAGAAAAATATTAGATTTTTATCTTTCATAAATATATAGGATATCACGATGTTTCAAGGCAAGCAACGTCGTCAATGATTGAATTTATTGAGTCGTTTTTCAAGAAGATTAGCGATAAGCGAAAATCAAGGAGACATGTCACTCGAAGGCGAACATGGACATGCGTCATGTATGAGGAGAAGTGCTAGATGGGAGAAAATGAGATACACGGAGAATGTTTTTCTACTACATACTATGGTCGATTTCTTTAATGTCATTTTGATACTAGAATGATGGATTCACGTAGATTAAATATCCTCAAATCTCCCGCGATTCCACCACAATGATCTCTCAAAACTATTTAGTATCCAGCTGGAAAATAGAAAGCGGCTAAATAATTCAAGAATAACCACTTAAATATAAAAAAATTGAAAAAGTAGTTACGAGTATCTCAGGTATATCCAATAGCTACAATATCATAAAATGAGCTCGATAATTCTCTATTGCGCTGAATAATGTGTAATAAATATCGTGAAACCAGGTAATTTTTAAATTTAGTTTTTGTATATAATTACTCGATTCATTTATCTAACAAGTACAGTTTTTATAAAAGGATTTCTTTTGCAATTTTATGTAAATAAGCGAGGATTAGTCATGATTTCTCACTGGATAATTTAGCGTTTACTAAATTTTGTTTTCTTATTAAATTAAGGACAAAAGAACGCTTAGAGACAGCGGAGAGTAATGACTGATTGGTGTAATACTTTTGTATTTATCACCTTTAAGTTTTACAAATCCATTGAGTGCTTTGCAGCGTCCTAATGCTTTGCATGAGACACTACGACAACTATAAACGAGACTGGAAGATGGAGTGAATGAGATTAACAAGAGATGAGGAGAGGAAGAAAAGGAATCTCAGGGAATTAGATAGAGAGAAGAGAGCTGTGGCTGGAGGTGTATGAGAATGGAAGAGAGTGACAGAGAGGAATAAGATGAGAGAACGGAGAAAGTAAAATGGAAAGATTGAAGGTAGGGAGTAAAGGCATCTGACGGAGATAGTGAGGAAATATGAAAGAGACGGAAACTAAGAGAGGGAGTTAAGGGCTAACAAGAAATTGATGGCAGAGAATGTGGAGAAATGAAAGATATAGGGGGATATGAAGAGACGACCAAGTGTATAGTTTGGAAGGAGAGAGAAGAGGAGAGAGAGGGCGAATGAGACGTGAGATATTGGTGCGTGTGGATGTTGTTCGAAAGAAAGGGGGAGAGAGGGAGGGAGGGAGATGGAGGGAGAGAGAAAGAGAGAGAGGGAGATGAAGGAGGTTTGGAGTTTGGATAAAGCCATTTGTGCGGCGGACCACATCATCAAGCATTGACGAGTGACTTGAATGGCACCTTAAGGGGTTGAAAGACCACGGCGTCAAGGCCGGCCATTCCTCAATTTCCTTCTCTCCCCATACTCCCATCAAGTTTACTTTGCTCACACAGCTTTATCGTCCCTTTCTGGTCCATTCGGCAGCGAAGCTGCGTTCATTCATCCCACGCCACGCTATCTCAACCTCCATCTCTTTCTCCTCCATTCTCTCTCATTCCGTCTCTCTTTCGGGGGTGCTGATGATGTAGTGGTTAGGATTCAGGCTGCTACTTGACTGCTGCTCAAAAGAGCAGCTGTCACGAATCCTGCGAAAGTAGGATTTTTTCCAAGGTTGTGTGGTTTGAGGAGATCGTGCAAAGTCAGCGTTCCGTCCTTCAGAAGTGACGTTAAGCCGTTGGCCTCCTTCGTGCTCTTCGTTAAGAGTAGGCTAATGCCGGCACCGAGTTTCCTTCCTCCCTTGTGTGTTCGTTGTGGAAGGAGTTATTGCTTTAATAATCCAATAGGTTGATTAGCCAAAAATGCACACACACACACACCGTCTCTCTTTCTCTCTCTCTCTCTTTCTCTATCTCTCTCGTTCTCGCTCTTCATCCCCGTCATCCCCTACCCACACAACACTCAATCTGTTCTCTCTCTTCCCTCTTTAGAGATAATTCCTCTATTCCCAGTCTTTCACACGATTTCCCACTTCTATTCTCCCTCTCCCTCTTCCTCGCTCTCTCCATCTTCACAATTACCTTTCATCAATCATCCCTTATTTCGAGTTTCCGCCATCTTGCTTCTGCTTCCATATTTCCCGATTGCGCTTTATCATTCTCTACCTCTATAACATGGGTGGGGAGTCTCTCCTTGATAACGAGCCGCATTGGTCGTTGCAAACGCTTTGGCGGGCAGGATTAGAGATAAAATCGGAAATCACGTAAAAATTCTGTGATACCATACAAATGAAAATCAATTCTGAATGTGGTTTTTATGGTTTAAGCTCAGTATTAAATGTTTTATTATTGTAATTTGAATTAAAACATGTGAATTTTTGTGTTCTAAATTTTACGTGTCTCTTGTTCAGCATAGCTTCGCGGGTCGGATTAAACGCTCTCGGGGGCCGCATGCGGCCCGCGGGCCTTAGGTTTCCCACCCATGTTCTATAAGATATTACATTATATGACTCCCCCAGGAACTTACGTTACAACTAAATCAAATAAATTATACAGAAAATGGAATGAAAACGCGCTAAAGCAAGGTCATAATCCTCTCGATTTTACGTTTTCCGATGACCTCGTTGTAACGAAATTCCGCCTCGGTTCGGTTGAAATACAACAGCCCTCCCTTTTCAATCACGTTCCTGCATCCTGTCCTTTCTCCTTTGCCCGTCTCATTCTCTTCCTAAAATCGATTTTGCAGAAGAGGAGCTGAGTCGAGCAAATAAGGGAAGGACCTGTTGAGGCGAACGAATCTCAATCTAATGGGATTGGTTTTAATCGACTGTCTTTGTTGTCAATTCCTCCGATTCCTGACTTCCACTTATTTCTGACCCTTCCCTCTACCCCTCACCACACCCCATCTTCCCCCTCCCTCCCCCTATCTCTATTCACCTCCTCCCTCTCTACCACCTCCCTTCCACCTCTCCATTCCCCCTCCTCTCTTCCTCCTCCCTTTCTCTCTCACGCTGATTTCTCGCTCCTCTGAATTTGTCCCTTCCACTCTTGTCTCGCTTTATTTCCTTTCTCATCTTTTAAGTGATTTTTTTGTTTCCCTCTTCCATTACCTCTCTCTCCCTTTCTTGTCTTTCCTCCCGTCATCCACTTATCATGTCTTCTGTTTCCATTAAATTGAACCTATCAAATAAAACCGTTTCCTATCGCCTCCGTTACCTTTCTTAGTACAACATTTAAGTGCGGCTTAAGATTGGCGCTTCGCGGCACCCATGCAGTTCAGAGATAATTCCACTCATCGGTGCGTAATTACGATTATTTCTTTTTTTAGCTTTCTTTGTGAGCGTTTATAAAAAAGTCCATTGAATCGGTAACAGTCGGTGAAAATTGTATCGACACGCTGGTTTTTTTGTGCTTTTCAAGTTTTTGATAATTGGTAAATTTTTAAGTTTTTTATCTCCGTTTATCTCATCGTTTTCACCTTCTTCCAATTTCCTCATTTGCGAACACTTTTATTGTCCTCCTTTCTTCTATCTATTTTCTTCATTACGATATGAGAGCTCATCTCGTTCTTTTATCGCATCGCTTCTTCACTCTACAAATCGCCACCAAACCATTTTCTGCTTCCTCCACCCCCACTCCTGCCCTCTATCTCACCCTACCCCACCCCTCCCATCTCTCCACTCCCCCTACCTCCACCCATCCCCCCACCTCTCCACGCGCCCCTCCCCCTCTCCCTACACCCATCCCCCCTCCCCCCCCCTCCCCCTCCTCACACCCCTCCCCATTCCCCACACCCCTCCCAACACCCCTCCCCCTCCTCACACCCCTCCCCCTTCCCCACACACCTCCCCAATCCCCTCCCCCTACCCTCTCTCAATTCCCTCCCCAAACTCTACCCCCTCCCTCCTCCTATCCCTCTCCAACTCCATTCCGTCGGTCCAACTCTCCCGCCAAACACGCCAATCCGACGGCTGTAAAAATGACGTATTCATCTTTTTACACCGCACTTCTTTCCATTTCAGAATACTCGGGGCTGTTTTTTTGTCGCTCGCAAGCGTATGCATCGCTCATTTTTTCCTTCCGACGACATCTTAATCGCGCCATCTCTCCAAATAAAAAGTGAAAATGAAAGAAAGCGTCCACTTGAGAGTTAATGGATAATAAGCGTTATTACGTCTTTTTTTCTCTGCGGTATCCGGAGGAATTTGGAGCGATCGTTATTATGGTTGCTAAGGACGCCGGGAAATAACGCATCTGGAAATCTGGTAACCGCGGAAGAGGCGAATGGCTCGAACTACTCCTTCCACGACCGCAGTGATGGCCAATTTTGGAGGGTTTTATTCGATGATGTCTCAGACGTGAAAAAACCATTCGAAAAAAAGAGGATAAATGTCTCCCTTTTGAACAATCTACGCCCTTCAGTTTTTTATGGGCTTCTAAATCAAAATGAAAGACCAATAATTGCAATTGGAGAAGTTTTTTTATGGCGGAGACAACCTTATTTCCGTCGAATGAAGGCGAATTTGACAAAAATTTAAATTACAATTTCGCTTTGCCAGTTATCATGGCTCAGAATATCATTTTATCCGAAAATAACTCATTTTAGATTACCATGCAAAAGATAAACAATTATTGGATTTTGAACATTTAGAATTAAAAAGTTACGTTAACTGAAGTAGTAGCATATTACCGACTTCGTTCATTTGTGTTCCATCCAAAATTAATCAAGGTCATATTTGTTTAGGGAATTTGAAGATATCTCCGAGATTGTATTTCTTTCGCCCTAGAGTTAAAAATCGGCGAATTTTCCCTTGAAATTCCCGCCTGGCTTCGTCTCTAAATGCGTTCGATAAATATCAGCGTACGCTTGACTAGCGACTGAACGAAAACCGTCCAAGACTCGAACCCAAGACTTTCTCGTGAGAAAGAGTGCTATACCGCCCGACCCACCCTCCTCCCACAAAATAGGAAGCAGCCTCGGAGACGCGTTGCACGCGAGGGCCCTGCACACGCGCGCGTGCGCAGGAGACTAGCGTAATCCTCTAACTCTCAGAGGCGTAAGTAACACGGCGTATACGACCCCGAGAGCCGCCGACGCGTTATGAATCGTCTCTGACGGTTAAGCCCCTCTGAGGCTTCGTCAGGGAGGGAAGAGATGGGAGATGGAGCGGTGGGGGTTGAAAAGGGTTTTCTGCAGAGTGCTTCACCGAGCGGCAATGAAAGAAGGTTTGAGGAGGAGGAAGGGGGCGAGAGGGTATGGCTAGGGGGGGGGAGGGGGGCGCAAGAAGGATGCGCATCTCGATTGCCGAGGCAGGAAGTAGAAGTGGTCCCTCTCTGAGGCGCCCACGGTCTTGGGGGTGGAATGCCTGCCCTCTGGTGCGTGAAATACGAAGTGACGAACCCATCCAGAGCGGTTCTCCTCTCCCACACGACCATCTCTCTCCCTTCCCAACCCCTTATCATCCCGTTCTAGTGGCAACCGGGACTATATAACCTCATCTTCGCACTCCATCATCCGCTCTCCTTCCTCGCACACACCCACTCTTTTCCAGCACGTATTACCCCCCGACGTTCTTCCACTTCTTACTCCTCTCTCTCTCCTTCCTCCGTCCTTCCATTTTTCCTCCCCTTCCTCCTTTTATCTTCATCCTTTTTCCCTTTTCCCTCCTTCCTTCTTCTTTGGAACTTGATGAAAGAGGTGGCTTTTCAGCTTCGACTTCCTCCTATAAAGACATTTCTCTTTTACTCACTTTTCCCTTTTGTTTTTTTTAATGTGTCCGCGTCACCGCCTCCTTCCCTTCCCTCCTCCCGTTTTTTTAGCCGCCTATCAATCTAAACCCAAAAAAGTCCTTAATATACCAAAAAACCTCTCTGAAGCTGAGAAACTCCTCTACCGCTTCCCATCTGCTTCCCCCTCACTTCCCCTCCAAACGCCTCACTTTCCCTTCTCCCTTTTCCTCCAATCCCCTCCTCCTCCTATTCATCTCGGTCTCTCTCCCACGGAGAATGACGGAGCGGAGATGTTGGGGCACGCCCCATCTGCAATCTTGGCGGAAGAGAGGCCGAGGATTCTCGGCACACACACACACACGCACGTGCGCGATTTTTATCACGCCTCACGCGCGAGCGGGACGGGAGAGGGTGATGGAAAGGGGAGAGAGAGCGAGAGAATGGGAAAGCTAAATTAAGATGGAGGAGAAAATGAGAGAGGGAGGTGTAGAAGATAACGATGCAAAGAGGATAAAGAGGGTTGACAGGGGATGGCGAGGGATGATGAGAGGGACGAAGGAACGAAGGGGGAGAATTGTATGGTGTGCGTACGGATAGGCAAAGCGGGATAAGAAGAGGGCGAAAGATGAGGGAATGAGAGGATGTTTGAAATAGATAAGAAAGAATATAGACGGAAAGGAAGGTAAATACGTCGCGACAAAAGAATGAAGGGAAGACATGGATATAAATAATTTTGCGAAAACGGAATATGAAATAAAATACGCAAGAAGAGGATCAATGAAAACTCTGGATTATAAGAGAAAATCAAGAAGAATCTAAAACACCGAAGAGATTATAATAGGAGAAAATAGGCATGAAATATAAGTAAATAAAAGGGATTAAATGGACGAAATAGGCAATGGATCGATGGATCGCACATACTTTACCAGTAATTCTACTGGGTTTATTATTAATACGTATTTACGTGAGGGAAAGAATTTTTCCGAAGTTAGTCTTGTAGAAACAGTGCTGCTGGCAAGCGGTCACTCAGTGAGTCGGCGAGAGACGGGAGCGAGTATAGAATGCGGCGACAAGATTCTGAAGGAGCCAAGTTTAGACGCGACGAGGACTGAGAAAGAGCGACCTGGGAATTACTTTTTGTATTTGTAGATATATGTATTGTAAACAAATTTCACATAGTTTGTACATAATGCTTTTTAAAAGGTAGCAGATAACACAAATTCACGAAGTATGTGCAGAATATTATCTCAGAATGAACGCGGAAATAAATGGGAACAAACATTTCAGCTGCAATCAGGGTTACCCAATTAAAATGCAACCCATATAGAGAAATGCTAAAAATGCATTAATTATATAACACTACATATGTCTAAATTACTAGATACTGCTGGAAGCAGGAGTATCGTTCCTCTTCGTTATGCATAGAGATAAACTGGTGAATAATGCTCTGGTATAACTCAGAATTTACTTTCTCATTGAAGACAACTAGTTCTGGAAAGAACTAACCCGCCTGCTTTCCTATCAATACAATTTAAATATATAACAAGTAGGAGTGTACACAGGTTTTCCGTGGTGCAGAAGTGCATTTCGTCAAATTCTACGTAGTATAATCGTAAACTAATATATTTGCTTTGAAATAAGAAAATTATTTTTCCTTATACTGTGGTAGCCCTGCTTTTTTAATTCGTTCTAAACATATTCATCTTGTTTTCCCATTCTATACTCACCCTAAAAACGAAATTTCTTTGAAATACGTTCAACCAATACCTTCCAAATTCATAGTTACAGAAAATTCTAACGTTGATATTGTGGTAGCCCTGTTTAGTCAACCCCAGTTGAAATATGATATTTTGGTTATTTATTTATATGAAGATTAAAAATACTATATATGGTTAAATCCATTAGGTCAGCTCTCTAGAAATACCTGTAAAAGAAATATTATTTACCTTTATACTGTGGTAGTCTTGCTCTTTAGCTCCACTTTAGACATATTGATTTCATTATGGTATATTGAACAAATCTTTTATACAAAATTTAATTGAAATCCGTTCAGCTAATTCCCTCAAAATGCTTAATTATTGAAAGGGTTTAATTTCTAATTGTGGCACCCCCGTTTGGCTGATTCGGTTTAAATTTGCTCGGTGGCGGTGGGGTAACGTCCTCGCCTGCCAATCCGAAGGTTGCGGGTTTTTCTCCACCTAGAGCATGGATGTTTGTGATCGTCCTTGTTATTATGTTATGGAGCCCCTTGTAAAAGGCCGATTACAGCTGTTTAGAGGCCGCATGGAAATAAATAAAATAATATGGTTTTGTATATATGTGTATATTATGAGTATTATATTTGGTTAAAATTGATGCGGACAGTTCAACACAAACACGCGTAAAAAGAATTTCTTTTATTCTTTGTATTGTGGCACCCCTGCTTTCTATATCTATACTAATCTTGGGAATAATTTTGAAACGAGAAACAGCTTATGCCTGTAAGCATAGGATCTTCGGATCACATTATTCCATCAATTTCTATACTAATCTTGATTTTGCTATTTTATGTTGCACGCCTACTTCATACAATATTTTGTTGAACTCGGTTGGTCCAATTCCTTCCAAATAAATAATTACAGAAAAGTTTAACTTTACAATTGTGGCATCCATTCTGAGTCGATCCGGTCCAAATATGTCTTTTGGTCATTACTATATGTGCATATTATATATACTAATTTTTGTTGAAATCGGTTAATTCATGAAGAAGATGTTAGAGGGCACACACAGACACACACAGACACAGACACACAGACACTCACACAGACACACACACAGGCACGCACACACACACACATAGACACACACACGGACACCCGGGAGATCTCATAAGACTACTTTCCATTTTTTGGATAGCAGGTTATAAATTCACCATCGACCGATGGGTTGCGTGATAGATGGATAACCCTGTGTAACAAGAATTTCTGAAATATTGCGTGATTTCAGTCAGTGCAGAAATATCATTGAATTAAAATGTATGAGTATGATAATTAATATTCTTCACTTCTTTGCAGGTTAATAATACTCTCTTTACGTTCATTTGTGAGAAAATGGACACTGAGTGGCTATCTATGTGATTCATTTCAACAAGTAACTATTTTGGGCGATACCTTTTATAAGAACTAGATTACTTCAGATTGTTAAAAGTCGTCTATCAGCTAGATGCGCCCACAGACGACACACCATAGAAAAAGGGCAATGAAAAAAGAACATTTTTCCATCACAGGGGCTCCTAAAACGTGCACAGTCATCAAAACTTAGACGTAGAAAAAATTTCCACCGCCACAAATACTTCATCTAAAACCTTAGTATTTGAGAACGTAAAAAGGGAGCAAATGGAGAGAAGGAATGATGAGCAGTAGTTTGTAATAACCTGAAATGATGGTAGGATTTAAGGTCAGCATAACTTAAGAAAATGGTAATTAGTGTGATTTAAATTTCGTATACTCCTTGTAAAATAAATTTGCGAGAGAATAATGATTCACACGCAGAAATACTTTTAAAACTAGAGCATAGCATATTCGAAAAAAATGAGAGCACCAAAAGTTGGCCAGTACGTATTAAAAAGTTTACATAAAAACTCCCGAAAATATTATGCGAATCATGACGCAAATTGTTAACTCGCGACGGTGGATAAATGTCAAACACTAGAAATACGTGTATAGCTCTCTTGGAATGATAGGCGTAGTTCCGAACTGCCCGCTGTCTCCATTTCTCTTCTAAAAGGCTCCAAGAGGAGAACGAATGCAATAGCACACGGGCGAGCACACACGCCCAGCCACTGTGGCAACAATCACGCAAAGGTGATTTCCATAAATGGAAACGAGGCCTCAGAGCGCTCGAATAGACGGGAACTCGACGCCGAAAATAGGTAACAATTACGTCAATTTCCTTTGAAATCATATCATGGTTTTGCTGGAAGCTCGTTCTCCATGCTCAAAGGAGCTAATAAAATAAGAAATAGGAGTGTTTTCAAAATGGTGGCGCTACATAGGCAATCGAAATTAGTATTAACACATATAGGAAATATTAAACAAGTAAAGAGACAGGTATTCCGAGTGTTTTTCTCACTTTCATTTTAAAACGCAGAGATCATAAGCTATCTTCAGTTTTCCTAATACTTTTTAAGACTTTTAACATTTAAACACTATCAGAGTGCTATTCCTGGGAAATTTCTAATAATTTAATTTTACTATTTAAGGAGAACTTTGGTTTCTTAACAAAAATATACATAGAAAAATATTACTCTAAATTTATTATTCCTTAATAAACAAGTAGGGATGTATACGAGTTTCCCGTGGTACAGAAGTGCTTTTGGTCAAATGCACCGTGGTATAATTTTATACCAATGTATTTCCTTTGAATTCATAAAATAGCATTAGAGGATATGTTATTTACTAAACAGAGTATTACAGATTGGAGATGACTAAGTTAATCTGCTGCAATTTTGTTTTCCTTTCAAAACAATTACTGAACTTAAATTTTCTAACATTAAGGGGTAATACATTATATAAAATTTTAATTAATTTTCAAATGGTCGCCCACATTGGGTTATAGTAGCTAGAGAGGATTTCGTACAAGCCAGACTCTATCTCAACAGAAGCAAATAAAGCAACAATTGTGGTCATTTTATCTGTGCTTGGCTTCGAGGGGTCGCTTATAATTTTTAATCCAAAATAAAAAGGTATTTCTTATAAGTGTTACCACTTTTTTGTCTAAAATCTATGTTGAAGTCTCCAAACAATAGCTTCTGGCATGTACCTTCCAGTAATAGCTGTAGTGCTTCCTTTAGGGCAGCCTCGTATAAGGTGAAGAGTAAAGGTTCAATATCCTCACATTTCGAAAATTGAACCGTAAAATTTCAATATGGCCTTTATTTTCCATAGAAGAGTAATAGTTTCCGCCCTCTTCTGATATTTCATGTGCATGATCAGATTTGCACTATCAATGCGGTATATTTATGAAAAATTGTGAGCAAAAATTTATCGTTGTGTACAGTCCATGTCTCGGCCAAAAGAATTATGTCGCTTGCCATGAATTTGCGATCTGCAGTAATGCATTGAAGATGGAAGTTCAAGCTTTGTACATTATGAAACATAATTTGAAACTTGTTGTGTTTTTCATGTGAAAATTGAAATGTTGGTGTTAAGGGTGCTTCCTAAGCCGCCTCATCTCGTTCCCAACAGTATCTGCTTGATTTGGAAGATTAGGGGCTCGAAAAGTACCAACTAAGAAGAGACCGGATATCTTCGTCACTCTCAGACATGCTATGTACAGCTGAGATCTGGGCAATCTCGATTTTATAGTTACTACAACTTTGTTGTAAGTTGCACCTTGTGTCTTATGTATAGTTATGCCTTCTGCGGGAATGATGGGAAATTTCTTTCGCTGTACTTGCAGATTACTAGTCTCTCTTGTTGTGATTGTTCGAGCCACCAATTCGATAGGCGTGAGTTCTCCGTTTATTTGGAGTTGCCGCATATACTGTTTACATGTATGGCGTGCTTCCTGACAAGTTAGTTTCCTTTTCTTCAAACTTAATCCAATCTCTTTTCGCTTCTATTCTTAACGTTGGCATACTGTATCTTATGAAGGATGCCAACAGCGCCATTTACTGGACCGTCACTTGTATTGACATTAACTGTCAGCAAATAACGTACACCAACTCTTAAAATGATAGTGTACGGAAGTCCATAAGTTTCTTGTACTTTTTTCTCTGGGCTAACTCTTAAGATAGTCTCTTTTTCCGCTGCAGAACCAGTCACCATAGTATTATCGAAACTCTTTGCCACTGCATATTTTCCATTCATCTTAGAAATTTTGCTTAGGTTAAACGCATCTACTTCTGCGTTCGTTGCGAAAAGACGTATGGCATCTTCTGGCAGATTTGCTTCAGTTGTACATCTAGATGATATTATTTTAACATCTTATTGCGTCATAATACCATCTGACATGTGGTTTAAAACCAAAGCAAAACTCGCATAATCTCTCTGTCGCATTATTTGTGTAAGCTCAAAGAGTTTAAAGTTACTCCAAAGTGATGGACCAGCAAGTTCTGCAAGAGGATTACCTGATGGTACCTGGAAGATATACTTATCTCCGACGAGTAGAAACTGTCTAAAGTCTCAAAAAACGAACATTGATAGATTTGCGAGTGGTTTATTATTTCTATATATTTGTTGTAGTGGGATATGAATATTCAGAAATTTCTGGGCTACTAGCATGGAAACCTCATCTATAATAATAGCTTTCACTCCCATATAATTTTTAGAAATTTGTTTGCCACATCTGCAGATAATTTAACTAGTTTCCTCCCAGTTTTATAAACTGGCAAGGAAAATGCTGAATGAACGGTTATTCCATGAATGGCATAAGCGGTTTTACCTTTTGGAGCAACTAGCAGGACATAAGGCTCTTCTGGTCGGGTGCCTCTATCGTCATAAGTTCTGATAAGGGATTGGTAAAGCGGCTTGATGAGAACAGACTTTCCACATCCTGCAGATCCACTTACATAGTAATGTAGCAGTGTATTTCCAAGCTTTACCTTGGAGACGATATGCATTAAAAATCATGCTGCCTTTCATTAAGCTGTCGGATCACACACAACTTTGTGTCTACACCTTCAGCTGATAAGTATGCCACTAAGACGAGTAAATAGCAGACTAAAAGCGTACTAGTGGGTAAGGTACTGGAAGTAACAGTGGTAAGTTTGATAAATATATGGCGGTGGTCTCTCATACTCAGCGCCAGCTCTGCCGGGTTAAGACTTATGTTAGTATTGCGGTGCTTTGAGCGTAACCATTCGCAATATCTTCTCAGAGAACACATATGGCTCTTGATGGTGGATAGTGAGGTGTTGGGTAGATCTTGCTGAGAAGGGGCAAAGGGAAGTGGAGTAGAGACAGAAGGAAGAAGGGGAGGGGGATAGGGGAATGGGGCAGAGGGGAGTGGGGCAGGGATGAGTGGGGAGGGGGAGAGGGAAGTGGCAGAGAGGAGTGAGGGAGGGGGAGAGGGAAGCGGAAGACTGGCAGAGGGAAGGGTGGGAAGAGGAGATCCAGTCTGCGTTCCCTTTCAATCTTCGAAACTCTTCGACTCACCGCAGGGACCGGAAGAGAAGGGAAAACAAGCAACTGTCAATATTAGTGTGCGAGCGCCTATTTTTACTGGCTAAGATAAATTCTACCGGGACGGAGATCTCCATGAGTCTTCAGATGCGTCCCGCGTAATTCGACAGAACGAGGAGTGGTTTTTGCCTTATCTCTTACACAAATGTCTGCGGCGGAAGAAATGTGTACCGGTTAATTGAGAAAGATAATTAACGAATTCTGCGGCACGTTATTTTTTGGGCAGGAAGCAATATAGCTCTCCTATTTTTACACCGACGGGATCGGGAATTTATTTGGATTCATAAACTCGGTTACTGTCCATGGCTTGAGACTGCAACATGTTAACGAAAAGGAGGGGAAAATACGCATCTTCCTAAAATCACGAGCGTGTATTGTTTACTGTTGCAGAGAAAGTTATAAAAGGTATTGTCGATTTCAGGTAAAGGTATAGTTATTCATTTTCTGTAATAGCAAAATCCGATGACAAAAATATTAGTTGTATTAAACATTATACCTACATTTAAGGTTGCTATTATAACGTCGCTATATAATACATGAATATAAAATACGTAGCATAGACTTTATCAATCCATCCTCCGGGTCGGTGCTATGTAATACTAAGTGAACTAATTTAATTTGTTGCTGTTTAAGTTTAAATTCAATAGTTATCCTGAAGATGGTATTGATTTTCAACGGAACAAAATTTTACTGGCATAATTTCAGTTACATTTCATTTTTAATAGACTGAGCAAAAAGAGGTGTAATCATAAAGAAGGAGTGCGATAAGATGGAGTAGAAATTTGCGTATAGATGAGCAAACTTAAAGGCCAAGATTGAGATCAGTATAACATTCTCTTCCTTTGGAGAATAACCGCTTCTTTGAGGATTAACCTCGAGCGTATGGTGGAAAGGGATTTGCAATTCCAGACCATCCGAAAGATAAGCGCACCTTTATAAAATGGAGATAAAAGCGGGCTCAAGTGGAGAGGTGCTGTAGTTGATTCAAGGATATAGGCAAAATATGTAGAATCGTTCGCCCAGATGGAAGCATTTCTTTACAGTAGGAGGTCCAAAACGTTGCACAACTGATCAGGAAGTTATAGCTTCCATGTGTTCTTTTATTACGAACAAAACTCAATCAAAGTAGCTCAAAAAACTCGAGCGCGTTCCCGTTGGCTGCGCTTTGAAGCAAAAGCTACGTTTCTCGCTGCCGCATGCCGCCCAACGCGAATCTTAAACCCAACCGCTCGTCCGCAGAAACCTCGACACCCACTTGACTCGTGGGAATGGCATCATTTTACGCGACGCGTGCATTCTATCCGAAAATTCCACCGGCGACGACAGAGAGGACGAAGAAAACGAAAGCGGAACTAAATCCGCAGCTGCGAGCGGGATGCAAACGCTGGCATTAAAACAAAACCCCGGGATTAGGCAATAACATTCTGGATGGGCAAAAAACTTTTCGGCGTGTAGCATTTAAGCCGGGCCGCGATATCGCCAGCAAAGCTGTTGCCATCCTCTGCTGACGGTTAGTGACCCGTGAGCCTCGAAAACGTGATCACGTCCGGTCATTTCTGGCCGCGAACGGCTTCTCGAGCAATTTAGGAGAGGAATGATGCCAAAGTAAACAGCATGTATGCGTCGCGGGGATGAAGGAGTCGAGATTGTTTGAGAAAGGGAATTTTCTTAAGCTGGCTGAAGGGGCGTGCACGTGCGGAGGGAAGGATTATAACGAGGGAGGCATTAAAACGAGCATTGGGGCGGTGAGAGAGACTGCTTTAGTCCGCTGCGGGGTTTGCGATAGTATCCCACTCTTCTCTACCTCTATCCCACGGATGACTTGGTCGTACGAGCGAATTTGCACCCGAGATACGCGCTAAAGACCGCGTCCCTACGGTTACGACCCCTTACGACTCGCGTTTGGCTTTCTGTTGGGGAAAGACGGTTTCGCGCGTATCTTGGAAACGTCCGTCGGCTTTGTGGAAGAGATGAGAGTAAAGCGACCGCATTACTTGCTGCATAAAATTGTTTTGCTTCACGACGGAGCACGTGTAAAATGATTATCACGCGCGAAAGTAACTATCAAATTAATTTAAACATAGGATCAAAATATTCAACAAAATTTGAAATAAATATTCAGTAATATATTAAATATTATATAATCTTACGTACATCATAGGAAACACAAGATGGGATTCTATCATCATAGACCTCGAAATAATTCTAATGTCAGCATTAAATTCTTGATTTAAAAATGATTTATTGTTTTTATAAACATTTGTATTATTTTTCCAAGAATTATTACTTCCGTAAAAACAATAGGGATACTTTTACAACCGAACGCAATAAAGGAATAGCCGACGAACTGCAATAGGAGTAACATTTTTCCAGAAAAGTATTTCCCTATCATTCGGCCAATATTTTACACGAAAAACTATTTTGCTCTTTAAAAGGATGATACGGGTACATTAAGGTAATTGCCCAACACGGAAATCAACCCGTGCCACATCGCTGGCGTAATCTGTGTTTTTTTAGAAAGACATGCTCGGATGAGCAAGGGGTCACTCGCGTCGACCCCGTCACATGACCGAGCGTAAACGAGAGAGAAAACCCTTTCCCGCGGATGTAAACCTCCTTGCTCTATCTCTCAGTATCCTTTTAACCGATCAACCGTGAAGGGCCACTTTCTCACGTCGCGTTGCGGACGGGTATGCACGGGTTCAACGGCTCCATGGAATCAGGAGCATTCGAGCGCACGCACAGCATATGCATAAAGGCACGCTCATACGATGGCGAGGAGGGGACAAAATAAATTCCGTCGATGAGAATGCGCGCGTGCGGAGGGGAAAAAGAGACGCACGTTCCGAAGCGGACGATGCGCAACATAAGGGCGCTCGCCTTTAGAGCGTCAATCCCCGCTCATCAAAGTCTCCTCAAATCGTTAAAACATTCCAGCCGATTCTTCCCGCCATCCATAAATGTTTCTCTAAGGAAGAGAGAGCTTTCCAAACACATCTCGAGTTGCCGCGGCGATACTCATCTCGAGAAGAAGAAAAAATCGATGAAGGAGAGTCGGGAGATGGCGGATAGGATGGATTGGGGAGGTGCGGGGGAGGGGGGGGGGGGTCAGATTGCGCGCGGGTATGGAATAAGGGGTTCCTTACAGTGAAACGGACGTCTCGATATTGAAGGAAAGAGAGAGACAAAGAGGAAAGGAGATGGATGAAGGAAGGGGAAATTATGGACGAAACTGGGAGATGGGAAAATGGAGGAATGAAGATGGAGAAAGAGTGGAAGTGCTATAGGAGGTCCGAAGCGTTGACTGGCGTAGCAAAACGGGGTGGAGGGGAAGGGGAAGAAAGAGGGGAAGGGGAGGGGAAGGGGGAGGAGGGAAAGGGGGAGGAGGGGAAGGGGGAGGAGGGGAAGGGGGGGAGGAGCGTAAGGGAGGGAGGAGTTTTTGTGGATGAAAAGGAAGGGCCTTCGGTTATTGGGAAGACCTTTCGGTGGGAAGCATAAATCGAAGATTGAGACGAATCAGATAGCTTAGGGAGGAGAGATATAGGGGGGGAGGGGGTGAACATAAAGGAAGAGAATGGGAGAGGGAAGGGGAAGAGATGTGATTTGGAAGGGAAGTTTCGGGAGAGACGGAAAAATAGTTATATTTTTTACACGAGGTTCCAACCGTACGTTGTGTATAAATATAAAAGTTTTTACGACCGCCTGGATTTGATCTGCGGGATGAGCCGAGCTTATGAATATATGTATCGGCATCCCCTTGTGTTCCATCTCACGCTGATGCGGATGTAATCGAATTGTGAGTCGGAATGTGTGGGATTATTTTGTCGTTTGTCCGCCTGGGATATTTGTGCGTGTGTGTGCGCGCGCCTGTTGTTCCCTGCACTTTACGTGGCGCTGACTGAAGATGATTTATGGTGAAACTAATGCGCGATGCGGGATTCGATCTCGGGACAGGATCGGCCTGAAATGAAAACGACCTCGAACATGAAGAGATACATGATGCCTCTCGCCCGAGTCAAATAAAACAAATATTTCGTAAGAAAGAATTAAATTACCTAGAAACTACTTAGAACTTGAGTAATCCAAAAATAATTTTATAACTCAGGGATACAAATAAATTAGAAGCAGATAAATAAAGAAAATATATGCTAGTGAATTTGCTACAAGCAGTTTGTAAAGACATGTAAGCCTTTATCTAACTTGAGGATGAAAAGAGGATTAAGAGAAGGTAGATATTTCTATGATGACATTATATAAATTTAGAATTATTTTGGCGTAGACTCTTGAATGTAAATTTACGCCAGGCTAATCCTGACTTCCTCTCAGATATGTAAATACATGTGATTGCTTCTAAGAGTCAATTTAATGACAAGAAAAAACATTAATATTATTGCGAGAAAAATGTACGTGCAGTATTTTTGATGGAGCACATAAATCGTGTGTGTATTTTTTGGTTAATCAATCTCTTGGATTATTACAGCCATAGTACCTTCCACACCGAACACACACAAGGGAGGAGGGAAACCCGGTGCCGACATCAGCGTAATCTTAACGAAGAGCACCAAGGGAGCCAACAGCTTAACGTCCCTTTCAAATGACAGAACGCTGACTTTGCGCAGTCTCCTCAAACCACACACGACCTTGAAAAAAAAGCCTACTTTCGCTGGATTCGTGCCCGCTGCCCTTTCGAGCAGCAGGTAAGTAGCAGCAAGCGCCCTAACCACTACACCACCGTCACCCCCGAACATAAATCGAATTTTATAAAGGTTTATAATTATTGGCGCGTACAATGTAGGATTTTCAATCGAATAAATTAAATTCTTCTATCTTGACCACATTGGTCTAACGGAATTTATTATGGATTTTAAATCACTTCATTCCAAAAAATTGTATATCCAGAATAAAACTTCATTATTTCAAGGCTGTAAATATAAACTAAATGTATCATTCGCAGTGAGGGATGCGGAAGTTGATTCCACAGAGAGAGAGAGAGAGATCTCTGCGTAATGTTTCAGATGCACAATACATTTTCCTGTTTACGTCTGTCTTTTCTTGGAGCTATTCTCCTTGGAAACGAGCCTCCATCAGCACAAGAGCGTGAACGTGGAAACTTTCACAAGAATAGAAGAGCTCTTACAAACTTGCTGTGGCACCTACTCGTTCTATTTTCGGTCGAATGGCCTCAATCGAGGAGGAAATAAAAAGGGTCTATCAGGTGTCGAAAATGCGCACCAAATAACATCGGCACCGACTGAGTCACTCGCAGATACAACTAATCAATTATTTGTGGGCGTGTGTGAGTGGTATGATCCTCGTTTAAAGTTTAACATATAATGTTTCAAATACATGGAGTCTGATAAGTGAGTTATAAAAAGTATTTTGTTCGTTCCTGTAATAGAAAAAACTGAGTATTTATAAAAGATGGATTAAAATTCAAATATAAAGTTATGAGCATCACGAGAAAAAATTTATAGTAACAGTAACAATTTTTCTGCCGTTTTCTTTAGTTATAATATTAAAAAGATTATTTCCCCTTTCTGAGTGATTGAAATTTTATGCTTTTAGATGAAAAAGAGGTTATATGCCTAGTGACAAAAAATATTTTTTTAAGTAAATTAAATATAGCTTACCAGATTTTTGAAACTTATTCCTACAACTGTTGATACCTTCCAAAAAGTATGAAATCTAACCAAGATTATGTTTCAGAAATACACAGACTCAATCCTCCAAAAAAACTGCTATATTTACTGAAATTTTAAATTTGCTAACATTTTCTTGTCTAATTTATTTATGGTGAAAAACGAAAAATGTTGGAGAACGACAAATTGTAAGGAAAAAATAACTAGCAGTCAAAACATATGGCGCAACAGGCGCGTATTATTTTAAAATTTGCAATAATAATTGTTTCGCAATATATCTGAGCAAGAAAACTATGATTGAAAGAGATGACATCGTTTTAATGCTGGAAGTCATTTTTTAGCGCCACAAATAAATTTTATGAATGTATAATAATTTTTAATTTCTAAGGATAGTTAGATTTTATTTAACTGCTTTTCGCAATTCATCTCGTTGCTGGAGTAGCTATCCTCATTGTTAGATGGCAATTTTCAGAAGATTATGAAGTAATAATTTTGTTTAAGAAAATTATTCTCTTGGAAAATCGAAATAATCAACTTGTCTTACAGACTCTTGGAAAATTCCTCTCTAAAATGCCATTTTAATAACTTTTGTTCTTAAATTGAAAAGTAGCATTCCACCTCCCTTTCTGCGCGCTGGAAAAAGTTCCGTTACAATTAAAATTACAGCATTTTTAACAAGGAGGAAACTTTGAAATTTTCTGAAAAATTACGAAAATTCAAAGACACAAAACAATACCTCCTTGGCTCGAAAAAGTGACTCCGTAATTCATTGACGGAGCCGCTTTTTAAAGTTCGCAAAAAGTAGATTTCATAGAGAGAAACGACGCTTTTACAGTTTTTTGGGCCGCGAAACAAATTACAAAAAACAGGGACCCTCCGGGGCGCAAAAATAAAACAGTATTTCCTCTAATGGAAAGGAGGAGTTAACATTATGTATACCAAGTTCCTTTTCTTTCTCGTCTTATGCTCATCTCCTTTCTAAATTTCTCGAGAGTGAGAGGAAGAGAGAGAAGTAGAGAGGTAGAGAGAGGTAGAGAGAAGTAGAGAGAGAGAGAGATAGAGAGAGAGATAGGTAGAGAGAGAGAGAGAGAGAAAGTGAGCAAAGGAGAGAGAGAGAGAGGGTTAGAGAGCTCGTGAAAACCCATGTTACAGCACAAGGACGGAAAAAACGTAAGAGGTCCTAAAGCGCTCCTGAAGAGAGAACTAACGCTTTTCTTTTACTCGAATAAATTTCCCTTTATTCACGTCGTCTTGGAATCCGCGTGGGATAAGGGATTTTCCTCCAAAGAGTGCCTCTCTCTCTCATTCCCTTCCTCTCCTACCGTTTACCCTTCTATTTTTCCCTCCTGCGCCTCTTTAAAAGAAAAATAGAGAATAAAAGAACCAAGAGAGAGTGAGAGAGAGAGGCAGTTTGAGAGACAGGGAAGATGGAGGGAGAATTCCGCCCAAGATTCGGTATCGCTCTTGCAGAAGAATCTTTCGCTAATGATACGTCACTCCATTCGGGTATTTTTCTCCCCATCCTTAACCACTCCGTTTTGCAGCTCTCTCTCTCTCTCTCTTTATTCCTCTTGGCTGACTATCCTCTTCTCAACACACTTCCAACGCCACTACGACAGCTTTTTCTTCCATACCTTCCCAATATCACGGAACACCGTAGTACCGGGTTGAGAAATCAATCAAAGGAACCAACAAAATGAGGAAAGAGTGGGAGATATAAGCGGCAGGATGTACGTATGTGTATATCACGCACAAGCAATTAGTTAAAAGCTCACATCGTTACAGAATTTCATGAACCTGGGATTCATTTCATATATTAATATGCACAATTTCTCATCTAGAATGGCGTCCAAATCCTATTAATCTTCTTGAAAACGTAAATTAGAAGGAAAAGTAACGGTTATAAAAAATACGAAGAAGACTCGCTGGCGGGTATTATTTGGATAAAGATGATTGATTGAGTTGAAAATTTTCAGCCGTTGAATCATTTCTTGGGTTTTCACAACTTGATTTTTTGACAATTAAATTTATAGAAAATGAACAAACCAATTCCATTACGGGGGCAAGTCGTGAAATTAAAGAAAATATTGAGATAAAATAGAAAAAAATTAATGTCGACGGATGCATAACTTTTAAATGTCATGAACAAATTTGAACAGACTTACACGCACACAACCTCTTATCCGATTTTAGGGCCATCTAACGAGTAGAATTCATAAAGAGGAATCCCAAACACATAATTTTACTAGCAGAGAAAATTATACTTTTGCGATATTTTACGTAATTGTTGAACTTTTTCATACCTAGCGTACACAGCCGAACTTTAGTTGGATCGTGGAATTGAGTTTTGCACTAACATCCGCAGAAACGCGCCTTTATGAACCAATTACTCAATCCTTATAATCATTATCCCATCCCGAATGACCAAAAAAAGATAAGATAAACCTAGGTAAAAAACGCCAGTGAGCGGGAGAGGGTCTAACGTTGTTTTCCCTTACAATTTTAGCCGCGACCCCATCCTAACCCGGGAAACGGAATTCCATCTTCCCCTGGGCCACCAGAACGGATTAGACTGCGGTTAACTTCATCAAACCGAGGTGAGCGGAAAAATTAGGAATTTTTAATTACGTCCGGTTAATTTGCATCGCAATCGAATTCAGCGGTTTAGCAGGAGGGGGTTATTAAACTTTTGCAGATCCGATCGCGGCAGATATTCCTCCCGGAATAATAAACCTTGAAGCCACACGCGCCGAGAACTCAAAAGAGGACAGCTGCTGCACCGCTAAAAACACCGCCGCACCCATAATAGGTCGGGCGCTCAGCCTGATGCCTATGCAACCCGGCGCCGCGTACGTGCCGCGCTGGTTGCCGCCGTATATAAGTCGCTGACGGGACGGAAGAGGACCCTCTCTCAGGAAACCACTACCTACCGACGCCTACATTATTAATGCGCGAACCAGCCAAGTACAGCTCCGGCTGATTTAGCAATGCATTTCCCAGCGTGCCGGTAAATAATTCGATCGAGCGTTTGTAGGTGGCGCTGCTCGGGTTTGTTGTGAATTATGCAGAAATTGCAATCCTGATGAGTTTTGAAGGCGAATTAATTAAAGCGGGCGAGATTCGTTATGTTACGCCCGACTACTGAGGTGAATCATTGAAAACTTGTATAGTCGAATGCGAAGGAATACGCGGGGCGGTATGATCAATGCGATATATTGCGCCTTTTAGAAAATAATAGACTTGGCGACTTGAAGGAGTTGTTATTTTATGCAAATCGATTAGAAAAATGAACTCTTTATAACTGATGCAGTTTCTACTTTTTTGTAGCTCAGAATCTACTAGAAATTAGAAAATTAGGCATGTAACTGTATCTGACTACAAATATATAATTGCAACGAAATTTATATGGAAGCACTATAAGATCAGAGATGCCAACCTGTGCAAATGATTGTTACGGACAATATAAAAAATAATTATGGACAACCCAACTTTTTTACCGGTATTTTTTGCATAATATTTAGGTGTCTCAAAAAACAAAAAGTGAACAATATTCAATGTTGCCATTCATACATCGCAACAGAAATGATATTTACGTTAGTTTAGCGCACTTATCTGCCTTAGGGAAACAGGAAATTTCGGATGTGTTAGGTAAAAATTCTTGAAACACATACTACCTCATTTTTCATTCAGAGCGTTTTGTTTAATATTTTTAATTTGCGCCCATTGAAAAAGAAAGGTTGCTTTAATTTTAAAAATATAACCAAAATTAGGATATATGAGATAAACATATTTTTTAAATCAGCGGTACTCAACCTAAAGTCCATACCGAGTCCCTGAGGATATGCGAGATCTTTCAAAGAGATACGATATTAAGGATACATAACAAAAAATAGCGAAGCAAAATTTAATACTTATCTTACCCATGAAATATACGTAAATCATATAATTAGGAATTACATATGTATTTGTATACTCTACCAATAATAACCGTGTTTGTTAACTTTAAAATATAACAGAGGACACGAATTTCGTAAAAAATATTTAGTCGGGACACCGACTAAAAAGGTTGAATACCACTGCTTTAAACCTCTGGAAATTTCTTAGAATTTTTACGGACCTTCCGGACACCTACAATTTTTACTCTTTTTTACGGACGGTTGGCAACCCTGTATTAGTTTCATCTTATATCAGCAGTTTCAGCCGGCCATCTAAACCAGCGATTCTCAACCATTTGTCGTACACATGAGGGTCGATGCTCACGTGCGTGGCATACTGCACACTACAATCAGTTGAACTAAAAAAGGAGCAGTAGGATATACTACTGCTCCTTTTATGGGAAGAGTTTAAGCCTTAAAACTGTTTTTGTTGTTAAAACTGACGTAAAAGAAATACAAAATCTTTTTAACAAAATTTAATTTATGTTTTACAAGCCGTTGTTAAAATTTTCAGCGAATCACCTCCCTGCTCTTTGCTACACACCATTGGGTCGTGACACACCGGCTGAGAACCGCTGATTTGAACAACAATCATAATATTATTCGGAATTTTTTCTAGCTATGAAAATGTACCCGAATACCAGAAAACGGAGCATTTAACGAGTCACATTAATTCGGAAATGCTTCAGTTTATTCTCAATGTGCATTACCGAACGCGTATAACAATGGCTAGATAAGTTGAATTTGCCAGTTGCTGCTGTGGTAAGTACATCGTACTAACAGCAAGTGTTTTCTTCGAGCCATGCATAGCGGATTTAAAGCTCAACTAAAATTATTTTTACTAATCCCGGAGAATTAAAAAAAAGATACGAAATCCCACCAGCTCTTGAGAAATTATCCAAAGAATATACGTTCTTGCAATGCAGAATAAAATTTATTCGCTGAAATGAGAAATAAGTGCGCGTTAGCCATTATTCTCTCCGTGCAAGTGCCTGCGACACAAAATCTACTCAACGCACAGGTTGAAATACTTGGATTTATTCATGACTCTATAGGAACGGCCGCATAACTATGACCCTTTGACCTATATCCCCAAAGAGGATTGTAAACCCATTATTTAAATGCTGTGTTTGATGAGCACGCGATCCCTTGGTGTATCATAGCTATACATTATAACATTTCGCTGTGTTTGAGCGTTGAATGTTTGCAGAACGTCGCGCCAAATGGACGGCGGAAATATCACGCATCGATTTGAGATAAATTCCCCTGACAGGGGTGACGCCTTGAAGGAGTCATTCTATTTAGTTATACAGTTTTACATCCGTAATGCATCATGTGTCAAATTGTCATTAAAATTTAAAATAGATATTATGAAAGCAGCTTTTTAAGTAGATATAAAATATAATCCACGATAAGCTACCTTTGGTAATGTGCAGGATTGAATAGGCAAACACACTGTAAAAAAATAAATGAAATTTTCTATGCTATATAAAATACATTAGTAAAATTAATTTAGAAATATATGCATATATTCGCATAGACTGTCAATTTTACTTCACTCTATTTTCATATAGACTATTTCACCAATCAAATTAATCCGTTATAGCTAAATTACTAGTCATTATTCCATAATATAGTTTTCCCAAAATTTTTGTTGAGAATTTGATACTGTAAACCATTAATTCATTTTTAATAAATTTATAAAATAAAATAGCCCATTTCTGATAATTTGAGGAAGTGATTTAATAAATTCAATCCCAAAAATTCTTTTATGAGTGGCGAATGCAAGTTTTTTTTACATCCTTTATGTTTTGTTTCCCTTTTTCGTGAAAATTGAATGCCTGTTAAAGAGATGAAATTAGTTTATAAACTACAAGTTTGGTAGCAGTTAACCGACAACATTTCCTAAAAAAACTCATAAAATTAACTTTGCGTCCCTCTCAATTTTCTCGGTAGTTTTTATTTTTCTTATTTATGAGCATTGCAATTTCACGTGTCGGTTTAATTATAATCGAGCACGTCGGTTTAATTGTTGCCCTCAGGCACTCGAAGGACACAAATTTATTAACTTAAGGAATTTTAATACCGCTAATAATTACTTTTAATGCGAACGAAGCATTCATGCGGAACACCACCCATTAAAATACAAGAATAGAGAGGCTTACGTGGTACAGTATGTTCGTATAGTGGTGGCAGTGCGCAGAAGACACTCTCACGGAAGGACGAGTCCATCCTTGAGGCGGGACCGCCTATAGAGGAGGCCATGTTTAGCCGTGGGCAAAAGCTGCGCGACCTATTCTCCGAACTATTATTCCGAACCCAAAATGTGCTACTGCGCATGGCTATGACGTCGACATTCCCCTTAAAGGTTCCCCGCCCAAGTCTTACCCTTCCCCTCTCACGCGTCGCCGACTGCCACCACTAAACGAACGAGCAATAACATCAATCTACAGGAAGCAGTTCCCCGTGCTACTTTGCGCCTATGCTTCAATATGCGACCATGCGAGGAACGATCGCTTTGTTCATACCAGGGTTCACCTTACTATGGTCCGAGGTTCATATCCGGACCACGCAGTGATTTCATCCGATCCTGAGACATGCATATTGGTGCATTTGCCAGCAGGAGTGCCATTAGATATGACTAATGAAATCTATAAGTTATTTTTCGAGTGGGTGGACACACTTTTATTACATATCCGAATGACACATTACACGATCAAAAATTCTCATAAACAGGTCTTTAAATTTGCTTATGTGGCACGCACAGTGATATTTAAAGCCTCATGTGGCCATTTTACTAAAACGTTTGGTAGCCTCTGATTTATACCATAGATTAAATTTGTATTGACGCTCATACAAGCGATCTATCTGCAGCTTTGCAAACATACGTTTCATAACATGGGCTTACTAATACACGATGGATTTTATATTCAGAACATATATTTTCTAAGCACGAGCGAGAAAATGAGCAATCGTTGAACTAACATGAGCAAACACGAATGGCGACGAACGCCATTAAAAAGGGAACGAAAGGAAAGTGCTGAGCGTAATCGAGCATCAAGAAGTATGAGCGAGCAGCGATAAACAAAATGATGATATGATGATGAATGTCTCCTTTATGACGAATGTTTGCGAACCCCCATCAATATGTAAAAGGAAGTAACTCTAAGTATCTAAAGCATACATTTGTGTGTGTATATATATATATATATATATATACATATATATACACACACACAGACACTCGTAGCGATAGGGAGAATTCTTCCGCAGCCCTTGATCATGAAAACTTTTCAAAATTCTTATCTCCATTTTGCTCCCTGCTGCCACCATGAACTTCAAACCATCTTCTGTGAAGCGCTAAAGCTCCTTCGACTTATTTTCATCCCAACACACCACCTCTTCTTTTTATGTACCTCATTTGGAATCTCTCTTTCTCGCCCCGAGGCTTTGGATTCCTCCCCCACTTCCCATCCCTTACCATTTATTTCATATCTTCCTCCCCTTCCTCCCCTCCGCCTCCTCCATCCCTCCACCACGCCTTTATACACTTGAGCCTTCCTAAAGACCATCCTCTAATTGCGTCTCCCACGCGAGGTGAGGAATTTAAAAAAATCATGAAAAAATCACTAATAATAAAAAAAGAGAGTCACTTCTGTTTCCAGAGAGAATAAACCTCTTTGGGACAGGAAAAAATATCTCCACCCTGCACACTCAATTAACTTCCCCAGGATGCCACGTTATTTGGTGAAATAAAAATACGCGCAAACACACAGTCACTCCTAACATACATACATAACCATACGTACAAGCTCCTGCGTTTTCCACAAAGTGACACTTTTAATTACGTTAAAATTTCACACATATATATATATATTATATATATATATATATATATATATATATATATATATATATATATATATATATAATATATATAATATATTCTGGGGCGTCTCTTTATTTTATTTCATCTGCATTCGCACGGGTCGGCCGGCGCCTTTGAAATGTTCTTTCTCCCCACAGCCACACATTCACCCCCTCCACTCCCTCCCTCACAATCATCCTTCCGCACACACTCCATCCCACCCTTCTCTCTCCAGTTACCTTTTTCTGGCCTCCTTTCCTTTCCCTCTCTCCCGCGTGAATAAAAAAACCTATACGTTTTACGCGGGTAGAGCCACCGTGGAGGATGTGGAAGAGAGATGGAGAGAGAGAAAAAAAGCATGCCGAATAGGAGTCGTTTTTTATTGAGAGATGAAAGAGAGAAAAAAGTCATTTATCGCCTTCGGGGCTCAAGCCGAGGGAAATGAAAATTAACCGACGCGTTCTTTTCATCACTTTTCCTCCCACTTAGCTATTTTATCCTTTCGGAAAATTGAGAAGGCGAGGAAACACACACACACACACTTATAAACCTATCCTTTGCGATACGCGGATAGGCAGCGACCACAGGGATCACTTCGTCGTTATTTAATTTTTCAATTCCTCGACGACTTAAGTCGTTATTACGCTATCTAGGAGAAAAAATGTTTTAATTTTTGCGATTCGCGGGCGATATTTGGCTTTGAAACGCTCGCGTAGACGTGAAACGTTAGATAATAAACCTTCCGCGGAACAAATTTCCATCAAGCAAAAACTTTTTTCAATGCGAAAGTTTCATAAATACGATCATTTTATGTTTAGAAATCGATTTGAAATGAAACTGTGTCCGATGTGGAATTGTAAAATCTAACCATAACACAACAAATTTTAGACAATATAGTAAGGGCGTCAGCAATATGCCGTGTATATATATATATATTTGGAAACAAAGCAAAGACCGTGGATATAGAATGGGAAGAATTTAAAACCAGTATCAAGGATACCTTGGTTAAAGAGATTGGAAAACGAGAAGAATAGCAGAAAACCATGGAAATGCCGGAGGAAATGGATGAGAGACTAAAATGGAAAAACGTTAACAGTGAAGAAGGTAGAGCCAACTATAGACGTATAAACAATGACTTGAGAAGGGTAAGAGATAAAACTAGAGAAAATTGGATAAAAGATAAATGTGATGAAATACAACAAATGGAGAAGTTAGGACGGTACGATATGATGTACGCTAGGGCACTGGAATTAGAAGATAAGAAGTCGAATGGAATTAGTGGTAAAGGAATTATGAATACGGATGGGAAGATAGTCTCAGAAACAAAGGATGTAGCACAGGTATGGGAAGAATACATTAAGGAATTATACAGCAAACAGGCAGGAGCGGCAAAAATAGAACTGGAAAATGAGGAAAACATTGAAGAAGACAACTTAGGACCAAGTATTATGAAGAGCAAAGTAGAAAAAGCGATAGTGGAACTAAAGAAAGGGAAATCCCACAGGCAGCGATGGAATACCAGCTGAGGTACTTGAAATCATGGAATCAGAAGGACTAAAAGCGATCACGAAATTAATTAATAATATTTACGACACGGGAGAGTGGCCTCATGATTTTCTAGAAGTAACAATGATCCCTCTAAAAAATAAGCCAAATACAATGCAGTGTAAAGAATACAGAACGATAAGCCTTCTGTCACACACTTCGAAGACCATCACGAGGATTCTTAATAAAAGGCTGGAGAAAAATGCAGAAGAAATGCTAGGGGAGGATCAATTCGGTTTGTTAAATATACTAGGATTAACAGGTAGTAAATAGGGTATGGAAATAAATACAGAAAAATCCAAGGTCATTTGAATATTGGGCAAAAAAGAGAATCTGAACCTTTAGATCAAGTTTTAATCTATAAATACCTTGGGAGCATCATAACAAGAGAAGCAAAATGTACGGATGAGATCAGAACTAGAATAGGAAAAGCAAAAGCGGCTTTCGGAAGAAAGAAACACCTACTTACGGGGAATATAAGGGAAGATATCCGCAACAAGTTCATAAAATGCTATGTATAGAGGGAGTATAGCTTTGTACGGGGCAGAAACATGGACGCTAAGGAAAAATGACTTCAAATACTTTGAAAGCTTTAAATTGTGGACTTGGAGAAGAATGTTGAAGATAAAATGGACAGATAGGATGAAAAACGATGAAGTGCTACGAAGAGTAGGAAAGAAGCCAATGATTATACAGACTATTAGAAAGAGAGAAGAGAGAGTATGATTAAAGACGTGTTAGAAGAAAAACTAGATGGAAAAAGGGAAAGAGGTAGGAAAATGTTTCAGCTGATAGACATTTTGAAAGGGAAAGAGTTATCAAGTTATCAAGATATGAAGATGACAACGGAAAATAGGTGTATATATAGAACCAGGTTTAACCATGAATAATCACGGACCTGTCTACGGACAGACTACCTATGATATATATATATATATATATATATATATATATATCATACACTCTCTCCTTATTGGCTATCCACCCTTCCTACTCCCCGCCTCCTCCGATCATCAACCTCCCCACATCACCCTGTCATTCCCCGCTAAGTGTGTCACTCTCATTTACTCTACTGCTGAAGAAGGGCATAGGCCCGATAAGCTTGCGCGTTTTTTGTTTTTGTGTTCGTGTGTTCAACGTGTCTCTTCGACGCCCCCAGCAACCTGCCAACTTGGTCTCCAACTTGGTAAGTGTCCGCTGGGCTTCCTTCAACACCTTGTTGCCACCCTCATCACTACGTTTTCATTTCCTTAAGTCTATATATATACATATATATATATACATATATATATATATATACATATATATATATATATATATATACTATATATTAGGAGTTGCTAGGACCTTATTTGATAATATGTTGGTGACTAATACTACAGCCGAATCTTTGTTATTTGTTTTGACCGAATAAAAATTCTATAGCAATAAAAAACAATTTATGAACATCGACCGTCGGGCAGTGAAAATTTGTCTTATTGAATAACTAAATACGAATGTAATAAAAAATGAACCTAGAAATAAAAATATAGAGAAATACTTATTGTGAGACAAAAAATTTAATTATTTCCAGTGCTTGGACAAAAGCGGGGCACAAAATTTTTTAATCATATTTACTCTCAGAAATAAACATTCAGTGTTGGTTATAACGAGGAGAAAAAAAATCGAGGCCAACGAACCCAATCGGTTAGACTCTCCTTAATGGATGATTGAAATGGCATTCAATTGATATAAATTAGCCACAAAAATGTTTAAATATGATAATACGTTTTCAAATAATTCGATTTAATGGTATAACATTATGAACCGTACATTTCAAAGAAAAGCGAACCTCGCAATCATACAAATTGCTCAATGCATTGGAGATAACTTAAGTGCGTAAGCTCTTTCAGTAATTGAATTTGCTCGCCTCTCATGTTTCTGTCGAGTGGGTTTGTATAATTAGCCAGTTTTTAAACGGAAATGCTTTCCTAGGATAGATACCAGTATACGATTTTAATAATGTATGATGGAATACGAAATCCAATTTCAATACTCTCTACGGTGAATGCCAAGCTATACAAATTAAATCCATCGGCTGAAATAAAACTATCTTTATTGCATGAGAACAAGATGCTGCGGTTTTGTAATTTTATGCATGGATGGATTTCCAAGTGCAAGCCGCCACTCCTCATTTAACTTATTCAATTATGACGGTAACCCGCATATTCCGTTATTTTTCTTTATACATTTTTCAGAATGTGCCAACTTCGATTTTTTAAAAATTGTCAGGCGAGGAGTTTCAACGTTATGAACAGGAAACAATTTAGAGTGCTCAACGGGTATTTTGGATTTTTAGAAATATCTGTCGTTGAATTTTTGCATGGATAGCCAATGTATTACTTGATCAATGGTAAAAATGTACGTATATTTTGATAAAATATTTTTTGAAACATTTTAACTCTCAACATCGTGTATATTTATAATCATTAAGTGTGCATTTTTTAAAAATTCGTATGAATTACTTGATAGTTTAGAAGTTTATGGAGTATATCAGCTAGCTAATTTAATATGTACTGAATTTCGTAGTCATATCGCTCATCCCAATTAAATTCTGTTTCCGAAAAAAATTGCTCCAAATCTAATAAAAATATTAACTATTAACTTTCCCTTGTAATAAGAAATATTATTATTTAATTAATAAGTCTTTTGACGTGTATAATTTTAACAAATGAAATGTAAGAACGATGTCTTTTTTGGAAATTGCATTCCAAAATAAAGAAGAAGAATCCTTTGGACTGAGATCTATCCTCAAAATCAGAAAAAACTGCAATGGCAACACTGTAATTTTTCCGGATATTTATATCACGACCAGAACGTTATTCGAAAAATAGAAAATGCTCTTCTATCCCTTCCTGTTAGCCGTTCGAGTGATTTTCAGAACTTTAAACATCATCTTCACCGTAGTCTCCGTTCTCATTTATTTTTCACACCCCACTTCTATAAACGCAACATATTCATTGAAACAACCGCTTTTGTTTAAAAAAAAACACCGGTCCATATGAAAAATTTATTTATCTAGTCGCATGAAAAATTCTCCTCAGTATTGCCTTGATTAAGAATAAAACAAACAGCCTTATGATATGGATATCGCTTGATTTTGTAATATTGAGAATTAAAAATTTTTTTTCAAACCTCGTTAGCTTCCGAGTTATGCGTCTCCAGAGGTTTCAATGCAACTTTCACTCGTAGTCATAGCGATTCTCACTTTAAACAATGACGTGAGGCTTTGTTTCTATCGTAAATCTGTTTTTAAAATCTAGCTTTCCTGCGGTGGACATTTTTTAATTCCAGTTTGATCTCCATCTCTTTCGGCTCCAATGCCTTTGATTCGTATTCAACCTGCGGCTTAATCGCATTTCTCTCCTTTTTCGGTCCTAAGTCATAATGTGAGATAAGTAAACCGGCACAATCCCCGCGATCGGCCGTCGTCTTTCTACGCATGCGCAAGGAAAAAGGCATTTGAGTTCGGGCCCGAAGGCGTGTGCGTGCTCGAAATCATGGCGGACGGCAGTAGGTACTAATGGGCCTTCCACTGGTCAGAGACGTTTGGATCTCTGCAATCGCATTGGGACGGACAGCGTGACTGCTTTTTCCTTGAATGAAAACGCGAAGGTTACGAGCAGCTGGAAGGATATGGGGGAGCCAGGATGAGGGTAAATTTGTCCGGAGTCTCTCTCCAGGGGGTGAGTCGGGTCTAGGGAGTCCAGATTGGTTAGGGCAGCGTGGGCGTGAAGTAGAGAGGGGGCCGTGAAAGGGAGTCCTGCGTAGGGGGACGTTTGCTTCGTTGTTTAGGTATATGAGAGAGTAAGGAAGGGATGAAGGAAAGGAGAGAGTGGGAAGGATGCTTGGAAGGGTATTTCTCCGGGGCTGCCCTTGTATTGGAGGGGAAATGGAGGAACTATTTTCCTCCTCACCGTTTCATCTCTCTCTCTCTTTCTCCCTCTTCTTTCCCCTGATATTTCTCTCATTTTTCAATTCTTATTCAGAATCCCTTACTCCTCCATTATTTTATAGTCGTTTTTGTTCAAATTGCTTCTCTCTTGTACATTTGCGATTCTCTTAACCACTCTCCTTTTATTGAGTCAACAGATTTTATTTCCTGCATTTTCCTTCCTTTTCTGACTTTATCTTTGCTCTTATCGTGAAAAACATTTTGTTGCAAAGGGGATGAATATTTACTATTCCTTCAATCTACTGCTACACAACTATCATGGGCGAACAAAATATTATGAGTATTTTAAGAGATTTAGTTCAAATTGCCTCTCTATACAGAGAAAATCAGTATCACTCATACATTATATAGATAGCTTCATTAATATTATTCCTAGGTTTGAGTTTTAGTATATACGTGGATTTTGCTATTTGTCCCTTATTCGATCTAACGTCGGCTTTCCCTTTCTGTTGTTCTACCTTTTTGAAATGCTCTTCTTTCTGAAACTTCTCGTTTTCTATACATTTATTACTCTTTTCCTGAAGGATTCTATAACAATTCACCAGCTTTATCGGCTAATTCTCATCATACTTCTTGACTTCTCTCTATCCATCAATGCGTTTAGCTCTTAATACTCTCAGCGTTCATAATAATCCTCGCTTTATATTTCCACCTATTCTCCTTCCTATTTTTCATCGTTCTATATTTCCCTTTGCATTTTATCTGTCTCTACATTCATACCTCATTACCCGAGTCTCTCATTCTCCCATTTTATGACTCTTTTCCCCCATTCTCTCCCTTCCCGTTCTCCATTGCCGCTCTCCCTTCCCGCTCTCCCTTCCGGCTCTCCCCTCTCACTCTCCTAAGTGAAGTCATGCAAAGGGATCAATGAGACGGAATGGAAAAAGAGAGCAAAGATATAAGGGAATCAAATTACTTCTCGAGAACCCCAGGAGGGAGGCCGTGGGGACAGATTCAATGGTGTCCAAATAAGGGATGGGAAGTTATTTGGCGCCACAGATTGGCATGGCAACAGACACCCCTTTTTGGGCAGCACGCAACGGTGGGAGTATTCCTTCTAAGTGGTGGGCCAGGGGAGCTTCTGTTGCCATGCGATCCCGCACGCACAGGAACATTATCCTATTTTAAAGATCATTCTTTTCGAAATTTGGAATATTTGAAACTTTTGTGTCGGCTTACGGTTTAGTTAAATTACATATGGTAAAAAATGAAAAAAAAAACAATAAAGCGGAAAGAAAGTTTTAATTCACTTTAACAGATGAACTAATGATAAAATATTAAAGTTTCGGAAATTGAAACAGACAAATAAATATAAATGATTCGGAGAATTTAATTTTTTGACGGGGAATAACAATAGATATAATTAATCAATAATATGAAACCAAAATGCAAAATTATATTTTCAGAGATATAACTTGTCTGTTTAAGAAAACAAATCAACGCGGTATCATATAAAGTCGGCTGAATTGGTTAAGCTGCATTGATTTATTTAATAAAACGTTTTAAAATCATTTGGAAAATAATTGCATTTACCGAACAGCTGATTCTACGCAGTGCCAATTTAAGTGTCAACACTTAAATAATGCCAATAAATTCTTTAGCTTCTTATATCTGAGATAAGAACTCATACGTAGCCTGTGCACGTTTATTAAGCATCATTATAATGACATATGACAATATGACGTCAAATTTCAAAACTTGACTTTTAAAAAACGACTCGAAACTCTTGTGATACGGGATACGAAACGTAGTGTGGAAAACTGGACTGGATTCCCATTAAAATTCGCGAACCCGCATCGAATGATTTTACTCGCCAGCGGATTAAGAGGAAAAAACTCTATTTTTCCCGAATGGAAAGCGATGTTATCCTTGGGCATTTGCATGTTTTAGTTTTCGCGAACATCATTTCTAACGCGATAAAAAGTAGCGAATCCGAATGTACCGCGTCCGAGGATAAATGGGCGCGTGCACGCGTGCGTTTATGGCGGGTGTACGGCGCGTGCAGCATATCGAAGCCGGCTCTCTCTCTCTCGTGATCACGTGACCTACTCTCCCATTTATCGCATGTTTTAATTAACGAAGTGAATCGATAGCGTTGGAACGAACGAAGCTCGAATGTTTTTTTATTTTTCCGCTGGAAATCCGACTTTTGAAAACATCAGCTAAACCATCGGGAGGAGATTTTGATTGAAAGCGTCAGATATAGCGTGAAAAATGTTTAAAAAAAGGATTGCGCCATTTGAAACTGCAACTGTCTTGGTGCATTTTAAAATTAATACGTTAATCATTCGTCCATTGTTAATTATCGCTCTCTGAAGATGAAAGGGATAATCGAACGCGAATCGACGAGCAAAAATTTATTTTTCTTCTCTTTGACGTTTGTGCTGCGATTTTCATGTTTTGGCAGTATGTTATTCCATTTTATTAATTAACTTGAAATCATAGGCGATCATAATGCCATTCGAGCGTGAAATTTAAAGCGAGGATATACATACTTATATTGCTGGCATCGCATGAGTTTTTAGTTAGCTACCGCGTTAGCCATTTTAACTATAACAACACATGCATTCGGTTAGATGGGTGCATAAAATGTTCCTATATAATGCATACGAGGTGCGAGCCGAAAGTTCGTAAAAGCTCGCATATCAATTAAGTGACGGTTTCCACGATTTGATCTTCCAAAATAAAATCTTTCGTCTTTCACCTTACGAGACAAATAGAAGATTTAAAAAAAACTGTAGTTATCCAAAGGATTAATACTGTTACAGATTGATGATCATTTGCCTTGGGCCTCTTTCGAGTTTCTCATCGTTTTATAGAAAGGAATCATTTTTCCTCAATTTTCAACGGAAGGGGCCAAACGGAATCCGCGTATTAATTGGTCATCCGGGAATAGGTGCTCCGTGCGCTTTTGGATGCGGAAGCGAAAAAGGTGAAGGACTAACCAATCAAGCGAGTGTTATATTACTTCCTTCCTCTCCCGAGAGGAATGATTAAATACTTCTGATACCGCATCCATCCAATCCAATCCATCTTCCCATCCAATTCCAAGGGTCTTCCGACCGAACTGCGCTATTTTATTAAGTTCCGGCCGTTTATGTGTTGGGGTTGATGAGTCGGCCCGAATCACATCCGGGAGGAAAAACGTAATTATGGAACTTAAAAAAAAAACACTCAGAGTTTGTTTTCAACGATCATCAACTTAAAGAGCTTCGTTGATGATTTGATGCCGTTCTCAGCAAAAAACATTAAGAGCAAAAATTGGTAAACTGCGTTTGCCTTACAAGTGATGGGTTTAGCGTACTCAATAAATGTATTTCCGCCGTGCTTCTCACAAATGTTTACTATGTATCGAGTATTATTTTTTACGCAGCTAGTAATACGTAGAGAAAAGTGATTTTGCGTGACAACGGGGAGATTAAACTTTTAGATTTGACTGTTTATAATAAATAAAATTGTTGAAAAATGCACATATCATAACCGAATGTGGTATTTAAAACCATGCTGCATCAAATAGTCGATTTTTATCTCAGTATTTAACTTCCCCGTTTATACGTATATACGAGGATGCCGTACGATATATAAATAGCAATACTTGTTTGAATTGCTCGGAATCTCTCATGTTAACCGTCACGTCACCAAACATTGGACAGAAAACAGTCCAGAGTAGAGCGGGCATATTTTCGTTTCCACTCCAAGATTAATGAGCACCTAAGCGCACTGAGGAATGCTTCAATTCAAAATGAGAAGGAATGAGATAAGACCCGAAAGGTTCAAGGACCTTCGAATCGAGTCCTCATCCAAAATTCTTCGGGAGCGACGCGTGTTTATCCAGCCCTTAACTAGGAAGAAAGACGAAAACGTCGATCATAAAATATTGAGTAAAAATCGGATCTCTACCGTACGAGATAAGTGGGTCCCGCTGCCATTCAAACTTTTTAAGGGATGATTAATTAAGTCCACAATTTAGAGACCCCCTTCTTGAAAATTAAAACTAATAAAATCTCCGTCAAAGAATTTTAATAAACGACACCCACTCCTTCCTCGAAAATAAAATAAAATATATTCAGTCGGAAATGATTTTTCCAATCGGTGTTTCCTTTCCTTTTCATTCTTTTGCGCTATGCGAGGGTGGAATTGCTCAGAGAAAAAGAGCACGAGATAGAGATGGAGCATGAAAATAAAATAAAATTACTTCTAATTATTTCCGCTCTCTCTCTTATGGTCTTGAAGGGGGAGCGAGTGAGATTTGAACCTCTCTCTCCCACTCAATCTGCGTTCTTTGGCATAGCGGGGCTTCTCCACCGTTCCCCTTAATTTCCGTCCAATTCTTAGAACCTGTTTGCGTGCCTTTAAAGAAGGCCTTTTCCACGAGTCCCCTCCACCCTCTCATTCTCTCTCTCTCCTTCTTTCTCCACCTCCACACTGCATCTAATATCCATCTCCCTCCTTTATCTCTATCTCTCTCTCTGCGTCTCTAACTATATTTCATCTTTTTATTTCCCTCAATCCTCATCCTCCACTTTCATCCCTCTCTCCTTCTTCTTCCATCCTTCTCTCTCTCCACATCTTCTTTCCGATCTTCCGCATCCTAAATCTTGTAAGTTCTCTACCCACAAAACATCCTCTCCACTTCTCCCTTATGGCTCCCAGAAGAGAGCTTTCCTCCCATTAAACACACCATAAATCACCTTTAATCATTCTTATTTACATATTCCACTTTTTTCCCCCCCAAACTCTCCATCCTACCCTCTTTTAAATCCTCATTATAAAATTCCCTGATCGACAGTTCTCTTTTTTCTCCTCTTTTTTCCTGCAATTATTTTTAATCCTTCGGTCCGATTGTCCTCTATTATCAACCTCCTGGTCTTCTTCAATCAGTTCCCGCTTATTTCCTCAACCTTCCCTTGACTGATCGGGAGGAGCTCATATTAATCCTGTTTGTTGACGACGCCTTCTTCTCTGCCCCTTGATTTTCCCTTATTGGCTTTAATCGATGTGATTTTTCCTCCGAACACATCGAAAGACTACTTTGATTTTCCATTCATTTTTTCTCATTTTTCTTGTAAACCTTCTATATTCACTGGCTGAATGTAATTTAAATACTTCTCTTCGTCGTTTGCGTCATTTTCGTTTTCTCCTCTCTTCCTTCCTCATTTTTCTTCCATTTTATGAGAACTCTTCTCTTCCCTCAGTTTCCTCATTTTTTTCATAAGTCCCTCGCCTTCGGTTCCAAAATACCGTCCGTCAAAAGTTTAATAACTCGTCCCAATCCTCGATTCCGAACGCACTAATTGAAAAGGAGCGGTGGCGTTTAAAAATAATGACGCGCCATCAAAATGGTGTCTCAAATTGATTCCATCATTAAGTGATCCGATTAATCTAAGCTCCGTATTCATGAGCTTGTCAAGGAATATTGAAGAATATCGACCTGGCAGATTCCATTACTTTCTGTGGGTGCACTTTTCAAAGACTGAAATCGTTCGAGCGAAATGAATACAAAATATGTTTGAAGGATAAATAAAACATAGTGTCTCGAAATGTTGAAAATATTTCAAAGGAAAACATGAATTGTGTTCGATTATGTGTCTCTTTCGTTGAGTAGGAGGTCATGTTTTCAATTAAATGAGAAAATCATTGCAGATGACGTGGGCCCTACACCTTTCTTGCCTTGTTTTCAATATTTCAACTGAAAAGGTTAAAGTTCACCAATTGGTATAATGGGTTCGAAGTTTTTAAACAAAAGTTCTTAATTTTTTAATTTTTCCTGCCTATTTTCAGTTGAAAAACTGAAAATAAATGCCATACCTGCAAGTAACAGATTTCTCGTCGATTTCAATAAACAGAATATTGTAAAAAACGAAACTATACATAAAAAGAATCTAAGTCCATTAAACTTACGGAAAATTGATACAGATACATTTAACTCGTCGCCAAAAAAGATATAACATTGATGGGCACCAAAGTCACAAGACTATTGATTCAATGGTCTCAATTGGTTACTAAAAGAAAAGGTAAATTAGCTGGATAATGTAAAAATATTGATAAATTTATATCACCAAAAAATTAAGAGAATACACAAGCCAGGTGATTATTTATCTTTGTTTAATACTAAATTTTTGATATTGACATATTGATGTTTTACTGCTTATTCTACAAATGCATCCTAATGTAATTACATCAGAATGATGCATGATAATGAATATTCGAGGATTAGGTACATTTCTTTTAAATCATGTGATTTTCATTTCACAGTCACTAGATTATTTTTTAACACGATGTAGGAATTTCCAAAACCTCGGGTTTGGATGAAACAGCAACTATTGCAGGTAATTCATTGCGTAAAACCGTATCTTGTTCCAAAATTAATCCTTTTCTTCCATTTTAGATATAAAATGTTCCAACTTTAAGATGTTATACTACAAAAATGCACCTTGTCTAGTGGTCATCATAATTGTTCGTTTCTTTACAGTACTCAGATCCGTTTTCCTTTCTCTCTATCGAGGGGATTTATCATATAAGAGAAGCATTATTTTTCAATTTTATCATTCCCTCATTAACTGTTTTACGGTAGCAGTAATCTTTCCGGTGAAACGGCGCTTATTTCTGTTTTAAAATAAACTTCCATGTTAAATTAAATTCGTCAACTTTTTAGCCTAAATTCATGCCATACTATGACAGGGACAACAAGATGAAAAAGTACACTCCATAAATGGAATACACAGAGATTTCAAAGGCGTTCTTAATGGGAAATACGTATGAAACGGTATCGAAAGTTTGGGCGATTCTAGAATTTTTATCCCCGAGACTATAAGTCGTAGTTATATGGTCTAGAGAACTATCTTGTAGTAAATATTGTTCTTTATCCAAATAAATTTTTTAATCTATACCTCACCGATCATATAAGAGAACGGGCGAGTAATATATGGATTTTTAATTGCTGTTTGCTGAGAAAACCGTTTTTGCGATCGATGTAAACAAAATATGCGATGTTTTTCTTGGGATTTTCAAGAATTCCTATCTCCAAAACTATAACTCGTAATTACGTGCCCTCGCGGACTTTCTTGTAGTAAATGTTGTTCTCTATCCGAATAAAGTTTTTAATCTATACCTTACATATCATATAAGAGCTAGGGAGATACAAGTTGGGTATTTTATTGTTGTTTGCTGAAAGAACCGTCTTAGTGTTAGATGTAAACAAAATATGGGATGTTTTGCTCGAGATTTTCTTGAATATTTATCTCCGAAACTATAGGTAAGTCGTAATTATGTGGTCTCTGGGACGTGGCCTAGCGGACTTTCTTGTAGTAAATGTTGTCCTTTATCCGAATAAAGTTTTTAATCTATACCTTACAGATCATATTATAGCTAGGGAGATACAAGTTTGATATTTTATTGTTGCTTGACGGATACCATTTAACAAGATACGAGTATGAGTTTACTAAAGTAATTACGTAAAGTGGAAGTTCGAATTTACGGATTCATTTGAAAATCACAATTGGGCGATGCATTTCAATAATAATTACTCATACTTAATTAAATTAAAATCTGTCAAGAGGTTTAGGAGATGAAAGTTACAACAGACGGACAAACGGACCAGAAGTGCCCATAAGGTGTTCCGCTATTACCTCTTCGCTGGTAAAGAAAGCCTTAAAAGAAAGGAATGACTTCTGAGAGAGGAAAACCAAGAAAATAATCATATTTATTTATGAGATTACATTAGGGTTCTGCGAAGTTACGATATTCGAATCGTATTTAAATATTCGATTCGATATCGCAAAAAACGATTCGTAAATTTCGAATCGGCAGAAGATGTATCGACCAATGAAAGTTTGATATGTTCTTATTAAATTGTTGGTCTAATTTTAACCTTCATAGTGTAATACTCTAAATATAAGGTACTGGTGGGTGAAATTTTGTCATTTGAATCTTCCCCTCCGCCAAGGTACAAACAAACAGAGCGGTCGAAATATTGACCAGTGTCCATTTATGCCTTTTGCTTTAATGTGCAATGTAGTTGTAGTGGTGTTCTTTAATCATCTTTTTTAATAAGGGAAAGATAATACTAAAGATTATATGGTTGGACAATATGAGTTCTCTCGAGGTAAAACAATCCGGAGGTAAAATAGTCCCCCAATCGGATCTCCGGGCGGGGACTGCCTTGAGGAAAACATTTGTCGAAAGTAAATTACGAATAGGGACTTGGAACGTAAGAACTATGAGAAAGGAAAGGAAAGCTAGAGAACTTGAAAGAAGAAATGAGAAGAAATAGAGTTGACATTATAGGGCTAAGCGAAACTAGATGGGAGGGAGAAGGACAGTTCGACTCGGAAGAATTCACGGTAGTTTATTCTGGAGGAAATAGTGGGGAAAGGGGAGTAGCTCTGGTACTTAGGAAAGATATGATGAAAAGCGTGACAAAGATAATAGCAACGAACGATAGACTGATGGCAATAAAGCTAAAAGCAGTCCCAGTGGACATGCTGATAATCCAGGTATATATGCCAACGTCAGCTCATGACGATGAAGAAATAGATGAGATCTATGAGCAAATTAATGAAATTTACGAAGAAGACGGAAGAGGAAAGGTAAACTGCATAATAATGGGAGATTGGAACAGCATAGTCGGAGAAGGACAGGAAGAAAATGTTGTCGGGCAATACGGACTTGGGAAGAGAAATCGAGGAGGGGAGAAACTCGTAGAATTCTGCATCAATAATGACCTTGTAGTGACTAATACATGGTTCAAAAACCATAAACGAAGGTTATACACATGGAAAAGCCCAGGAGATAGAATGAGATGCCAAATAGATTACATCCTTGTAAAACAAAGATTCAGGAACAGCATAAAGAACGCCAAGGCATTGCAAGGAGCGGACATTGATTCAGATCACAGCCTTCTAATAGTTGACGTGAGTACAAAGCTCAAACAAATAAGAAAAACGAGAAGAGAAAGACAGACCTTGGACCTAGAAAAACTGAAAGAAAGGCAGGATGTAGTCAGCATGAAGTTGGAAGATAACCTAAGAAAGTTGGAAAACAGACCGAAGACCGTTGATATAGAATGGGATGAAATTAAAACCAGTATCAAGGATACCTTGGATAAAGAGATTGGAAAACAAGAGAAGAAAATCAGAAAACCATGGATCACGAAGGAAATGCTGGAGAAAATGAATGAGAGACGAAAATGGAAAAACGTTAACAGTGAAGAAGGTAGAGCCAACTATAGGCGTATAAACAATGAGTTGAGAAGGGTAACAGATAAAGCTAGAGAAAATTGGATAAAAGGAAAATGTGATGAAATAGAACAAATGGAGAAGTTAGGACGGTACGATATGATGTACGCTAGGGCACTGGAATTAGAAGATAAGAAGTCTAATGGAATTTGTGGTAAAGGAATTATGAACACGGATGGGAAGATAGTCTCAGAAACAAAGGATGTAGCACAGGTATGGGAAGAATACATTAAGGAATTATACGGCAAACAGGCAGGAGAGGGGAAAATAGAACTGGAAAATGAGAAAAACATTGAAGAAGACAACTTAGGACCAAGTATTATGGAGAGCGAAGTAGAAAAGGCGATAGTGGAACTAAAGAAGGGGAAAGCCACGGGCAGCGATGGAATACCGGCTGAGATACTTAAAGTCATAGGATCAGAAGGACTAAAAGCGATCACGAAATTAATTAATAAGATTTACGACACGGGAGAGTGGCCTCAGGATTTCCTAGAAGTAACAATGATCCCTCTAAAAAAGAAGCCAAAGGCAATGCAGTGTAAAGATTACAGAACTATAAGCCTTCTGTCACACACATCGAAGATCATAACGAGGATTCTTAATAAAAGGCTGGAGAAAAAGGCAGAAGAAATAATAGGGGAAGATCAATTCGGTTTCAGAAAAGGACGAGGAACTAGAGATGCTATAGGAGTAGTTAGAATCATATCAGAAAGGGCAATAGAATACAGTCAAGATATCTGCGCATGTTTCGTAGACTGGCAGAAGGCCTTTGATAGAGTAAATTGGGTAAAGTTGATGAAGATATTAAAGGATATAGGTGTAGACTGGAAAGACAGGAGACTGATTAGGAATCTATATGAGAATCAAGTTGTAAAGGTTAGGTTTGAGAATGTGGACACCTGCGGAATAAATATCGGTAGAGGAGTAATACAAGGCTGCTGCCTATCGCCAACCCTATTCAATATATATGGAGAAAGTCTAATGCAAGAAGCTTTAGAAGGCACAGGGGATTTCAAAATTGGAGGAAGGATTATAAGAACAGTAAAATACGCAGATGATCAAGTACTTCTAGCAAGAAAGGAAGAGGAACTACAAAAAATGATAAATAGACTAGTGATAACAGGTAGAAAATACGGTATGGAAATAAATACAGAAAAATCCAAGGTCATTCGAATATCGGGTAAAGAAGAGAATCTGAACATAACTATTGGGGGAAAGCCATTAGAACAAGTTTCAGAATATAAATACCTTGGAAGTATCATAACACGAGAGGCAAAATGTACGGATGAGATCAAAACTAGAATAGGAAAAGCAAAAGCGGCTTTCAGAAGAAAGAAACAACTACTTACAGGGAATATAAGGGAAGATACCCGCAAGAAGTTGATAAAATGCTACGTATGGAGTATAGCATTGTATGGGGCAGAAACATGGACGCTAAGGAAAAATGACATCAAATACTTGGAAAGCTTTGAAATGTGGACTTGGAGGAGAATGCTGAAGATAAAATGGACAGATAGGATGAAAAACGATGAAGTGCTACGAAGAATAGGAGAGAAGCGAATGATTATACAGACTATCAGAAAGAGGAAGGCTAACTGGGTTGGACATTACATGAGGAGAGAGAGTATGATTAAAGACGTGTTAGAAGGAAAACTAGATGGGAAAAGGGAAAGAGGTAGGAAAAGGTTTCAGCTGATAGACGATTTGAAAGGGAAGGAGAGTTATCAAGATATGAAGAGGACAGCGGAAAATAGGAGTATATGGAGAACCAGGTTTAACCATGAATAATCACGGACCTGTCTACGGACAGACTACCTATGATGATGAATACTAATAATAAGTTATCAATATTTATTGAGTGAAGTATCATTCACGTAAAAAATTAGCTGTAGGTTTTTTTTTTAACCTACGACACTGACAAATTTCTTTGATCTTGATATGTCGCCGCTGTGATCTCTCTCGGCCTGCTTAGACTTCAGTTACAATGTTGCCAGTTTAGTCTCAGTTATGCAACAATACTGGAAAATTAGGATAATTGGATGTTATTTTCTTATCAAACTAAATATTTAAAAAATCTACATAATATTTTTCGCCATTTCTTACTTAAATTTTGTATCTTAATTTTTTCAAATGACTGTATCTTTTTTTTATTCATATCAATTTCGGAATTCAGACCCTTCAACATGTCAGAAGTTCGATTTCATTTTGAAATAAGTGACAAGGTATTCAAGTGCAAATTGTTTTGTCAAATATTATCTTCGCAAGCCAGTGGAACAACTTCCCACTTACGGAGACATTTGAAAGGAATCATCAGTCGGTGCACAGTGAAACAAAAGAAACATGCGAAAAAGAAAGAATTGAAGCGGCAAGAAGAAGGATCATCGAATCCTAAAGCTAAAAAACAAACAACCATGACACATTTCTGAGAAAATAAATTGATTCGAAAACAAAAGAACAATATGACTAAGCAGTGTTATACTTAATTGCGACTGATGGAAGACCGTTCGAAGCTGCTGAAGCCGCTGGGTTCAAGAATTTGTGTCCAAAGTTAACGCGTGGAACTTACTGTCCCCCACATAAAACAACACTTTCACGACACCTTGATGCCCTCAAGAATAGTTAACACGAGAAACTCGTAAAGCATTTAACATCATAAACGCATAATTCACGACCATCCACCACCTTCGATCATTGGAAGGTTAGCAATGGAAGCAGTTATTTACATATACTACGTATAAAAGGCCTACTTATTCAATGGCAAGGCTGTGCCGCTTACCTTCTGCAGCATTCGATAAATGCAGCCATCGATGCTCAGCCATTGATAAAGAAGTTAATCAGCCATGTACACTCATTTCCAAAAGTAATCCAAAAATTTGGCGGCGTCGCTTTCACGGCAGACTGAATTTTAACTTCCTGTCTGCTTGAATGTTATGTAAGTCGGTGGATGTGATTCCTGACGTGACGCCACCTCAACCTTCAGGGTTTATTATTGTATAAAAGACGACGTATTCTTGCGTATCGAACGGAGTTAACAAAGAGTATTTCGCGTCCTGGGAGATCGTTTAAACGTACTATTATAATTCGCCATTGTTATTTAACAGTCATTCTTGCATCGTGATGATAGTGTAAGCAGACCAATGGAATTGTTTTTTATTGTCCAAGTGAGGGGTTTTTGGGGCAGGGCTGAAGCAAACTCGTTGCGTAATTTGTTCTAATAGTAGAAGTACGAGTGGATTTATGAATTTCGAATGGACGATTTCATCGGTTTCATCAAATTCCCCGGTTCGATAGTATTCGTTATATAACGGAAATTGCGAAAGTAAGGGGGCACAACTCTCAAAAAAAGTCGATAAAAAACAAAAGCTGGATAGCTAACTAAATAGTGATTAGAAATAAATTACTACAACCTAGAAATATTTAAATGTAAGAAAAGGGCCCGATTCGAGATTCGATTCTAGATTCGAATACTTTACGACGATTCGATTCTTTCCATAATTTGTATATAAAAAAACGGCCCGATCCGAGATTCGATTCTAGATTCGAATACTTTACGACGATTCGATTCGAGATTCGATTCTTTCCATAATTTGAGATTTGCAAGGCCCTAGTTTTAAATTTTACTTTTGTCGAAAAAATAATCTGCTGCCAGGACTCAAAGTAATAAAATGTTAAGTGTGTATCCCATATGCGGATAAAGAACATATTTTGAACGAAATAGATATTTTAGTCTCATCTGAATGAATGAATTCAAATTCCATTTAGATACATCTACATCTACATCTACATTATACCCTGCAAGTCACCTTTTTGGTGGATGGCAGGGGGTGCAGTGCACCAAGGGTCCATAGTTTTCCTACGTTATCTTTTCCTATTATGGTCTCTTATCGTCCTAGGGAAAAACGATCCTCTATATCGCTCCGTTCTGCAGTCAATCTCGCGAATCTTATCCTCACTGTCCTGCCTTCCGAAATACGTCGGGCTTCTGATAAGTCCTACTACCTCATTCGCTAGTCCCTCCGACATAAATTTTTCCAGTAGTTTAATTCTAGCCTGCAGCCTACGTTCCTCTAACGATGTCCATTTCAGATTTTCTATTAATGATGTTACGCTTTGTTTACTATCGTAATTCCTCTTTACAAATCTAGCTGCCCTGCGCTGAACCTTTTCTATCTCGTTAGTGAGTCCCTTTTCGTAAGGATCCCACACAGCTGAAGCATATTCGACCTGCGGTCGAACCAAGGATAAATAGCATAATTCTTTCACTTTTTCGGAGCTATTTCGAACTATTCTCCCTATAAAGGCCAGCTTTTTGTTAGCGGCACCTATCAATCGGCGAATGTGGGTGTCCCACGAGAGATCACGATGGATCGTGACTCCGAGGTATTTAATCGAGTCTGAAACTGGAATCTCTACTCCGTCCAACGAATAATTATTATTCAACGAGATATTCTTGGTTCTCCAGAAGTTGATGACGCAGCTTTTCTTTTGGTTTATCTCTAACTGCCATTCCTTACACCATGCAGAAATAGCTTCTAGGTCATTTTGGAGATACTGGTGGTCTTCCGGATTGCTTATTTCTCTATAGATGACGGTGTCGTCCGCGAAAAGCCTAATTTTACTTCTGACTACTGAGCTGATATCGTTTATATAAATTAGAAATAATAACGGACCAATTACACTACCCTGTGGAACGCCAGAGACAACCTCCACTAAGTTCGAAGATTTCCCATCTATAACAACCATCTGCTTCCTATGATTTAAAAATTCACGGATCCAACTAACGATTTTAGAATTTACGCCTAAGGTTTCTAATTTCGTTATTAACTTCCTGTGAGGTACCTTATCAAAGGCTTTCCTAAAATCTAAGAAGATGGCATCGACCTGCGTATTCTTTTCTCCGCTTCTCAGTAAACAATTAACAAAAAGACCGAGCTGAGTATCACATGACCTACCTTTCCTGAAGCCGTGTTGACAATCATCTAACAATAAATTACTATCAAGAAATCGCATTATGTTGCTAACGAGTATATGTTCGAGAATCTTACACGATATCGAAGTTAAAGAAATCGGCCTGTAATTTTCTGGGTTCTCCTTGTCTCCGCCCTTATGAATTGGGGTAACGTGCGCTAACCTCCAGTCGCTAGGGACCTCTGCGCGAGAAATGGATTTCTCGAAGATTATCCGAAGAAAAGGTGCTATTTCTTCTGCTAATTCTTTTAAAACGCGAGCAGGAATTTCTTCGGGGCCAGTGGCTTTGTTATGTCTGATGGAACTTAATTGCTTTGCTATTCCCACCTCAGAAAATACTATATCGTCCATCAGCCCTCCCCCCCTTATTGCGGGTGCAACATGTACGCAATGGTCGCTGACGGCTGTGAATGCTTTTACAAAATGACCGTTTAACAGGTTGGCTTTCTCTACGCTATCATGAATAACGTCACCCGAGTCATTACGCAGGGAAGGTATTGTAGGGCCTCTACCTTGGACCTCTCTCACATAGGACCAAAACGCTTTAGGGTCCTCCTTCAAATAATTATTTAATACCTTATTCCGGAAGTTAGTAAAAGCCTCGCGCATAGTAGTTCTCGCTTTAGCGCGGGATTCCTTATACGTCTTAACTTTAGTTGCTCTATATTCATCGGATGATGTAGACGGCATATTTTTTATTTTCGCGTGGCATATTCTCTGACGCCTAAGCGCACTCCTAACTTGCTTATTGTACCAACGTGGCTCTTTATTGTCGACCTTCGATTTAATTGGAATGTACTTATCGATACTCTCTAGCATTATATCCTTGAATAGTTTCCATGACGACTCAGCACCTGATCGTTCGGTCATATCACGGAAGCCAGGTAGTATTTCTCGTAGGCGCGACCTGAAGCTTGAAAAGTTTGCCCTAGCAAATATATAAAACTTTCTTTGAGGCTTGGGGTGCCTCTCGATTTTCAACTTACACTCTGCATCTACGGCCTGATGATCACTTATCCCATCTTCAATGGTGACTTTGTTTATTCTTTCTGGGACGTTAGTTGCTAATAAATCTAATATGTTTCCCGATCGCGTTGGCTTTCTGACTAATTGAAGGAGAGAGTGCTCGCAGAATGTTTCGATTAATGCCTCACAGGATTCGCGTTCTTTACCTCTAGATTCGAAACATAGATTTTCCCAATCAATTGAGTGTAAGTTAAAGTCACCACCGACTATAACGATACCATCTTGATTTATCAGTCTAAGCTTTGATAATTGTTTCTCGAGACTTAAAATACAATCTACACCAGCGTTAGGTGTCCTGTAAAACGAGCATATGAACACCTTTTTGGAGCCATCTTTACCTATGCGGCACCAAACACTCTCGATATCCTTGTCACTTACCGGTTGTATGTGATATATTCAAAAGCTTTATCATCAACCCACTATGTAATTTGCTTGGCTATTTGTCAAGTGTAATGCTCGACTGTGGCGCCGTTCTTAATGAGTCGTTATAAAAGAGCGGGAGAATAAATAACTATTTATGACTGATTGTAATGCTATTTTTGGCACACTTTCCGAATAGGTAGAAGATTGAAATTTGGTAGGAATATTTGATTCTTATAGTAAAAGCCATTTATAAAATATAATCCCCAAAAACGATCCGGGTTCGACTCTAAAAGATAATTTCTATTTCTCATAAGACAGCACGTAAAAATCAATTGTGTGACTTGCGGGCTTTCATTTTTTACTTTTTCCATATACTTAGTATAGGATAAATTATTGTATTCATGAAAAAATCGACTTCGAGATTTCAACGGAAATACACGTTTTGAGGTCCCCTGAACTCTTTTTGACCAATTTCTTGATTTTTCTTTGCGCATGTGATAGCATTTTTGTGAGTGCTCTAACTATTAATCAGGCCAACGCGAAGTTATATTTAACATTTTTATGAAAGTCAAAAGAACTGATTAGTTTTTGGTAAAAGTCAGTCAACCGGAAGTGGGTGTTTACTCTTGTCACTTATCCGTTATTTAGAAATATTTTCTTTAATATTTGATAAATGTAAAAATATATTTTTACAACCTTTGTTTGAAACGTGTTACCATATAATGCATTGTTTAAGAGATATATTATATTTTTATCTGCCACCACCACGCCACCTACCGACGACTATTGTTAACAATTGACGCTTAGTTACGACTTAGTAACAACACTCCTTTTTCTTTTCTTAATTGTTTGTTTGTAGCTATATCCAATATCAGAAGGCTATGGTTTGAGTTTATTTCTGTTATTTGTCAAGTCTAAAATTTTCTCGGTTTCTCAAAATATTTATTATCATTTAACCTATTTGGAACTTTTAGAAATATTATAGGTATGGAGAAAGTCATGTGGTGGCCACATCAGATATTTTGTTCATTAAAATGAGAAAAATTGACCCTCGATCTTAAGTGAACAATGTTCTTATCGTCAATTGTCTCCATCCGTTCGCAAACGCTCGAATTAAACATTTTAAATGATTTATTTTGACAAAGCCTAGCGATTTCCTGAGGATTTTCCTTGACAAGCGTGCCATTGTGGAAATCGAGGCCACATTATTGCCTCAATTCTCTTTTGAGTAATATATGTATACGTAAATATATTCCTTTCCGTAATACTGGCGGGCTTTTATACTAGAAAGTTTTATAAATTCAGTGCCTAAATATGAGCGAATATTAACTGTTCCGTGGGAGTTTTGTTATGAAAAAGTTATCTTATACATCGACCATAAATTCTTAAAAAAATGTCACCTCCATACGAAAGAACAAAAAAGAACATCGAATATGCTGGCGACGTCAGCAGACATGCAAATAAAATCGCAAGTTTGCAACTGGCTGCAAACATTCGACTGCAGTCAACAGGGTGCCATAAACATGGAGAGGAGGAGCCTATAATTCAAAATCGTGACTGGGCGGCCTGGAAGCGGAGCATACGCCGTCGCGCGTTGACCCAAAAACTCAGACCCTTCGGCGTCGATCGCTCCGCAAACAGACGTGCGGCCTTTGAGTAACAGCTACGTTGTAGGAGATGTCACCTTATATATTTTTACGGCTCCAAGCCATAAATAAAAGACGTTTTTTCATAGTGCAGGTGGATTTTTCTGAAAAGAACGGCTTATCTACAGCTTGTGAAATTTTCATTGCGTGCGAAATGTTTATAGCTGAGATGGTTAATTTAATATTTCATGTTTAATTCTCTCAAGTCAAAAGTAACGCTCGTAAAACATATTGTTAATTCAGTGACCACTTTTTTTAATTTCAGCTTTAAATCCTACGCTACTGCGTTTTAGTAAGACATCAACAGTTCATTCAACAACATCATTAACTGGTGAAGTTTATGGAAGAATCCACATATTCCTTAGCCAAGCAGAGTCAAAATTTAACTATATTACTTAGCCGCATAGCGTACACTTAGTTGCGGTAATGCAACTCGGTATTTTACAATAGACAGAATGGCAAAACAATCTACTGCAGAAAGTAAAGGGACTCGGCAAATGTTTATGTCAGATGATGTAAAACTGATTTTGTCAAACTAATAACTGCATGTTTCAACATTTCCTAGTAATCGATTTCCGCATCATAAAACAGAGGCTGGAGACTTAAATAATAAATGTCTGTGCTTCAACAGTAATATGGAGGGCTTTTTTCTATAGTATCTTGATTGTCGTGGGAAAAGATGCGACTGAACAGCGTTTCAAATAGACAAAAAGAAACAGAAACGGACTAGGAATGATGCATTTGCTGCGTAATTCATTGAACACCAAAGGTCACAGAGAATTGATGATATAATAATGGAGCACAATTAATGACGATAACCATAGCAAACGAAACATGAAGAGCATCCCACAGCAAGACAGTACACAATGAGGCAGAATAAAGAGGATATTTCACATCTTGTTAAAAAGGATATTAAAAAATAAAGGGTGAATGAAGAGTATATGCATCAATGAAAATGCTCAAGTAGTAAAATACATAAAAATTTTATTTTGTTTTTATTCCAATGAAGCACCCAAGGTAATTGAATATCTGAAAAAAGTTTTTAAAACTTGCTACGCTTTAATTGTATAAGTGCATAATTTAATGTGCCAAAATTGAAAGAGTACCTCCAATAAAATATATACTAATGAAATATTCTTTTTTCAAACAAATAGACTGGGAAACTTATCCCGATAGAAATATAATAGAATATTATAAAAAAAACATTTTTTTAACAAAATAAATTCTATGAAATATTTGACTGAAAATTTTGAATGACGTAAAACAAAGTGAATGTATAGTCACTGAAAAATACGAAATGATATGAGATGTATTTAGGTAAACGATAATTTAGTAAAAAGCGAAGAAAAGAAATATACAAAAACGGTTACATTTGGAAAGCTGATAAAACGATGCATATGGCGCTATTTCAGATATCCTTATTATATATATATATATATATATATATATATATATATATATATATATATATATATATATATATATATATATATATATATATATTAGATTCGACACGAGTATATGCATTTGCTTAAAATGAGGATAAAGACAGATAATACCAATGAGAGGTCTAAAAATAGTTGCGAGAATGACAACCAAAGGAAATGAATATTAAATGGGTGATGAAAGCCAATACACTACATAAATAATGTATTGAAAATTACACAAATAAATTAAATAGCAATTCCGATGCCATATTTTTACCAACGCTTTTTCTGTGCATAAACTACATGTCGATATGCTCGTTTTCATAATACCCTTCCAGTCTACTTTTACCAAAAGTTTCTAGGTTTACTCTATTTTGGTTCAACAGCATACTCTTGAACGTCAAAGCACGTCGCAATGGAGGTTCACAACCATCAAAGCACCCGAAACATAGTGTACGATCTGTCCCGTGAAAGAGAACTGCGGAGAGAAAATTTTCTGGAACGGAAATAAAAAGTGGCGATCCCTAGCTTTGCATTAGATGCGGGTCGTCCTCGCGTGGGAGTCTCGGAAAATGACAAGAGAAATGCGGGACTGATAAAGATTCCTACTTGCTATTTTCTGTTGCAATAGAAACTTTTAATCAAGAGAGAAAGAGAGAGAGCTTGATTAGTATGCAGCTTGGGTGATGCATTGCGCAATTAATTTACCTTAAATTTGTCATCATAGGTAGTCTGTCCGTAAACAGGTCCGTGATTATTCTTGGTTAAACCTGGTTCTCCATATACTTATATTTTCCGCTGTCCTCTTCATATCTTGATAACTCTCTTTCCCTTTCAAATCGTCTATCAGCTGAAACCTTTTCCTACCTCTTTCCCTTTTCCCATCTAGTTTTCCTTCTAACACGTCTTTAATCATACTCTCTCTCCTCAGGTAATGTCCAACCCCGTTTGCCTTCCTCTTTCTAATAGTCTGTATAATCATTCGCTTCTCTCCTATTCTTCGTAGCACTTCATCGTTTTTCATCCTATATGTCCATTTTATCTTCAGCATTCTCCTCCAAGTCCACATTTCAAAGCTTTCCAAGTATTTGATGTCATTTTTCCTTAGCGTCCATGTTTCTGCCCCATACAATGCTATACTCCATACGTAGCATTTTATCAACTTCTTGCGGATATCTTCCCTTATATTCCCTGTAAGTAGTTGTTTCTTTCTCCTGAAAGCCGCTTTTGATTTTCCTATTCTAGTTTTGATCTCATCCGTACATTTTGCCTCTCGTGTTACGATACTTCCAAGGTATTTATATTCTGAAACTTGTTCTAATGGCTTTTCCCCAATAGTTATGTTCAGCTTCTCTTCTTTATCCGATATTCGAATGACCTTGGATTTTTCTGTATTTATTTCCATACCGAATTTTCTACCTGTTATCACTAGTCTATTTATCATTTTTTGTAGCTCCTCTTCCTTTCTTGCTAGAAGTACTTGATCATCTGCGTATTTCACTGTTCTTATAATCCTTCCTCCAATTTTGAAATCCCCTGTGCCTTCTAAAGCTTCTTGCATTAGACTTTCTCCATATATATTGAATAGGGTTGGCGATAGGCAGCATCCTTGTCTTACTCCTCTACCGATATTTATTCCGCAGGTGTCCACATTCTCAAACCTGACCTTTACAACTTGATTCTCATATAGATTCCTAATCAGTCTCCTGTCTTTCCAGTCTACACCTATATCATTTAATATCTTCATAAACTTTACCCAATTTACTCTATCAAAGGCCTTCTGCCAGTCTACGAAACATGCGCAGATATCCTGACTGTATTCAATTGCCCTTTCTGATATGATTCTAACTACTCCTATAGCATCTCTAGTTCCTCGTCCTTTTCTGAAACCGAATTCATCTTCCCCTATTATTTCTTCTGCCTTTTTCTCCAGCCTTTTATTAAGAATCCTCGTGATGATCTTCGATGTGTGTGACAGAAGGCTTATAGTTCTGTAATCTTTACGCTGCATTGCCTTTGGCTTCTTCTTTAGAGGGATCATTGTTACTTCTAGGAAATTCTGAGGCCACTCTCCCGTGTCGTAAATCTTATTAATTAATTTCGTGATCGCTTTTAGTCTTTCTGATCCTATGACTTTCAGTATCTCAGCCGGTATTCCATCGCTGCCCGTGGCTTTCCCCTTCTTTAGTTCCACTATTGCCTTTTCTACTTCGCTCTCCATAATACTTGGTCCTAAGTTGTCTTCTTCAATGTTTTCCTCATTTTCCAGTTCTATTTTTGCCGCTCCTGCCTGTTTGCTGTATAATTCCTTAATGTATTCTTCCCATACCTGTGCTACATCCTTTGTTTCTGAGACTATCTTCCCATCCGTATTCATAATTCCTTTACCACAAATTCCATTAGACTTCTTATCTTCTAATTCCAGTGCCCTAGCGTACATCATATCGTACCGTCCTAACTTCTCCATTTGCTCTATTTCATTACATTTTCCTTTTATCCAATTTTCTCTAGCTTTATCTGTTACCCTTCTCAACTCATTGTTTATACGCCTATAGTTGGCTCTACCTTCTTCACTGTTAACGTTTTTCCATTTTCGTCTCTCATTCATTTTCTCCAGCATTTCCTTCGTGATCCATGGTTTTCTGATTTTCTTCTCTTGTTTTCCAATCTCTTTATCCAAGGTATCCTTGATACTGGTTTTAATTTCATCCCATTCTATATCAACGGTCTTCGGTCTGTTTTCCAACTTTCTTAGGTTATCTTCCAACTTCATGCTGACTACATCCTGCCTTTCTTTCAGTTTTTCTAGGTCCAAGGTCTGTCTTTCTCTTCTCGTTTTTCTTATTTGTTTGAGCTTTGTACTCACGTCAAGTATTAGAAGGCTGTGATCTGAATCAATGTCTGCTCCTTGCAATGCCTTGGCGTTCTTTATGCTGTTCCTGAATCTTTGTTTTACAAGGATGTAATCTATTTGGCATCTCATTCTATCTCCTGGGCTTTTCCATGTGTATAACCTTCGTTTATGGTTTTTGAACCATGTATTAGTCACTACAAGGTCATTATTGATGCAGAATTCTACGAGTTTCTCCCCTCCTCGATTTCTCTTCCCAAGTCCGTATTGCCCGACAACATTTTCTTCCTGTCCTTCTCCGACTATGCTGTTCCAATCTCCCATTATTATGCAGTTTACCTTTCCTCTTCCGTCATCTTCGTAAATTTCATTAATTTGCTCATAGATCTCATCTATTTCTTCATCGTCATGAGCTGACGTTGGCATATATACCTGGATTATCAGCATGTCCACTGGGACTGCTTTTAGCTTTATTGCCATCAGTCTATCGTTCGTTGCTATTATCTTTGTCACGCTTTTCATCATATCATTCCTAAGTACCAGAGTTACTCCCCTTTCCCCACTATTTCCTCCAGAATAAACTACCGTGAATTCTTCCGAGTCGAACTGTCCTTCTCCCTCCCATCTAGTTTCGCTTAGCCCTATAATGTCAACTCTATTTCTTCTCATTTCTTCTTTCAAGTTCTGTAGCTTTCCTGCCTTTCTCATAGTTCTTACGTTCCAAGTCCCTATTCGTAATTTACTTTCGACAAATGTTTTCCTCAAGGCAGTCCCCGCCCGGAGATCCGATTGGGGGACTATTTTACCTCCGGATTGTTTTACCTCGAGAGAACTCATATTGTCCAACCATATAATCTTTACTAGGGATTGTAATGTGGTAGTTTCCCTCTTGCTTTCCACATCGCAGTACTGTAGCCGTTCAAATCGTCCTGATCACGCCTACAGCTGTATTGGATATAGACCCAACCAACATCATTTGTTTTCGGCTCTATACCATACTGACAGTACTGCTGCCTACTGCCAGGCACTGATGATAGTTTTTTTTAATAAAACCTCCATTCGAGGGGTTTGAACCCCCGAACTTTGCAATAGAAAGCCGACACGCTAACCACTACACCACCAGTGCATATAATTAAATTTGTATTATCATCGAAAATAAAATAAAATTGTTAAAAAAAAGGAATTTTGGAAAAGTTTGGGGTATGACTGAAAATGCAAATGAGAAAATAATCTCGACGAACGCCGAACATCAAATAAGAATCTTCATGCCGTCTTATTCCAACTCAATTTAAAGTGAGACAGAAAGGTTTTCCATAAACATTTTGTTAAATGCCATATCTTAACATATGAGCATGGAAATACATTTTCCAGAATTCCACTAACATACGTAATGGGATTAAAAGTTATAATCCTATTTGCGCGTTTGTAATGGATTAATCCCATAAAATTACACCGGAAAAAATCGCCTCAGATTAACCCAACTTCAAGAGAAACGAAATGCAATTAATAGTTTAGTCAGACAGATTGCTATCTCCTAGCAGTATTAGCTGAAAGGAATCGGAATTTGATATATTATGAACGTAAATGATGATCACAAATATCAATACACGTCTAATAGTATATATATGTATATTATATGCATAAGGATATAGAAAGATGACCGTGGCAACAAGGTGTTGGAGGAAGCCTAGTGGACACATACCAGAGTCTGGAGAGCCGCTGGGGGTGTCGAAGTAACACATAAAAACACGAAAAAACCCAAAACAAAAACGGATCGGACGGATGGAGTGAGAACTCAGAATTCAAAAGATTTTTGTACCAATTCTCAATATGGCATCATCTAATCATAAATAATTCCATTCCTATTATTGTCACATTTCTCCTATAATGGAAGTTGTTCTATAACAGTAATGCTTGCCAGGGTGTATGTATTTGAGTTTTATTCAGTTTATTTTCATTTATTAGCAATGCAAATTTAACATTTAAGAGTACATCAATCTATTTAATCCTAGCAATCCCAGGCTGGCCAGTAGTACTAGAATACCCAGCATGGGTCTGAGAGACACATAGTGAAATATTATTAAAATTATCACCTGTGAGCGGTTATTGGTGGATAAATTAGTTAAATGCACCTTGGTTGCCATAATCAGAATATTTTTAGGCGTTCTTTAACAGCGAAGCGTTAATAGCCGGACGCCATATGGGAACGTCTGATCCGTCCGTCCGTTGTAACTTTCATCACCTAAACCGCTGGACGGGTTTTAATTTAATTAACCCTTTAACTGCTATTCACGTCTAAAGTGGTAAGGTGAGAGACTTGATCACACTGCTATGCACGCCTTTAGACGTATCTTAGATTTTCTTGTAACTACCACATATGTTTTACATAAATAAATAATTATTAACTAATTAGTAAAATTAATGATTATACAATTATTTTTTGTTTTTCTTTAAAATTGACGAAAAAAGATACAAATATATTTGAAAAAAAAATTCATCAGTGGGGAGCATATTGTCTAAGCTTATAGCACCAGCAGCACAAAAAGGGAACTAACAACGTAGTAGTTAAAGGGTTAAGTATGAGTGATCTCTATTAAAATTTATCGCCCAATTGTAATTTTCAACTGAATCGGTCAATTAGAACTTCCACATTACATAATTACTTTTATAATAATAATATAATAATATCTCGTTAAATGGCATCCGTCAAGCAACAATGAAATATCAAACTTGAATCTACCTAGCTCTTATATGATCTGTAAGGAATAGATTAAAAAAATTATTCGGATAGAGAACAACATTTACTACAGCAAAATCTGCGAGGCCATGTAATTGCGAGTTATTGTTACGGAGATAAAAATTCGAGAAAAACCCTAGCAAAACATCGCATATTTTGCTTACATCGATGGCTAAGACGGATGTCTCAGCAAACAACAATTACATATCCATATATTTCTCTCCTATTCTCTTAAATGATATGCGAGGTATGGATTTGAAAATGTATTCGAATAGCGAACAACATTTACTACAAGATGGTCTACAGACCACATAGTGGAACTAAAGAAAGGGAAAGCTACAGGCAGCGATGGAATACCGGCTGAGGTACTTAAAGTCATGGCATCAGAAAGACTTAAAGCGATCACAAAGTTAATTAATAAGATTTACGACGCGAGAAAGTGGCCTCGGGATTTCCTAGATTTCTTACGTGAATCAAGTTGCAATGCAGTGTAAAGAATACAGAACGATAAGCCTTCTGTCACACACTTCGAAGACCATCACGAGGATTCTTAATAAAAGGCTGGAGAAAAAAGCAGAAGAAATGCTAGGGGAAGATCAATTCGGTTTCAGAAAAAGATGAGGAACTAGAGATGCTATAGGGGTAGTTAGAATCATATCAGAAAGGGCAATAGAGTGCAGACAAGCTATTTGCGTATGTTTCGTAGACTGGCAGAAGGCCTTTGATCGAGTAAATTGTGTAATGCTAATGATGATATTAAAGGATATAGGTGTAGACTGAAAATACAGGAGACTGAGCAGGAATCTATATGTGAATCAATTTGAAAAGGTCAGTTTGGAGAATGCGGACACCTGCGGAGTAAATATCGTTAGAGGAGTAAGTCAGAGCTGCTGCCTATAGCCGACTCTATTCAATATTTATGGAGAAAGTCTAATGCAAGAAGCGTTAGAAGGCACAGGAGAATTCAAAATTGGAGGAACGATTATAAGAACAGTAAAATACGCGAATGATCAAGTACTTCTAGCAAGAATGGAAGAGGAACTCAAGAGAATGTTAAATATATTAGGATTAACCGGTAGAAAATAGGGTATGGAAATAAATACAGAAAAATCCAAGGTCATTCGAATATCGGGCAAAGAAGAGAATCTTAACATAAATATCGGAGAAAAACCTTTAGATCAAGTTTCAATCTATAAATACCTAGGGAGCATCATAACACTTGAAGCAAAATGTACGGATGAGATCAGAACTAGAATAGGAAAATCAAAAGCGGCTTTCAGAAGAAAGAAACACCTACTTACGGGGAATATAAGGGAAGATATCCGTAACAAGTTCATAAAATGCTATGTATGGAGGGAGTATAGCTTTGTACGGGGCAGAAACATGGACGCTAAGGAAAAATGACATTAAATACTTTGAAAGCTTTAAATTGTGGAATTGGAGGAGAATGTTGAAGATAAAATGGACAGACAAGATGAAAAACGATGAAGAAGAAAGAAAGAAAGAAGCGAATGATTATACAGACTATTAGAAAGAGAGAAGAGAGAGTATGATTAAAGACGTGTTAGAAGGAAAACTAGATGGGAAAGGGAAAGAGATAGGAAAAGGTTACAGCTGATAGACAATTTGAAAGGGAAAGAGAGCTATCAAGAAATGAAGAGGACAGCGGAATATAGGAGTATATGGAGAACCAGGTTTGAACATAAATAATCACGGACCTGTCTATCGACAGACTACCTATGATGATGATGTCAGTATTATAAGGTGATGGGATGGGAAGGGGAGGGAGGATGGGTAAAGAGAGGTAGGGGGTGGGAAGGAATAGGAGGGGGGTGGTGTGGAGAAGAAGCGGGAACAGGAGAATGTGGAGGAAGTAACAAGGCTGTACCACTATGTCAGTATTATAACATATTAGAACAATAAAAATATCTCAAAATAATTTTTTCCATATGAAACATACGGGGGTCTATCATACCCATGCTGGGAATAATAGGTATACTGATTATTTTTAGTTTATAACTATATTATATTACTATTAGTATTATTATTCATATGTACGAAGATGTCAAAAATCTTTGGCATCCAGCGCTCATGCAAATTCAGGAAAACTGCAAACTGAAGTGCTCATGGGTCTCACAGACCCATGCTGGACTTTTTAGAGTTAAATATCCACAATGAAAAAAATAATTAATAAAAATACACAAGATTTTGAAACCCTATCTTGTTTTGAGAATATACCTTTCATATTATACAAATTTTCATAACTTTGGCGTCGCATATTCTAGGAAAGTTATTCTAATATTTTTAGGTCTTTAAAAGACTCAGTTTAAAAAACTGAGCTCACAGATAGTGTTTGTTATTTGAGTACTTAGTACTTAGGCTCAATATGTGATACGCCCTGCAGAGCGAGCGGATTGGTTTGCCAAACACCGAATATTATCTCCACAATCCACTCGCCTCATCCTTCCATAGAGAATTCATTCCCCCTCGGAGGGTTCTCTCCGCCCCTAAAGCACGATCGAAAGGAAAACCTCCGACCCCGTCCTGTCGACACAAACGGACACAGCGCGCAAAAACCCAAACCGCTCTCCAAATACCCCGAGGCCGCAAAAAAGACAAAAGACATATGAGCTGCGCGTGAGGCGGATATCAACAGACCCACCTATGGAGTGGGTAACGGAGTGAATTAAGGGTTTAAAAGAGTCGGTGTTGGCGTATAGGAAGGAAAGGAGGGAGATAGAGGGAGAGAGAGAGAGAGTGGGAAGGTGCGCGTGCAAAGAGGGAAGATCTACTCCGTGGAGGTCACGGCCCAACGCTCGGGAACAATGAATCAGGAGGCATCTTAAAGGAGGAGCTTCCTCTTCTCCTCCGGAGAAGGTGCAGGGGAGGGGGAAAGGAAAGGGTTTGGTAAGGGGGGGAGGCATGGAGGGAGGGAAGGTGGTAAAGAAGAACAACAGATGGCACCCTTTTATCTCCGCATACCCTCCCATTGCACCCTCCTCTTTCTGCCGAGGCCGTGGAGGCGGGGCAGCGGCGGCGGTTACATTTCCGCATTAAAAAGACCACAAACAGCGCACGCGCACACACGCAGGCAATACCTACACGCAGATGCTCCTGCAGGTGCGGAAGGACGCACTTCATTTCTGGTTTCGCTCTGGGACATTATGTTTCCTTATCTCGGAGGCGTTTAAGACCGTGGAATAAAAGCAAAGGCTGCGAGGTGAAGGAACTGTGGAAGGGAGATAGCTGCGGACTTTCCTTCTTTTTATTCCCGCCCTCTAGTTGTAACACAAGTCTCTCTCTTTCTCTCTTCCTGTTTCTGTTTCTTTTTTGTTGACATCGTAATACCTTTGGCCCGTTTAAAACGGTCGCGTCTCATCCGGATGAGGTGGAAATCTTTGGTGACGTTATTAGGCGAGTAAGGCAATAGGGGAAGCGAATGGAGTACACGAAGGGGTTGAAAGAGCGCAAGGGGGCGTAACGGAGGAGTGAGTGGAATGTCTCTTTGACGAATGGAGGCCTTGGTCGAATTTCGGTACTTTTCGGTTATCCCGGACACTTATTAAAAATTCTATAATATTTTCAGTGAGCCCTAGTATCCGAGTGAAACCCCCAACCACTTAACCCAGCCCGGGGGGAGGTAAATGGAACGAATCCAACCCCCAACCATCTAATCCAACCCGGGGGAAGAAACTAGAACGAATCCATACCCCAACCAATGAACCCAATCCGGGGGAGGAGAATGGATCGAATCTAACCCCCAACCACCTATCCCGACCAGGGGAGGAATATAGAACGAATCCAATCCTCAACCAATCAACCCAACCCGGGGGAGGAAATTGGAACGAATCCAACTCAAAAACCACTTAACCCAACTCGGGGAAGTAAAATGGAACGAATCCAACCGCAAAACCACTTAACCCAACCCGGGGGAAGAAAATGAAACGGATTAAACCCCTAACGACTTAACCCGAATCGGGGGAGGAAATGGAACGAATCCAACTCCCAGCAACTTAACTTGGATTCGGATACTAAGGTACAATGAAAATATTAGAATTTTTAATAGGGGTTCGGGATAAACGAATAGTATTCGAAATATTTCGATTAAAATAATTTAATGCGATTGAGCGAATTATTTCTATTAAAAATTTAATATCATAAAAACAAATTCTTTATAACGAATTAAGCGACAATTCTTCATATTTTAAACCGAGTTTCTTATATATAAGAAAATTCAAATTAAATCAACTATCAAATGTAATAGAAAACGGCATCATGTGCGTATATACTAACATTGAGATTTTTTTTTAAATTCAGAGTTATAGTATTACAATTCGTAACTTTATCTGATGTAATGATCCTTACTTTAAATGAAAAACATGCGCGAAAGCAACGTTAAATACCATGATCATATTCTCGCCCGAGTTTGAATCATCGCCTGAAAATGTCGCGGAATAACAAATCCACTTTCGCAAATAAATTAATTTGGGCTGCAGGCTGTTTATTTGAAAGGTTTTGCTGAAAAGCGCAGCAGACGCGAAGACTTAAGCGGAAAGGGCATCAAGAAATCATTCTATCCAAACATCTTATTTGGCCTTGCGAAAATAAAAACATAAAGAGTATCCGCATCTTGAAAAGGAAAATTCGCCGCAAAGCACGAACGATGACCGAAGGCTTCTTCTAGAGAAGCTTTTGAGTAGCGCAAACAAGCCTTGATTTTTTTTAAATTGGCTGGGAAAGGTGTGTGTTGGATCGATACGGGATTATGTGTGCGCTCTCCGCCATCTTTGGGGTAGAGTGGCGAGGTATGATAAACGCTGGTAGATCTCTGGCTTAGATACGGCGGCGGATAAGATGATGGGCCTCGCGTGAAAAGGCCTACCAACCTACTCAGGTCTCCTTCCACTTAAAAACTCTTTTTTAACCCCAGCATCCCCTAAAAAAAGGCGAAAAAATTGAGATGTGGGTTCTCCTCTTTGGTGAAAAGGATGCTTACAACGTGAAGGGGTTTCAGCAAAGTGGTCGGAGGTTAAAAAGGATAAAAAAGCAGTTCGCCCTTATCTCTCTGTATGTAATGAACTTTCGCCCTGATGTCGTCTTATCCGATGCCTCCTCTTCACGAGATAGCGCGCTTACAAGCTGCTTGGCGTTCGTTCGTGTTCCATCGGAAAGACGAGATACATGGTTCTTGGGGTATCGATAAGGCGAGCGGTTAAAAAAAAGACGCAGCTCATTTGAATGTATTACCGCTTCTCTCTGCAAATAATGTGGCTGCTGGGCAACCAATATTCAATAAATCAATGGATTTTTCTTCGCATTTCACGTAAATTTTTCTTTATATGAGGTAATAGCGTAAAAATGCATCGATAAGGAGTAATTCGCCCGGTTATAGTAAATGAAGCAAGAACTATGTACTCTCTTTAAACCGAGTTTAAAAGTGAAAATTTAAGAATGAGTGATCATGTTCACCTTGTGTTTTGAATCTATTACATTATATTATATCAATTACTCCTATAACGGTCAAGTTTGCAAGTTACGGATTTAAACAACAAAAATAATAGAGTAGAAATTCTACTCAGAAAAAGTAATTATACAGTAAATAATTGGAATAATAAAATATCATTTTTAAGAGTTGATTATTTTCAAACAGTGGTTTTGTTTTGCCATAGGAGCATTTTGGACTAAACTGTGAGTTGCAGATTGGCAGAGTGTGTAATTAATCGGACTGCGCTACTTGCGACAGAAATCGTTTGCTCCTTTGCGCGTTCAACGTAGCTCGCTGCTCTTTTTTACGAACTCAGCAGACTTTGATGCTAGAAAAGATAAATTGCTCAATTGTTCTAGCAGGATAGTAATAATACATTTAGAAAAGTTGCGAGTAGATAATAATACGGAAAAAATTTCCATTAACAAAGACCGCTATTCTCCAAAACCTCATTATTCATACTGCACGAATCAGCATAAGTAGAAACGTGAATCCGAAACATCGACATAGTGGTTATTTATTATTCCATTGTCCGCCCTATTGCTTTTGTTAAATGCCCTTTAAAAATGTCACAACCTTTCCCATTCTCTATTGGACGACATCCTCCCGATCACATCCAAAAAGATTCCAGAGAGCAAAGCCGCTGATTGTGTCAGCACACGTCGCTTTATATATATATATATATATATATATATGTATATGTGTGTGTGTGTGTGTGTGTGTGTGTGTGTGTTTGGAGGTATAGAGAGAGAGAGGAAGAAGGTGAGGTAAAATTTGAGAGCAGAGGGTCCTCGCAAATGCATGACGTCGCATACGCTCTCTATCATATCGAGTAAGGCCTGCCAAAGATCCGTGCTCCCGATTTGAGCATCGCACGGGCTTCCCTACCCAGGGAGTCGACCTTATCAAAAGACTCTGAAGAATATAACTTTCGCTTGAAACGATTATGCTGTGCTTGAAGGAGCTCTAGCGTCAAAAAAGTCTTCAGATATTAGTATAGGCGGAAGAAACGGTTTTTGCGGAGCTGAGCGGATGTTCTCCCGACGCCTCTTCCAAAATCAAGATTACCCGAGATGAATACACCCTCGAATATTTTAATCGAGAAATTCCAAGTCTCTTCTAGTTTTGAGCCCAAGGAAATTCATATTTAGTTTCCAAGTTTCCTTATTTGCTTTAAGTTCATAAATCTATCGCAAGTTCCCAGCAATTCGGAGGTTTTATAACTTTCTCATTTCGTGTGTTTTCGCAAGTTAGGTCATTTCGAATAGAATTTAATTAGTTAAATCGATGAAATAGATATAAATGAGGATGTTAGGTTGTTCTTGGGTACGCTATCTGTAAAAACTATCTCCCACTGGTGTTTGAGGTTTTGTTTTTTATAGTTTATTCATTTTTCAATGTCGACATTGACAAATAAGTATGTGTGCTAAAATGGACATTTTTATTTCTATTCCTACTTTCAGTTTTATAAGTAAAAGCTTTTTCAAACACAAATTTAACTAAAATATATGGAGAAGTTGAATGTTGGTGCTGCAGTAAATCTGAAACGCTTTTGCTATTAGTCGACTCATACATTCAAGATAACTCTCGCCAAAGCAGAAAAACATTTTTGTTAGCTAAAATATAAAAGTATAGCTCAGCTCAGCCTTCCTCCGTGGCTGCCATAAATATTGAATGACATTCTATATTTCCGCTATATATGCATAACCAACACGACAGGCAAATCAACCATAGATATTCATCGAAGATATATAGTATGTTCTCTGACGGAAATTGGAAAAAATAAATTGACACTTCAGCCAATTAAAATTTTAATGACCAGTCAATTAAAAGAAGAATTTATGTTCTCGCGACTGCATTGTATATTGACTGACGAAAACCAAATTTGCTTCCAATGGAGAAAACAACTGTATCGAAATAAAGAGCCCTGTCGCTTAAGCGAAAGTTAAGAAACCACGAACAAAGAAAGAGAATAAGGAAGAGTGATAGAATAGCGGCTGTTAACTCTTGTTTACTTTTGATTGGTTTAAAAGCACGACTTTTGAGTATAATGGAGAGATTCCATGATCGATCATAGGAAGCAGAATATCGCTCTGAGCGGGGTTTTATTATCTAATTTCGAATCGGAGTCGTAAAAAAGCGCCGTTGGTCCGAACCCCAATCAAAAAAGCGATAAAAATCCCACAGTTCGATGAGCGAAAGAACGGAGAGGGACGTAAATCAATCTTTTGATTGATTCATTAAATGTTAATTTGTTCTGGAAAGTTTATTGCTACGCCGACGAAGACACCGAGGATAGCAGTTATTACTTGCGTGAACAGAAATATAACGAGGACTGGAAAAGTATTGAATTTTTTTGGAAATGAGAGGCTCCACGGTTCTGTCTCCTTAGTTGAGAACTGTAAACATTGCAAGAAAATATTTGTTATCAGCAAAAGATTGGTGCCGGCTTCTGTTGAAGTTTGTGGCAGAACATTTTTACGGAATGTATTGCAAACGGCGGCGTTCAAAAGGCCTCATAAAAACGCGAACATTTTTAAGTTTTCTCATTTCCGTTTCAGTAATAACTCTCAATCGCAGTATGTGATATTTCACTCAATATAACTATATTTTCACAAAATTTGGAGACAACCAAAAGGGAAAAAACACGATGATTCTATGAGAGCGTTGATAAAGACCAATCGATTTGATAAAGCTACTTGATATACCATTAAAGTGAATTACGGCAGAATTACCTTGATTTTACAGGTTTCTCCCTATTTATGCGGGTTTGCTTTATGCGAATTTGCCATTACGCGACAAACTTATTGCTACCGGAATTTCTTTTTATGGGTACGCGGCCAGTGCTATACAAATGCAAGAAAGTTCTACACTGCACCACTAGGCCACCATTCAGTCTCTCATTGTCTCTAACGCTATGCGTATTAGTACTACTGTAAAAGAGATGAGAGTGGAGTGTATATTGTACAGTGGGGATGAGACGGAGATTTTGTATGATAATGTTTGAATACACTTGAGAAGTCTTGTCTCCTTGCCCACGAAACTTGGGTTAGGCCAAGACAACCCTCCAGCACTTTAAACCTCCACTATTATATCACACACAACAGCCACCACTTGTTCTCGTCTGCTTCCTTTTATAATTTACAGTGTTCATTGTTTTAAGTTTGTATTTAGCGCATATGAAGTCGTTATAGAGCGAAAGAAGAGCGTCTTGGAACGTATCCCTATCTTTTACATGTAAATATGGGTTCTGTTTATGCGAATTCGCTTTATGCGTCACTTTCCTGGAACGCAACCCCCGCATTAAGAGAGGGAAATCTGTATTCAAAATATATCTGTTGAAATTGGTTGTAAGGCTTTCATGAAAATCTTTTACCGGTTTCTAATGGAAGGAGCTGAATTAAACTGCGGACATGATCGCGGTTGCTTGTGCGCTCAATGTGGAAAGGCTTTGACGATATTTCTAGGGATCTAAATAGAAAGAAGATGAAATAAGTAAAAGGGATGTATTCATCTGCAAAAGCGCGTGTGGATTAACCTCAAGGGGATCCTAAAACTGAAAAAAATGCAGATCATGTAACGGCTTGGGACCAATAGATCTAGATAACTCCCGTAGCCCTGAGAGTTTTGGATAAACAAGATGCGAATTTTAATGTGTATATTTATATGTTCCATGCAGATGGTGATCAAAGTTTAAGGATAGAACTCGAAACTACGGCCGGATGAAACCCTTCCATTTACCGGAATAAATTTGCGACTCCATACGAGCTTATCTTGTGATATTGTTATTAAAATTTTAAGTCCATTCCACGCACTTTAAATATAGAAACAGTATCTCTGAAGTGTACGCTTGGCACGAATAAAAAAACTGATACATTAAACATTTCCCGAACGGGAAGAAAACTCGAAAGAAATTCGAGATATGGTGTCCAGACATATCGTTTATCTGCATGGAGGGTGTAAAAATGCAGGTAGCAAAAAAAGGAACCATATCTGGGAGGCAGTTACTAAATCCCACTCATCTTATCTTCTCAAGCATTTTTTTTAGCGAAAGCGAGGCTGCCACTCTCCATTCCTCTTTCTTCTCTCTCTCTCCACCCTCCCCCTCTCCTCTTAGCCGCACCCTCCTTCCCGACCTTTTTCCCTCTCTACCCTTGCTTTCTAGTCGCCCAACGCACTTTGGGGAGGAGTGCAATCGACGCCTATAAAACTTTTATAGAGGCTCTCTTGAGTTGGAAACAGTGTAAAGAAGGGCTGGAGATGAGGAAGGAATAAGAGAATGTGGGCGAGAAAGGTGACGAGATGGAGCTAATAAGAAAGTGATAGAGGAGAAACAAAGGCAAGGGATGAAGATGAAACGGGGAGAAAGAAGATACATGAAGGTACAGGAGGTGAAAAGAGGAGATGAGTAGAGGATGAAAAGAAAGGAAGAGTAGCAAAGAGAACAAAATAGAATAAAATGAGACGAAAAATAAAAGAGGAACGAGGAAACGGCGACGAAGATCGAGAATATGAAGGCAGAGGAAGAAAGACAAAGGAAGATCGAAGGGGAGACGAGACGGAAATGAGGCCAAATGAGAATGTGTGTAAAGGAGAAAGGGCGGAAAATATAAAAAAGGAACTCCGTCCGCGTGGGAAAAGTCTTGCGGATCGGTTGCTTTGTGAAAAAGTCACGCGCGTTTGAATGGGAAGGAGAGTGGTACGAGGGAAAAAGGGAGAGAAAGAGAGAGAGAGAAAGAGAGAGAGAAAGAAAGAGAGAGAGAGATGGGAAAGGGTAGGGAACTCCTATTAAAGATAGTCGTTTATGGATTCCCAAGTTTCACTCTCCTTTCACTAGCGATGCTCGCTTGTTTGCGATCAGATCCTGATGACGAATGGAGGAGAGGAGGTAGAGAGAGAGAATGCGACCCGGCGCTGCGGAATGCAGTGGAAGCCTGAAGGAAGAGGGAGAGGAAAAGGAGTTGCTAAAAGCCTAAGTCTGGAGCCGGGTCGTGGATGCTTTTACCGCTAATTGCGATCGGAGGTAGGTGTCGCGTCGGACGGAACCTCCCGATTGAAAGAAAAAAGTCCATTAGTCGCGGACAACAAAAATGAATAACGGAAAGGCTGGAAACGGATCATTGAGCGTATTTAAATAAATAGTAAATGCAAATATGAGGTAAAAATAAAAGATAAACTACCGTTTTTAATAATATTTTGTCAACTCTCAAAAATTATGCAATCCCATACTCCAGTGGTTTCTCTGCCTCATTAAACTCGTTCCTTTCTCTATATCCGTCTCCTGCCTACATATACATAAAACTAAAATTTATCTCTGCCGTATAATCCATGAGAGAAAATATTTCAATAAAGAGACACATCCGAAATCTCAGTTTTCCTTCACTCTAATGGTTCTAGACCCTTTTATTACGATAATAACAATCAGTTTTATTTATAGCATCTCAAAAGGAAAAAGAACTGGATCCCTAAGAGAAAACTGCTTGATTATACGTATATGCCTTTCAAATAAAATTTCAAGTCAAATGAAAAAGAGAAAAGAATTTGTCCTGGAATCTTCTAATAAAGAGGAAGATTTTTTATTTGGGAAATTATACATTTACTGAATGAAACAGAGCAAAAAGAGAAACATGATTTGAAGAGTAATCTGAAGGATAGAGAGGAAGAGGAAGAAAAATGAATGAGTGACTCACAGAATGTTTTAAAGAGGTAAAAAGTCAACATTAAATAATGATTATTAGATGAATACGAAAAATAGGGCGATTTGGAAAACCGTGTTTAACCTATTACCTCGAACAATGATGATGTTTTATTTAGCTGATGAATGCATTGAAGTGAACAATACGTTAATATCCTACAGCAAAATTTCCATAAAATTACTGGCAGTTAAACCTCAAGTTTCCATTGTGATTACAATGGAATTATGATAGAGAATTTGATTCATGAAATTCTTGGAACTAAGGATTATGCAATCTTTAAATTTTATTACGGGGTCTTATATAAGACGACTACTGCCATTCTCAAATAAAGTAAAACTCATTTAAATATTTTAAGGCGCTTTTTACTATATTTTTAAGTACTTTATTATTACATATGCCCATTTCTTGGGCGTCATGGGACATATTTAGTTGGTTACTCTATAGTTGTTCAAATTCATATCTTATATTACTGGCTCCTTAACAATCATGAAATTTTACTCTTACAATAAGCAAATATCGATTTAAAATAAGTTTATATTGATTCTAGGATATTCATCTTTCCCTATATGGATTTTAATTAGTTCAATATGCAACATTAATCAATGATGAGCAAGAAATTGATGGAATATTATGATCTGAAGATCCTATGCAGATAGGCATAAGCTGTAATTTTGGGAATAATTTTGAAAAGAAAAATTTCTGCTACGGCTGGGAATCGGACCCCACTTGCCGGTTGGTTACGATATTCTACCACTGAACTACAGTAGCTTATTAATTTTCCCGTTTCTGAACGCGGGTCTGGAAGCCGGCTAGTGATAAGACTCGGGTTCAAATCCCGGTAATAGAAGATTTTTTTTGTTTCAAAATAATTCCCAATGACGAGCATGTTTCCAATTTTTCATCTATTCCACATTGTGGCTCAAACAAATGCTTTATACATTGATAGTCTTCAATTAATAATTTCATTTTATTACTGATGATGTATTTTAGATTTTAAATGTTACCGATAATTTATCGAGTTATATTTTATAATTGCTGTTATTGAAAGCCATTTACATCATTAATCATCGATCAGAAATAATAATTAATGAACTCAATGTGAACAGGAAGTTTAATTAAAATATGGAATAACATTCATATTTGTTGAATGACAGATTCGCAGCTTCAAATAATTAAATAAATGAAATTCACAAAGATGATAAAAGCGTATTCCGGATAAACCCGTTGTGTTATGAATATCCCGGAAACATTTGAATTCGTGACGAGTGATTTTCGCTGAAAAACTTCGCTTATTGTTGGGTCGTGAAAGTAAACAACTGCTAGCTGTACTTTTAAATAATATATGGCGCTAGTGGATATTGTTGACATAGCATTTGGACCATGCACTTACGTATAGTTCTACATATTAGCCAATTTTGTGATAAAAAATTAAAAATGGCAACACTAATTATATGAACTAACTAAAATATCAAAATAGAAAAATAACATTTTAAACTTAAATATTATGCTGTTGCTGATGACCTAATATCCAAAAAGATTGTTATAATAGGAAAAAGATTTTATTGATTTTTAAAATCTACTTTTAATTTTTACTTTTGTAAGGGTAACTCTTAATTTTTACTTTTACAAAGGAAATAATTCCCTCTTAAACGGAACCTATATATATATATATATATATATATATATATATATATATATATATATATATATATATATGTGTGTGTGTGTGTGTGTATATCATAACTCGAATGGATTCGTTTTTAAATTATCAAAGCCGTTTTTGCTCTAACGATTCCTCCCTTGTAGAAATGATATCTAAATATTGACTCGGAATAATTCTGGGACCGCTCCCCGTGGCGGTGAACGACGACAAAAAAATTGAAAGAATAACGAAATCGCTGAGCTATCAGCACAAAAAGGACGTCCAATCAATCCAAAGCCGTTAGTTTTTTTTGAGCGCTTTTCACTAAATTTTAATCGAATAAAAATAAACCTTCCGCAGCGCGATGGATCGAGATTAAAAATTTACGGAAAAAGGAATAGAGGCAATGGGATTGACGTGGGATGTGTGCCGATGTTAAATTTAGTGTAGCTATCTGTCTCAAACCTAATAATTGCTCTCTATATTTAGTGCTTGTTTAGGTGGGATGGTTAAAAAAAGAAATCTCCCCGTAAAACGGCTAAATCGGCATCCGTTCTTTTCCCGTTCATTCGAAATCGTTACTGAACACGATTTCATTCCAATGGAAATGTTCCATTCGCGGCAAAGGATGAAGGACATCGAAGGAATTGCTATTTAATTGTATTTCATCAGGTAATCGGCGTAATAGAAACGGCGTTTGCTCGAAAATAATATCGGGCTCGAATCTGAAAAGATAACTGATAAAACGTATGGGATTCGGGTACATTGTTCACATGAATTAAAACTATAATTAAATTAATCCCTTAGAACTCATTATAATTCGATTTTAACAGATGAACTTCACAGAGCGCGCACTTATTTCAGTTTTATCCCTGTGGCTATTTTATTAACGGAGGGTGCAACAAAAATATAACATATGCTTCCTCCTTAGTTTAAAAAAATGTTATGCGTGTTTTTTAATAAAACTTTTACGGTAACATTTTATGATTAACTCAAATCCTTGATTAGCTGCATTAAGAAACGAAAAACGAAGTTTAGAAAATCGGTTATGTTGTAAAACATGGTACAGGTATACCTCACAATACGCTCGGGTTGCGTTCCAAAAAACCGAAGCGTATTGCGAAACATTTTTACATAAGAGCAATGCTATAAAAAGAGATGCCTTCCTAAATGGATTAAATTCACGGATGTGCACGGGAGGTATGTTCCTGTGGGTAATCGGGAAATCGTGCTAAACGATCCCATTGGAAACCATGTCAAAGGTAGGAGGGGAAAAGAGAATGTGCATGATATATATTTCGTACGTATTTTATTCTAATTGTCATCAAAGTATAAATAAAGTACAATGCATACACAAAGACTTTCAATACCTTAGACTGGTAGCTTAAAATATCTTTACATACTATTTGCTCAACGGAAGGCCCATTACATAACTTTTAGCCAACGTCACTACAATATTAAACGCAAATTACACTGTGCTGCCATCTTACCCCAAACATACAAACCGAGTGTAATATTTTGTTTTTCGATCCATATGTTGAGCAAACGCTCCATTTCTATCACTTCGATTACGCCTCCCCAGCACAGTCGATGTGCCCTCGGAGCACATTTTTTTATTTTTTCAGCACTTTTGCAAATAGTTCTCAGTCGACGGAACTAGAGAAAGAGCACGACCTAGAGTAGGGTGCCCTTGTCCACTTCCAAAACAATTTTATTATATCCAATTTAATTAATTAAGTAAGAGAAATACTTCGCCTCAATTTTTTCGCTTGTGACATTTTAAACTTGTAGGGGTAAAAACCGAGCACAAATTCAATGTGACACGAGCTCGGACTGAAAACTGGCTGTAGTCCGCCGAAACACTACCTTGGACACGAAAAGAAGCTCGTAGATTATATTACATCTTCGGTGCAATATTGTATGCATATGAAACGAATATGAAAACAATTTAAAAGTAGTTCGTATATAATGAAACAAAGTCGTTTTTCATTGCTCGCGTTGAGACCTTTCGAATGGGCAGAGAAAATAAATCCCCGGGACCGGAAGAGATACCAGCTAGAGTATTAAAGGAATTAGCGTTAGAAATAGCACCTTATCTCGAAACAGTTTTCAGTAAGTCACTTAGTCATGGCGTTATACCTAAAGAATGGAAATTATCGTTTATAACTCCGCTACATAAAGGCGGGAAAAAAGACGACCGAGAAAACTACAGGCCGATTTCGCTAACCTCAATATCTTGCAAGATTCTAGAGCACATCATCGTTAGTTCTGTGATGGACTTCTTAGATAGCCAGGACTTGCTCAGTAAATATCAGCACGGTTTTAGGAAGGCAAGATCTTGTGAAACTCAGCTCGCTCTGTTTGCACATGATATACTACGATCCGGTGATCGAAAGACCCAGCTAGACGCGGTTTTTCTTGACTTCAAGAAGGCATTTGATAAAGTCCCTCATATTAAGTTATTGAAAAAATTAAAAGCCTGTGGAATAAATCGAAAGATAATCGAGTGGATCAGAGACTTTCTCAATGATCGGGAACAAATAGTAGTCATAGATGGATTTAAATCAAATTCGGTCAGCGAAGATCCTATGCAGACAGGCATAGGCTGTAAAGGTGGGAATAATTTTGAAACGAGAAAAAAGTTCCGCTAGTTCCGTCCCAACCAAGGAAACATCCGTGTTCAGAAACGAGAAAAAGCGTTCTGCTACGATAGTTCAGAGGTAGAATATCCGCCCGGTAAGTGGAAGACCCGGGTTCGATTCCCGGTCATAGCAGACTTTTTCTCGTTTCAAAATTATTCCCACCTTTGTGCAGCGAAAAGCTGCTAGATTCGTCAAAAATTGTTATGATAGAAATAAAAGCGTTACAGGCTTGATACAGGACTTAGGATGGGAATCACTAGCTGAGCGCCGATCACGTGCTAGGTTAAAACTTCTTGAAAGATTTAGAACGAGTACATTCTCCAGCGACGTCGAAGAAATAATAAGAACTCTTACCTATATCGGTAGAATGGACCATCCTCGTAAAATAAGAGAGATAGCCTGTAGGACGGAGAGATACAAAGGCTCATTTTTCCCTAGAACGATAGCTGAGCAGAATAAAACTTGCGATCAAAACTAACCTCGCGTAGGGGCTTAAACCAAGGCCTAATTTTGGAGTTTTCCCCTTGGTGTTAATACACCCCCTGCCACACACCCTTGCGGTGGTTTGCAGGGTAAACTGTAGATGTAGAATGGCTCTCCATTCTCAGGGTTTTGTAAGAGCGTATGTCCGAATCAAGCGAGCGGATAGAGAGGTGGAGTCAAAAAGTGTAATGAGCGCATTAATACCGAAAAACCCGTATTGCGAAACAGCGTATTAAGGAAAAGATAGCGCGGAAATATTTTTTTGCTGTGAATGTGTATGATAGGGTCGCCATTACGCAGAAATATTTTGTGATAATAACTGCCAGAGTTTGCGCATCTATAATTGTAATAGCCGCATACAATTTATGGAAGTTATTTTGGAGTGCGTGTATCTCTGGTTAATCAACGTCATGGATTATTATAGAAAGTTGATCTGGAAACGACCTGTTTCTTTCGAAACATTTTTATCTTAACGCAGCAGTTTCCAAACATTACAAAGCCCTACGAAAAATGCCGTTGCGCCCCCTTCTTTATCGTGTTCAGTCAAAATTCATAAACAATACCTACTGGACCAACAATTGCAATTAATATAATTCGATAAATTGAGCGTAAATTGACGATGCGGTGTTGCTGCGCAACGTTTTGATTGCATCAATTAACCTTAATCCTTCAAACATGTGATTTGCAAATCAACGAATACATATGAAACTTCTTTCAAATGTAAAATGCCGCAAATGAAATTGCAAAACCATTTTTTTTCTTAATACAAGCATGGTTTATTAAGAAATTTAAATAAAAAACATTTCAAAATGCAATAATATTATATTAATTTAAAGAAGAATTTACCAAATAATTTTATTTCTGGCATTATAAAGTCTCAAAATAAATAAAGTAATATCTTTTCAGCGAAGGATTTAAACCAACAGACCTCACTGCTAGGCAGAGGACTAGTCAGATACCCTTTGTCGTTCAGTTAAGTTTCAGTTTTCTTAAGTTCATATCTATTTTACTCTAAGCTCAATTTCATTTTCGGTTTTCAGCTAATCATACCAAGTTATATGCGATTCATTTCGACATTGAAGCGGATTCACGCGGAAACTTTTGAGTCTACGTTTTTGGAGCTTCATGGAACCTAAACTTCTTAAGCAAAATTCGTGAAAAATAACCATTCCTCGAGTAAGCAACTAGAATAAATATAATAATTAAAAATAAATAAAATAATTAAATAATAATTACCTGAGCTGGAAAAATCTCAACATTGGGAACAGTCGTTTGTTAGATACACAGCTTGCAGGAAGTTTGACGAAAGACGACTGTTTAGTCATTGAGTGAAAAAATACAAAAACATTTATTTGAAATTAAATATTATATTCGTTAAAGAGGTGTAGTAATAATTATTTTCCGGGACAATATCGAATAATATTTAGACCTTTGACAAAGTAAAGGTTAAATCAATAATTCATATTAAGATTATGCTTAAGAGACCTAACTTTAATATTGCGACGAACCCATTAATGGCAGATTTTTCAGTAGTTTTTTTGACACGTTTAAGTGCTTTATTGCCGCGCATTTTCGGGACGTGTGCGTCAATCATCCGAGAGAACCTGCAACGCCCGAGTGAATGAATTATATTTCGCAGAAGACACATCCGAAGATAATGCATCCCATCGCAAAATGCTCTCGCATTAACATTTAAACGGATTTCCTCCGCGAGAACGCTTCCACTGAATTTGATGACGCCCGCTTTCAATCTAATATTCTCCTCTCCTCTTGATGGTGCAACTCTCGAGGGGGATGGGGCGAAGGGGAAGAGAGCGGTGTGAGGGGGTGGGGGAGTGAGAGGGTGGAGGGGCGGGAAAAATTGGGAGGAGAGGTTGAAATGAACGGAGGCAAGAGTAAAAGAGGAGAACGTGCGGTGGATTGGAATGGGGAGAAGGAATAGGTAGGATAGGGAGGAGAAGGAAGGGGAGAACTTTGACTGGCAGGAGGAAGGGAGAATACGTGGGAGGGGTGGGAGAATTAGGAGGCCAGGCATTTTGTAAGAGGAAAAAAAGTGTAAGGGCAAGAGGTGAGAAAGGATGAGGCAGCCTCCGCTGCAAGAGGACACTATGAGGAGAACTAGAGGATAGAGAGAGGGAGTCTGGGAAGGAAATTGCGCCAGTAATTAAGTTACACATATTTTTAAGGCTTAATGGAGATAAAATGGACTTCTTTTGAGAGAGTAAAAGATTTGGAAGGTCAATGTGGGGCGACAGATGCGAGGGGTAGGCCGCAGCGACAAAGGGAGAGTACCGGGAAACAGAGAGGGGAAAAGCGACAGATGCAGAGTATGAGAGAGGGGTGTGGCGGAACCGAGTATTAAGAGAATTTAATGGAATCGCAACAACAATTCGCACTCAGAGAGGGCACCACCATCTCTCTCCCTTACGTAAAAATTCTGACGCTCAAGGGAATCGCGGCATACACATCCACGCGGCATGCTATTTGCCCCCCCACCTTATTCACCACATCTGTTAACCCGTCGTCGCTTCTCACCATCGTCTTCCGCTACCCTGAGTTTCATGTTGCTAGGATATCGCGAGGACGCCCTCGAGTACATCTCAGACTTATTCAAGAGGAATATAGAAGCTCTCTTTCTAGAGATTGATTCGCAGGCGAGATTTTCGTTAGTTTAAATTCAATACAACTGTTATTTCTCGTCACCGCACTTTATACGGCAAACGCATTAACATTCTATGACTACATGAATACAAGTATTGATGCTATATGCTCACATTCTGAGGATACCATTAGGTTGTCAAGGCTTATATATATACATATATATAACGATACGGAAAAAGAAATAATATGATGAAATAAATGCAACGAGGGGTTGAGAGGGATAGGAAGGAGCCAGTGAACACTTACCATACGGTGGTGGACGTCCACAGCGATAGAGGAAGGCTTGTAATTTGGAGCTTTCGGGCAACATACGCCATTCTTCAGCGAGAGAAATACGGAGACTAAAATATTATATATATATATATATATATATATATATATATATATATATATATATAAACAAATTTGTTCAATAAATATGGCTTTTATATTTTGGTGAAATCGCGTACGGATAAATGTTTACGCATTCCAACGACTTTCAATGATTTGCATGATAAATTCGGCCGTCAAGACAACCACTTGAGCCGTGGAAGTCACAACATGTTGGTGTCATTGGTGGATTTTTCAATGCTGTGATCTTCAGCGCAAGTTTTTCAATGCGATAATTTTGAGTTGCACCTTAATTTTGTTCACATTATAATGACCCCACGAATAAAGCGAAGACTGCACTTATCGAAGTCGCCACGGACGGATACAGGGCTAAGCGACCGCCTAGGGCCTCGCGCCTCATAGGGGCCCCGCGCCTAGCCCCTAAAGTCAAACTAGGAAAGAAACGCGTTGATGGTGATGCGTGAGCAGTCGCGCTCGAAACGTCGTCTAGAAACCTTTCGTGGATGTTTATTTGGAGAATAGCGACGGGCGATTAAAAGAAACTGATCGGGAGAGAGGAAGAATGAAGCACTGAGCGTGTGCAGTCACGCACGGAATTCCTTAGTGAAGAGAGTAAAGCAGACATGGCCAAAGTGCGGTTCGCGAACCGCGTGCGGCTCTTTTGTATCCAATGTGGGGCTCGCGGGGGAATGTTATCCATCTTTTCCCTTAATCAATTTTTTCTTAACCTCCCGAAGGCATGTTTAAATACGCGCCGAATCTATGCAATTTATTTTTCGGTGCAGTTAAAGAATAAACAAGTTTTTGCTAATGTCTTTCCCTAGTTTTCCTTGTTTTGCATGTTGAAACCATTATCACAGTTCTCGCTAGTTTTCGCTTGAGTGCGGCTCTTAATATTTTTCAGGCTCGCAGACTCAAATGTCTGGCCACCCCTGGGGTAAAGGTTAAAAGGTTTTGCGGATGTGTTAAAGATCGAGTCGAACGACTAAAAGAAATAGATCTGAACTAGCTCCTCCTCTCACTTGGAAATCCAAAATAAAAACAAATTTAATTCCACCGCTCTTTTCTGAATGTAAATCGTACGTCGAACGGCGGGATGTGAAGTTCTCGCCAGATGTATCGTACAATCTACGACGGACAGCGTTGAGTCAATAAGTCAGAAATTTCATATTAGAAGTGAAAGAAATATTTAGAGAGTTTGAAAAGTCTCAGCGCTAAGAACTAGTCATGCATTATAGATGATGAAGGCGATCGTTGTAAAAGAGAACTGGTGTGTACGAGGACTTGATCAGTTGGACTTCATTGGTCCTCATAGTTGAGTCGTAATTCCCGTGAATCGCCAACAGCTGTGGCGTTATCGCAGGACTTTTTATTGTATTAGTGAATCATTATCATAATTAACATCGTTATTTTAATCAGACTAAAATATTTAGTTTAGCGTTATTACATTAAGAAGAATAATTAACCACATTTAAGTATTAATATGTCAGGGAGAGATCGGGATACAGATAGAAAGTTTGAATCAAGAGAGTTTAAAAGAAAAAAGAGTGCTCTTTTGGAAGAATCAAAAGGAAAGTGTAAAGGATCGTTGAAGAAATTTTTCAAGAAAAAAACTGATTCTAGTTGCAGTGTTAGTAAGAAAAATGAAAATCTTATTGATTTTAACTGTGAAAGTAGAAATTTAAATCTTGATGATCCAACATAAATGTGTAAACTGGAGCTGAGACAGGAGCAATAATTCAAAATAGCCCAAAATTGTGTGTTGACTATGATAGTAGTGCTCCGTCAACTTCTACGTCAGCAGAATTGGTTGCTGTTGGGGAATAGCCTAGTGTATTTGCCAATTTTAATGATCCTGGTGTGTAGATTTTCCTTTTGACCAATAATCAATTGAGCAATATTGTTCGGAAAGGTCCGATTCGCATCTTAAGCAAAAATGATGACTCTCCGTTACATGATAAAACCCGACATTTTAGGTCATTTTACTACAATCGTGTATTAATCAACGGTGAAAAACATCTCCCAACCCATAAGAGTAGAAAACCACTGTTTAAAACAAGTGAAGATTTTCTACACAGATTCGATGTGAAATTGCTAGTTGTAGAATTAAGAAATATGGCTTAATGTTGTTACTACAGTGAACCAACTACCTCTAATCCATTTGAAGACTGGTTCACGATCGACATCAGAAGCTATTAGTGTGTGTGTGTATATATATATATATATATATATATATATATATATATATATAATTCAAAATTTGATTACATGTTTTTTCATTAAAATATAAACTCGTATTCAGAAATCGTATGTCTTGAGCCTCGCAAACTACAATCGCACAGGGGCCTCGCACCCTCTAAGTCCGCCTCTGGTTGTCACAATGCATTATATTGCTGTACAAATTGACGGCGGAGAAACGGGTTCCTCCACACACACTTTACTTCTTAAACAATCTGAAATCAATTTTTAATGAGGACGGGAAGAGCGTACATTTTGAAAGCGCATACGAAGCTGAAGACATGCTCCAAGACAGCAAAGGATAAAACATTTCCTCTTTGTTGTTACGATGAGAATGAATTTAAGTACATACATTATAAGTGCAACACTCGGAATTAGAGACTCGCATAGCTGCCGTTGATAGGATCCGAACCGAGAATATCCACAGCGAACGTCATGTGGCAGCCAATCGAAATGAATTCGGATCAAAACGACGTCAGACCCGAATGCGAAAATGTCGTAATTTCTGACAGCAAAGGATGCGGTTTGAAAATAGGGCGGGGTAAGAGGTAAGGAGCGGCGGGGGAAAGAGGGAGACACTGAGGGGATAAAAGATTCGATGATAAGAGAAGAAGGGGATAATGGGAATGAAAGGGCGGCAATGGGAGGCTCATGGGGTAGTTGGGGGCAGAAAGTATCGAAATATGGTACTTACTAGAGGGCGGGTTGGAAGTGGTAGATGGGACGGGAAGGGGCAATAGAAGCTGGTGTCTGTGCATTTGGATACGGTGCAGATGCGGTGCATTTACATACAATTGTCACTGGGGTTACGCTACATCTACATCTACATATTACCCTGCAAGTCACCTTGACGGTGGATGGCAGGGGGTGCCGTGCACCAAGTTCCTAACTAATTATTATTCACTGTTATCTATTGTGGTCACGTATTGTCCTAGGGAAAAAGGACTCCTTATACCTCTCTGTCCTACTATCTATTTCGCGAATCTTGTCCTCATTATCCCTCCGTCCGATATACGTTGGTTGTCGAATAATATCCTTCATTTAATTTACGAATATCTCCGACCTATATTTATCTAGAAGTTGAAGTCTCGCCTGTAATCTACGATCTTTCAACGATGGCCAACTCAACTCTTCAATGAGTAACGTAACGCTCTGTTTTTATCGTAATTCTTTTTCACTAATCTAGCTGCTCGCCGCTGTATTTTTTCTAAATCCTTTATGATTCCCCTCTGATATGGATCCCAAACCGCTGCTGCGTATTCTATTTGAGGTCTAACCAAGAATAAATAACAGGATTCTCTCACCTTTTCCGTGCTTTTCCTGACTATCCTACGCACAAAAGCCAACTTCTTATTTGCCGCACCTATCACTCGTCTTATGTGGGTGTCCCAAGACAGGTCGCGATTCAAGGTTACCCCGAGGTATTTCACGGATTCCAAAACAGGAGAAAGCAGCCGTAAGATAGCATTTTGCTGAATTCTATTTACGGAGCGATAGGTAACCGTCTTATGGTTATTAACCAGCGAGATTATTTAGATTGCACGTCTCTGGCTGGTGTCGGAAAACTCCCCCAAAGGGAGGAAGTACAGTAATCCGCTGTGGTCCAGAGACAAGGGTTTCTTGCGGGGGGTGGCTAACTAAGTTCCACCTTCTCACCCGCACTGACTTTCGCACTGACTTGGTGGCCTAAATCCTACGGTAGTGTTGGTTTACCAACAACCGAGGTCTGCTGGCCTCGAACTTTTTTGGCCCTGAAAAGGGCCTTGGCGCACACAAACTTTCCAACGCCATGGAAAGTTCGCCGGCCACTGCGGTTGGCAATCCTCCGGATGGAGAGCCCTCCATTCACTCCAGGAAGAAGACTTCTCAGGAGCGCCAACGCTTCCCTCCGAGCCTCCTTCCGGGGGTTAGCACCCGTAATCTGTTCTCGTCTTCAATGAAGAACGACACCAGCTCTGGGCAGAAGACGACGGCTCAGCCCAAACAGAGCTGCTGCCTCCCAAATAACGGCACCCGCGTCCCGGCTGATAGCGCTGCTACTGGACCAGGTCCTTCTCAGGACCCTGGCCCAAACGCCGACTTTAGCCCAAGGCCGACCACCGCCTCACCGCTGGAGAACCAGCCTCCCGCCCAGCCCGCCACACTCGCCGTTCACCCGAGCGACCCACGCCGCAGAGGCGCAGCTTTTTTGACCGCGGAGGAGTCGCTTTTAAAGCGGCAAATGCTGCAGGATATTCCAACCATCCCTGTTAGCAACCGCTACGCTCCCCTCCTGAACGAGTCTGATACTGACGCTGACCGGCAACCGGATCCAGCCACCTCTGAGACAATGGACACTACCGAGGTTCCCATGGAAAAGGAGCCAAAAAACATGCCATCTCTCGTCGTTTACGACATCTGCTCCACTAAGGAGCTGCGAGCCATGATCCGACAGACAGTGACGGACCAAGGTTTTCTCGTCGCCCCGACCAAAGAAGCCCACGCCTTCCGCGTCACTCTCACTAACATGAGGGACTACCGAGCCGTCAAAGAAGTTCTTCTTAACCACCATGCCCAAATTTCTGCCGTCAAGGAGAGAAAACGGCCTTTTTCCGCGTTTACGGCTTTGACTCCTCCGATCACCCTGAGGAAATCTTTGAAGGGCTGGATGCCATGGGCGTCACCGTCCGCAAAGTGCGGAACCTTAGGGGAGAACAAGTCCTCCACGCCTTCTGACGTTTTTATTGCAACAATTGCCGAAACCCCCGAATGGCTGCCCAAAAAGTTTTGCGCCATCAGGGCCATCTCCAACTTTCGGGTTCGGATTCGTCCTTTTAAATTTAACCGTCCGCAGATGTGCTACTCCTGCAGCCGCTACGGTCACTCCTCGGCGCACTGCTCCGCACTTCCCAGGTGCTACAAGTGTGCCGGACCCCACCCGGGACGGGACTGCAATAAGCCTCGCGATATTCCTGCGACCTGCTGTAACTGCGGCGGAGCCCATCCGCCTTTCTCTAAGGACTGCCCAGTCATGAAAGAGGAGACGCAGCGGATGCAGTCCAAGAGACTTCCGCCTGTGAAGAGGGCCAGACCCGGCAAGAAGCCTAAGGCTCCTCTCCCCGTCACCGCCCCGCCCACTCTAGGAGTCCAGAACGCCTGGGGTAGGGGAAACGCCATCCGCCCTCCGCCGGTGCAGAAATCGACGCCGCGACTCCGCCTCTCCGTTCCTGCGGTTGCCCAGCTACGCCACGAGGACTTTCCCACGCTTCCTCAGGCTTGTCCAGCACCACAAGAGACGACGGCTGACCTTCGCATACCTCTTCGCGAGGCGAATCGTCGCCGCCGCATAGGACGCACGCCCGCAACTGAGTCTTCTACTCCTCTCGACGAACAGTCGCTTGCCGAAGGACTGCTGGCGGCAGTTCAATCCCTCACCACGGCCAAAATGGCCATTCAACAACAAATGCAGCAGCAGCAGCAACTCCTTTAAGGAGTTTTATCCCACCTCACTGCCTTCCTTTGCATTCACCCCTAAGCAGAGGAAGCCGCCCACCACCATTGTCTCCTGGAACACCGGAGGCAATATCCTGGCAAAGACTCCGGAGCTGTCGTCATTTCTGAAGAAACAGGGCATTGCTGCTGCCCTCCTCCAGGAAACGCACCTCCGAGAGTCCCAGAGTTGGAAGATCCCTGGCTTCCGGATCTTTCGATCCGACAGGCCTACCGCACCTGGAAGGAAAGCCGGAGGAGGAACAGCCATTGTCGTCTCTGATGATCTTGAGGCCTCCGAGCTCCACATCCCCACCCTGAAGTCCCTCGAGGCCACTGCGGTCCTCTTGAGAACATCGAAAGGCTACCTCACCTTGGTCTCTTGCTACCTCTCACCCTCGCGTGACCTGCTGCACGAGGACATGACTGCAGTCGCGGATTTGGGGCATCCAGTTCTTCTCGGAGGAGACTTGAACGCAAAAAATCCCTCTTGGAACTCGAAGGACTTTAACACTCGGGGCCGTCGCCTTGCTGCCTGGGAGAATGACGCGGGCGTTAGCATTTCCGGCCATTTTCAGCCCACTCATTTCAACCATCGAGGGGAGGGGAACGTGTTGGACATTTTTCTCCACCGCGGCCTCCTTACATCTCTCCACATCTCCGCTCTGCCAATTCTGACGAGCGACCACAACCCGGTAGTCGCGCACTTGGGCGTTCGTCCACTGCTGCTCCCGGAAACAACTTCCCAGGACTTTGCTCACACCGACTGGAAGGAGTACAGGCGCGTGCTAACGGACAGCCTACCAGAAGAACTGCCTGACCTGTCCTCACCTGCTGCCGTAGATGATTGCATTGCCGGGCTTACACGTCGCATTCAAGACGCCACGGCTGCTGCAGTGCCTCTCCGTAAGCGGAAGATCCATAATTATTTGGATCTTCCTTCCTCCGTCAGGGACGACATCCGCCTGAAAAACAACATCCGGAGGCGCTACCAGGCAACAGGCTACCCGGCACTACGAATGCAGTTACGTGAAATGGAGCATTCCTTGCGGAACTCAATTCGCCGCTTTCGACGCTCCTCCTGGGAAGCGAAACTTGCGTCTCTCAACCTTGAGGACGGCTCTATTTGGCGAATGGCGAGAGCGCTGCGCGCCGACACCATCTACGACCCGCCTCTCCATCGCAACGGAGTCACCGCCATTACCACAGGAGACAAGGCGGAGATGATGGCGGAGCACCTTCAAACTGTCTTCTGTAACTCCAGCGCGCTGGAGGAAGATGCTGCACAAACGCCGGAGGGAGACTTCACCGCCTCAATTGATCCCAAATTAGGACCTTTTCAGGGCCATAAATTCATCGGCACCGATGACGCCGGAGACGACACGCCGCCTCCGGTCATAACCTCCGCAGACATCGGATCAGCCCTGAAATCACTGAAGAGTAGGAAGGCCCCAGGACCCGATAACATTCGGAACGAGGCTCTACGCAACATTTCTATCGCGTTTGGCACATGGCTGGCGTTCGTCTTCACGGCCTGCATCCGTATTGGCCACTTCCCATCTACCTGGAAGAAGGCAGTGATTGTCTGCATTCCAAAGGCGAAGGCTTCTAAAGACCCGGCAAAATATAGGCCTATCTCCCTTCTGGACGGTCTGGGGAAACTTTTTGAAAGGACGATCCTGCCGCACCTCCAACGCCACCTCTCCAGCAACCACATACTCCCAGACGCGCAGTTTGGATTCAGGGAGGAATTTGCCACGACGCATCAAATTGCACGCGTGTCAAACTTTATTACCGACGCGTTTAACACCGGTCGCCACATTGCAGCGGTATTTTTCGATATTACGAAAGCTTTTGACCGCATGTGGCACAGAGGTCTGATTCGGAAGATGCAGTCCTTTCGATTCCCACCCTGGCAAATTCGTCTCCTGCAGAGCTACCTTAACAGCCGCTTCTTTTGTGTGCGATGGGCATCGGCGATCTCCTCACCAAAAATCATCGCCTCCGGGGTCCCGCAAGGCTCGGTATTGGGACCGATCCTCTACAACACCTTCACGGCTGATGCTCCGGCGAACCTCGGCTGGAACTCCCTCTTGGCCCTTTATGCCGACGACGCCGCCATTTTGTGCAAGTCCACCAAGAAAGCGAAGGCCGCCGAATACCTTCAACGAGCCTCCGACACTCTCCTGGACTGGTTTGCCGCCTGCAAGCTAGAGGTCAACGACACCAAAACGCAGACAGTCCTCTTCTCCACCTCCCGGTCCCCTGACCTCGACGGCATCCTAATCGGCGCCGAAGAATCGCAGTGGAAGGACAGCGCTACCTACTTGGGAGTGACGTTGGATAAGAGGCTCTGCTTCGAGTCCCACGCACGGAAGGTCGCTCACAGGACGCTTGGCGCCAAGTTCAGTTTGGCTCCACTTCTCCGCAGTCGTGACATCCCGCTGAGACGCAGACTCCATCTCTACCGCGCGGTGGTGTTTCCTGGCCTGTCATACGCCTCGCCTGCCTGGAGTGGCCGGCTATCCTATAGAGGCCGATCCGTCCTTTCCCAAGTGGAAAAATCCTGCCTCCGCACCATTGCCCATAGGCGACGCCGCGGAAAGGTCGCAGACATTTACGACTGGCTCTCCCTCCTTCCCATCAGCGACGCGCTGAAAGCCTCCCCCGAGAAATTTTGGCAGACTCTCGCCAACAAAAACACGCCGGTACTGCGCAGCATTGCCGACTGGAAGCCTCAACCATGGTATCGTCACAAACGGACGAGATCATCCACCGGGCTGGAAGAAGACCTTCCCCCCAAATGTCGTCGGACTTAGGCGCCGACTCATCCAGGACGGAAGATTTAGGACCTTTTCAGGGCCATAAATTTTTCTGAAACTCCAGACTTCGGTCCGTGGCCCACATACGGGCTATGTAAAAGGGTTAAAGTGAGCCCAGTGCACTCTAGAAGTGCTCTACAAGATAACCTCAGCCACTTATGTGCCTCATCGAAGAGCAGTAGTGTGGCAAGGCACTCCCGCGCCCAGAGGAGCGGGATTCGCATTCTCCACGTAGTCTGCCAAAACAGGAATCCTCTCACCATCTATCGAGCAGGTAAATATGGACACTGGGCTTTTAGATTTCCAAAAGTTTAGAACGTTACTCTTTTTCTGATTGATTTCTAGCTGCCATTCCTTGCACCAAACAGATAACGCATTCAGATCATCCTGAAGCTGACGATGGTCGCTAGGACCACTAATTTCTCTATAGACTACGGAGTCGTCCGCAAAAAGCCTAATATTACTTTTCACAACTGAGCTAATGTCGTTTATATAAAGCAAGAAAAACATAGGTCCGATCACACTACATCTGCAACACTCGAGGACTTACCATCGATGACTATTTTTTGTTTTCTATTCCAAAGGAAAGCGCGAACCCAGTTAATGACTTTAACATTAACGCCAAGATTTCCCAATTTTAATAACAACTTACGGTGGGGAACCTTGTCAAAAGCTTTTCTAAAATAAAGGGACACTGCATCGACCTGTTTATTATTTTCGCCGCATGATAAAATATCATTCATAAACAAACCGAGTTGGGTTTCACAGGATCTAACTTTTCTAAAGCCATGTTGACAGCTGACTAACAGCGATCTACTCTCGAGATAACGCATAGTGTTGCTTACAATAATGTGCTCCAAAATCTTACATGATAATGATGTTAGAGAAATCGACCTATAATTTTCTGGGTTTTCTTTGTCACCTCCCTTATGAATGGGTCTGACGTGTGCTAGTCTCCAATCATCAGGAACCTCACAGAGGGTAAGAGATTTCTCGAATACTACATCTACATATTACCGTCTTCCAGATAACCTTTTTCCTTTTCCTTTCGCCAATTCACCGGTGCACTTGTGGACACCACCTCGTCCCTTTCCTCTCTCTCCAAACGACAGCAACAAAAAATGGAACTCCATTGGACCTCGGTCGGACCAGGGAAGGAAAATTTGGACATGAAGGAAAATTTTACTCAGCCCCACCGGGTTGGGTAAGTTAGGTAAGGAGTTTTTGGTTCCTTCCCAAGTTTACTGTGTCTCCCGCCCTGGGTTGGGCTGGGTAGCGGTCATCTTAATATACAGTCAAACTCGGTTATAACGAGCGCCACGGGACCGTTTAGTTTTGCTCGTTATAGCCGTTAAACTTAATATCCGTGAAGGCAAAAGCATGCATGCGTATGGTGAAATAAGACATAAGAAGTAAAAGTGAATATATAAACAGAAAGGTTATTTAGTAAATTTATGAAAAAACCTAAATATGCGAATAAACTAGAAATTTTAAAGTAAACATACGTACATAAAAAATTTACTCACAGCTACATCCTTAATCACTCCCCTTTTCACAAAAATAACTTTGAATAGTAGCCTGTTTCATAGATTTCACTTTGAAGTCTCTTAAGTTCCCTCTTATTACACTTAGTGCACTAAAAACACCATCGGAAATGTCAATGTTTTCAAAAAAATCATTTAATGATTGTCTTCATCACTGTCTGCTGTGCTTTATACTGTCTCTATTATTTCACTCTCCGTAGGAATTCCACTGGTAATCAAATCATCATCAACATGAACAAAATTGTCAATGTCATTTACATGGTCAAAATTCGCAATTCCGTTTTCTTAAGCCATTCTTCATCAACGTTATGGTTATCAATCGAAAATTCTCCCGATATTAAACCAGACATTCGAAAACAGTTTATGATAGTTGTAGGTGAAACATGCATCTGTCATCAAATGAATTGCATCCAATACAGAGTCATTGCCATCTAAACCTCTTTCCCTCCTGTCAATCAACTGTAGAACAAAAAATCGCTTGAAATGGCATTTAAAACTTTTAATTATCCCCATGTCCATTGGCTGCAAAATAGAAGTCGCATTTGGATGCAAAACACCAGTTTTACATTGGATAACTCCTGCATATGTGGGTGCGCAGGACAGTTATCGACAAGGAGTAGAATGTTTCTATTTTTCCTCCGTAACTCGTTGTTCCACTGACTTACCTATTTCTGAAAAATATTGGAAGTCATCCATGCCTTTTTATTAGCTGCATATTCAACGGGAAGCTTCTTTACATTTTTGAAACAACGTGGCTTTTGTGACTTACCAATAACAAAAAGTTTTTTTTGTCAGTCCCATTTATGTTTGCGCACATTAAAACTGTTAAACGATTCTTAGGTCTTTTGCCACCAACACATTTGTTACCTTTGAATTTAAACGTTGCATCAGGCATCATGTTGTAAAACAGTCCAGTTTCGTCGGCATTGTAGATGTCTTCTTCTCTGTAACCTTTTCGACACTCCTCCCAAACACTTTTCACCCATTCACTTGCCGTTTTTGAATCTGCTGACAGGGCCTTTCGCATAAACAATGTTATGCCGATTTTTAAAACGATCAAGCCACCCGTTATTGCATGTGAAGTTCTCGTGTCCTAACTGTTTTGCAAATTTATCTGCCTGTACCTTGATGGGGAAACCAGCATTTCTCTGCCTCTTAAACCACTCCAGAAGTGCTTGATCAACAGTACCCAAGTCGCACTTCCTCATTTTCTTGTTCGTTGTTAGGTTGTTCTCTAGTGCAGATAAAATCGCTTCTTTGTTTTTCCATAAGGTTTAAACCATAGGCGACGATAAATTAAATTTTTTACACACTTCAACATTTTTTACCACGTTCTAACTCTCGAATAATATAAACCTTTTCGCGAATAGACAAACACTTCCTTTTATGTACGGACATGTTACTCGTTCAAGGGCAAAATCTCAACTGATTTTTGTGATCAACGCTACGAACTTTCTTTGCAAACTGTGAGCATACCAATTCCAGGAAGAGTTAATGAGGAGACGGATTAAACGTGGGATTTCCCATCTTTACGTGGGAAAGGGTGTTGGGTGCATTCGGCTGAGCGACGGGGGTGGGCGCCATTGTACATGCCCTTACCCCTTACCCCCTTCCAAACACAACCTCCTGGCTGTAAAAGAGCTGGGGGTTGGGAGGAGAGGACAAAGGACCTCAGCGAGTGCCACTGTACCTGCAAGTTGGGAATTCTTGGTTTGGACGAAGGGATTATTTTTAACAACAACGCCGCGGTCTTTAACCTCCCCGAGGGATAGGGTGTAGAGGCTGGACTCAAGAACACAAGGTTACATATTTTGGGTCACTATGAGGATTGAAGGGGCTGACCGCCGCCGCGTTTGAGACAGTGAGAAGTGGTCAAAGTTTGCTCGATATATCCGTGAAGCGTGCTCGTTATATACGTGAAATATTTGTATGTAAATGCTCGTAAACTTATCTTGGAGGTAGCATTTGCTCACTATAGCCGTGAACTCGTTACAACAGTGCTCGTTATAAACGAGTTTGACTGTATATCAATCATAGAAAATGAATGCAAGCTTCTTCGCCGACTGAAAATTCGTGGTAAGTACTTTAAAGGTATTTTGATTGATTCCACTGAAAGCCGCTAGACGCTTCCACTTAAATATGATAAATGATACGGATGATTTTGGAAGGCCTGTATTTAACGTTTCCTGTTTGAATTGCCGAGTAGACTGGCTCTGAAGAAAACGCCAATGACACGGGTTTACTAGAAAGGTTGTCCGCAAGACGACCACCTCTCCTAGGGTAAACTACCTCCAGGTCTTACTGCCTGAATACACAAGGGATCTTGTCCGCAAATGCCCCGCCTAATGACCCTGTCCACATCTGCCCAGTAACCATGGAGCCTGAGTGGACGGAGTGAATGGAATGGAAAGGCCAGAGACGCAAAGGATGCACGTCGTTGGGGTGCGGAGAGGGTTGGAGGAAGACGGAAAATACTCGCATGCTATGGATGATACAATACATAAAGAGACTGTATTTTAATTTAACCGAATCCTTTGACTGTCGTTTTTCGTGCTTCTAAAGTGCACTGCTTAAATTCATTGAGATCCTTTTATGCGAGGCCATTTATTCGAACGTTGAAAAGAGACGTTCCTTTATCTACCATGGATTCTCCAACTTACTCTAAAACTTATTTCTGCTGTAATTTTTCCTCTCTTCAAATGTACTTTGATCTGAATGAAAATGAGGAGCACACAGAAAAAGGGTTTCTATTACTTGATATAATAACCATACAAATTTCCGTAGAGGAATTCATTCATCAAAGAAAGATCTTACGCTGCAATGTACGAGTATATTCCCAAATGACAAAAAACGGTTAGAATTTATTCCAGAGGTATTACTTAACAAAGTGAACTTAACTGGCAATTAGCTTCAGGCTGCAGATCATAGGGTAATAGTTTAGGCGAAAACTATTAACTTTAATGAACAACTGTGTAAGCATGATTACTACGAAATTTCAAAACGAAATACTGCGAATCATGATAGAAATACACAGCAGCTTAATGCATAAATGTAAATAAAATAATACAATTCCATACTGTCATTGCGCTCTGTACTATTGATTAGGAGTTGTTTTACCGGCAAAGGGCATTACATTCCCCTCAAAAGATTTCATAGTAATTTTAATCAACATGAGAATTTCCACGCATACCTTTTACTGCTGACAGAGTTTCTACAGCTACTCCTCTTGTCCAGCGATGTCTGCAAGATATAAAACAAGTAATGGTTATAAGAAACTTCTTTTATAAGGAACATTTAACAAAAAATAATAGCTTTCGAAGTTAATATAAATTTATTACCAATAAATCCAAAGAAAATGTAATGTAGCAAACTTATTTGAACCACAACGTATATAATACATATTTCATCGATTAAATTATTATTTGTTCTAAGAGACAAATGCCTATTAAATTCTAGCTGTTTGTAGTTATATTAACAGCAATAATAATCAGCTTCATACATGAATCTATGTTCATATTCTTATAAAAAAAAGAGAATTGTTACAGGCCCAAATGCCCAAATTTGTGTTATTACGGTCTGAAGGACCAAGCGTGGGCTGTCTTCGTGAGTATTGCCTCACTATGCCAGCCCAAGTAACAGTGCGAAAAGGGGAACTTATGAGATAAAAAATAAGAGTATCTATTTAAATCAGTGGTGCTCTGACTTTTCTACATGGTGGTTGCGAATCCTTCTATGGGCCGCAGTGGAATTTGTCAAATCTTCGGCGTGGCGGATTAGAATTTAAATCAGAAGTTATATATATATATATATATATATATATATATATATATATATATATATATATATATAGAGGTTCCATATATTAAGTGAAAATCAAGTGTAAATAAGGCTTTCATGGCTAACATGTCAATATTTAAAGTTTTATTATAAAATTTTTCAAAAAAATGTATGAATTTTTGTGTTAAATTTTTCGGATTGCTTTTTCACCATAGCTTCGCGGGCCGCACAAAAACCCTTTGCGGGCCACATTTGTCCCACGGGCCATAGTTTGGGCACCGCTGATTTAAATAAAGCGAGGTCGGTTTCCCCGCCTCGCCAAGGGGTGCCGGTGGTGTAGTGGTTAGGACGCTGGCTGCTGCTCGAAAGGGCACCGAGCAAGAAACCCGCGAAAGTAGGATTTTTTTCCAAGGTCGCCCGGTCCACTGTTTGGGTGGTTTGAGGAGACCTCACAAAGTCAGCGTTCCATCCTTCGGGAAGGACGTTAAGCCGTTGGCCCCCTTGGTGCTCTTCGTTAAGAGCAGGCTAAAGGCCGGCACCAGGTTTCTCTTCTCACTTGCTATCCGGATATTCATTGCACTCCCTCTTACTTAGATACCCATTGGGCGTAGAAAGAGGTTAATCAGCTTGGAACATACGATACGTTATTGCTCGCCTCGTCATTAGCTCTCCAAGCAACGAACGAATCACTTATTACTCCCATTCCTCCAAAAGAGGATCCAAAAAACGGTGATTCACTCCGTCGCAGAGGGAAAGCGCGGCGATACACCGTGTTACACCTGCCAGACAACGGTAAAACTCTTGAACGCTCATACGTTTAAAACCCGACTTCCCCATTCAAAAGGATTTTGGATTCATCTTTCTCACGCGCGCCTCGCTCTCCTTCCTTTTTCGTACGTGTCGACAACGCCCTCTGCCGGCACGTCCGAAAGCGACGCATCGGAGGAAGACGGACGGCGAGACCCGCTCGGAATAGAGATCAAAAGGAAAAGGCAGAGGGAGAAAAAAAGAAACTGTTTAAAACGAGGAGGACGCCGCTAGTGGAGTTCTCTAGCGGAGAAGGGAGCCACGAAGGAAAAGGGGGATTCGCCCGCATACGAAGTTGGAAAAACACGGTCGCGACGAATTCGTTCTTTTCGTTTCTATTCTCGGGAAATCTACGAGGGACGCTCGCGCCTTGGAGACGGAAAAATAATCATTCTTTGCTTCTGTGTTTTCTCCCGCATAGGTTGCGCCCCCTTCGGGTCGCGGCTGTGGTTTCGAGGGCGCTGTGTTATAAAGAAGTGCCCCCCCCCCCCTTTCCCCTCCTAAGGGGATCGCGAGAGGATTTTAAGGGGGCCGAAAGCACTCTTCGCTAAGGCAAGTGATTTTATTCTGGTTTTAATAGTCCTTCAGGTTTTAATTCATCGAAATGGTTTGTCAAAAGAACATTTTTAACAAATTAGTCATTTTAAGTAATAAAAACAAACAAGAAATCATATTTCAGTAGTGATTAGTATAAAAAAATTAAACTATGCGTCACATATTTTCTGAAAGGTTTTGATACACATGCGTAGTTGTAAATAAAATAATCAATAGTGCTAACCTTGTATTTATAAAGCACAAAATCAAAAAACTCTCTTATGATTAATTTCTTTATCATCGTCATCCCTCTCTCCTGTGTGGAGAAAACTCCTTTTGTTTTTGCTTCACGAATATTCTCGAATAGTCGCGGCGACCAAGCATCCGGCCGAGAGGTTCTTTTGCGGCTCTCTTCCCCTCTCGTCCCCATGGGCCGCGTCGTCTTTGTGTTCGCGCGTTATTCCTTCGGACGCATCATCTCACGGTGAAGCATCTGGAATCCACAACCTGGTGCTCGCGAGCGCCGCGGTGCCATTTAGCAGTCTCACCAAGCACTTATACGATGCTAAAAATCGTCTTTTCTAGCACCATTGATTTGATTTGTTCGCCAGCGGACCCCTGCTCTACATTGTAGGTTCGAGGTTTCGCGTTTCACGAAATGGCTAACTCGATTGCTCCGATGCAACTTCTTAGCTGCTCGAGGAAAAAGATGCAGATCGATGTTATTTATTTTGAAATTTACGCCAAAATGCGTTATCTGTTAGAGGAGAGCAATTCTTACACCAGATTAGTGTAAATGAGTTGTATATCGTTGATAATTTACGCTGTAAGCATCTGCTCAAATATCCAATTTTGTTATCAAATGCTAATTAAATGCTTTGTTGTTATCAGGACGAGATCGGTGAAGAGAGAATATAATGTTTCATCAAATGCTGTATGAAATAATTGGTTTCTAAGGATACGCAGAAATAGTTTGTTTGTTTTTTGTTTTTCTGGCTAATCAGACCCGTGAACTATTATAGCCATAACTCCTTCCACACCGAACAGACACACACACACAATGGAGGGGGAAACCAGGGCGCCGGTATTAGGAAGAGCACCAAGGGGGCCAACTGCTAAATGTCTCTTCCGAAGGAAGGTTTACGTGGTCTCCTCAAACCACACAAATAGGGGGAGGGACGACCCCAGGTTGAAAAATCCGACCTCCGCCGGATTTGAGGCCGGGATCGCTGCCCAGTGATGCGCAAACTGTGCCCCGCTACTCGATTTCAGCTCGTATCATTAGGAAGGAAGACAATTATCGAAATATGAAAAATATGAATTTAGAATGAAAATTCAACCTACCATAGGTACTTAAACTGTCTATATATTGATAGTATTATTAATTATTATTAAACTATTAATAAAAGCCTTAATCTGTTGGTTGGTTAGTTGGAATGCTATATGGGATTTCTCATAAGAGGGATCTTAAATATACCTCTTTCACACTCTGCAGACTTATTTTCTTTTGCAAAATTAAATAAGAAATAATTAACGCACGATCTTTGGAAATTAAATGAAGATTCTTATACTTATCGTTGAATTTTGTTTTCGGATAGAATTCGCTCACATTAAGCAAATATATTCGAAAATTAGTCAAAATTTTGCATTTTTATTGAAACGTTCCCTTGGAGATCAATGGCATTGTTGTTCATACAGAAAAGTCAACATATTTGGTGAGCACATAATAGCTATTTTTTCGGAATAAAACGTTAAAGATGTTGTTAACTAAGTTAAAAAATTGTATACTCTTATTGTCTTATACTATTAAATATCAAGAAATATAATAAAGTGAAAACCTGTTCATCTACCTTATCTAATGTTCGTATAAGTGTTAGTTTTAGCTCACTTCTCTACAATATAGTTGAATATATTAAGTTCCAATTTTCTCGTTGAATTTCAACGGGCATTTATGTGTGTCCGTCTGTCTGTCTGTCCCGGTATTCTTGGAAATTTCCCAATGGAATTAAGAGCTGAAACTTTCACACTCGTTAAACTCCAATGAGGTGGTCTCTAGAAAAATCGAACATCCCGGAAAAAGTCTCGGATTCCACTCCAGGAGACAATTATATTTTCCCATAAGTTTACACGGGATTTTCGATTTTTCAAGGTGCAAAGTTTATTTCCTTCATTCATTAAAATATGTAAATATGGAGCAAATTTCTCCATTTTTATTTTATTCGACGGCTAAAACTATAAAATATCTTATTCTTGCAATGTTTAGATGTTACACGGAAGAATTTATCAGAAAAACGCATTTCTTTTAGATATTTTATGGCTTTTTCGTACTCTTTCCGGGTGTTGCAAAGGCGAACCTCATTGTTGCCTACGATGGAATTAGCGTCTATTAAGCATTCAAATAGACGAAATAATTGTGTTATTCGCTTCGCGCAATGTCAAACTTAATAGATTGCAACGTTAATAATTGAAGAATATTATTATTCAGTAAACATACGAAGTACGAAGAGGAAGAATAACGGATCCAATGAGTGGCAAATCAAGTAGTATATTGATGACAGAATGTAATATATTTCAAGCGCTTCATTTTCTGGGAGAATTCAAATGATTGTCAGGATTATATTAATTAATAAAACAATTACATTTACTATATATATATATATATATATATATATATATAAACTTAAGGAAAAGAAAAGGTAGTGATGAGGGTGGCAACAAGGTGTTGAAGGAAGCCCAGCGGACACTTTCCAAGTTGGGGACCAAGTTGGCTGGCTGCTGGGGCGTCGAAGAGACACGTACAACACACGAACACAAAAAAAAAAAACAAAAAAAACACGCAATTTTATCGGGCCTATGCCCTTCTTCAGCAATACAGTCTGAGGTGTCTGTGTAAAAACTTTATATATTTATGGATGGCAACAAGATGTTGGGATGAGGAAGCCCAGTGAACACTCACCAATCAGACGACTTCAGGTTGGCGAGGCCCTGTGGATGTCGAAGCGACACACGTAAAAGAACACTAAAACAACACGGACACATCACAAACGTAGAATCTTTCGGAGTTATTCCTTCATCAGCTACAGAGAGAGAACTTATATACTATATAGATACTCTTTCGCTGAAGAAGGGCATGTTTTTACACAAACACCTCAGAAGTTTTATTTTAACCACACTACAAAGTCCCGTTGTTGTTCAACGTGTAATTCCGTTCGTGTTTTTAATAAATTGCGTGGCACTTCGCAAATTGATCCGTGTTTGAGTGGCCCTTGATTAATGAAGGATGCGCACCACTGCTCTAGTCACTCCACAACCGCAGCTCCCTACGTATAAATAGGATAATACCTGTTGGTTCATGGATGAAAATGGGCGTCTACCCGGATATACGCTATATACCTAGTTCCGGAGTGGATTTTATACGTAGGCTTGTGTTAGTTATCCATATCCTCCCTCCTGCTCTCCCACTGATTCCGGAACTGAAACCTTGGTTCAAAAACACATTTCCGCCCTGTTTGGTTGCACAATCACCTTATATTAAAATTTGATTTCAGGAAGAACGCTTCTCACTAGAGATTTGAGGAATCTGAAGTTCTAATTTTATATTAAACATTGATAAAAAGCTGAGGTAAATGCTAAAAAAATCCATCACACATAAAATTTTATGTAATTCTGCGCCCTCGAGAAATCTCATTTTTCGGAATATACCGTGAGATGAGATGAATCAACGTCTTGCATGGAGATTTGCTATTATCAGAAGAGAGATCTATAAAATCCATCGGAAATTCATTTCATTAAAAGTCAGTTTTCTATCCCATCATTGTTTTATATTATTGGTATAAACAGCTTTGTTTTTTAATTCTTACCCAAAAAATGGTTATCTAAGTCTGAATGAACACCGTTATAGCTTCACATTATAATAATTTCTTGCGTCAATCACCAACGTAAATGATGTACCCATATAACTTCAATAGCCTCTAGAGGAGAGGTTTCAACCTTTTTTTACTGACGTACCCCCTTAGAGCATTTTTAATAGTCGCGTGCTACTTAGTACATCTAAAGGTGATAATAAAATAAATAACACTTGTACTGAGATAGATAGATAATGTTTATAACGTTAAAATCAATTTGACGTATTTTTCTGTTTTATAGCGTTATTTTTAGTCGTAGCATCGCAAATTTCAATATTATGATATCTTGCGCGAAAGACGAAGTAGGAAGAAAAATTATCATCTTTTACATTTTCGCGTATTTCTTCAATAATTTTGATGTGCCCTTAGTATTACGCGTACCCTCGGTTGAAAACCCATCAAGAGATCTGTAGCTGCATTTTAACTGCCGATAATCTACCGTCGTTTAATATGTACAGCCTAGTCACCGGTTTAATATCTATAGAAACCAGCTTTATCTTTCGTTTGATGTCATCCACAAACTAGGAGTACAGAAAAGTTTATGTGTGTTTATGTGTTCTAAGATTTTATGAATAAAATGCTTCTTCCATCCGCTACTAATTAGACACGGATCCTTGTCACGGCACCATGTTCAACTTTCGTCTTACGGCATAAAGAAAAAATATTGCTAGTGAAATTCACATCACGTGTTGCGAATAATTAGGAACTAAGATTTCATCTTTTGGATTAAATACTCCCTCACGCTCTCGCGATCCGCTCTGCAGAGATTTTTGGAACGCTTCCCGTAATCTTCGGGATCTCCCATCCCTCAATGACCCAACAGGGACCCACAAAGGGAACGGAGGAAGCTCCCTCTCTCTCTCTCTCACACACACAGACACACACACACTCTCCCACTCTACCGAAGGGATCGTGCAACGCGCGTGACTCCTCAAACGACTCGAAGACGACGGCGGGGGGACGAAGCGAGCCAGAATCTTCTCTGGCACCGGACCAGCGAGACGGAGAGAAGGGGGAGGCGGAAGAGGACGAGGCGGAAGAGGGCGAGGCGAGGGACGAGTGGAGGTGTGGCGCTGTATGCGGGAATTGGAAGAAAGTGAGGTGAAAAAGTGGTGTCGGAAGGAGGAGAACGAAGAGGAGAGAGAGAATGGGAGGCAGAGGGAGAGCGATAGAGAGATGAGAGAGAGAAAGGATACGAGGGAGAGTGAGAGACGAGAGAGGAGGGAAAAAGAGGAGTAGGGAGAGAATGAAAGAGGATAGAGATGGACGGAGGGAGAGATCGGAGAGAGATAAAGAGGGAGAATGGACGCTGAGAGAGATAACGATGCGTGGAGTGAGACGTCGGAGGCGGCTAATGTAGAGCCATCGAACTAAAACCGAAATTGCTGTAATTTGGAAGGGTAATAGATTAAGAAGTAAGAAGGCCGATACCCATAATTTGTGCGAAAAGAGGTAAAATATCTGCAATGAATATTGAAAAACATCCGCAATGTTTCTCGTCCATAGGAATTTGGATATATAAAATTTGAGTGGAGGAAGAAGGGATTAAAGAAATGCACTAAAGAACAAAATGGAGGTAAAGAGAATGAGAGCGAAAGGAATGAAGAAATGAAAAGGTAACGGCTTAGAGAATAATACAAATGAAAGGAGGAGAAAAATAATGTTTCTATGGGAAACGATAGAGATAAAAATGGAAATAATAGAACATTGGTATATCATGTGTTATGTGTTATTATAACGTGTTATTTTATGCGGAATTATGCTTAAATTTTTATATCTTGCGAAAGCATGGGAGTTCGTATTAATTGTAGGTGAAAGTAATAAGTAAATAATGATACTTTAAAGAGACGGAAAGAGATGAGAATTAACAGAGAAGAAAGATAAAACCCGGGAAAGACAGAATAGATGAAGGGAGCACTCAAAATTAAAATTAATAAGGGGGAGAGTTTAATAAGATGACGGCGAGATAAATTGGAGTGAAATCATGTTTGAGGTGAAGATATTAATTCTTAGACCCGGTCACTCCGACTTTAGTGGGGGAACTGAGGAAATGGAAGGAAATGAGAAGGAATAGAAGAAGAATGGAAAAGGCAATATTCGAGGACCGAGTAAATTTTGGGATAAAGAAAACATAGAGAGGGAGAGGAGACGAAGAGGGAGAGTAGAGGTATAGTGAGAGAGAGGGACTGAAGGAAAGAGAGTGAGGGTGGGATAGTGAGGGAGGGAGAGTGAGGGAGGGAAAGTGAGGGAGGGAGAGTGAGGGAGAGTGAGGGAGGGAGAGTGAGGGAGGGAGAGTGAGGGAGGGAGAGTGAGGGAGGGAGAGTGAGGGAGGGAGAGTGAGGGAGGGAGAGTGAGGGAGGGAGAGTGAGGGAGGGAGAGTGAGAGTGGGGGGGAAAGAGAAAGAAGGGATTTTGAAAGAGAGAGAGATAGGCTTTGGGAGGAGCAGAAGGAAAGGATTTTGAGGGAAGCGGAGAAGCTGCCGGTCCTTGCGGTCTCCTCTCCCTCCTTCCACTCCACTCTCCTCCCCTGCATCCGACATCCTTCCTTCCTTCACAAACACACACGCACACAGACGCATGCACACACCACTCCCTTTATGCCTTCTGGGTCCTCTCACAAACCTTTAAAAACCGCACCCTCCACCCATATTATACTTCCTATCCTCTCACTTCACTCCCTTTTTCTCTTTTACCTCACCTCCCTCAGACCTCCACCTCTTTTCCTCCTCCCTTCCTCCTTTCTCTCCTCTCTCTCACCTCCTGGGAGTCTCTGGCGCTTCGTGCCAAACCAATTTATGGCTTCCGCTTTGGGGTTGGGGAAGGGCTGAATAATGCTCCAAGAAAAGGAGAGGCAGAGGGAGAAAAAGGGATGCAAGAAGCAAAGGGGGACAGAGAAATTGAGAGAATGAGGGAAGCGAGTGTGAGAAAGGGAGAGGGTATTACAAAGGAGGTGAGAAAAATCAGCGATGGCGTAAAAGAGTCGGGCAGAGGAGCACTGGAAAAAAGGTCGAGGCGACAAAAACCAAGTGAAAGGGTGAGAGAGAGAAAGAGGTAAATATGGCGGGGGAAGGAGATAAGGAGGAGAGAGAGAGAGACGTTTTCACACAATACCGAAATTTTTAATAGCAATTTCAAATTGGAATCACGTCTGCTGTCAGGTTTTTTTCCTCCTGTGACAGTTCTCTGATAGATGGTGAGGGTTTGAACGAATGTAGTAGCCAAATGCTGCATACATGCATGGAGAAACACACACACACACATAAATACATACATAAAGTCCGTATTGAGGACGCCCTGCGGATTTTTTTCCAGTCGCTTAAAATATTTGTGTTGCTCATATGCATGTTTTTCCTAGCATTCTCTTCAGACTCCTCATTCTGCAGGGCAACTTCCTTTTTGAAACGGATGGATTCATTTAGGTGTAGAAGAGAGAGGGATAATATAAGTGAGAGGGTGAGGGCTGTGGAGGGAGGAAGAGGGGATGAGAGAGGATGGCGCGCCTAGAGAGAGAGCAAAAACTGACGAGTTGAAATGTAGGATGGGTGTCGGCTGAAACCGGATGGTGGTTGAAAAGGGTTTTTCCTTTTTCTTCTCATCCCGAGGGTTGGCAATTCTCACTTTCTTCCACTCCACTTACTCTTGAATCCCGAGGAAAGACTGCGCGGCCCAATTTTTTTCTTCTATCACTTTTCCATTTTTTACGTCCCTTTTTCCCTGTTCTATCGCGCTCTCTCTTTCTCTGATATCCTCTATGATGCAGTCGCATGAGATCGAGTTTTGCCGAATGGCAAAGAGAAAGTGATTTTTTCTTCGTAGAATACTTTTCACGATCCTTTGAAAACTATCTCCTCCCAACGTCCCCTTCAACTGTCAGCGAAAGTATTCCGATCTCTTTCTCTGGCGTTCCACAAATAAAAAATATTTTTCCATCCGCTGGGGATATAACTTACACGAATAAGTATTTTTCTAAAATTTCCGATAACTCAGGCGGTCTGGTCCGATGCATTTAAGTCATATATAATATCAGCATGTTAAATATTATTTGCGAGTATTACTTCAGGGGCTCTAAGAAAAACGACTACCGGGATGATGCAAGTAAATAAATATTTAAGAAAAATTGAACTAAAGATTATATTAGAACATTAATAATAAATGATCATATTTTTATTTTTGATTTTGATAAAGACAGAATATCAGTGAAGAGAAATAAACTTGAAAAATGACTCATAACAAAGAAGTCATCACGGCGTGGCTTCAAGGACAGCGGTAGTGGGTTCTTTGAAAGCAAAAATTACTGAGTATACTGACTTTGATTAAAAATTAAGGACATAAATTCAAAGACCAAATTCCACTTAACATGCAAGAATCCTGAATATACTGAGCCGAGAATAAAAACATTATTTTCATTTTTTTTTAATTAAAACCCAGAATCATTCGTGCGGTATTTTCAAATAATTAGCACTAGCACTTATATCGGTAACGTATATTTCCTCTGACCTCGAATATAATAGGCACAGGTAAAATGTAACGTGATTCTTCCTGGCAGTATAATTATTTAATTAAAAAGCTTAAATTAGGTTTTGGTTTGAGAAGCAACAATATTTCATGCCTCATTAAAGCCAGAATTAATTTCCGACAGAATTAAATTCGGAGTTAAAACAAATGAATGAGATTTTTCCTGTTATGGTCGTGTTACAGACGTTGAATAAGGTGCATAATTACGAATTTTCCTCCATTTAATGATTTACGATGGCAATGCATTAATTATATCCTCGGCGGAATTTTTCTTTATCTCGGTTCAAAATTTTTGCGACACGTCATGTTATTTTTAAACAATGCTGTTCAAAATGCTTCCAAAATTAAAGTTGGTGAATATGAAAATCGGTGTGTTTTGAAATTTCACGAATTAAGTATTTTGATAAGAGTGTTGTTTAAAAAAACATTTTGAAAGACAAAAATGTTATGCATACCCAATACAATTTAAATGGAAGGAATCCTATCTCGAGAGAATTAGTATAGAATTTCATTTTGCGCCATGCGAACAGCATTGTTAAAATAACGAACGGATTCTAAGGAGAATTTAAAGAAAGTGACGCAAAACAAAATCACATTTGTTCCAGTTAAACATTCGCAACAATTTTTGTATGGAATATTAGATAGTTTTTTCATTACCATTCCATTATCCTGCATTTGTGGATAATAGGAAAATGAAAACCACAAATAACGAAATTAAGTCTTCAAAACCTGAAGAGACAAGGTATACCGAAAGAACATTTTCCTTGACAACTATAGCGAGTGCACAACGTAATTACCGAAATTTCCCCTTAAACTACTTTATTATGATCGAGGTAAAAAGATTGGTCTGTTTAATAAAAAAGGTATTATCAGAAAGTTTTTTGATTAAAATTACGTTAGTTCGCCTCATTGTACACTATTGGTAACACGTTAAATATGTAAGGAACTATCTGCTATCAGACTTTTTGGTATACTGTACATACGTCTCACTCGTGACTTTTCATGAACTCTTGGCTTCATTTTTTTAAAACTGTCTACGAGAGGACCGTATAAAATATTTTGTAACGTCTAAACATCGTATATTCACGAAAGCGTTTGGGTGAATCACATAATTTACTTCTTTGTTTAGTTCTTCCTCTATTAAAGCATCGGATGGGTAGATTTGTGGAAAATTTCAAAATACGGTCATCAAATACACGAGAAAGCAAACACGTTTTATTATTAACGAAAAACTATTGAAATGGACAATAGACAATAGGAGAAGGTCCTGTCGAGGAGACTAATATCAAAACGCTTAACGTCGAGATAATTCGACGAAAAGAAGAAACAACATATTCAATTGTAGTAATGGGCTCGTGTTATTTTTTCGGGATAATTCAAACAAATATATTCTGTTTGGAAAAACCGGAGACAGACGAGGGTGAGCTTCAAGATGAATAATATATCGGGAAAAAATACCCGTATTATGAGAAATCATCCAACTTCATTGGATGAGGTGCGTTAGCTTACCGAGAGAGTTTTCTCCTCGACTAAGGAAACCCATTACACATAGGCTAATGCCGAGGTCCATAATTGTGAAAAAGGAGCTCGTATTAAAAGTACCCGTGATGCATCCGTGACCATTCCTTCCGTAGAGCGTCGCACAGAAACGTAAGCGCCTCAGGATGACTCGCGCTAACCGCGCATTCCGCCTGAATCAACGCTATGCGTCTTTCGAGAAACCATCCGACTGAAATGGATCCTCTTTGAGGAGACGAATGTGGCGCAGCGACGTGGATTTGCCAAGAAAAACACGCTCAACTGATGGAAACCGTTCCCGACCATATCCACCCTGACGGGGGAAGAGAGCTCCTAGAGTTTTTTCTGCAGTTTCCCTTTTCCGTTTCCGTTTTCGGCTATTCCCATTCATTTCTACACTCATCAACTTCATAATGCTTCCTACTCCGACCCTCATGAGGTATATGTATTTTATGACATAGTTTTTATTAACTGGGAGCGGGTTATATTTCTCACCAGTCAAACGAGATTTCCTCTAGGAACACTCGTTAAAAATGAATTAAATTTTACGTAAATGAGTATTTTCTTTGTTCGTCACATTCTTGAAAATGTTGGTGAAAATTCTAAGCAGATAGGCATATGCTGCTATTGAAGAACTCTGAAGAAGTAGGAGAAAAACTCTTCACGATACATTCTTGCTTATAGAGTTTTACTCTATAGAACAGTAGTGCCCAACCTTTTTAAATGGAGGGCCACATCGGTGATTGCGAATCCTTCGGCGGGCCGGATTAGAGTTTAAATTGCAAGTTACGTAATATATATTATAAGGTGCCATATGAGCAAAAATTAATTCTAAATAAGGCTTTTATGGCGAAAAATTTCAATATTAAAAATTTTATCATCAAAATTTTTATAAAAATATTTGAATTTGTGTTAATTTTTCGGATTTAATGATAGCTTCGCGGGCCGCACAAAAATCCATCCCGGGCCGTAGGTTAAACAGCACTGCAATAGAAGACCTATTCATATGATTGATCGTGAAAACTGACCTGAAATTGGCAAATGCTGTAAATTTTGCCAAGCAATAATTTCCGGATGGATTTAATGTTTCTTACTTTTAGAAACGATATGTTGAAATTTTTATTTGGAAATCGATTATTTCTGAATAATAAGATATTTCGCAGATGTAAATTGCGATCAAGTAGCTAAACTCTTTTTATTGTCTGGTGCAGCAAGCAAATTATCGCCTCTATCATCATTAATTGTGGCAATGAAACTGACCATTCTCTATGTAACGAAAAGATTTTCTTCATGAACAGGAAAAATTAAAATGACGCTTCTCTAATTCCACTGTTTCAGTTCATTTACTCCAGGGGAGTAATCGATTTGGCAAGGAGGCTAATCTCCACTTACTCGCAGAGAGGAGATTGCTATGGGCGAAGGACCCGCTTAAGTGACCGCAAGCACACGGGCGTGAATCGGATGATTCCCGAATTCTGAACAAGTGAGGCACGTAGACGGTTCCCTCCGAAAGACAACCATACTGACTCTTTAAATCCGTCAGCGTTTTAGTGGCTCTTCTTGAAAGCTATTTTTCCACCGAAAAAAGTGCCAAGCGCTAAATCCGTCAGGTATTTTCTACGGAATCATTTTTTTTATCTCTTCGCGAAATCGTCGCGCCATTTCCCGTTGATCTCTAGCCATCCGCACCACATCACCAACGAATTAAGGGAAAGGAGAGACGAATGGGAGGTAGGAAGGGAGGAGGAAGAGGGAGATAGGAAGAGGGAGGTAGGAAGAGGGAGATAGGAAGAGGGAGGTAGGAAGAGGGATGTAGGAAGAGGGAGGTAGGAAGAGGGAGGGAAGAAGAGGGAGGTGGGAATGGAGGATGGGATAGGAAGGGGAGAGAGAGAGGTAGAGGGAGAATGGAAGAGGGAGGAAAATAGGAAGGGAGGAGGGAAGGAGGAAGATGCAGGGAGGAAGAGGGAGGGAGGAGGTAGAGGCAAGGTGGAAGAGGGAGAAAAAAATGGAAAGAGTAAGAGAGAGGGAGGAGTAAGAGGGAGGGTGGAAGAGCGAGGGAGGAAAAATGAAGGAGAAAGAGGGAGGGGGAATAGAGGATGAGATTGGGAGGGAGGGAGCGGATGAGAGGGAGGCAGGGAGAGAGGGAAGGAGAGCAGGAGGGAAAGGGAGATAAAGAATAGAATGAGGGAGATAGAAGGAAAGATACGTAGAGAAAGAGAGAGAAAGAGAGGAAAAGAGAGAGAATAAGTGAGGGTCTCCCAATGTAGGAGTCAGCCCTTGTCCTCTCGTTCCTTTGGCCCGAGACCAATGTCTATCCGCGATTTTGGACGTAAGAGGGTAGGTGGGTGGTGGGTGGAAAAGAGGAGTCTCCTTCCAGACCAGACTTCTTATTCCTGGCGAAGGGAAGGAGTAGAGGAGGGCCTCCGTGGGGAGGCTGGGGTTATGTTTAGGTGGGTGGTGGGGAGGTGAGGTCTCTTTTTGGGAATGGGTGGGGCGGGGTTAGAAAGAGAGAAAGTGAGAGAACCGGAAGCTGTCCGGTGACTCCCGAATCCACAGGCAAGCGACAGACCCGCACGAACCGCCTCCGTCTCAAAGGAACACATTTTGCGAATGACCAGACTCTCCTTTCCAGAATGGAAAGAGAGAGAGATAGCGAGGGAAGAGCGTAGATCTGAGAGGGATGAATGGGGAGCTGGGCGAGGGGAGGGGAAGGAGAAAAAGTTTGGGGAAATAAAGCCACATGGTCCCTCTTTTGTCGGCGGTTAAATACTTACTTGTTTGGGTAACATAACTGTTCTCGGCTTGGAAGGAAAACTTTTCCTCCAGTTTGTGCAATAGGATCCTAGAAAAGTCCAAAAAGGCCGAAACTCCTAGACAAACAAGAATATTTCCATTCATCATGAATCAACAATAAAATCGGGAGTATTTTACTACAAAGTCGGATCGAGTACCCGTCTGAGATTGTTCTGGGAGAAAATTTTCCTTATCTTGCATTCTTATTCACCATTGTACGAAGGTTTGTGTCAAAGAAATGGCAATTTAAATAGTTCCTACTTTCTCAAATATGTTATCTCGACTTCTTAATTACATATCGCATTCAACGAAAGAATATGCTTCCCAAAATCATCACGGAGGAGGTTTGGAAAGATTCACTGATCGCAAATCAAACGTTAAACCTCCCTTTCACGTTCGCATATTTTATTGATAGAAATTCCATGAAACCGCTGCTCAACACCTAATCCCTTTCATTTATCATCGCAACCTTACCGTTGATTTTAATCTGTATTTCCTGTGAAATAATATAAACATATACTTTTTACTTTGCTTAATGTCCACTATGCCTATCTATATTCTCCAACAATTCACCATCCTACCTATGCATTGTGACCGTGAAAAAGTTTATGGCAAAGAAAGTGCCAAACTTTCATTAAAACAAACATTTTCAAAGTCGAGCTCCATATATTGCCAAGATAATTTTAGAACAAGATTCCAGAGGAATGGATTATCCATTAAAATTGTGAATTGCTTAGAAAAAGTATGTTGTGCCATAAAAAACATAATGCCGTTTGTAATACGCGCCATGCCTTGTATGAGAATTCGCGGAAAAGAACTGGGAGAAAATGACCTCACAAAAATTAAAGTGACAGCCATCGTTTTGAATGGTAATAAAACGTGACCATTTAAAGTGTTCGAGGACGAGACATTCGTCAATTGTTGGTATAATTAATCCACTACTCACGATCGAAATGTCAAGAATCGAAAAAGGATCAGGAAGCAATTCTGGTGTATACGGACAAGAGGGTGGGGCCAGAGCTTAATAATATTCCTTTTCGTTTGTGCTAGAAAAATAGAAGTAGGTAATGCTGAAGTCTCAATAAAATTTAAAGTTTTGATTTCACAGAGATAATGAATTTATTTTGTTAGTTACCAAGCAATAATGTAATAAACATAATATTGATCAAAACTACATACATGGTTAGGATAAGCCATATATGCGAATTACGAAAATACTAATATGAAATTTCACCTTAGAATATTGCTATAGATATATGATAAATCTCTAAAATAATTATTCTGCCATTAATGTTTATGAAAAGTAATTAAAACAACCATAGAAGTACATTAGATTTTTCTCGAACTCGTCTTACGGCCGGAAATAAATTCAGGAGCAAACAATAAGCACCAAAAGTAGATTCTAGGCATTCTTTTTTAGGATCTACTGTCGGTGAATCGCCACTGAAGACGACTGCATTGTAGCCGATTTGTGCACCTGGTTTTAAATGACCAAGTTAGGACTAGAAATGCAATATTGATGGAAAGTACAGATATTTGCATAATATGATATATCGGAAAAAAGATCGATGCTTATCGATACTGGTTGAAGAAGTATCAACATTGCGTAATATCGAATGATTCATCGAATGAGGAGATTGGCTTTGCCTCAATCACTTCCTTAGAACCACAACTCATTTGCAAACCTGTTGTCTAATATTATTCACAATGAAACTATCTGTCAACAAAGGGGTGGTTTCGAAACTAGAATATACGTTTGAAAATTCCCCAAATGTAACAGAAGAAGGAAGATGGAATGTAACTGTTATCCCAGTGTAATTATGGTAAATGGGCTGCGATGAGGTCGGCTGCCTTAAGAAGGGTCACAGATGCATAAAGATAGCAATACCGTGTTTTTATCACTTTATACAAAATCAGCATATGCATCCGGTTCGTCCCCATGTAGAACACGCTTACTTCTAAACGATAGTAGCTAGAGACTTCTTTTTTCGCTTCATGACTGATAAGGGCTAGGAAGCTAACTTAGCTAACTTCTAAAGAGCCACAAGTATGTACATGTGTGAATCAACCTATCGGGCATTTGGGCAGTCCCCGATGGACCGTTCACATTTACGCTAAATGTAGCAAAATTTAAAATATATAAAAAAACTGTTAAAGTATTTACGCCACGACATGAAAAAACAATAAAATAATGTTAATTACTATGTGAATAATGTTTTTGAATTTTGTTTGTGAGTATATATAAATATTTAAATAAAAATATCACATAACTATAAGGGCCGGTTCAGATAAAAACCGCTGGACCGATATTCCCCTCCCATCCACCCCTGAGTATGTACTCAGGGAACCATATGTTGCTCCGGAGCCGCAGGTTGCCGACCCCTTTGCTATAGTGTCCAAAGTCCACACAGTTTTGCCGGACGAAACCAATGCGTGCTTTATAGCGAACACATTAGGTGCTTTGGCCTAGCTCCGCGCAACAGCTTCATTCATCCGAGTCAATACTACACAGGAAGTAACGATGTCGCAAAAGTGTCGGCTTATAGGTATTGATACAAAACATCTAAATATCGGAATAAAGTATAGATATTATCGATGTATCGGAATATCTTTAGCATTCCTAGTTTTGACTATTGGAAATACCAAATATAGGTACTTATTTTTTCTGTTTTTGATACTTTATTGTTTATTCAGGAATTTTAAACTAGCGGTATCTTCGAATAAAATTGCAACCTAGAATAATGATGAAAAACTGACTCAAGAGTAGGTCGGTAGACTAGAATATTATTTAATGACCATTGTAGCAACCTGATTTTTTATCCAGGGCATCGAACCGGAACCGAATCGAAAACCGAAACCGAATAAAACCGTCATTTAAGCTGGAGTAAAACCGAATCCAAACAGAAAAAAAAATTCTGAATCCGAACCGAAACCGAAAACCGTTATTTATTTCGTTCCATTTTTTCGGTTCGAAAAAACGGTGAGAGCGAAAGAAGGGTTTTTCCTATTGCTTTAATATGAGTCTCTTTTCAAAGCCTCACTTTTCAACACCGAATAAGGCAGAGGTAAAGGTGGTATTTCCCATGGGCATCTCAATACGAGTACATAGAGCAGCGGTTCTCAACCATTTTTCCGTCGCGACACACATGAGGGTCTATGCCCACGTGCGCGGCACACTGCATACTACAATTGGTGATTCCACACCGAGTACCGGTTACACAGGTACTCGGTGTTTTCTTCGATTTTTCGAGTACACGAGTACCCGGGTAATTTTGTTCGAGTACTCGATTATTATCGGAAAAAGTAAAATTATAAATTTACGAATATTGTCGACAGATTGCAGGTAGTATTATAATAATTAAAGTCAATTCATTTAAATTTTAAATAAATTTCTTTAAAGTGCTGAGTTAGAGGTAAAAATGCCTGTAAATAACGCCACTACGGTTTTCACCTTCGCGTTATAAAAGACTTCAACAGATGTGAGCTTTACATTCCATTCAAATCCAGCTTTCCTTATATAATCAGACCGTTTAGTTACATTGTATCACAACTGGAAGAAAACAATCACTTCCCTCTCTCCTCCTTCTCATCCTTCCCTCCATTCCCTTACCAAAGCTTTGAAAACAGCGAGTCCCTTCCCTCTTTTTGTGCCAGTAAGGCGGGATTAGCGTCAAGGTAAATTACTGAATGCCGTAAAAGGAGTTTTTCCCAACTTGTCGTCTACTATAGATGTCTACAACTTTTATTCGTTCATCTAAAGTGTGCGTAGCATCCACCTGTCTGGCCTTGCTAATTACTGAAGAAGGATCGTACCACATTCGTTTCTTGTGTGTATTTCTGCAGTGGTCACAGGTTAGTAATTTTGAATAAATGATTATATATTGTAAACTCAAAAAATTCAGTTTTATTCTGGGTGTTAATCCTTCCTGAAAATAGGAAAAACATTACATTACGTTTGTTATTTCTATTAAAAGTTTAAGCTTATCAGCGTGATTAACAAAGCATCACCAGTATTAAAGGATATATCATCCAGCGCGCAATAAGTGTCTCATTTTCTATGTATGTATTTTAATTTCAAGAAGATATTTGGTACAATGAGAAATTAATTCAAAGTAACTTCTAATTAAAATTCTTTTATTGTAGCTCAAATATGTATTCTAAAAAATCTCAAGTTTGAGATTCATTCAAAAAAATATCTTCAGATACGGCGCAATGTCAAGTAGAAGGATGTGCAGACAAGATTTCAACTACGGGTGGAAATACAACTGGGATGATAAATCATTAAAATACACACGGCATCACTGTGAGGAGCTAAAGTCTCTCTACAAAAGATAATAATGACGGACCACAACCAGCCAAAAAGGCCAAATCTACCAGCTCTGAAATGTTATCTTTTGTTTCCAGAGAATCATTGGAGGAAATAATATCAAAATGTGCTGCTAAAGATGGAATCTCGTTTAATACTATTGTTAAATGTGAAACAATTCGAGATTACGTCACTAATCACAACTACAACGAGTTCATTTACAGTTCGAAAATGTGTTATGCAATTTTTCGAGAAAAAGAAAACTGAAACAAAAAAGTAGTTAGAAAGCAGGATTAAATCTGAAGAAAAATTTACGATCACAGTGGAGGACTGGGTAGATATTGCGATGAGAAGATACTTAAATATAACGCTGAAAATAATAGAAAAACAAATTGTTCTTGGCTTAGTACCACTTGTAGAAAGTTACACTTCGGAAAAAACTGAAGAATAGGTTTCTCAACGATTGCAGGAATTTGGAATTGATTTTGACGAAGATATCGTTGCCTCGACACATGATGGAGCAAGTGTTAGGACGAAATATGGCAGGATCATTTCAACAGAAAGCCAGTGCTGTTACAACCACGCAATACATTTGGGGGTTGTTGAAATATTTTACAGAAAGGAAACAGCTGTTGATCTTGAAGAACAAATTGAATTTTCTGATGACGAGGATTAAGACGAGTAAAATTTTAGTGATAACGAAACTGATGATGAAAGTTTAAATGAAATTGACGATGAAATACATCTACATCTACATGTTACCCTGCAATTCACCTAATTGGTGGGTGGCATGGGGTGCAATGCACCATAACCTACCTAAAGATTGTCTATCGCAGGTTGAAATTTTCTATTATGATTTCGTATTGTCCTCGGAAAAAACGATCCTGGATAACGCTCCGTCCTACAATCGATCTCACGTATCTTATCGTCACGGTCGTTTCTACCTATATACGTTTGTGCTTCAATTATTCCTGCATCCTCGTCTTTTAGACACTCCGATCTCTATTTCTCCAGAAGCCGCAACCTTGAGTTCAATCTACGATCCTTCAGTGCTACCCAGTTCAAATCCCTCAATAATAAAGTGACGCTTTCCTTATGTTCGCACTTTAATTTTACGAATCTGGCTGCTCTGCGCTGAACTTTTCCTAATTGAAATATGTGTCCCTTCTCGTACGGATCCCATATGCATGAGGCGTATTCCACTTGAGGTCTAACCAGTGATAAGTAACATGTTTTGCGTACTTTTTCTGTAGTGTTCCGTACTATGAAAGCCAGTTTCTTGTTGGCCGCGCCTATAACTCGGCGAATGTGCATGCCCCATGAAAGATATCGAGAAATGGTTACTCCTAAATATTTAACATACTCGGCTGCTTGAATATTTATTACATCTATTTTATACTCGAAACCTACTTCTATGTTTTTACTTTTCCAGAACGTAACTGCGGCACATTTAGTGTAATTAATTTCAATTTGCCATTCTTTGCACCACGCTGAAATGGCTCTTAAATCTTCACGCAGCGACTGATGGCCCTCCTGGTTTTTTATTTCTTTATATCGAACAGTATCATCGGCAAAAAGTCTAATTTTACTACGAACTACCAAGCAGATATCATTTACATAGATTAAGAAAAGTAGAGGGCCCAGTACACTTCCCTGAGGAACACCCGACGCAACTTAAACGGGGGACGAGTATTTCCCATCGATGACAACTATCTGTTCTCTATTCGAGAGGAAGTCTCTCACTCAACTGACAACTTTCGAATTGATACCATATTGTCCTAACTTTGCAATTAATTTCTTATGAGATACTTTATCAAACGCCTTTCTGAAGTCAATGAATATGGCATCGACCTAGTATTTTTCTCTCCGCATCGCAACAAATCATCTATGAACATGCCGAGCTGCGTTTCGCATGATCTACCTCTCCGGAATCCGTGCTGGCATCCGCTAAGCAATGAGTGACTGTCTAAATAGCGCATTACAGAACTAAAGATTATGTGCTCAAGTATCTTGCACGATTATGAGGTTAGGGAAATTGGCCTATAATTTTCGGGGTTCTCTTTGTCGCCGCCCTTATGAATGGGCGTAACGTGTGCCATCTTCCAATCTTTAGGAACTACACTTTCCGCAACGGATTTCTCGAATATAATTTTTAAATATGGCGCGATTTCATAAGCTAACTCTTTCAATACTCGCGCGGGTATTTCCTCAGGCCCAGGGGATTTACTTGGTTTAACTGAATGAAGTTGGAGCGCGATACCATTTTTGGAAAATATCAAATCTTCCATCGAGTCACCCTGATGCATAGGAATAGTGGTTTCACATTCATCGTCATTAGGAGTAAAAGCTTTCTGAAAGTGTTGATTTAAAAGGTTTGCTTTCTCAGCACTATCGTGAACTACATTTCCCGTTTCCGATCTCAGTGACGCAGTGACCTTGGACTTCTCTAACATATGACCAAAATGCTTTCGGGTTCTCTTTCAAGTTATCCTGTAAAATTTTCTTTTTGTAATTATTAAACGCATTACGCATTGAAATTCTGGTTATGGAGCGCGCCTCTTTGTATTGCTGCCTTAACGCTGCAATTTGTTCGACCGTAACTGTTGAGGATGTGTTATTTACCTGCATTTCGTTTGGATTACAAGAATGCATTAGATGAGATGAGAACAATTATTAAGATTTCTTAGTAAATCATCCGTTCGTAAAGAAATATTACTTAGGTATGTCAGAGAGAAGGAAGGAAGATCACTTCGATTGCTTTCAGACGTCAAAATTCGTTGCAGCAGTCTAGTGAAAGCAATATTTCGATTTTTGAAACTTATTGACTCGATATATCTTGCTTTGAATGAGATGGGATGTATACTTTATGGTGAAGATCACATTACCTTCTTAAAGGAAATCGTAATGGGGCTAGAACCAGTCAGACTTGCGGTATTGGAATTGAGCGAACAAAGCTCGAATTTGCTGACAGCTGAGGCAACTTTGATCTACGCATTTCAAGAGTTAAAATTAATCAAAATTCCTCTGACTCTGGAATTTCAAAAGTCATAGAAAATCAGAATTGATCAACGAAGAAACATGGATTTGATATCACTACTGTTGTTTCTACATCATGAAGTGTATCCAAAACCAACGAGTTTTTCACTTACTCATCAAAACCTGGAATAAAGACCACCGCCATAGGTCTTTATCGGCTTTATCCAAGCGATACTCAGGAATCATAAAGTTCTGACGACTTCGACGACCATGAAGAAGAAGTGCAGAATGGGTACTTGAAATTGCAGAAATGTATTGAATCATTCACCGCGCCAAAAGTAAAAGAATCTCAACAATTAAGTATAGATAAAGAGTTAAAAGTATTTGAAGCAAACACCGACAGACTGACGGACAGACTGGAGAAATTGTATCAAGCGTTGCTGACTGTTAAGTCTACTTTCACTCCTTCTGAGCGTGTTTGTTCTGTAGCTACTTTCACCATGAAATTGCGAAACCGCATGAAAACCTGTACTTTAAACGCTCTATTTTTTTGAAATACTATTTTTCGAATCATTGACTTACTCGAATATCAATAAAGATAAATAAAATATTCATTAAATGAATTTTTATTTAAATTTTATTTTTCCATTAAATATTCGAGTTACGCGGGTATCCGGGTAGCTCGGTGAAATGTTAATCGAATACCCGGGTACCAAAAACTCGAGTAATTTGTAACTACTAACTACAATCCGCCGAAATAAAAAAGGAAAAGTAGTGTGTAATAATGAAGAGTTCACCCCTTAAAATTATTAGTATTGATGTTTAAAACGCCGAAAGCGAAACACAAAATCTTCTCTAAACAAAATTTACTTTATTTTTTACAAGTCGTTATTAAAATTTTAGGCGGCACACCTCCCGACACTTCGCGACACACCATTGTGCCACGGAACACCGGTTGAGAACCGCTGACATTGAGAGAGGGTCAAGGATACGTCCTGCTGAGCTTTTCCAGAACCCTGTTTAAACGAGGTTACTGGAAAGGAAGTTAGTGGTACTTCGAAGACAGCCGTCTTGGTACCCCCCCCCCCCCCCCGAGCATGCCCCGTGGAGTGTTCTAAATGAAAACGTTTCACGATTCTTAACTTGGATTTTACTTAAAGTTGGAGGGTATTGTCACCATAAACTTTCATCCCTTCTCAATATGCATTGAACCCTTATATTCTGGCAGGTTTTCTCTAAAACTTATCCGGGAAGGATCACTCCGAAGTGGCGCTTTTGAGGTATTCTTACATATGTCAGTTGTTTTCAAACTGTGTGCCGCATTAGATATTTACCGGTGCCGCGAAAAACTTTGTTTAGTAAATAAATCAACGATTTGGATTTGTTGGTGGGTAATTAGAGGGGGGAGGAGGAGGAAGAGGTTGAGGAGGAGGAGAGAGAGAAGGGGAGGAGGGGGAGGAGAGGGAGGAGGGGGTGGAGAGAGTGGAGGGGGAGTTTAATGGAGTAGTTAAAATCTGTGGATTAGTTTCATAGAATCCCAGGTGAAATGCCCTCATAAAGGTACTGGTAATCGTTCTTTCCTGCACATAGTAATCTTTGTACACTTTGAAAACCTCATCACGAAGTACGGAGCACCACCCTTCGGCAATCACCAAGAAATCCCACTCCCCGTACTCTCCTCCTCCCCCCTTAACCCCTTCAAACTCCCACACCCTCGCTCGTTCAAATCACCTCTTATAAAAGAGCGTCCACCCTTTTATCGACTTGCCTCGAATTGCTTATCGTCACAGAAATTTACCTCCAATCATCGTCTGGTGTCGAAAGGGTAACGACGGGATGGCTTGCATTTAATACAGCCATTTATCAAACTTTTTTGATGCCTGCGATGGGGAAAGGCGATAGAATCCGATCGTTAAAAGGACGGCGAAGGATGACCTTCCAGTAATCACTCCTCCTCGCCCCCCGCCACGCCGCACCTGCGCAGCGGACAGTAGGGGTGTGGTGCGGTGGAAGGGAGAGTTTTGTATTATAAAAGTTACAGGAGGAAGGGAAGGGCGGTTGTTACACTGTGGATGCGTGCCAAGAATTAATTTGTTAAAGCTTCACGGGGAACGGGTACAGTGGCCTCTCTATCTCTGCCTCCGCTGAAATCTCATCCGAGCAAAACCTCCTGACGTCCTAGGTTTGGGAGAATCGGGTGGTCCCCCTTTGTCGTCCGTGGGGCACCGTATGTGCGCGGGGTTGTGCCGAGGAGGCGTGGGGTGGAGGTGGGCAAAGGGAAGGTTTGGGGCGGGGCGCGGAGCATGTTTCCAAGACGGGCCAAGAGGTGTCGGGAGGGGTGGCGGTGTAGATTGACAGCCACCGGGTGAGTATAACAGGAGGAGCAAGGCGAGTGCTGGCGGGAGTTTAATAACAAATTTCGGGTGAGGGTCTATTTCGGGGGGAAGTAACAGAGCTGATCATTAAAATGAGTAAGTTTTGGAGGGTTGTCTTCGAAAAGGTCCCGAAGTCTCCACGAAATAATAAATTTGATGAAAAAGTAGGGGGAAATGGTCACGTGATGTAACTCGAGGTGGAATAAATAACACAGGCAGTAAAATATGTTCTTTGCTAATAATGTGAGGAATATGAATTATGTTATTGCATTTAAGGACATTTAATTCTTAAGGATAATGTTATTTTTATCGTGTTGGAAATAATTATTCCAGATTGAATGTGCTTCTAATTTTAATAAAAATTAACATATGGTAATTTCGAAAAGGAAAAGAATGAATATAATTCTTCGTGGAGGAGCAAGTTTCTCTTCGCCCTCGAATAAATAGCAAAAAACGATTTCTCTTAATTTTAACAACAACGGTTTGACGGTTTAAATCATTTTATATCATCTCCTCGCATGCTTATGGCAAACTTTTGTTACCTTAGAAGGAAATATTCTCTCATTTTTAAACGTACTGGAGCTCATTGAAATGCAGTGGGAGTCCATGGCGACGGGGTTTAAAAGTCATCCACGAATGTATGCCGGATTTATTTTTGTCCATTCTTATCCACAAAATATGTACGAATAAATTCGGACCATATCTAATTGAAAATCTAATTATTCAGTTCATAAATTAAAAATATACACGCAATAAGATGAAACAGAACAAATTTCACCGAAAATAAGTCGATTGTTATCTCATTTGAATGCTGTTATACTGTCTGAAAGTGTGCGTAATTAATCCGAAGGCACAGTAATTAAATTTTATCCACTTTAGGTTACACCAAGAACTCGGAATTATTTGTTTTTGTGGATTTTAACGTATTTTTGCCATTGTTCTCAATATATATGCTAATTTTCTTCTGCTCGAGTAACTGCATGCATATCAAATAGTTTTTAGAACTTAGCTAAGAATAGGACGGAATCGAGGGTTTTGGATTCCATAAAATCCCTATTAAAGAGGTATATATGAACGCAGTGCAATAAAGATTATCAAAAAGTGAATATCACATCGAATCATATTCATTTAGAAAAAATAAAAAAAAATATCCACGTTTGGTTATGTGTTTTAGTAACTAAATAAACTTTAGGATACCTTTGGGTCTTTTTCCATTTTTACTCAAAAGTTGCATACACATTGACTAGTTTCCACCTTAAAAAATAAACAGGCCAGCGAAATCATACAGTGAACGTCTATAATCAAGGGTTTGGCAAACGATGGCGGACAGTTCACGGAGATAGAAACGTAGTCCTGACCCGTGTACTGTCGCCAAATACGCTTGCTACAGAGCTTGTAATGACCCTCTTCCCAGAAATAAAATGCCAAAAAAGACACAAAAGGACCAGGCTATCGAATAGATCAGACGCCCTAAACATACACACACGCTACACGCGCCCAAGATGGCACGCATTAGCACGCCTCAATCACCACCTTGAGTCGGAACCGTCTTTCCCCCCCGCGAAACCACCCGCTGAGCCTCTCGGCTCATACCTATCCTCACCTGGAACTCTTCCAAAAGCCCCAACGGCCGTCAAAAGCCCACACGGAACACGTCCCACGCGCGGTTTCTTTAGTGTGTCCGAGGCATCGAATGTTTCCCTCCCAAACTCCCTTAACTTCCTTCCTCCCTCCCTACCTCTCTCCCAATCCTCCCAACACCTCACGATTGCTCTTGCTCCTCCCTCCCTAACCTTTCCATCCCATGAATAGGTGGCCCTCTGGAGATTCACGAGCCTAACAGATCTCAATCAGTTTGGAATGCATGACCTGGTAAAGTTGGCCGCCATTAAATTTTTCCCCGGCAGTCGATCGCTAAACGGATTTGTACAAAAAGAAACGCTTCTCTAATTAAAAAAATTTTCAATCCTCTCTCTCTCTCTCTCTCTTGGGGCCCTTTATTACGACCGCTACAACGGGTGGTGTTTGTAATATTTAAGAGATTCCGAGGGGTGTGTAATTACCGGAGAGGAGGTCGTTAAATGGCTCATTTTCGGCGGTTATCCAGTAAAGTCCCGAATATACGACCAGAGAGTCAAAAAAATTTCATTTTTATGTCGCGTTTTTTTCTAAAGAAAGAATTTACGACCTATTAAGAAAGGATTCCTTATTTTGCTTTCGTGATGGATGGACTCGAAAAAGCTGAGTCGCGTGTTCATTTCCAATGGAGTTTTGTTTTTCGGGGTCGTTTTTCGACAATAAATTATTGCTTAACGGCTGTAGAGGTAAACGCATAAGATATCGTACCTTTTCGATAATGTTAGGCTTGCATTTACATATCCAAATAAAAGGTTTAGAGAATAATTTCCCTTATATGCACGACCTGAGACAAGTTTTTATGTGAAGTAAAATATTCCTCTGTTCACTTTCATTGATACTGCTATATGCGTATTGTAAATATTATAGAATTAACATATTTGAAGAAGATTTTATCTATTATATATATAATATATATATATATATATAATATATATATATATATATATATATATAATATATATTATATATATATATATATATATATATATATATATATATATATATATATATTATATCAACATTGGAAGTCACCGACGGTTTTGTTGTTTTAATTTAAGGCCAAGTCTGGAACCATTTCATAATTTCTTTTTATGATTAAATAAAATATTTAACTAAAGGCAGACAGAGAATGTGTATGTGCTGTTACATATGCTCTATTTTTAATTCAATAGAGACACAAAGATCAAATTTAAAAACTCGCAGGATAAAAAATATTCCGTTAAGATTTTTCTTTAATACATAAAAGAAACATCTAACGAACAGTTTGACGGAAAAGTGTGAAATAGAAAAATATAAATCTTATATTCTTAAAAATGAAAAAGATTCGACTATTTCAAAGGGAGAACATAACTTTCCTCAACAAGCATTAAAAGTTCCAAGGACGTACACTGCGGCAGACTCAAATTCAACTTAACCTTTTGTTCAATTGTTCCTAACAATGCCTATCAAAGTGGTCTGGAACAATGGCCATTTCTGAGACGGGTAATGCAAACCGCCACTGAAATACGTGTCAAGTGAAAAGAAATCCCTTCTCGTATTCATTTATTCAATGTCTCAGTCCATTTCGGATGCACTCCTCTGAAACACTGCAATGCAAATATTTTAGTTCCCGAAAATGATAAGGGAAGAAGGCTGACATCTGCCGAGAAAGTTAGCGAAACTTTTTCCCATCCTGTGTTCCCCGTGATGACTTACGAGAACAAGGAAACGTCTCGGCAGCCACTCCAGAACAAATATACTCCCATATTAAAAAGACTTTCGTACAAAGTCCGCCAAAGAGGTCGTAGGTAATTTACTAAGGAATGAATATTTCGATTTATTTTCATTTTAAATATGAGATCGAATTACAATCCCCAATAAATTTCCAGTTAAGAAGATTATTGCTTCATTGTAATACGATAAAATATTAAAGGTGTTTTTTCCAGAAAGGAATATGATGAAAACTTAATAATCGTTCATCATAAACGATTTACTATCAAATATTTAAATTTATTATTGGGTCTCCTTCCCTAATATAGTTGAAAAATACCGCTTTAAAGCATTCTTGCAATTCTTTATATTTAATCAATTTAACAACAATATATACATTTTTGGCCACAAATAAAATAATAAAGAATATTTATTCTAATTCGTGAAATTTTAAGGGTAACCTGGTTACAATCTCGGACATACACTTAGCGGTATTTAAAATATAAAGGAAATTTCCTTTATCCTTTCCGCTACTTGGCTTATATCAAATGAAAAGGTATGTTGCGTAAGAGGACTTAAAGTCAGTCGTCTATGTGATAAGCAAAGTTCCATCAAGTTCCAGGAAGTTAACAAGAGTGAAACCGACCATGTGATTCAAAGTTGGTTTAAACGAGTTCAGGTAATAGCTTCTTTAATGTCAAAGTCACAGATGATTACTACAGTTATAAAATGTTTAAAAAAAATAAGCCACGTTTCCGTTATGGAGAATCCACCGTAGTGATAATACACTAATAGTCTTAGAAGAGTCAATGATCGGTTAGTTACCTCCAAGGATGATTGCCATGTAGGTTCTTATTTAATTAACTGTTCCAAAGAGTCAGCTATACTATTATTTGAGGAATATTATGGTTAGAAATAAAGAATAACGGTATGTGCTTTATGAAGAAACATTCTTCGTGTAATATATTCTAAAATAAAGGAATATATTAAAATCTAAAGGCTTTTCTTGAAATCGTAGCATGTTAACAGAGACTGAATAACAATGTGGGCATCGATGTAAAATATTTCCGAAGAAATTTCGCAGGTTAGTGAAAATTATAAAACACAAATGGGATGCGCAAACTGTGGTTTATGTACCTAACAAGGGTTATTTTGACCTCGTGATTCTTTGTTTGTCGATACTAAGCAGGAATCAGACGTTCAGGGGTTAAAAATTCACAGTTAGCATTCTTTTTTATACACGTTCGAGAAAATTAAAATCGGTAACTTGTTTCCAAGGAATTTCGGTTATAACCGCTGACTGCCTTAGCTCCATGCAAATTGCGTTCTCAAACTAACCTCTACGGCTGTCCCCGACCACTTTTCCTTCTCTCTCTCCTCCCTTCCACCAGGCCTTCGCTGCTCTCTTCCGCCGCCCCTCCTCCCGCTCTACTCTCTCTCTCTCTCTCTCATTCCATATCTCTCTCTCTCTCTCTCTTTCCATTCATATCTCCCCTTAAGTTGAAGACCATCGCCCTCTTCCTTCCTTGTTTTTTCCCCTTTTGCAGATTGCCGAGGGCGCATGAGCTTCGTCCGACTCCGAGTCTTTCAACATACACCTGCTATGATACTCCCACGCGCCTCTTTCAAAGCCGCTCCTTCCTCTCATTGTGGCCAACCTTCTTACTTTCAAGGTTTTCTTTGACTTTCCACTTGTGCGCGCACGCAAAAGTCGACGCAGTTAGTGTAGAGTGACAGGTAAGGACGTTTCTTGCAGGGGAATTTAGCGCCGCGCAGGAAAAAATGTTATTTGATTTGTCATAACTCTAGGAGCCCTAGAAAAAATGTAGAGAGGAAATGTTTGTATTTTATGTATAAACATATTTTTTAAAAGCGAAACCTGTTTCACAAAGGAAGTAGGATGTCACAAAATGGTATTTTCACGTCAGCTGCAGTTTCGCATGATTTCGTTATTAGCTTGACAGAGCTTAACAAAATTTATCCAAGAGCATTCGCAGAGAGAAGATTAAAATTACAAGCATATGAAAAAGATTTCTTATTTGCTACTAGTTGGGTAACAAAGATGTTTAGGGAAGCAAAATTTTAGGGTAATATAATATAGTACGCCATTCATTCTAGTTGGTTACCGGCCAATAAAGTTTGATAGGAAAAATCATATCAGGAATATTTTTTCTAGACAATCGTTTAAAATAATATCTGAAATGTAGTAGAACGGAACTGAAGAAAGTGACAAAGTATTTAATTGTATTTTTTCACTAATAATAAACAGCGTTAACTCTCATAAATTTTACAAATTTTATTCTTTTGCAATCGAAAAGTAAGTGATTAACAAGGCTGGGGAGATCAACTCTATGAAGATATTACAACTTAAATCTCTTACTGAAAGTTGAGAAATTTTCTTAATGAAAGAAATGCTTTTTAGCTCATCCCAAGCCCTGAACACGACTAAGGCAAGTTTTCAAAATGAAAATTTATATAAATGAAGCAATTTTTCGTTATCCCCATCCTAAGTAAAGTAATATTACTTTCATGGATACCTTGGGCATGTTTAAGATTATATTGAAAATTTTCAATTCTATCTTAATATCTTTAGAGCACTATCAAAGTCAGAGCCATTTTGAAAACATCTGGGTCTGTATAAAAAAAGTTTCCAATAAAATTTATCTCCCGCCGTAAGAACTTAGATTTATAAAAAATAAATTACATATCAGACTTTTCCATGTAAGTCAGTTTCATTCCATATTTTTCGAAATTAAATATGCATACTTGTTGAAAATCTTATTTTCAATAAATGAACATAAGCTTCCAAATTGTAAGTAATATTCTGAGGTAAGTCTCAAAAAGAATAAGCTAGATGCTAATGAGTAGAAATTTAATGGAGGTATTACATAAAATTCAGAAGACGTAGTGGATAAATGCGTCTAAAAATCATGTTCTCAATTTTGTTCTTTTACGGTGTAATTAATGTCTGAGTGAGCTAACGTCAACCGTATTTTCTACACTAATTCAGCAACATATCTACGCGAAACTGGAGGGAATGAGCTCGTTATTGGAATGGATTATTTCACAGACGTTAAACGTAGGAAACAAACTAAGGTGAACTTTTTTCATTCGCGAGTTTAACATATTGTTACGTGACCGATATTAACTCCAATTTTTTCAAATAAAAAATCGAAATTCGGTGAAACTTCAACGGAGATTTACGGAGTTTCCCTCCGAGGAATACCGAAGATGAATTCACGAATATTAATGAGATTTGAATTTCCGAAATGGGATATTTGAACTCGATGAATTGATGCGATCGCAACCAGAATGCTAAAAAAATATAATCCATTAAAATTTTCAAGAGGTAATAAAAGAATATCTTATTTGTTAAAAAAAGGGTTCATTCAGTATGAATGAAGAGAAAGTCAAAGAGAGGCCAAAAGTTCTGAGAAAACTTATGAAGTTGGCGATCCTCTTTTTTTCCAACGACCTCGCCTCCTCTTTTCCCTCCTCCTCCCCCTCTTCTCTCCTCTCCCGTCATTTTCTCTTCTTCCTCCGCCTTCCCCTTTTCTCTTCATATTCACTTTGAGAATTTGAACTCAATTCGGAATGTTTTAAATGAATTTTTTTCTGCTGCTGCTATTTCTTCTTAAAAAAAGTGGTTCCTTCCTGAACTTGATCCACATTCTCTTTTTTTTGTGTCCCTCTCTTCCTCCGTAAGATTCCAAAAGAGCGTTTTACTCCCAAGGCTTCCTATTTCTCATTTTATCTCATCCAAAGACTACGTAAAAAAAGAAACGCTTTCTTTAAGTTGTGATTATAATCAAATATTTAAGAATGGGAAGATGGGTTTCGGCACCCGAAGGGTCCTCATAGTATACGTGGGTAACTTCAGCCTTATGACGGCGGTTATCCAATCTCCACCTATCCGCGTTTCGCCCTATCTCCGCTTCGCTCCCTCGCTATCTACCTCTCCCTCCCTCTTTCGCGCTTCTCCTCCCCTCGTCCCCTTGCATCCCACCCCTCCTTAACCTTCGAACCCAGTCACCCTCATCCCCATCCGATTACACTCTCTCCGCGGTTATCTGCAGCATCGCGCGTTTATATTCCTCGCTGTTATTCTCCCTCTTTAACCCTTTCGCTTTTCTCCCTCGCCACGATAAACCGCCGCCCCATTGCGTCCGTGCCGTATTGTTTTCCTCGAAAGGTCTTCCGAAGGAAGGTTTTAAAAAAATGAGAGAGAGAGGAGCAACTTCCGCGAAATGGCATCTCTATCTGGAGACGAATATGATACGAATTTTCTAAAGCTATTATATTTAGCGAAAAGAAATATTACAAAATGATTTAGATGGGTTCCGAGTTTGCGTTCTGATGTTTAAATTTCTTGCGATTATTTCGGTTAGCGTTCAAAGATAAAGGAGGTTTTTAATATTAATGAGACATCTCAAAATTAATTCTGAAATAAAACTTTGTGTATCAGTACGGAAAATTGGATTATTTTTAATGAATGAATTTATATTATTAAAAATTATTGCTGCCTTCGTATAAAATAATTATTTGGGGTGCTTTCGGTTAGTTGTACATTACTATAGAGCCGTATTTATCTTCTTAGAAATGTTTACAATTCGCTGTACATATGTTATAATTTCATAATTGCCGTTTTTAGCGCCCACTTCCTGCAGAAATGCTCCCTTTTACAAACGGATGAAATTATTCAGTTGAACGTCGATGAGTGTAACTCAGTTTTCATTGGTTATGTTTAATTCAATTCGCTATTTAATTCTGCCTTTCGCAGGCGGAATGCGCTCACCCCTCCTTTCCCATTTGTAACTGCGCGGCGTCACAAGTGGAAACTTCTTAAGGGTCCTCTCGCCCTCAATAAAAATGTTTCCTATTTCCATTCTCGTCCGCAAACCTTTCCCTTTTTCCATTATCTAGCTCATCTATAATTTCCACTCCGATTCGCCTTCTCTCTCTCTTTCTTTTTACCTCCACCTCCATCTTCCTCTCATCTATACGCCATCTGCTTCCCTCTTGTCTTCTCTTTTCTTTTCCTCTCAAAACACTCTTTTTTCTCTCTCCTGCATATTTAAATTCCCACCGCCTACTTTCTTTGTTGTTATCACTATATTATGAATTTTAGAATTTAGTGACATATGACTTTAGGTGTGAAGAGAGGCCCAACAGGGCTTTTCCTCACCAATAAAGGGCCAAATCAATCAATCATTATATCTTTCCTGCCCTAATTAAGATGCAATATTTTTTGTTTTCCATTCTACCTTCTCTGTAGGCTATTTTCCCTTTCTTTCTTCTTGCGAATTACCTCCATCTAGAACTCCATTTGTGGAAAAAAATTAATGACTTATCGAAAAAACGGAAAATTCCCTGCAATGAAGCAAATACAATTTTAGCTTTCGCTGTAAATGTTCGGCGGAAAAACTTAACTCCAGTTTTAAATGAAACTTAAAGTTCTATGAAGGTACTTTGTCGTAAGGATCATAAATAACAACAATAAAAAGTTTAATGAAGCATTATGCTTTAGCTTTTCCGCTGCTTTTTCCCAACTTTTGTATTGTATTTAAATATAATTGTCCCTCGACAGTTGTGACGGGTAGTGCTACACGCGTCTTAAACTATAGTTATAAAATCGAAATTCCTAGGCTAATATACATCAGAAGAGTCATGAATATTCTATGGCCTTTTTGTGCGTGTTCTTTTTTCCCTTTTTACTCTTCGTTTCATCCTTCTTCACTTTTTTTCGCCTCCAATTCTCCTCCTCAACTCTTCTTCCCCTTCACTTTCCCAATTCCTTCCTTCCCGGCACATAAAAATCCCGTGTTCATTGCATCTCGCTCAGTTTCCCAACTGAGCTAAACCCTTCCTTTTTTTTAACCCCAGCACTATCCGAACTCCGGGCGGTGACTTTACGTCCTGCGGGGAATCTTAAGGGTGGCCAAAGGGATGCAGGAGAGGGGGAGGGGGCCACGGAGGACGGGAAAAAGAGATATATGAGTGGGACATTAGGAAAAGTTTCTCTTTCGAATGGAAAAAGAATGCCGCAACGCAGCGGCAGATGTGGATGTTAATGTCTTTTGTTCTCTGATGTATGTTACGTTTTGAACACCGTGACCCCTAAGAATGAGCGCGCAAACAGTCATTTGCATGTATGGGATAATATTTACATGCTCCAATAACAGAATAAAGATCGCAGTTTAAAGTACATTTTATTTTCTGGATTTTCGCTTATCAACGCAGAAGCGTGCGGTTCACGCATCTGATCGTTTGAGGTGGAGTAAGCGCTCAATGACTCTCGCTGAGAAACATGAAACTCGAAAGAGAGGTTTTCGCTTTAAATGGTGGGGTAATAAAAAATATGGGGCATATTGAAAGAGTGGTTGTTTATTGAGGCAAGTGATTAGTATGTCTCCAGACCAGATGCTAACTAGGACGAAACGACGGAAAAGCTGCAGCATGCGGATTACTAAATTAACGAATGATATGCTATCGACCCACGTGTATCTAGTTAGGGAGGCGGACCAATTGCGCAAACGAAATTAAGAAACTCGCGATCACCGTTTATTCTTCCTCCAAAATAATGTCTTAAGTTCGTAAAAAAGAAAGTGCCATATAATTCTTTACGAGGTGGCAAAACCAACAAGAAATAAAATAAATCGGAGATTTAACGCGATTAGTTTATAGGCGTACGTCAGCGGATTTAACACGTCCGCGTTCGGAGAGAGAGAGAAAGAGGGAGAGAGAGAGGAAGAGGGAGAGAAGAGAGGTCCATAAAAGTGGAAATTGGCACGGTCATTCAAAGAGGATATACGCCGAAGAATGTCCTCTCTTTTGAGCAGAAGACGCTTTCTTCCTTCCTCTTATCTCAGCCTCTTTCTTTCTCCTCTTTCGTTGACAGTCCAGCCTTCGTAAAAAAGAGAGAGAAATGAGAGGTGCAAGAGAAAGGAGGGCGCAGCAGTGAAGAGCGCAATACGAATTCAGGCAAGGACTTTAATATAGAACAGACACACATTTTTAATCCACTCCGCTTCTATTAAAGTTAACTGTCAAGATTTGACGGTTTATAGCATTAACAGTCGCAACCGCGACATCATTTTTTATTGCATAATTAGTCTATGCAACGAAAGATAACCTCTGAAGTACGCATATGTGAGCTCTCGTTGCTAAACTATTTGTAATTACTACCTCCATGCAGCTTTCGACCAAACGTTATCATCTTGTTTTCCTATTTGTCAAAAGCTGTTGTTATTCCTTCTTAAATTAATTAAAATTATTCCAGATTCACATGCAAGAGTGTTATGCATAAAATATTGTATGGAATTAAAAAAATTAAATTAAAGAAAAAGTCTCAATAAAGGAAAACTAGTATTGACAAAGAATAATTAATTTTTCTTTTTGTCAACCAAAAAAACTATAGTTTTATTTTCTAATGTTTCCCCCTTAATACACAAATCTCTTTCATTGAGAACGAACAAAACAATAAAACGACATTAAATACTTCTTTAACACTCCTCAACTTTTCGATCCTGTTGTATTTTAATTAAGTAGTGGAATAATTCACAAGTATGAAATCGTCAAAATCTATCTTAAACCATGTACAAACTTAGTATTTCTTTCATCAGGCAGAATCTTTATTATTTCTCATCCAAATCAATCAACTTCTTGCGTTGTGAATTTGCCATATTTTTCTAGCACAGATGTCAAAAATAAATAGATTATGAAAAAAATCTTCCGCATGTAATTTATGGTGCTTATCTGTGCTCTATAAATATTGTTTCATAAAAAATGAGTTATCCTGTATAGAGTGAGTGAGCCTTTCTGGGATTTCCGTTACCAGTTTCATAAATTGGCTGTAATTGCTCACAATGTCAACATAGAGGCGGTAGAGACCAAATACGGCTTCGTTTATTATTTATTCAAACGCTTTGTCCCAAAATCTCACTGCCTTACAGGAAGAAGTATTCCAAAATTTCTATTAATACGCTTTCAAATTACTGCGCCGTATGTGCTTATGTAAAGTTACATTCATTGATAAAAATGTGAACTAAGAGCTATTTTCAATGTTATGGAAACAATCTAATGCATGTTGTGTAGAGGAGATAACGAAAAAAGCTATCAAAAATCTTTGATTGTAATCAGATGCTATTGCGAATTAGATTTAGAAAGTTAAATTTGTTACCTGAGAAGTTGGGATTGTAATAAGGCCATCAGTACTATAATTAGAGCTGTTCTGAACAGAATAATGCCTTCTCGTTTACTGAAAAAGGTAAGGTTATGAAAGTAATTATTAAAATATTTATATACGATTTTGCATACAAATAAATGATCTCATTGAATTAAAATTCTATAGGTTTTCATACAATGTATACTATACATTTTCAAAGGTAAAAAACACTAGCAGTACAGAAGCCCAGATATTGCGCATATCATCGGCATTCGTTTGGAAAAGCTGGACAATATTGAATGATTTATTGAAATTAAGTTAAAAATATTTTACCGGCACGCAATTTGGGAGGTGATTCGTCGAAAACATTCCTTCATGACACTTTTATTGAGTTAATTAAGATTTATTTTGCGAAATTTTTTTGCGGTAACAGTTGTAAGTACGTGTCACGCGATTGATTAACAGCTTGTTGTGAACATGGGCTTTGTTTAGGGCCTAAATTATTTCCTTTCGTTGTCGCTTTGGTCTTAAAAATATGGCCGAATGCGAGATCCGAGATTCTCGGCATAACTACATGCCAATGAAAAAAACAACTATTAACGCATTATGCCCATGATTTATCGAATGCAGTGCCACAGAACGCTTGTTATTGCAATGGTATGCCAAGTGATAAATCTTCTGCTTGGATACGGAGAGCGTTTGGACGCAAATCATGCCATGATTTTACTCATCAATTGTTACCTTTGAATATCATTTTTTTGTTAATTACTGATTTAAAATCACACAAAAAACACATGAATGTGTTGCCACATGCCAATTACAAAACAGAGAGGAATATAGAATACCCTAGGGTTGGGAAAAAAACATTATTATTAGTTTTTTGGCTAAAATATTAGCCTTAGTTTGAAGAATTTTCATCCTGTTTTTTTCTTTCAGACATTCAATGAATTCTTTCACTTTATAGTTCTTTCAAAAACTTCGGAAGCTCTATTCATTTTCATCCTCTTTCCTCTTACTTGGTATTATTTTTTCGCATGAAACTTCGAAAACTTCTTACCTTCCTCAAACATCTTTGAAAAATCTTCTCCTTTCCTCTAGCCATTGGAACTGAATCTCTCTCCTGTACCTATACCGAACCAACGGATGATATAATTAGTTCTTTCATCTGCGTCCAACCATCTCTCTATATTTTGCATCCCATTCGCATCTCAAAGAGCCTCCAAACTTCATCCCTCAAAGATCCATACGACCCAACTTTTCACACCCAAGTTTTAATAAAACCATTCCGGGATATCTCAGGCTGACAGCGAAACTAAACAATAAAAGGACTTGAGGCGGAAGGGCCAACAGCGTTTTGAATAAAGGCTAAAAGAACACCTCGCGTTCATCGAGCGATAAGATCCGTCTTAAGGTTTTATCGCACCCCAACGTGAATAAACGGACCAAGGGATCGTTTTTCTCTCTCTCTACTTCCGAAAAAACGCGTCGATAATGAAACGCGCGACGACACTAAACAGCTCCGAAAAAATTATCGGGCTCGCGCTAATTTTCTGAGCGAAGCCTCCACGGTCCGGGCAGTCACGTCCATTCACGTCTGCGGAGTCGATCCGCTGCGGAGAAAAACCAACAGATAGAACGCGTGATAAAAATAAGGTCGTCTTAAGTCCTCCGTCGAAAAGAATTTCCATTACGCAAAAATAAAACCCTTTTAACCCTCGCAGGTGGTCAGCCAAACGCGTCATAAAGGAGGGGAAGGGGGAATCGAAGGCCATAAACCTTGAAAAAAATAAGCGAGGGGCGATTTCGCCAACGCCCAACTCTGACTGTATTTTCATCGGACGCATAGGACGGGTGCCGAGAGTAACTACCCGGCAGCGAGGAGATTAACACCGGCGGGACTTGACTAACTTGCCACCTGCGACCGCATTACGCTCCCAAACGCCATCCAAAGGTAACCGGCAATTGTACGGAGGGATCCATCGAAAAACGCCGGCGGTGAAAATAGGAATCGATTGAGGGGAGGTTTTTTTTACCCCGCGTATTTCTTTCGAAGTGCTTTTGATTGGCTCTTATCCGGACTAACAATCGACGGTCGCCGGGCCCACGCGTAACCTCGGAAGGCGCGTGATTCATGCGATCCTGCGTTACGTCTTATATCCCAAAGAGAGGAATCGAGTTCTTTAATGGAAAACGTTATCTGACGGGTTGATATAAGTTTTTATTGGGAAGGTATTTTCGAAAAATTAATTATAAAAATCGCTGGAGCGATTTTTTTCGATTAAAATCGAAAGGAAAATGTAACGAAGCTTCACATTCAATTTCGTCGATTTCTGGACATACTGCAAATTAAAAATCGAAAGAATTAACAATGTCGACGAGGACGAATTTTTGCGAATTAAACATTGCGCGTGAAATTTCGTGAATGCGTTTACTTGCTTCCTAAAAAAAATGAAATTACACGTTTTGAATGTAAATTAATTGAATTCCGCAATAATTACCATGTCACTTGGCGTGAATTCTGAAACGAAAAACGAAGATTTGATTTTTTGTAATTATCTTTTTTTTACGACCGCTAAAAACACATTAGGTGAATCATTTCAAAAGCGATCGCTATCGAAAAAATATATGACTCAAATTGATGAGTCGGTTTTTATCTTTCTGCATCGACTTTATTTCGGGTGCGCTCGTGATGGCGTCACGAGCGGAAAATGGTTTCGAATTGCTGTGTGACAGATTAATCTAGGGATTTTATATATTGGCTGTCAAATGCAGGAAACGTATTAGCTGTGAGAATACATATAATTATTTTTGATTGGATTTCCATTATGATCTCCGAAGTACGTTTATTTTAATATTATAAATGCCAAAAATTAGCTTTTTTAAAAATAATCTTACTGATATATAGTTCGCATAAAGCTAACTGACTTTAATCTGGCATTAAATATTGTTTATATCTTGATTATTGCTTCTATCTCCACAAATTTTGCCCTGCTGTTTTTGTAATTAATTAAACTACGGATACAATTAAACTTGACATCAGATCAAATTGACGAAAAATTCTAATTTAATTGATGAAGCCAGTATATGGGGAAGTTTTCCATCTATAAAGACAGGGAGAATAATAGATGTAACGCTATGCTTTAGTAGGAAATTAATTTACAGCAATAAGTGATAAAATATACATAAATGGCGTTCTGGAAGAAGGTCGTCATGGCTGTTAGGTTGCAATTTTTATATAACAACATCCATAACGTAAGACAAGAAAAACGAAATACCTATCACAATCCCACGCATGAATTGAAGTTAATTTGATAATAAGACGCTGTTAAATTTGTTGTAATGGTAGTTTCTCTAAAGTACTACATAAAATATTAATGTTTTAAAAGTAGATAATTATTTACTTCATTGTTAAGATTTTGTAAATTATAAAAGTTTAAATCCCTAAAATCAGCTTCTAAAAGTCTTATCAACGTTAAGTCTGGAACAAAAAATAATTGTCTGAACTTTTTCAAGTATTTTTAAGGGAATGGCCAAATAATGCTGTGACCTATTTAGCTAGAGGTGATAAAGCTTCATCTATATAGACATAAAATGTGTTTTGTAGAAGTAGACTTGCTGTTGAATCAGTCATTCCTATTATTTCGATACACAAGTGAACCAAAGCAGAAAATTGAAAATTAAAAATTCTAGCTACTATTAAAATATTCAATGGCATTTTACGAATGAATGTTAAATACTTCGGAGGAATGATTTCACAATGATCGTCAACGAAAACAGAGGGAGTTCGATTGGATCGAATATACCATTATTCTGAATAATTAAACTTTTCCAAAGTAAAAATAAACTAAGTATAAACAAAATGACGTGAAATATTTACCCTAACATCAGTTATTCTTCTCCCCAAGCCATTTTCAGCCATTTAATTGTGTTTTTTTCGGTACTTAATCAATCCAATGGTGATACGCTCAAAACAATAGAGAATCGGAATTCATCTCCGATATTTATGGGCCTGTGTCACGCACGCTGCAAACGGATTGCTTTTGGCACATACGTAGTTCTTGCAAAGAGACTCGCGAAAATGAGTCCATCCATTGTCCGGCAGTAATCTGTTTTAGCGCGGGAGGAGGGGAAGAGTTATTCTATATCGAACCCAGAGGGGGCGGGGGCGCATATATTTGTGGTCGCAATCAATGGCGCTGCAACAATGGAACCGCATCAACCGAAAGAGTAATTGGAGAATGGAAGATAATGAAATCCGAGGAATGTGTCGCTTTTCTCGAAGAAAGCCGACCTACGCTTAATTTTTGTTTTGTTAATGCTTTAATTCTCCCACGTCTCTGATTTTTGCCTTGTTTAGCTATTCTTCTTATAAAAAACAAAACTGCATTCCCGTTATAAGATAGTGAGTTTTTTTCTTAATCACTGGTTTCATTGATTGGCTCGAAAAATATGACAATCGAAATAATAAGCGCTGCTTCAGAAGTATTTGCTGGGAGATAAAAATGCGACGCTAAGAGGGGAATGTGGACGTTGCTGTTTTAAATTCATTAAACTCGTTACCATGGGGATGCTATGTCATCAATGCGCGATTGAATACTAGCCGAGTATTTTCCATCAAATAGCGATAACAGAGAAAGCAATTAATCACTTCTTGGTCGCACGCCTATTCTCGTGCTTCCTTTTTTCAATTCGACTTACAATTACAGTATTTCAATCTGGGATTCGCTTCGCTTTTTAAAAAAGTTTCGATGAAATTTAAATGAAACACTGTGGCGAAAAAAACCATCGCGTCTCGTCTTAATCGTGAATACAGACCCAATTCTTGCATGCATTTCTCCTTAACCCTTGTATTACTTTCCTCTGCTCAGGGGCGCCGAGAGCCAACACGGGCTCCTGAACAAACAACTTGCCGAGCCCCATTGTATGAACTTAATTCTCTCTATAGCTCTTGGAAACTGACATAAACTAACATAAATATTCTCTTACCACAATGGTGAATATTTTTCTTTCAAAAACATAATTAAATGTACATTGAATGACGTCGCTCCGTTTTATTGTGCATTCTGGTATTTAGGCTGTTAGGCCCACACACACACACAAAAAACATTTTCTGCGACAACATTAATCTCATAATAAATAAATCTAGGCACAGCATATGTGTCGAAGGTAGGAAACATAATGATATTATAGACATTTTAGTAATTAATTAGCGTTTTCTTATTGCATCTAATTTTAATATTCTCGCCAAAAATGTTGCACTGTACACCAGGCTTTAATTTCGGGTATTCTCCGATACATTCTTAGCTGGTCAGCTGTGGATATTATATTTTAGGCTTTTGGATATTAAAGCTTCAGCAGAATAAATTAATAATTCATTTCAAATTTTTTACTTCATTTATTGTATTTATCTTTCACATATTCGGTGTGAGTATTCAGCGGGATGCCATTCCGACATCGAGCAGCAATGTAAATGAATACATCATCACTATACATATTTTATTTACAATTTATACATGATAAAAGTTTTTCCTAAAATTCACAATAATTATTTATCGATGGTGAATTTTCTAATAAAGGGACTTAAGGATAGTAGTACCCAAACCTCGGGTCCGGGGCCCATGAGGGTCCTTGGGCCACGGGGCAGCGACCCCCATTGACCCCCCTCTCCTCTCGTCATGCCAGCCTGTGACTATTCTCTTTGATTCCCTTCTTTTGTTTTGTTTCCTCCCCCTCTTCTATTTGTTTCTTCCCTTTTCTCAATTTGTCATCTCATCTCTCTCCTTTATACGTATGACAACACGAAAACAATTGAACTTCTTGAGCGAGGTATGAAAAACTCGACGTTCACGACACTCGATTTAATGAAGAGATCATTCGATGACGCCGTAAGACAGTGTTAGGCAAAATTTTAATACTTGAGGGACGTCATTGGTGGTTGCAAATTCCTAGGTGGGCCGATGTGCAAGTTATCAATGCTTCGGTGGGCCAAATTAGACTTGAAAACGGAAGGTAACTAGAGATTCTGAGGTATCATATCTATGAAAATCGAGTCTAAATTAAATTGTTAGGGTTAAAATTTAAATATCTAGTGTTGTACTGTGGTAATTTGAATGTACTTGGACGGAGAGAATGAGGACAAGATTCGCGAAATAGATAGTAGGACAAAGAGGTATAAGGAGTCCTTTTTCCCTAGGACAATACGTGACCACAATATATAACTGTGAATAATAATTAGTTATGAACTTGGTGCGCGGCACCCCCTGCCATCCACCGTCAAGGTGACTTGCAGAGTAAAATGTAGATGTAGACGTATTTCTCCTGTCCCTCTCCATAATAGCATTTACCTATCTCTCTCTAATCCTTTCATAAACCTCTCCTATTTCTCATTCCTATCTTTTCTAGTACTACTATCTCCTTTCCCTCCACTCCCCTCCTGACTGCACCATCCTCCGCTGCGCCCTTCGAAACTTAGCTGTAACATCCAAGCCATCCGAGCTCTGACTTTTTTATACACTACTCCCATTCACCTCGCCTCTCAGCCTTCATTTTTTTTCATTTTCTTCCTTCTCCTCCCCCCAATATTTCTCCTCACCTCTCCATCCTCTATCTCTCTCCCGTCCCCTATTTACGTCCACCGCAGGAGACCGCCGCTTGGCATACCTTACCTTCCTTTCTCTCTTCCCTTACGTTGGATGCCCCACCTCCCCTATCAACCCATTCAGAGAACGCCTGACTGACCGGACTCGGGAGTAATAAACGCAAAACCTGGAGCCGCAAAAGAGAACCCGAATGAATACAAGACTAACCGACGTTTTTTTGTATTTTTTTAAAGATCCTCTCTCTCTTTCTCTCTCATCCTCCACCTCCACTTCGCTAGGTACAAACCTCATTCATTTTTACAGTCCGGTTCTTACGATGTTTTATCAGAGAACTTAAAAAAAACACGCGCATAACTCGAAGATTTTTCTTTGTACGTTTCTAGTGCTACGTAAGTGCCCAGTTTTTATTTGCGATCATGTCACCTTGACAAGAGGAGTTTGAAATCAGCCGAGGACGAGTGCACCAAGAATAAATTATTCATTCACTGGAACTTGGAGCTACATCTCAAGATGTTCATATTTCGGCGTTGCTAATCTAAATACTACACGGATGCAAGCTGTTGCCGTTTATTTTTTAGAGCAAATCGAAGAGAGACCTTAACTCTCAGCAAATTTTGCAATGGTTCAAATCTCCATTCTACTTTACGGAACAATGGCAATTGGGAGAAGATAAATCTTCAACAGTTTATTAAATCCTACAAAACATAATCTAACTCGCTGAAAATTCTACCTTCTCTTATAGACGAGTAAATAAAGATAACGAAACCATTTTTCTTAGAATTTGTATCAAGTAATCCTTGGTTTGCAATCTCATTTTTGCCAAAGAATAAGGTCACATTTAATAGAAGGAAATCTGAAAGTTAATGCAACAGTGCAACAATGTAGAAGACTTCCCACAAGGCTTAAACGAACAATATCCTCAATGAAATTTATAACTGTAATGAAAAGCAATTGCACACTACACTTTCTTCACCAACATATATCAAAGAAAGGCAATAAGATAGACTTTGATATACACAGGAAACGCACGCAATACAACAGCCACATCCCTCATAGTTTCATTCATCAATACTAACATACCTATTAGGCAAACCTTTCACGCCATGGTAAACAGACTGACTTACATATCACGTAAAATAAACTGCAATAAAGGATTCAATCTAGTTAAGCAAACCCCACAGAACTCAATTAGAAGACTCAAACCATAGATCAAATGGTCATAATACGCAACAACACCGAAATATAAAAAAATTAATTCTAAAAAATGTGATGAAACTTAATACAAAAATTTCATTAGTAAATATGTACACAAAACGTTATACAACCTTGATTCGTGAATAAGCAGTGAATAATTAGTTAAGTATAAAAAAATGTAAAAAATAGGTACTAATGTATATCAATATCTGATAGCCATTACTAGGTTATGAATAATCAGACGAGCATTTCGGCTGCATTGTAACCTAAATGCGCATTTGGCACATAAATACATATTTCTATTATGTTGAATATAAGAAACATCAAAGAGGGGATTTATAGAGTGGGAATAAAAAGTAGAAGGTGAAATAGCGCAGAAAACAACAGACCTCTAAAGAAAGTTGACTTGGAATGCATTTGGAGTGAAAATTAACTGCTCAAGTATTGTGGAGCGGTACCGACCATTGATAAGTCTCGTAGAATGAAATCACAATCAGCATAGAACCTTCAATGAATAAGTTATATAAGACTGATTTTTCCAATAAAGTATTAACTTTTTATTTTCTTACCGGTTTTTTCTTTGCGTTGGACAAGGTCTTTATTTTTTTAAATAAAATCTCTTAACAGAACCGTTTCCCGGAAGACGAGATGTGTTTAGGATTTTTACCTCTCTAACCACGTGGATTTTGTCTTCCTAGTTCAAACATTTTGGTCCGTATTTATCAAAAAAGCTTCGCGAAAAATAAACTTAACCAACAAACTGATAGATACACAAGCTGAAAACGTAAAAGTTGTTTTTTCAACAGCTGAAGGGACACAAATTTTGCGAACTTCAATTTGCGAATGAAAACCTCTTAAAGAAAGCAAAGCAGAGAGAGAGAGAGAGAGAACATCAGGTTCTCTAACCAGCTACGAGAGAGAGAGAGAGAGACCTTCCTCTTCGCCCACGCCAACTAGTCTTCCATACACCCATCTCTCCCTCCCTCTCCGTCTCTCCTCCGTGTCTCCTTGGCAACTCGTTCTTGTGAATGGGCGAAGGCGCCCCTTCGAGATCGTGTGTTGCGTCACTGCTCCTCCGCTCTCCTCTTTAACTATCTCCCCCACCCAATTTGCCTCTTACCCCTCCCCTTCCTGTCTCCCTTCCATGCCTCCCCTCCTTCCCATTCACCTCCCTACGCCCACGCGTACGCTCTCTGACTGCGCCGAGACTCAAGCGAGGCAACGGCTGACCGCCTCTGTAAGATGCTTAGTTTTATGTACACGTTCACCTAATGGCATGACATGCGAATCTTATAATATGACCAATCTTAAATACTTGACTTGGATGCGTCGAAGTGACCTCCTAGAGTAATAGGTGGCGCGCGCTAGAAAGAGAAGTTAAAAATTGAGCGTAGATGAGCGTTTTTCAACGCAGTGAGTTTTATCTACATTGGCTTAGCGAGCGAAATATTGTCTTTATTTTTTAATGGTGAGTCACTGTATTCGAGAACAGTGCGCCGTCGATGTTTTTGAATGAAAGTAGCGAGAGAGAGGGGGGGGGGGGAAGTTTGGATCAAAATAGCGAACTGGTATTTCTATCCCGAGATTGGTTACACGTCTATAAAACTTAAAAGATTCAGCATCGGCAATTAATAGAAGGAATATTCGGTTAAAAACAAGTATGGAAGACACTCATACACGAAAATATAAATCTCATCGCTCTCTGTCATTTACTTCGTTCTCTCATGCATAATAAAAACCAAATTTGCTGAAAGTATAATTTTAGGGTCCGAAGATTTTAACAGAACCTCATTTAGTTTAACAGCTTATTTTTTATTCCAATATTTAAGTAATGGGGTCGTAACACTTAAAAATTTACGTAGCTCCGAGTAATGTGAAATTAAACGCGACTATCAAGATGCCCAAAATACCATCAGTAGATTAAAAAATTCGGAACCCTGGAAAGGCAAATTCCTGATAAATAAATTTTCGCATCGTTTTCCACACAGTGTCATGCATTTGCTTTACATTTTATGCAAATAGAGGCTATCAACGCACAAAAAAATTGCCTCGCTGAAAATTCCATTCACTTCCTGCAGCATTTGCATACAACCCGAGCGACCAATTAGCGAGTCCGTCGCTTCTCTCGGAGGTGGCGATCGAGAGAAGACCGTTAATGAAGCGAGTCCGACCATCTGGTCGCCTGTTCGATACGAGATATCGAATGCGAAACCTCTTATTACCACCCATTAACACTGATAAATCAAACCTCGGGAGCACAGAGTCATTATTGAAAGAGGCGAAAGGATGGGAGATGGAGGTGTATCGAGAGAGAGGTGGAGGGAGGAGAGGAGAATGGTGTGTGATGCAGGCGAAGGGTAGAGAGGGGAAGGGAAGGAGGAGAGATGGAGGGAGTTGATGGAGGAACTCACGGACACGGAGGGAAATAATTGTAACTCCAGCAATGCCAGCTGCCAGTCAACCCAGCGCTCCGGAGCCGCACGCGTCCGCACCCTGTAATCTATCCTTTAATTTTAAGTTGTTTTTATTAGAGTAGCCATCTCAGTTGCCACTCTCGCCTAATTACGCCTTTTAGCGTTGTTTTGTATCCTTGGGGTCTCCATTAAATCATGTGTGGAGAGTTCATACCTTCGCCTTTCCAGGAAGATATTAAAGACGCGACGCATGGTTTTCTCCGGAGGCGGCATAAACTGCCAATTTCTATACTTATGCCAAACAGTTTTAATTCATGTTATATATATATTAGTTTAGAGAGAATCGCAGTAAAATGGCGAAATAGCGGCAAAGCCTTTCGATCTCTGTTCATCATATATCTTGATTCCGTGTTTGTTGTAAGTTAGTACAAGCCGCCGTATGCCTTGCACCAGGAGTGCCCACCGGCCGGATGCGACCCCCTTAGCGATTTCATGCGGCCCAACATCAGTGTTTCGTAGTTATCAAAACTTTTTTCACTTTTATTTTGACTTGCCCACCAAATGTTATTTTATACCAAGCAAAACCTGTTAAAATATCTAGCATTTTATTATGAACCCTTAAATATATATTTCTCAATTCGAATAAGTTATTTTTAATTTTGTTTTTGATCTTTTATCAGAGATATTTCTAAGATTGAATTCCATCATGATTCTTATCATAGTAATTTTAACCCTAAACACTTAATTTTACTTTGGTCTTTACCCATATAGTGCGTAGGAATCTCTAACTAACTTCCGATTTAACTTAAATGGACTCCGCCGAAGCATTGACAATTTCCAATGCGGCCCACCGAAGGCTTCACCGCCACCAATGCGGCTCGCTAAAAAGAAAAGGTTGACCACCACTGTCTTACACTAAACGTAATTTTAAACTTGTCCCCTAGTTTTAAGCCGAGCATCTGTGCGAAGGGAATTGCGTTCTGCCACGCTCTTCATCTACTTGCCTTCATTCATCGAGAATCTTGTTCCAGCGCAACGTTCCCCTCTCTTCTCTTCCTCCGCCGTCTCTCCATTTTCCCTCCCTATCTCTTCCTTCTCCTTTTCCTCCTTCCCTTCTTCCGGCTCTCGGCAACACCCTCCCTTCACCCGCCACCCATTCATAAAACAGAAACTTCTCCGCGTTTTATGCCATCAAAAACCGCAGACACTAGCAGGACTAAGGCATTTCGGAAACCGGTTCCTCCGCGCCTTTTAAAACGAATTAATTATTTTTAACCTCTTTGCTCGTCTGAGCTCGTTTTTGGCTCGCCGTTGTCCTCGCAACTGCGCGGACTAAGGTTCATTTTCTGTCGCTGCGAAATGCGTTGGTTCAGAATGGTTTTGTAGGATTCTCCGCGCGATATACGTTTTGGCATGCAGATTCATGGACTTATCAATGTAGGTTTATTGCCAATCAGCGAGACGGTGAGTTAATTATAGGTAAAGAGGGCAATGGTTACAGGCAGATTGAAGTAATGACCACTTTTATAGCGGGTTTTTTCAACCAACGAAGGAATTCTGTACAGTTACTGGTGTTTGTAATATTCTTGAAAATGGAGCAACACAGATGCCTACATTTTTTAGACTCTCCGACTTAAAAGTGCATGTTGTAAAATAAAGTTGTATCTGATGTACTCTACTTGGATAGGTATTCACTGACAAATATCTATGCCAATACGTTCGTATATTCATTGTTGCATCGAAATTTCTTTGGTATATATGCTTTATTATACACTTCCCTACAAATTTATTTTAAATTCTAAGCAGTAAATTGTGCTTCACTATGGCGGATATTAATAATAATTTATTTAACACAAACAGATTTATCCAATACATGTGTTATAATAGATATACAACAAGCACATACAGCCATGCCCTTGGCAGGATTCGGACCCGCGACCCTTGCATTGGGAACTAGACACGCTAACCACCCCTCTACCAAGGCCGGCTATGTAATATATTGTGGAGTTGTGCTGCGAAATTCCTAGTCGGATGCATGCGATTCTGATTAAATAACACGCTTTACATACAGCCCACAAGATGTTGACCACAATCCACTGAATTCAACATATTTTTGTGTAAATCAAGGAAACCAGCGTTAAGCGTCTCCTATTTAGACACCATCGTCCCTGACTATTATCGTTCTTGTTTATATGTGTAGCAATTTTAGCATAACTTCATGTTTTATGCATATCTAATTGCTCTCATAATTTTGCACGAAATTTGCACGTCGTTTAAAACATTAAAGAATGATTAATAAATGGGTGTCTAAAATATGCACTGAAAATTTTCTAAAGTGATATTCATAGTCTACCTAAATTTTAACTATGTAAGTTAATTGAAAAATCTTGTAACGATCGGATTGATAATAGTTTTTCGGAAGTAATTATATTTTCAATTTTCAATTACGTTTTTTATTTGCGCCCGATTTATCTTGCATGTGACCTTATGGCGGAATTAAAGTACATAGTCTACGCCCAAGGCAACACATTCAAGGGAGGATCATTAAGCATCATAAATTGCATTTAGGTCTTTTATGAAACCCGACAAATGAACCATAAAAGTCACGTCTTCTCGTTTAACAGACCCGCGTTCGAATCGAACCGAAGGTAATTTTTCTCTCCAAACGAGGGAAACTCGGCCTTTCTCTTCGTTCGTCCGCAAACGAGAGGATGGAGACGATCTCCGCGACCTCTTTCGGTCTCTCAGTCGTTAAAAGCGCGGCTTAATGCTCCCCTTCCCAGGCCACGAGTGGGATAAATGGCGCGATCGCAAAGCAGGTTGCCTTCGTTACCGTTCAACCGTCCAGTTAGTAACGGCGTTGATGGGAGACCCCATTAAAAAAAATCGACAAACTCATCTCGTAAAATGACAAAAATTACATTCCCTCCTTTAAATTTTACCTTTGTACATTGAATAATAAAAGTGGGTTGGTTGTTAATCACTGGAAATGTTCCCTTCAGATAAAGTTCCTGTAACAAATTTATTTAAATATTCAATTAAATAAGTTGAAATTTCGAAAGTTTTCAAATTTAATTTTTTTTAGTGTTTTTCTTGTAGTTATCTTATTTTACATGCAATTTTAATTTCTGGTTTGAATATTTTTTTACCTAATGAAGAAGAGGATAGAATCTTTGGAAACCTTTCACCATTTACATTGTGTGTGTTTTTCGTAAAGATAGTGAAACCTGACAATATTTGAGTCACCACAGAAGTTCTAAAACTCTTCCATCATGTAAAGTACATGTAAAAACTTCTAATATATGAAAATAATTTAAAAATTGGTTAAATTGATGTAAGATATTTTCATTTTGAAGAAGAAATAGGAATTTAATCTCGTTAACTTACTTATGCCATTTCCTCTTTACGAAACGTGCAGCTGCGTGTGGTTAGGACCGGAGAGTGCTTGCCCTCGAGCGAGGCTACTTGCCGGTATTCTGACGTTGCCAAAGGGACTCAACTTCCCATCTGCCATGCTTAGTTGCACTAATATTGCACTTCGCGAGGGCTTTTCGGGAAGGAGACGAAACCCAGAGGCCGCAACGACAAGAGTGCTCTCCTCGTCTTTTTTCTGTTCTTCGTTATATGGGTTCCCGCGCGCATAAGCGCATATCATATAAGCATGCTTTTACGGTTCACGTTGCCTTCCATCCCTAAGATGTCTCAAATCTCTTAGAGAGGGACGCATAATTAATGTTGCCAAGCGACCGTCACGACGGCGCCTGAAAGACGGGTATTTCCTCAATTTCAACCGAGGGATAAATTTGAGATTTTTTTAATTCGACGACGGCGTGGAGAGTGTCAGAGGCGCAGCAAATATCTTCGAAGCAGACTCGCGGTCTTTCGTGCTCTGGGGACATTCCATTCGCTAGATTCTCAAGAGGTGGCAAAGCTAGGTATCTCTCTCTCGTCACGTTCTACTGCGTATCTGTCACGGTTCGTTAAATATGAGCGAATGCATCTGTGCTGTGAGATCGCGAAGAATTCTTCACCAAGCAGTGAAGACGTTTTTTAACTATTGATGGATTTTCGAAAATAGACTATCTTAGAAAGAGTATGAAATATTCAGAAGTGTGATGCTGGTAGAAAGATAACGAAAAGAAAGCTTGATACAGTAATTCCAAATGTTCTTTTAATCAAGCGTATGGACAATTCTTTTATGGGAAATAAATTCACCGCTCATGGCAAAATGCTTAAATATAGATACGGTTCGCGACATTATACAAGATTTTTTAAAAATATTATTGTATTTCACGAGTAAAGAATGTATTCCACATTATTTTTTAGTAGAAGCCACGATCTAGTTTCCTGAACATCCATTATTAATTTATTTCTAACGTCCTCTAATACAACTTCACGACCTTTTATATGGAGCTTATTAATGACAAATGAGAAATTAGTGCTTCCAACAGGCTTCAATCTTAGTACTCAAATTCGGACACTCGACTCACTAATTTATGAAAAAGTTGGTTTAAAAAATTTACTATCAATGGAAATATTATTCGAAAGAAAAGGTACTGACTTTAATTACGGCCTGTAATAATTCCAAGAGGGCAAGAAAAAGACAATATTACTCCTAAAACTTCCAATTAGTTCAAATATTTTTTAACATAATAGACTAACGTGGAATAGAAAGGCGAATTACTTGATTTAGCAATTTAATTGCTGTCTTGCACCTGTTGAAACAGAAAATTACACTTCACAGTAGCACGTGTATTATTAAGTCATCAAAGATCACCCTTACTTCTTACACTTACACTTTTCTTGATAGTAGCGATATTATTTAAATATTAATTTCTATTTAGCTTTTTTAAGTTTCCAGGGCAAGAATTATAATTTCGAAATTTAATATTTGTAAAAAAATAACAGCGTTTCTTCATCCATTAATTTGTTCTCATTTATTCGTCCTCTAGAAATGTTTATAAGCTGTATTATAAGACTAGAAACATTATGTTGCGAAAGAAAGATGTGCACAATATTGACACTCAAAATATTTTATTTATTTTTTAATTCCCTCAATTCGTAATTTTACGTAGCACCTACATGCAAGAAACGACGTTTCCGAAAGATGTACGAATAACAATCACGGTGTGTATGCGTAAACATATATGCAAGCATATGGTGGAATTTATAGCCGTGACCTTATTTCTCGTAATAAATGGATCTTTTTTCTTCTGTCGACATCTCCGACTTCTGCTGTCGTTCGAGCACGAATCCTCGTAAAGTCAGCCACACCACAGATAAAAAGAGCAATATCCTGAACTTACTGGCAATAAAGATTTTTTTTATCGCTTATTGCGACTCGAAAGAAAAAATAATTTTTGGAGAGGAGTTTGGATAGATAGTAAAGGAATGATGGACGCACTTATAAATTAGTGATTTTAATGATCGTGTTTTACACTTTTCAGTGCAGCATTGCCGAGGAATGAAAGAGTAAATAGTAAATTGAAAAAGAAGCTCTGTGTGCATTGGTGGACAGAATTTCAGAATTTATTTACCGAAATAATCTTTATATAATTTAATTAAATATCTGGTAAACTTTTAGTACAAGGCTTTAGTGATGGCTCCTTCACAGTATTAGCTGACATGCTGATAGGTAACAGGATAGCTCTGCGTTGGATCTGGCGAATGAAGGAATTTAGTCAAGGGGTGGAGATTTTTCGAAATTTAAATATAAACTACTTTTTGATATCCATCCTCCTGTGAAAAAATTCAATCGGACGAACACAAACTACATCATGGATATTTTTAGATTCTCAATTCCGCTATCTTTCCTCCCTAAAATAACAGGTGACCAACGCGCCTCTTATAATTTGTGAATTCGAGTTTCTCCAACACACTCTCTCTCTCTCCTGGTCTCGGGATGGAAAAGTGAAATAAGAGGGAAAAAGAAGCGCAGAGATTAGGCGAAAGGGAAATTTGGTTGCCTCCCGACACACCCCGTAACTGAAGCTAATTGATGCTGTACCGAATCAATCAAAATGCCGGCTTAAGAACCTATAATCTAACTTACAAGGCCAACATCGTAGAAGGTATCGAAAACAGAGTTTAACTTTCGAAGGTCGCGTATATCCCCCGCTCCCTACCCTCCTCCTCCCCTCTCACTCTTTCTCTCCCCCTCTCCCTCTTTCTCTCCCCCTCTCCCTCTTTCTCTCCCACTATCTCTCTCCCCCTCTCCCACTATCTCTCTCCCCCTCCATTCCCCCTCTCTTTCTCCACCCCCTCCATTCCCCCCATCTTTCTTCCCCCCTCTCCCCACTCTTTCTTCCCCACTCTCACCCAACCTCGTCGGATAGGTCTCAAGCAGCATCTCGGGAACTCATTCAAGGATGAAGAGGAAACCCATCAAAACTGCCTAGTTTATTTTTTTTCAGAAACCCGCCAGCTGGCTTCCCTGGGAGCCAATACAACACCACGGTAATTATGGCATCTCTCTCTCTCTCTCACTCACTCTTTCCATCCCCGTTCATAATGTATCCGCAAGGGCATTCATCAAGGGCAGCGTGAAGGCACAGGATGGCGGGTGACGTTTGAACCACAATTACTCAATGGATTCCGCTGTTAACATTCTTAGATAATTAAGTCGTCATTAAATATTATTTGAGCACGGAGTAATTACTGGATGGCGAGTTAACGCCCTTAAATTACACGCAAAAAGATAAACACTTCAACCATGAGCATTTTTCTCGTTCGATGATTAGGCACTCGAGAACCTCCCGTTTAGCGTGTGTTTCCTTGAAAAATCTATGGAATGTTTTTTAATACAATAAAAATACACCTGGCGAATAATCCGAATCGAGTTCGAAGAAAAGTTTTTGTTCCCAGTCTAAAAAAAATACAAGTTCAACAGAAATTATATATCGTATTTTCTCGATTTTAAGACGCACCCCGACATTAAAAGTGAAAAAAGTGCGTCTTAGAATAAAGGAAATATGGCAGAAAAATGGATATTGTCACTGTTCCGACACATAACATTTGTAGTTATGTTAAGTGATAGTTTAAAATCAAAGTTTACACAAGATGAATTTTAAAAATTGTAAATACTGCTATCATAATGTTTGGGTAATTAATGATCATATTTCAATCACATTCATTTACTTTTAGTGTATTTTTCAATGCAAATGAGAATAACTTTTACGATATCTTACTCAAATTCTTCATCATAGAGCTACGCTAAATGATCTTAAATACAGCAATACCTCAAGTTACGCGAATTCGAATTGCGCGAATTCGCGTTAACACGATTCTTATGCGATTTTTTAGAAATTTCAGTTTTGATGAATTTTTTAATTCGTTGTTTCTAATATTATACATTCATACTTTATTTTCAAATAGGTAGATGAGTTATAATAAAGTAAGATAAAATTGCAATAAAAAATGGAAGGAGTTGTCCTCTTTCCTATCTGCGATTGTTGTTTAGAAAACCCTTTGTTTGTTACAAGTAGTGCAGATGTCACAACATGGCCAATTGTATGTTTACGCCTTAACCCTTTGTGGACGGATTTAATTTCATTTAAAGGAATCATTTAAAGTATTAATATAAACATGAAATAAGCTTGAAGTATACAAATTTATTCTAAAAACATTTTTTACGTTTTTCTTTTCAGAAATTGGTGGTTTTAATTGGATACCACTACAACGATCAATTACAAAAAAGTTTATTTTTTAAAATAAATCTTTCTTTTACAAAAACTGTTTTGTATTTCGCGAGTTTACGTTTCCATTAATGTTGGAAAAATAATCTTTCGAGTTACGCGAATTTCGAGTTGCGCGACTTTATCGCCGAACGCGTCACTCGCACAGCTCGAGGTATTACTGTACCTTCATTCACGCATAATTTAAATCAAAAATAATAAGAATAAACTAATTCTGGCGTAATAAATAAACGTGGTCTTAAACAACACTATGCGACGAAAAAGGCTTTTGCTCCAACGTTCACTTAAACTGTATAATTTGCTAGCTACAACTGGAAGGAAACGAAGTGAGATATTCGTAATTTTCGTGAAAAATAAGCACGAGGATCTTCTAACGGCCGGGAGCGATTCTGGAATATTTGAAAATCTCTGAACAAGCACAGCCAGCGTGTTTTACCAAGCCCTTTGTGTTGTTTTTCCTCGAGATGATTCCGCAGAGACCTTGAAAATGAACACGTTGGCTTATTTATTCAATTATAGCGCAATTTACACGAAGTACTGAATTTAAAAAAAATGACAAACGATCCTTAATTTCCCAGCTAAAAATAGTCAATTAAAATTGCAAAGATTTTGAAGTGAAGCGGGCGAACAACCTTTTCACTTCGTCTAATCCACCGAAGTATGCGAAAAAGAATGAAATAAAAACGGAATTGGCAGAAATGAATACTTAACACTCGGAGTACGGACCTCGGGTCTCAGGAGACCCGAAAGGTATATTTTCGAAAATATTTCTTTAAAAATTTTTTTGCCGAAATTGATACTTTATGTATTCCTAGTGGAACATGTTGGGAGTTTAAAATCAGCAATAAAATTATATTGTAATTTATTTAAGTCATCGAAATCACGGAATGTATAAATGTGAGGGTCTTCGGGGACCCGGCTCCGTACTCTGCGTCGTGTAACTTTTATATCTCTTATGACCGGGCAGATCAAAGTCCGGACAAAATTAGCTCGCTCAGCACGACATTGTAATACACGTTAGTTATTATCGAAGTCTCGGCGTCTCGATTTCCAGTTTTCTCTTGTGTCTCCGTTATCACATCGTTCTGTTTGCCTCCCGAATCATTTTGTAATATACTTTTTATTTTTTGTGACTCTATGATTCTAAAATGGGAGATAGAATGTATAGGCTTTGGAGTTACGTTGCTCCACAACCTGCAAGAACAAGACCCGAAAATATAGTTCGAAATATTAGTTAAGTTATTATGTATTAATTTCACTTCCAACTCAGATGAATCAAACTAACATAAGATTAGCTGAATCAAATTAACTGAATTTACCTTCAAAAATAAATTTTTTGGTATTGTTAAATGTTATCCTTAAAAAAAGAAAATTATTTCATTTTTATTTATATGCGTAATTATGTATTTAATTTTGCAAATATTACCATTATTACACTATTTATTGTATAAATCATTATCCTTATTCAATTTTCATTCATTGATTACTTGGATGTTAAATATTATCGTGAGAAAATGATTTTAGAAGCTGGGTCCTCTAGGACCCGGGTCCGGACTCGGTGTGAAACCACTTAGGTCCGTACTCCGAGTGTTAAGCTAATGATTATCAGATTAAAATACACAGATCCAAATTTAATATTGATGCATATCAATTCCGCCCCGTTCTAAAATAGGGCTTTATGCAAGATCATCCCTCAGGATGTCTCAAGAGTGTTTCATCTGAAATTTATAGGATGCGAATGCATAATTTATTAACGCGTTTAACATTCCGAGCGTGTTTTGTAAATAATGCGATCGAAACATTTTGTGTGACGTCACGGATCTCAGAAACTAAACAATTTTTTTGTAGAACATCCGGAATAAAAGGGGGTATTTTTGGCCAAAAAATCCACCTTCGCGCATAAGAACTTTACTCCCGCCTCCGCACAACAACCCCTAAGATTTGTTTCATAACAGGAGAATGCTGTTCGCAACCCGGTAACTTTCTCGGAGAGAGTATGGAAGGGGTGGGATGGTGAGAATATCGCATCCGGGGAAGCTGCACCAGAGACGCAGCAGAGACACCCACGTATGCCATTTCGCTTGACTCTTCCACCCACTCGGAAAAAATATTCCTCTTCATTATAGTTTTCTCGTCCTTCCTTTTCCCCCAGAGACCCATTGTGACGTCTTCCGCTCATAATTCCTCCGACCGTCTCTCCTCGATTCTCGGAATATCGCGTCGTCAAGGAGATCGCCCCTCGTGCTCCTCTTTATTCCTCCCGTTTAAGAAAATGTTTAACTAGGCATCGTGAAGATGAAAAAATACGCTCTTCTATCTTTCGTGGAAGAATTAATAAAGGTTTTTTTTTACTTTCTGTATCTTTCTTATGTGACATAATTTAAACATTTTTACTGGACAAGATGTTATTAATAAAGTTGCCTAAGTTCCTGGGTCTCTATTGCCGTGGAAAAAATTCTTGCTGTTCAAGATGCTACTAAAGAAGCCGTGGGCGTTGAAATAACGTCATTAATATCGAAGCATAAAAGGCAAAATATGTCTTCTGAATGAGAAAATAAAAGCCAACACTTGTATCCGTTCATAAAGCTGTCAATTTTTCATAAATAATGCAGCAAAATTAGAACCGTCAGTTTAGCAGCAGTTGAATCTGCACGGAGATTTTACAGGTGCACGTTTCCGAAATCATATTTTTGTGCGAGACGGCAATCATTCAGAATTGAAAACTAAATTTTCCTTTTCTCATTTTAATTTGATTTAAATATGAAACGACTGCGCATTTTAAAGATGAGATGCGATGCGGTCATGTTTTTATCGAGTTCATGTCCTTATAAATCATGCGGCAGTTAACGTCTCTCACTCTCTCGTTTGGCATCATCCGCGGTACATGCAGGTGACACGCGGAAGAACTCTACTTATATATGAATCTGCAACTTTATTGTTGTCTTCCTTATTACTTCCATTCACTGCACTTCATTTAAGATTCGTCAGCAATTTTTAGAGTTCGTCTGGCCTTGAATGAACTCTCGATGGCTGATGCATTTGAAGTGGGTTTTAAATGAATCTCCAATCTCGTATTCTAATCTTGATTGAAACCTATTTTTATAAACGGACAATTTGAATCTCCGCTATACGTCGTCGTTGCTAAGCAGGCGTGCTGCATCAGCTGATGACTGTACGTAAATAATGAAGTTGTAACGCTATTTTGTCACGAAATCGCAGTGTTATAGTTGCTCTCCCTCTTTCTCTCTGCCTTAGTTTTTACGCATGATTCACCAATTATTCCCGACATTATAATTCTTTAAATGCTTAATAAGTATACGATATGACGCAGGAGCGTTTTAATATAAAACCTACAGATACCAAGCCAAAATAGGAAATGACGATTTTACAATGCAGAGTCTTCAGTTTACATTATTTTTCGAGGAAAATACTTAATATAATAAAAATTTAGTGGCACCCGTATTAACTTTGAAAATCACTAATATGAATCAAATTTGGGATAAACTGAAGTACAGGATTTTTAAATAAAACAGTTTCGGCGACAATGCATTCGAGGTTATGTATAATACAGTAATTTTCAGTTAAATTAACTGGAATGGCTTCTATTAAAGTGTGAAGAATAATTGATTCGATGAGAGCTCATCGAGAGATAAAATAGCAGTTAATGAGCTGTGTTGATGCAATTACGATGCGAGTAAATTTCACGGTCATTTTCATCGTACGAAATCAATTTAGCACTTTCTGCAAGTTCACTGATCATTCTAATTAGCAAACAAAATTTATCCATTGTTGGGACGTCAAATATGTTTAAAACAGCAAAAATTTGGCAAATGTTTTTGTGATTTCTCATCATTTCAGCACAAAAGAGTCAAACACATGAAAATTAATTTTACATTTCACTGTAAAAAGATATATATTTCTAAGAGTTAGCCAGCTTGGGAATGGGTTATACCTTCGATAAATTGTAGTTGCAACACTTAAACTCATTAATTATACAACTTTACCAAATGTCACATACTAATGTAGGTTCCCAGCTGATTCACCTATTCCTAGGCACAATGGGTATCTAAGAGGTAGTGCAATAAATAACTGCATAACAAGGGAGAAGAGATACCAGGTGCCGGCATTAGCCTACTCTTAATGAAAAACGCCAAGGGGACCAACGGCTTAACGTCCCTTCCGATAGACTGAACGCTGAATTTGAGCGGACTTAAACCACACAAACAGGGGGCAGGGAGACCTTAGAAAAAACCAACTTTCGCAGGATTCGTACCCGTTGCCCTTAAGAATTTCTGAGATATAGTTGGTGCCGCTAACAAATTTTTCCGAGAAAGTAGTTGTCTTAGATATTCTAGTTTCGAACCAACTACTATTCCTCAGAGTCATTAACCTAAGTTAAACGTCATATGTACTGATAAGGCAAATTGACTGTCTTCAGCACTTGTGACATTTCTTTCCGCCAATGAAACGGAATTATTTGAAATCAGATTTTACTCTTCTGTTACTTGAGTGTCAGCTAGTATTCTTCCATCATCTGTTGTGGTTACAGTGAATTATTAGTGAAGATTTGAATTATATTAAAAAATTGAAAAAGTTTAGGTAAATATTACAATTTAAATCTGATTAGAGGTTAAGAGTAGACTGCTGACTTCAAAATTAATCCCATGCTTTATTCAAATTCTATAGCAAATACTTATAACAAATTTTAACACTTTATATAAAAATGTATAGGTACCTATAGGTATTCCGCAAAAATAAGAACATGCGCGGATTTCGGCCGCGCACGGAGGGGAAGTTCCTCCGTCATGGAGGAGAAGTTCCCTCGGTCATCTTGACTTCCCCCACCCCACTACTATCCCATCCTTCTCCTCCTTAGGTTGTCAGTTCTCACTACTTACAGTTGCTGCCTAGACGAAATTTTGCGAATAATTGGCAATAGTGTAGTTAGAAATGACCGAAACAGCGATAGCCCGTGCGGTAAGGAAGGGCGAGAGGGGAGGGTTCCAAGTGGAGTGAGGGATTAGGCCACACCCACTGCACACCCAAAATGTTCTTTTGATCGCGGTAGACCTATAGTAAATTAGTAAATAACCTAAAGGGTTAAAGGGCACCTACTATTTATATTTAAAGTTATTATTAATTATCTAAACTTGTTATTAACAATTAATAATAAGCTTTCGGGCTTCCCCTTCTTTCAGCGTGTAAATGTCTAAACGACCATCAGGAGCACAATATAGAAAAAAGAAAATGAGAAAAGTAGATGAGTACAAATCAATGTCGCAACAATTTTGCAAATTGCTACAAAATGAAACATCGAAAGATCAGGAGCCATAGCAACTTGAATAAGGAAATAATTTATATATTGAATCTTCAATTTCACAAGATGGAAAGGGCAATAATACTAAATCCGGAAACGACACAGAATCAGACGGAAGCAATTTATATATTGAGTCTTCAATTTTACGAGATGAAAACGGAAATATGTATGTAGTACCAAATCCGGATCAGACAGAATCAGATGATGATTCTGTGAAAATTCCCGTCGATCATACTAACATTATATATCGACGTTTCTTATAGAGGAGGAGGAGGATATAACATACATATAGAAGGATACTAATGTTTAGGCACTTTCAGATTAGCTGGAGATTCAACATTTTTTTCTTAGGTAGGATTTTCTGCAAAACCGACTAGAAAAAACGAAAATCTTGAAAAAGTGCAACAATGCGGCCGTTAAAAATTTGCAATTTTTTAAACAAAATTTCAAGGTTTAGGCATTTTTAAATGTGCTACGGAGCTGAAATTATTTTTAGAGTTAGGATTTGTAAAACAACGAAATAGGGATTACAGAAATTTCGATATTTTAATTTGTTTGGCAGTTAAAAATTCTTAAAGTTTAAACAAATAGATAATTGTTTAGGTACTACGGGATGAGCTAGGAAGCTGAAAGTTTCAAGTTATTTACAAAGTAGTGCATTTGCACAAATAAATCTATTAATCTCTCCATAAATATTCTGCGGCGGCTGTTAAAAATGTTTAAAAATTAAACAATTGGAAAAAAATTATTTCACTTCTAGAAGTTCTACAACTTTAAAATTTGCCAAAAACGTGTAACATTAGTACCCCATAATGGAAAAAGTATAAAATTCTTAAAATTGCAAGGTTTGGGGCATGTGTTATTCTATAATTTTTACATAAGTGAAAAATGAAAATCGCTGCGGAGATGAAATATTTAGAATTAAAAAAGTATTTGTAATGATAAAATATCTGTCTGAAAAATGAACGTTTTCTCAAGATGAGATAAAATGCTTGCAGTATGCAAGCACCTTCCACTAGTATTTACTACACAAGATGATGATACTGAAAGAGGAGAAATACTACTAAATTACTATGATCCCAGTTCCTGGCCTACCTTTACACATAAATTTGTATATTTCCTTGTTGAGCATGGTCCAGATCAGGGAGACAACACAAATTTTCATTATTTACTGCCTGATGATTCAGAACGAAAATTTACAAAGGAATGGTTTTATGTACAACAAATCAATGGAGAAACAGTAAAAGGAAAATGGATGATATTTTCTAAAAATCAAAATGCAATTTTTTGTATTCCGCGTATGCTTTTTGGACTCGCAACACATCAGCTAACAAATAAAAAAAACGATTTGTTGATTGGAGGCTCCTCCGCCCCGTTATTCTCCAACATGAAAATTCTTCTGCGCATCGAAAAAATTATGTGGCGTGGAAAATGTCAGAAAATAATATAGAACCAGGAAAAACGTTAGACGATTATTTAATAAATTCAATTAATAAGGTTGAATTAATATTAACAAGTTGGTCTGGAAATACCTAATCCGCCTACTTTCCTTTCAATGCAATTTTAATATACAACAATTCCTTCCAAGTTCATAACAAGATTGATAAAAGGGTTTACTCCATGTCGGAGTACACAGAGTTTCCAAATGCGTTCTTTGAGATTTCACAATGTTCTCAATATTTTCGCTCAAATGAGTACTTAACGAGAAGATAGGCAGGTACGTTGTAAAACAAATGTAGGTCTTCATGTAAAGTAGTCGTAATTATTGTCCGATTTTAAACAAAATTGGAATCGGTCAACAAATGTTAGAAAACTACCAAATATCAAATATCATTTACTAAAATTGGTAGACCGATTCCAATTTTGGTTAAAATCGGACAAAAATTACGACCACATTACATGGCTTACAAATAGTGACAATGTTCCTTTGTTTCAACTCGGGAACCGCTTGATGTATTTTGATGAAATTTGGTATTGGGGAATTTTGATAAAATTGGTCGACTGATCGGACAAAAATTACGACTACTTTACATGAAGACTTACATGTAGTTTACAATAATCCTTTTTTCAGCTCGGGTACCGCTTGACACATTGTGACGAAATTTGATATTGGGGAGTTTTGCTAAATCGGTCGACCGATTCCAATTTTGATTAAAATCGGACAGCAATGACGACCACTTTACATGAAGACTTACATGTAGTTTACAATACTCCTTTTTTTCAACTCGGGTACCGCTTGACATATTGTGATGAAATTTGGTATTGGGGAGTTTTGTTAAAATTAATTTTCCGATTCCAGTTTTGGTTAAAATCGGATAATAATTACGACTATTTTACATGAAGAACTACATGTATTTTAAAACGTACCTCGCTTGCTTCTCGTTAAATTCTCATCTGAGCGAAAAATATCGAGAACATTGCGCAATCTCATAGAACGCATTTGGAAACTCTTGTGTACTCTGACATGGAGTACACCTTTCAAATCTTGTTTGGAAAGTAGCCTAACAAATATGTCATTTTGGTCATTTATATACGTGCATATTCGATTTACCAAATTTAGTTTAAATCGGTTCATTCATGAAGAATATGTTAGAGGGACACACACACACAGACACAGAGGCTATCTCATAAGACTACTTTCCATTTTTTGGAAAGTAGGCTAAAAATAATAGTAGACACTATTTTTATCTGCGCAAAAATAATATTGCACTTAGAGTCAGTGGTTCCCAACCATGGTGTCGCGGCACACTGGGGTGTCACAGCTGATTTGTAGGGGTGGCGCGATAAAATATGCTTTATAAAAATATCAACGATTTGGATATGTTTACAGGTAACTAGAACATTAATGTTTTCTATAATAATTTGATTATGGTGTGATACCAACAAATATATATGTCCAAAGTTATTATTACTAGTCTGTGTAAATATAAAAACAATGCTTGAAGACGGGTATCGCGAAATTCTGTTAATCTTGAAAAGGGTGCCTCGCCTACAAAAAGGTTGGGAAGCACATACTTAGAGGGTCAAACGAAGTCATTGGAAATCCTCATTCTGAAAAACGAAAGAGTTAGGAGAATGTGTCTAGACAAAGCACTGGACGAAGACAAAGGATGCAACATGACGCCAGAGGAATTATTTAAAATGCAAATTAACAGTAACTATGACACCATTATCTCATTTGGATTGGCATTATGATCAATTGAGGACTGTCTTTGCAGATTTTGGTTTACTCTTTGGTTCTCCCTTAATAAGAATGAGCATCGATGATCTGAAAAATCGACTGCTTGTCTAACTGTGAAATATAACAAAGATTTTAACGTATACAAATTAACATGTCAAATTGAAAGTTTCAAGTTTGAAGCCTACAAATTAATACCAGACCTCGAAACTGCAAAACGTCTTAACATTCTACAAGCTCTTCATGATTTTGAACTAATCGAATCCTATTAATGTGTCGCTACGAATATTTCTCACTCTTCCAGTAACTACTGCTTCATGCGAAAGAAGCTTTAGTAAAGTAAAATTAAATTAATTAAAAACTACTTGAGATCGAGTATATGACAAGAAAGTTTGTCAAATATTGCTATTATTTCAATAAAGTGTGAAATCCCATAACTTCTAAATCACTAACGAGAAGGAGCTACAGAACCTGCAGCGGGAATTTTCAAAACCTAATTTAAGGAGTGAACGCCGTAGTTAGTATTCTTCTTGAGTAAGACTTTGTGCACCATTTTGACGATACTGTTTAAAGTTGAATACACTTAGTAATAATATTTATTTTCATTACCAATCCGAGTGCCTATAAAACATTACAATTCTCCTTCCACGAGTCGCGCGTCCTTATTTCCTGAGATCCTGTCGTATCTGAACTCCTCGATTCCCAACGCATCCTGAGGTTTCTGCATCCCTGTTCCTGCACCCCCGGTGCTCCGGTGTTCCTGTTTCCTGACCGAAGAAAGAAGTTTCCTCCGTCGTGCACCCAGGGCTCCCTTCCCCCTCGCCTGTGTTAAAAGTCAGAGAATAGTTCTAAATAGCTCAGAAAAAGTGAAAGAATTATGTTATTTATCCTTGGTCCGACCGCAGGTCGAATATGCTTCAGCTGTGTGGGATCCCTACGAAAAGGGACTCACTAACGAGATAGAAAAGGTTCAGCGCAGGGCAGCTAGATTTGTAAAGAGGAATTACGATAGTAAACAAAGCGTAACATCATTAATAGAAAATCTGAAATGGACATCGTTAGAGGAACGTAGGCTGCAGGCTAGAATTAAGCTACTGGAAAAATTTATGTCGGAGGGACTAGCGAATGAGGTAGTAGGACTTATCAGAAGCCCGACGTATCTCGGAAGGCAGGACAGTGAGGATAAGATTCGCGAGATCGACTGTAGAACGGAGCGATATAGAGGATCGTTTTTCCCTAGGACGATAAGAGACCATAATAGAAAAAGATAACGTAGGAAAACTATGGACCCTTGGTGCACTGCACCCCCTGCCATCCACCGAAAAGGTGACTTGCAGGGTATAATGTAGATGTAGATGTAGATGACATCATTGACGACTTTGCACAAACGAAGGGCAGAAAATCTCATTATTATAATTAATGTTTTAAGCATTTACGAGTATTTTCATTAATTTTTGTATATAGGTACAGTACCTACCTTACTTGGTATTGTAATTTAAAAAATAATGATTACATGTCTGCGATTTTTTCGTTAGTATTTCCAAAATTAAAAGTTTTTAAAATGTTTTAAAAATTGATATCTGGATCCGTTGCCTTAATTTCATAAAAAATAAAGGGGCGCAAAAGGAAAGTTTTGCACAGGCCGTAAGAATGGCTAATTACTGCACTGACCATACTTTACGCCAGTTTTAAAGTTAGTATTTCAATTTGTTCACCATAGCTATATTTATAAATGCGGGAGTTGAAAAAGTTAAATAGCTTATGGCAAAGATCATTATATTTATGTGAGAATAAGAACTAAAAATTCCTCCATTTCCAGCGACGAGCCAAAATAAATTCTCACAACCTAACCTCGAAACAAATAATTTATTTTTGAGGCATTGGGTCACCTGCCATTAGTGAGTGAGATTTGCCCGCGAGTGAAAAAGGTGTTGCCATAACAATTTGTAGCCTCGAAAAACTCCACGGAGGCTATCTGGTAGTTAACTCCCGCCAAAATGACGGGATATTTTCGCCAGACATTTCTGATGAGTGAATTTTTTATCCGTGGGCTTGCTCGCAAATCGCCATTTTGATGGACGTTGGCTTAATTCGCACCTGAGGCTCCGATGTGAAAAACGCGAACCGAAATCGCGTGCAAGAGGATAAAGCCCCTGAGCCACCGGCGGGGGGAAAAAATGGCTCAGGCAAATGGACGTAATGGTGAAGAACGAAGAAAAAAATTGCTGCTAGGGGAAGTCCATTGGACGTACAGGAGGAAATTTAAATGAAAACACTTTGGTAGATTAAGGAATCGTTCAAATTATCGGTGTATGTGCGATGGGAAATTTGGAATAGGACCAATAATTGCGTCGGCTAATTCTACGGTCGTTGTAGTTTCATGATAATAAGCAATTAAAATTCTCTGAGGTACACAAGTTTTAAAAAGCTACCACAACCAACGCTATATGTCGATTCAACGAAAAAACAAGCTGAAAAATAATAACAAATAACAATAAAAATAAGTTAAATAAATGATCGGCCCTTTTCTTAAGAATTCGGCTTATTCTCAAACAAAATAAGGATTTGTCTAACAAGGGCGCCTTTTTTTTAAACGTGGAAACGGACATCAACTGCAAATCCGATTTCGAATGACTCTCTACGTAACCATGAGTTTGCCATGTGTGATACGCATTCGAACGGTCATCAAACAAAAGGGACTTCCGTGAATCGATATCCATTATCCAGAAGGGCCTCTCGTAATTTCGTCAGCTCTGACGTTTATAACCCGCTATAAAACATCCTTGACCCTTTTAGTCATTCCGCCCTGTTCATCATACGGATCAGAAAAGGAAAAGAGATGTGCGTGGAGCCGCTCGCTGCAAAATGAGTTACGACGGGAAAAAAGTCATAATAGTGCGAACGAAGAGGAGGCGGTGAAATGAGAGCGGCGATGAAAATTAAATAGAAAAACTCGATGCAACAGAATTGCCGAAGAGGCAGGAAAATGTGACTGAACTTGTCAGAGAATCTGAAAGCACTGATATTCTTCAGAATGTACTTGGATATAAATATTAACTATCTCGTGCGCACTGGTATAAGATGAAAATTCTTGCAAATATCAATGTTTTCAAAACTTAAAATAAAATAATCTCCATTCAGAGCTTGCTTCAGGCGAGGCATGTTTTAAAATCCGTGTCTAGCTATTAGTCCGTATTTTTTCGCATTCAAATTTCCCACGCACGGTCGATGCGCTCGTAGAATCTTTGCAAACGAGTCAATGAGAAATGCAGAGGGATACCGTGCCAAAGTGGGCATCAGCGCACAAGAGAAAAATCAAGGTAAATTCGCAATTAAGTGCTAGACGGATTCATCTGGAGGAAATGACAGCTTGTTGATGAGGACAAAAGAAGTCCGCAAATGGATGCGAGGGAAGAACTATTGAAGATAGATGTGAATAGAGGAAGAGAGTGAGGCAGACGGGAAGGATAGGCAGAAAAAAACGAATGTTGATTTGGTTTTGTAACAAAAATAGACGACAGAGACGGGTTAAGCCATGAAATGTCTAATGGCGAATAACAAAGGGACCACAAAGGAAGATCCGTCGAGAGAGACGGAAAGGATGAAGCGAGAAAACATTCGAGATGAAGAGAGCTGGAGAGGCGTATGCAAATGGGAACAGAGGTAGAACGAACAAAGAATTTCGATCGCATTAAGTAATCAACACGTCATTCGAATAATTAATATGACGTTTTTAGACCCTTCAAGTTTGCCACGTTTACCTTCCCACCCACCCACACGCCTCCCTCCCCCCCTCTCGGCTGCGGGGTAAATCTCTCACTTTTATGCCTATCTCCCCATTCTCCCATAATCCCTCCCTCACTTTTTACCATCGCCTTTTCGCGCCCCGCCCTTCATAAACCCTCGCCACTCTTGATCAAGGCGCCACACCACATCCCGCGGTCGAAAACCGAAGTTCTTAAAAAGTATCACGCGAGCCTATTAAACGATCTCTTTATTTCTTTCCACGGCGGCGATGGGAAGTGATGAAATAAGTAACGCCGTGCACTTTTGAATTTGCGGAACGTCACTCAACCGCGGCATGCGCATAACGCGGATCGAATGAGAGCATGACTGGGGGCCAAAAATCATAATGGAAACTTGTAATCACAAAGGAAAACTTGGTGAATGGTTTGACTCGAGGGAACAAAATTTATACTGCGTAATACTAATAAATTCCATGTTTGCTCTTATGAAAGAGCACGAGACGGAGATCAAATTCAAGCCGGCGATATCATCACGATTTATGGGGATTGCCTCAGGCCTTTTCGCTTTAATAGAAAATAACACGGCACGGAAAAAATATTTTCCCCAAATTACAGATTAAACCCTATTTTGTTACAGAGAAAGCTTATTTGGCCAGAAATAATAGATTTAATTAAAAATTTCGTAACTTTATGAGCGTTTATATATTTTACGAAATTTCATGATGAAATATTTTTTCACAACATGCTAATCATCAGGCTAGTTCATTAAACCTCTAAAACTAGTGCAATAGCACGTCATTATAACGGGAATTAATATAATACTTGTTATTTAAAAGAAGCTCTCGTGCTTGTAATTCTTTGAAATCATTTATTCATATCTTAAAATGCAAAAATTTGATTCCCAATAGCAACATCAAGTAATATATCCTTATTTATTTCCAAAGAAAAAATAGCCAAGAAAGTTATATATCAGAAACAATTTTATAATTAAAAATAAAATTTCATTCTTTCATTCGTTCTTCCGTTCTCACCACTAACTCGTGCCTTGCCCCCAAATACAATTGCAATCTACACCATGCCCATCCTTGTGTTTTTTACACATCTCATATTATTTTATATTCATGGTTATTTCTCCATCGATTTCCTTATTTTTAGAAATGAATGGCAAGTAAAGTTAATACAGTGTCATTAATTTCAGTCTTGTTAGAAATATTGTCCGAAAATGTTATTGTATAAACATTTGAAATTTTCCTTTTGGAACAGTGAGATTTATTTAGTATTTTATATGCTCGATATACGATATACGGCGCAACACTCAATCTTGCAAAAGTGACAAAGGTAAGTGTAATGTATTTAAATTTGAAGAACTTTTATGTGTTAAAAAACAATGATATTATAACAAACCACGTTTATGTTACGCAAACAAATCAAAATAAAATGAAAACCGAGTGGATTTTCCTCTAAGCAGTTTAAGAGAAGCTGGAATAATCATAACAATCACAATACGTCAACACAATCATTTGTTATTTAAACAAAATAAAAACATTTATAAAGGATAATAATTGTTCCACAAAGCAATTAAAGGCGTAAAATGGAAAGTATCCTATGTTTATATTTAAATTATATATATATATATATATATATATATATATATATATAACTTTTAGGTAGTTACAGACAAACTGTATATAAGAAAAATTACAATATTTATTATAAGTCAACAATTTGTTTTTATATTAACAAAAATGAAATTATTGTAATTATCCAAAAAAATTTATAGGCATAAATAGAAAATTATTCGTTGTTTATATGAACTACATTTTTGGTGTTTGAAATAAAATTTCATATGAGTAGAATCTCTGTGAAAAAAGTAAAAATTTTGCTTTTTGTGCCTAGATAATGCCAACAACTTCCTCTCTTTCCCTCTCTATTTGTCTTTATGCCCCTCTCTTTCTCTCACGCATTCTATCTTTCTCTTTCAATATTTACCTCTTCTAAGCCATTCCCTATTCATTCAGTTCCTTTCTGCCGAATTTCCTCTCAAACTTTTCCATGTTCTCATAGATTCAACGTCTGAAAATTAATCTCCACGTTTAAAGTGTCGATGCAAAAATTGGTCGATATGTCCTAAATTCGTTCAAACTGTATCTCACGTCGGTTCATTGGCTTCAGTTAAATCAAGAAATCTATCATTCTTTCTTCACAGAAAGGATTGCTATCTCTATAGCGTTATTAATACGAATAATAGAATAAAATAATTTACAAACAGTTAAGCGAACAATTAATATTTGGCTAGTATTAAGGAATGAAAAGTACGCTTTTACTACGCTTATGTGCCAACAGTTACGTTTCTATGGCGCTAAACTAATTTAAACAGCGAAAAACTTCTTGAAACGTAATTTTTGGGCAATTTCGGCTGAAATTTAAAATTTCAAGATAAGAAACTTAATTTTCATACTTTGCCTCATATAACAGTGCAAATCCCATGTCGGTATCTTGATAATAATATATTTTGAAATGGCAACAAAGGATTATCTGAACGCTGGATTTTAGTCCTTCCTGTGTTATTCATATGGAGAAATGATAGACACCTGGAATCGAAACCATGGACTGATTGCAGACGGGTGACAGTTTATAATTTAATAATGGTACTTCTGAAAAATTTGAGAAAGTGAAAATCAAAATAAACACCTTCCGATTCATAAGCGTTTTTCCTTTTTCACGCGAAGGGTTAAAAACATTTCCTGAGATACATTCGGAGTATATTTGGTATAGATTTATCGCATTTTTTAAAGTTAATAAGGAAAGGTTTCTCTCATTTTTATAGCATGAAATTTACCAGTTGAATGCATGTACGAAAAAACAACTAATCAATACTGCTCAAAGAAAGCATCCAACTTAACGCCACCTCATAAAATTTATTCCTATTAGCTCACAATTATTGAAAAGGCATCGGGAACTATTCAGACATTCTACGATAAATTTGGAAATCATTTTAAATTGTTTGGGTTCGACGGAAGCCTCTATCATGGAGAAAGTAACTATTAGTTATTGACAGAAGAGACTGAAATGTTTCCAAAGGATAAAATTTATCATGAAATACAAAAGATAAGATTTAGAATGCGACCAATGGATTAAGAGAAGTTTACGGATCAACTGTCAACTCCAAGTCAAAACAGAAAAGAAAATAATATCGATCGCGTGAAGTGGAAGTGAACGATAAATGAAGACGAAAATATGATGAGTTTGACGCCGAAAAATTTGCCAACAGAGCCAACGGGTGTGGGCGAAAACACGTATACTTTGAACGGAGGGTTTGCTATAAGTTTGGAGAAGAATGGGGGAGGAAGGAAAAGGAGGAGAGAGGAGGATAGGGAAAGATAAAGAATAGCGAATGAAAGATCAAAGATCAGAAGAACTTAAAGGGGGATAAGGAGAAAAATGATAGGTTATGGGCGGACCCAGTGTCGCTGTGATATCGGACTTTCAGAAAACATACATCTCGTCTCGGAAGTGAAAAAAACGAATAGGTAAGAGAAAGTAGTATATGGAGACAGGAGAAAGAGAGGGAACGATTGAGGTGGGAAAATATCGCCTTTTTTCTCTCCGAACCGATTTCGCAATCCGCAATCTCATCCTATAGACTAATATGTTTCCATCCCCCCCTCTCCTCTCTTCCTCCCTCTTCCCTCCACTCCCCCCTCCATTCTTCCCACCTTCCTCTCTCTTGCTCCTTCCTCTCCTCTTCTTTCCCTTCGTCGTACGTCGCGAGAATAAAGTCTAGGAGGTGCGAGAGAGGGGTCTACCATTCATCTCTCTCACTTCTTTCTCTTATATTTCTCGTGATTTACGAGACATTTCCGCCCGCCGAATAAGTGAGGTTTAAGAAAAAATGGAGAAAACGGCATAAATCCGCTTCTTCTCTTTGAAGATTCCAATTCGGAAATGCCGTGTCGTGGTGAGGGTAGGAAAAGGCGAAAGGGATTCGTATTTGGGACGAAGGCAAAAAGACTCGTTATGCGGGGCTTGAAAACAAAATGAGCTTCTAAATTATATCCCGCTATTTAATACGATTATTTTGTTAACGAAAGGGGGTAAACTTGGAGTATATCGATGTGTTTGGAACGAGTGGACACGTCAATCTCTAACTAGGGATTAAATATTGTGTGACTTAAGAGTTGTTATTTGGAATTACGGTAGATATGGAAAAAGCATTTGGTATAGTTATTGGAATTGATATTTTGATATTTGTCATAAAACAAATAAAACTTTTTGCCTTATTTTAGTATTGAAAACGCACGCGCAGTATACAGGTGTCATTAATTAGCACGGGTAAAGAATTTATAAAATCAGCGTATGAATTCCTTTCAGTTTTTCTTGCCGTTTCTTATATGCCTTCGCAAGGTGACAAAATTATTTAGCCAGTCACTAATCAGCACGTAGTTCTGTCATATTTATTTTAAGCATGTGTATCTTAATGAAAACATCATATTCTAGCAAAAAATGTGGAGGCGCTGTGCCAGTCAAAAACATTCGAGTGTGTTAACAATAGAACCACTCGCCAGGTGGTAATTTTTCTTGTCTTTTTACTCTGGTTGAAAGGCGCCAGTGAATAGACGCAATCAGCGTCGCTTTTAATGAATCCTCCAAGTGTACGTCCAATAGAAAATCTAGATCCTTGAGAGAACGAGTGGCTTTCTAAGCGGCGAATATTATAATTTGGAGTCTGTGGGCGTGGAACAAGCCAGCCTTCAGGCGAGGGAACTCCCTCGGTTGAAACGGATCGACGCATGAGACTGAGCGACGCCTCGTACATTTACATGAATATCCTGAAAGTCGCCAGAAGCGTTTGGCAGGGGGTGTCGTACTGTCAATTGTGAATATAATGGGAATCATAGCTGCTCTCTTCATCGTCTTTTGCTCTTGCGTGCGCGGTATAGAATTAGAGGAATTTAAACAAAAAATGAAGAATTATTGATTAACCTTGTAATCTTACTTAGCTACGTTAGTTCTATATTGGAGCAGTATTCCTTTAAAAGTTAAATCCAAGTTCACTAATGGATATCTCTTAATCCATAAAAATATAAATGCTTACTTCTAGAAATTTTGACCATTAAAATTTTTCGATATGTTAATCGCTTGAATTATTATATGAATTAATTCCATGTGTATTTAATCTAGAAGGCGCTATCTGAGTGAATTAACTTCGTATTGAAGTGCTATCACCTTCTGTGAAAAAACGAGTGCCTGATCTCAAATATACATCTCCAAAATTATGTTTATCGCGTGAGTGAACATTTAACTTTATAATGCATGTTTTATGAAGTCATCGGAAACTGCTCGCATTGATCAGATATGGATGTGACATACCAATGGAGTTACGATTTCTGAAGAAAATGTTCAAAGTTCCTCCTTTTAGTTTAAGATTTGACTCTAAGAGCACTGCATTTACACTTACTTCACGTGAAGTGATGTTATGAACTGTCAGAGTTTCATTCTACTTATGTGGCAGGTGTATATAAAGAAAGCAAGAAGCCATAACATATGCAAAATTGCATATTAGACTGTGATAAATACTCTTTCACAACAATCTATAAATTATGCTATTCCTACTTGACATAAAGTAATGCCTTATGCTATGTAAAGATAACATTTCTAAATCCATAATTTGACGAAAATGAAACCGGTTTGTCTCAAGTAAAATCCACAATTTTTCCCAAATTCAGCGTCTACAAAACCAACGGCGGGCATAAGCAAATCATTGATTGTGTAGCACTAATCACCGCCTGTGGAAGTGGTTATGCCTTTTGTTGTGCTAAGTGATTGGAAATTACCGATTTGATAAAAAAGACAGGAATAATGAAGAAATTTAAAAAAAGAGGTTTTCCTTTCATATCCAGTATTAGGGGAGCGGCGATAGTCTGAGGCGATATACCACCAATACTTTAGTCTGCACCGCTTCTTTTGGTATCTTTAGCTTATGTATTAAAGGTATGAAATAAAAATGTACATTAGAAATGCAACTTATAAATTGGAGTCACATACCTCCACGGATGAGAAGAACCTCGCGACCAATGACGATATGATAAGAGTGATCCACAAATCCTGAAATATAATAGAAATATTTTTGTTTAATTGCCTAGCTTAAAATCTAATATAGAAGTAGAGCTAATTAATTTTAAGTTTGAGTAAAACGAAGTAGCAATAGATTGATTAACTGTCGGTGCTTTGTACTCTGTTCAACTTTATTAATGAGTATTTGTTAAAGGTAATTTTGGTATTTTCTGATTAGGGACTGTTTATTTATGAATGACAAATAAAATTTGAAAATTACGACTAGTTATTTTGCCATCATTTTGCATAACAGACCCGTGTAATGCAATAGATTTTGGTACCATTTTAGCTACTAAAAGGCTTGTATTTCATTCTATTAATGATTAAAAGCTCAATAAACCGATGAAACTGTTTTTGGTTTAGCATTAGGTATTTCCCGAATTTCAGAATACCCATAATTTAAAAATCATAAAAAGTAATGAGAAGACATAAGTGGAACTTATACATAAGTACTTACATAAATCATAAGTTGGCTTGATCGGATCATCTTAAGGAGAGATCGATAATTAACATTTGGCGATAGAAAAATATGGTCAAAATATTGGAGTAAATCATTCTTTGCTACGAACATTTTTACGTAAATTGAAGAATTTTAAGATAATTTTTTAACGGATCTCGAACAATTATCTCAAGAGGACGTTTTATAAAAACGAGAGTCGCTGATATGAACCAAAAAAATCTCAAAATAATTATAATAGCCTCATTAGAAACATGCGTAACATAATGAGTTGGCCAATAAATTCCGGAGAAGAAATGAGAATTCTAGAGATTGAGAGGAAGCATTTAAGAAGTGACGACCGTTTTCGAGTCTGTTTTTAAAAGCTTCGGATGAAAGCAAGAAAAGAGGGAGAGGTGGAAGGCGAGCCACGTAATGTGGTTTCATTCCGCCCCTCCTTCACGCAAGACAGCCAACCCAACCCCATCGGCCGGTCTCCAAGCAACACGCTCCATATATGGAGATTGGGAGAAGGCATCTCTTGTTGTCTCTCTCCGTCGAGGGGAGAAGAGAGAGAGGAGGAAGGAAAGAGAGAGAGAGAGGAGGAAGGAAAGAGAGAGAGAGGAGGAAGGAAAGAGAGAGAGAGGAGGAAGGAAAGAGAGAGAGAGGAGGAAGGAAAGAGAGAGAGGGGGGAGAGGAAACAGACAGAGGAGAAAAGAGAGGGGTCGAGGACCAAGCAGTCGGCCGGTCAGTCCACGCGTCCCCTTTGGCGAATGAGGAAGCTTAACAGACGCGCACACAAACACACGGGGGAAGTCACGCACACAAACACCCACGCAACGCGATGACCCCTATTAAAAAGACGTTTGTTTTGACCCCTCGTGAAAGAGAGATTTGAGGTCAAGGTTTCGAGGCGGAGGTTGGAACGACTCGTAGTATGTGACATTTCAAAGAAAGAACGCGTAGGCGTAACCTATGAGCGAGAAATCCTTAAACCAACTTCTACGTAATTACAAAATGATAAATCTATTATGGTTGTGGTTATTTGATTTTACTTTAAGTAATTAATGATACTTAATGTGGATTGGAAGAAAGGTGTTTAGAATCGAAGTGTAATGATTCATTCTGATATAAGCCTTACGCGGAGCAATTTAATGGGCTGAGATAAAAAATAGTTCTTGCGTGACAGATGTTACCAACAACAAACTAAATAACACTTTCGTAATATATGTACAATGATACATAGGTACACTTTAACAAATGCCAACTGCGGGGGGATGTCGCCTTAAAATTTACGTTGGTAAACAGAGACTACGGTCGTTAAAAGCAAATGAATCGTAATTCACTCCGTTTTGCAGCTCCGACAACCTGAGACAGACAGATCCTTGATTACAGCCGTAAACTCGAGGAACACCTCTTACTTCATAGTAAAGCATTAATATAGGCATATAAAAGAAGATGAACTTTTTGTGTTTGGGAAAAGTTACTCACATAAAATTCAACCCTCTGAAATGATTTTCGAAATTATTTCCTTCGGGAGTTATAACTTGTCTTTCGGAGTAAAATATGGTATTGATGAAATGGAGGTGGGCGGACTCATAAAGAAGAAACCCTCTAGAGTTGTACTAACGGAAAGAACAACTAGATTGGAGTATAGGGCAGTTTAGGATAAAAGCCGCGATTTTTGAGTGGGAAAAAATATAGTTAAATACAGATTGCGAAGAACTAAATACTCGGTTTTTCTAAAGCTATTTGTTAGAGAATATAAAAATTTGTATGTTGGTTTGTATTTACGTGTAATCAACCTTTTGGATTATTATAGAATATAAAAATTTGTGAGATATGCAAAAGAGAACTTCGTTTAGTAAAACATAGGCGATACAACGCCGTTTCAGTACGCAGGAGTTAGAAGTAAAGTGTAAATCTGGTGATGTGACTACGTGCGGAGAACTTGTGAACACAATTCCGAATGAAATGATTCGTCAACAAAAATCAATAAACGTGTTCCTTTCTCGTGAGAATGAGCTACTGTTAGCTGCATTCAAATCACGTTGTTATATTGACCAGCACAGAGAGCCTTTCAAAGATGGTGAACTCAGCAAAACTTTAGTACTTGCTATTCAACTTAATAATCGGTTATTTCGCGATCTTGCTCTGAGTAATGATATATCGCGATGAGATTTACAGAAGATGGAAAAAATATAGGCAATAAAATTTCAAATAACTTGGCAAATATTCTATTTTTTAGCTTGTCTCTCGGTAAAGTAATAGAATTACAAACTCTCGATTCATTGACAATGAAAAAGGTACATTTCTGGAGAAATTGTTGTTTGGTTTCTCTTAAAGAACATCCGAACAAAGTAAATATTTACGAAGCTGTAAAATCTCATTTAGATAGTGGATAATTTCATTTTTAAACATGTGATGCGTCACTCCAGTTGGAGAAGCAGCGATACAGGTAACTTTTGTTATGCGCGCTTTCGTTATACGCGTTTTCGCATAGACGCGATTTTATTCTGACGAAAGATGCAAAAGAACCCACGCCTTTTTCTGCAAGTTGAGGGTGGTTCGACCGCTTTAAAAGTCGAAATGCATTCCACAATCTCATGTTAACTGGATAGTTAATTCAACTTTGCAGTTGAATTATTACAAACTCCTAGCCTCCCGATTGACGCGTATTCGATATACGCGGCGATTTTCAGGAACGTATGTACCGCGTATAACGAGAGTTACCTGTACAGAGCGAGAGAAATGGAGTGATGAGATTCTTCAAAAATGATTGTGATTGCGATATTTTCAGGTTGCATTGTTTTGTTCTTCAGGAAGTTCTTATGTATAAGTATGTGTCTAAAACTATGGAAGATATTGAGGTAGTTGTTAAGAAATTCTTGAAGTTGTCTTTTAGTTCGTCCTATATAACATTTGTGACAATGTATGCAATTTATTTAGTAAATTCCAGACTTCTCGAGGTTTGGAATTTTATCTTTCTTGTTTCCCAAAATGCTTTTGATGCTACTGCTGCTGGTGTAAACGACAGAATAGTTAGTGTTCTTAAATATTTTGTCGCGTCCCTTGGCGAGCGGAGGAAAATGCGAAAGTTTGACGTATTTCTGTTTTTGTTTCACATTTTTGTTTAATTTTGGCAGCATTTCTGTTTTTTGACCATCCGGTCTATAATTTGTGTTTTGTAACCATGTTCCGTACGATTCGTTTCATTATATCGAGTTCTTTGTGAAAGTTTTGTTGACTGAGTGGTTCATACGTTGGTTAAGTCTGTGTACCATGGTGTGGAAAGCAGCCATTTTATATCTGTAATGATGAAATGAGTTTTTGTGGATGTTGCTGTTGTTATTATTTCTGTCAATGGCGAATTCTATTTCATTGCCTTCCTTTGCTACTAGTAGGTCGAGAAATGGTAGATTATTATTGGTTTCTATTTCGTATGTGAATTTGATCGTGGGGTAAATCTGAAACCTTCCAAGTTGTGCGATGAAGTGTCGGAAAGTGTCTTCAACGTAACTAATCCATGTCGATGGGAAATATTTGAACTTTTTATTGCACTCCTCTTCGAAGTAGCTAATGAATAGGTTTACTAAAAAAGCGGGGAATATTAGTTTCCCATCGCGGTGCAACTGATTTGTCTGTATGTTTGGCTTTTAACTTGGAAATATGTTTGTGCCATGCATAGATTAACGAGGGATTTGTATTCGTTGATGGTTTTGTTGGGTATTTATTTTTTGAAGAGTCAGTCTCCTAAGAATTCTAACGTTTCTTTAAAGGGGGCCCTAGGAAATAAGGAAGAGACGTCGAAGGAGGCTAATATTTCTTTGACTTTCAGTGCTAGATTTTATACCTTTACAATGAATTCATACGAATTTCTTATAGAATGTTTGTTATCGAATTTATGGTCAGTAAATTGTTGGTTTAGCCATTTCGAAAGAAAATTAGTTGGGGAGGTTATGGCCGAAGTTGTTGGTTTCAATGAGATATCATTTTTATGGATTTTAGGAAGGGAATGGATTTTTGTATGGAGGAATTAGATACATTGAGTTTGAAATTGAGTATTTCGTTAGTGCTTGAGTTAGGGCAGTTTTTTTCAGTTTCTTTGGTTTGTCTTATCATTTGATTCCTGGGATTTTTGTCTATTTTAATGTATGGTCCTCTCGAGAGTAATTATTGCGCACGTTCGTAGTATTGTGTCTTGTTTAGTATTACGATTGTGTCGCCTTTATCGGCTTTAGTGTAGAAACAGTCTTTGTTTTTTCGAGTTTTTATTATGTTTTGATGTGTTCCTGTGTTTTAGTTTGCTAATATAAATTTTTAATTGTGCGTTAGATGAGTGTCTGATAAAGTTTTTTAAGTGTCCGTCGAGTGATTCAATGGAGTTTTAGAAGTCAGTGATATGATCTTAAACGGGAGGACCCTTGGCAAAATTTAAACCCTTGATTGAGGAACGAGGTTTCTTCGTTAGAAAATGTTTTGGTTGATAGATTTACAACCTTACCTTTTTATATATAGGTATTATTACATATATTATATTTTATTACAAAACACGTGACGTCGAATTCTTAAGAAATATTTTCCCTTTACCTCTCTCTACTCCAACCCTCCCACTTCCCCAGCAGCCCCTTTCCTTGGTACGAACACGTTCCCTTTTAAGTTCGCAAGCCCCGAAAAAACCCTCCGCTTCCCCACACGCACCCTCAACGGACATCCCATACACAGCCTCCCCTCCCCCATATAAAAACAACGGAAATGATGTCACACGTGTTCTTTTAGAATTTATTTTCGGTGAATTACCACTGAAGACGGCTACTTTGTAACCGAAATGCGCATATGGTTTTTAAACCTTGTTGTGGCTATTGGAGATAGTACCTTAGGCAATTGCATTTTTTAAATTGCTCGTTCTTGACTTTAAAAAATATTAATATTGTCAAAACATCTAAAGTGCGGCCACTGGGCACCTGCTGTGGCTTCAAGTGGGCCACTGCAATTTCTTTTCGTAAGAACCCTTGTTTTAGACGACCGTCCAGCCATGTGAGCGCTCAAATAAGGAGCTCTCTCCTACATTCTGCTACAGATGCTACGCGTGGCCTTGAGACATGCCATGGCTGCAGGCATTATCCCAATCAGGAAAGAACACCGTAGCGGCTATTGCGCGGGTCAAACAGCAGGGCTACCATTCCAGGTTATATTTATTTTAAAAGGATTAAAGAGTACTGTACCTGCATCGTAATATAAACCAAGGTCCTTTGCCAACAACGAAAAATTGTGAAAATAAATTATTTTATGTATTCCAGTTACTTCACGAGCCTCATATAGCTCTAAAATATGACTTATTGTTAAATCCAAAAAAGTTATGCACCTCGGTTTATTAGAAATTTTCAATGAAACATTTTAATAAATTGAAATTTATCCACAATTCCATGTAATTAAAAATGTTATTTAATACCAAAAATTCAGGAAGAAAACATTTCTAGAAGAAAAACAGAACAACTGCAATCAATTTCGCCATTATTTTCCTTTGCTCCAAAAATGCAAATTGTAGAATTTCGGAATGTCTTAAACGGTGAATGCATTTACATCTGCCTATGATTTACAAATGCAGTTTTATGCTACAATATACTATTATATGAAATAACAAGATGGGAAAGTCATAATTGGAATAGACAGAAATTTCAAAGGCGTTCTTTATGAGAAAGACGTATAAAACGAAAGACTGAGCGGTTATTGAATTTTTATCTCCGAAACTATAAGTCGTAATTATATTGTCTCGCGGAATTTTTTCTGGTAAATGTTGTCTTCTATTCGAATAAATTTTTAAACCTATATCTCACAGATCATATAAGAGCTTGGGAGAAAAAATTATGGATTTATAATTGTTGTTTGCCTATAGAACCGTCTTAGCGTGAGATGTGAACAAAATATGTGATGTAAAGCTTGGGATTTTCTCGAACTTTAATGAATATTTACATGAAATAAGAAAATGGAAAAGTCATAAATGGAATACACAGAGATTTCAAAGGCGTTCTTTATGGGAAAGACAAAACGAAAGATTGAGTGGTTCTTGAATTGTTATTCCCGAAACTATAAGTCGCCTCGCGGACTTTTTGTAGTAAATGTAGTCCTCTATCCGAATAAATTTTTTAATCTATACATCATAGATCATATAAGAGCTAGGGAGAGAAAAATATGGTATTTAATTGTTGCTTGACGGAACCCATTTAACGAGATACGAGTATGAGTTTCTTAAAGTAATTATGTAAAGTGGAAGTTCTAATTGACGGATTCATTTGAAAATCACAAATGGGCGATACATTTTAATAAGGATCACTCCCACGTAATTTAATTGAAATTCGTCTAGCGGTTAAGGAGATGGAAGTTTAGACGGACGGGCGAGATGTGCCCATAAGGCGTTCCGCTATTACCGCTTCACTGGTAAAGAACTCCATGCAAATTAAAGTTTCTCACTAAAGATGATGGACAATATTTTGTGCTATTCGTACTCCACAAAATCGAACCCATTCGTGTTTTACAACTGAATACATGCTCCAAATAGGTTTAATTGATAGTACTCAGGACCAGCTCGAGCTATGCGCGAGCCAGGCGGCTGCCCGGGACGCCAAAGAATTGGGGGCGCTAACAAGGTCTTCTATATATACATTACTTACGAGTGAATAAGTGTTGGATACCAATTTAGTAGGAATCTAGATAAAATTAATCGTCCTTTTCATTTTCAATTGTTTCACGGAGCAGTGAATAAATAAACAAGATCATTTAAAAATAACTTTTAAAAACTTTACGGAAAGGGCGTTGGAGCTGTATCTAGCCCGAGGCGCCAAAATAGTTCGGTCCGCCACTGATAGCACCATATAATATATATATTTTTATATTTTATATACATATATTTTTAACATAATTTTTGCAATTTCAAATTCAGTGAAAACGGCGAAACAGATAGAAGCAATCACGTGAAATAAAATCTTCTCAAATAGCCCATTGTCACGCGTCTGTAACTTCCGCCACGATTGATCAGTCGCTCGTGCAAGTGTTCCGCTGAAATTCCAATCTCCCAGCGCGTAATATAAGGTGACTCCTACTTTCTCTTAACTCGCACCCACTAAATTGGATCCTCGTTTACCCATTATTGCGAGACAATCTGAAACTATCCCCGCACGCATACATCCAATTTGGTATAGCTGCTCGGCGGAAGTTTCAAAATTTTCCAACCGCGTCGATACGAAGACGACACCGCCTTCGTAGACGCCGCAGCCTTCGACTAGAAACCTCCTTTCTAGTCTCTCTGGGAGAGGCTAAAGCGTCATCGAGTCTCCGCGGCTTAACGGTCTATTTCCATGGCGACGGGAGAAAGCTTAGCGGGGTCCCCTTTGTGTTTGCGCGAGAGAGAGAGAGGGGTTTGACAGAGGATTAGCGTCGCGGCAAGAAGGAAGGGAAAGCGGGTGTTACACGGAGAGGGTACGCGACCCGCCAAAGTTTTCCAAGTTTTTGTCCTTCGGGAGATGGATCTTGCGGAGGAACCCGGGGATATAAGTTCTTGCCCCAAAACAACAGCTTCATTCCAAATTTTTCCTGTTCTTTTTTTTACGGCCGCCGCAGAAAAAACACTTCTAATAATTCTTCTATCACTCGGCGTGGTGCGCTACCTCTCTCCTGTGTTTTCTGATGGATTGGATACCATAAAGAAAGTTTCACATTTCCGCTTTCTCAATTACTTTAAAACATGAATTTCGTGTCATGACGCTCATTCGTTCCAAGAACAATACGAGACCATAACACGAAAGACAAATCTGTGAGTAATAACTGTTAGGTAGGCCTCGGTGCATTGCACCCCCTGCCACCCACCAGATAGGTGAATTGCAGGGTAACGTGTAGATATTGATGTAGAAGTATCAAATTTTTCTAAAGTTATGCTACACCTTCGCTTTGTTTTCTACTCATTTTTAAATAGAAAATTATTATAATTCTCTAATTTCCCTCTTCACAAAATTTGTTCTAGATATCTGGGCGAATGCAATAATTTTTCATCCATTTCTGATCACTCCCTTTTTGATATACATGATAATTCATTCATGACTAAATATCAAACTTATCGTAAAATTGGAAAATTTTCACTGTGTGCGCTAAAATATTGTTTAAAAAAATGAATCTCTCTTAATTTATATTAAAAATCTGTCAAAAAGTTAAAAACCGTTACTTTACGGAATTTAATCATAAACGCTTTAATAAAACTTTGCATTCGGTTATTTAGCTTTTAGGCTTTAAGAGAATTATTTTTTGGTCAGGAATTTCCCTTATGAGCTTCATATATAAAAATGATACTCGTTTGTGATTCGATGTCGATGCGTCATTTGGAAATCACGTTCATTTTTGTAGTTCTGTTTTCGTGCCAAAAATTAATATAAATTACTATTGAATTCTCAGCCATTTTTGCAACGGACAAATAAGAGGATGTAACCGCTTTTCTTTCCGACTTCATGACATGGATATAAAACGCGAACACACAGTCGAAAACACTTTTATTGAGCAATCCGCATTTTATCCTCAGCGGAAATGGGACCATTTAGCCTTTCACAATGGGTAAGCATTCAAACCATCGAGAGGAGAAAATTGATGATTGCGGGCACCAATTTCACAATTGAGACGATCGACCTAGACGGCTCCAGTTCCCATCAAAGAAGAGAACTCGTCCATAAAGTCGAGAGACACTTCAAAGAAATGTTCTGAGGAACATATTCACCCCATTATAACTTCGGAGGCGGAAGGACCTCTGATATCTCATAAAAGCTTTTCATTTTTCCAGCGGCAGCCATATTTGAGGCTTATCAAGCGCCAAGATAACGTATGAAAACATCATGGAAAAATCGCTTTCGGGCAACAATTTCAAGCTTGTTCTAACATTTCTAAAGTTTGATCAATTGTGTGGCATATTCGTTAATTAGGCGCTATAAATTGTTAAAAAGAAATAGATTATAAATTTAAATTGAATGACTAAACGAAGGTTTTTTCATTCACGTGCCATTTCTTATTAATTACAACCACATGCCTAGATATGATAAATAAGGAAATAGAAATTTGCACCAGCCAACGTAAAAAGAAAAATTTCCAGGTGAAAATATAATAGAAATTCATACTAGCATAACGTTTCACACATACAAACGCATAAATTTCTTCAACAATAATAACTTCGACAGATCAATGTATCAATAGAATTTATTATCGACAAAATGAAAAAGGACAGAATAAATTTAAATTAAATAAACTGATGTGCCCTCCCTAAGGACTGCATAACCTTACAGAGGTGGGAGGGTAACACATGACTTTCTCTATATTTATATGGAAAATTACATGTTGTTAGCTCTGGGATCGTTGTCAATATTTACTTCCGGTTGACAACTAAGAAAAGAAAAAGGAGCGTTACTAAGACGTAACTAAGCGTCCATTGTTCGGTAGGTGGCGTGGTGGTGGCAGCTAAAAATATAAGATATCTCTTAAACAATGCATTATATGGAAAAATGTATCAAACAAAGGTTGTAGAAAATAAAATGTTTTACAACTTTTATTCCAAACATTTTTACATTTATCAAATATTAAAGCAAATATTTCAAAACAACGGATAAGTGACAAGAGCAAACACTTACTTTCGTTAGACCGTCATTTACCAAAAACTAATCAGATCTTTTAACTTTTATAAAAATGTTTAATATAAAATTTTGCGTTGATCTGAATTATAGTTTCTGAGTTAGAGCGCCCACAAAAATCTATCACACACAGACAGACTGATAGACACACAGACATCAGAGAAAATAGTCAAAACGTGTTCATGGGAGTTTTTGCCAATTTGTCCAAGTGCCTGTTTCCACCTCCTAATATCGAAATTACCTAATTTTTTGCATTTACACTCCCTCGCGTCTTCTCTGCTAATTTAGAATCCCCACATAATTCTCTGGCCCTTACACCAACCATCTCCGACTCTTTCAAATCTCCCTTTACATAAATAACACCCTTGTATCGGCGAGCTTCTGCGAACGCTAGTCTTTACTTTCAGTAGATGTAACTTATACTTGCATATTTTTCCCATCCATCCAGAAAATACATAAAAAGTAACTCGATTGCCTTCATATCGCGGAAAATGATACGTTATTTATACGACAGAATATGTATGCATTGAATACGCTGAGTTTTTGTATAGACGCCTTTTATGAGGCAATGTCTTTTAAGTTCTATTGCTGAATGATGTCGCTGCAGTGCATTTCGTAAAGTTTTATTTAATCTCTAGATAACTGAACTGCATGTCAATAACGACAATACTTCCAACTTTGTCTCATTGGCAATCTACAAACAAATTAGAATATTAGAAAAAAGCACCATCGTTAAAAAATAAGAGATTAGATTAGAAGATATAAATGAAAAAGAAACTTGTTATTTTCCACTAACAATTTTAATACACGACCGGTTTCGTCTGGTACATGGCCGAGAGTTCTATATATACGGAGAAGTACTGTAGGAGAGTCAAATTAATAATGATAGGCAGGATAGAAGAACGTACAATCAGTAATGAGATAATTTGCAAAATTAAAATTGAAATTAAAAAGTGAATGACAAAATACAAACGGTTATGTATAACAGTAATGCGAGCAAGGTTAGTAATTAGAAAAGGGAAGCAATTAACAGAAGTTACAAAAAAGGAGTTAAATTACAAAGTCAAATGGCAATAAATTAATTAGTTAGGAAAGCAGTAAAGTGAACAATGTATTTAAATTGGTAGTGGAAAAGTACAAGTTTCTTTTTTTTAAGTGAAATCTTTCCACAAAATGGAGCCTTCCAAAGTTGACTTTGTAGATTAGAAGAATTTAAAGATTATTATTATCAAACTTAACTAAAAGCTCATCTTACGTAGTATGTCTCCGCCACACTAATAAGATACGAGAACCTGATTGTATGATGGATAGATACAAGGGATTATTTTTCCCCAAGGAAGCATAACAGGAGAATTACATGATAGAACGGTGATATTCTACCCCTGCCATGCACCAATTGCGGTGGGTTGCAGGGCATTTATTCAGATTCCTTATTTCCAGCGGATGAGTACTAAACTATGTTCTTACAAGGTTCATGAAAATAAAACGATTGTCAGTTAATCCCTTAAAATATTATTCCCTCTTCTCCTTCATACATCACTTCACCACCTCCAAAACTTCGTTTTCACCTATTTGTTTATTCTATACACACGTTTTTCAATTGCGCAGAAACAGTAGAACATTTTGCAAGGATTTTGACTGCATTGGTTAAGCCAGTCTTTGAACTTATCTTTAAAATAACCGCTATTAGTTTTAATTTATATTTAAATATTTGAACTCGAGCATTTAGATCCATCAGAGCGCACTCCATTATGCCCGCTCACTCATTTTTCTCTTGTCAACGTGTTCCTACTCTTATTTGCCTTTTTCCACTCCACTCTTCATCTACCTTCTTCCTTCCTGTCCGTTATTTCTCCTCCGTCCGTCTTCCATTTTTCTCATTCCAACCGTTCCATTCAACTTTCCGTCTCCGTTTCAGCCTTCGTTATCCGTTAAATCCTTTTATCCCTCTCCTCACCTCCCTCCCATCCTACCTCCGTTCCACTCCTGACTTTATCTGCATGCGATCTCTCTCTGTCCCTTCTACCTTCCCTTTCTCTCTTAGCAATCCCCACACTTTCCCGTTCTTCTTTCTTCTCTACCTTCCTATCCCTCTCGCATCCTCTTTCTCTTTCCTAGTTCCCAAAGGCCTCCTGACCCATCTGTCCGCTTGTCCGTCCGTCCAACCTATTCCGCTGGTCTGGCTACGCGCTGTCTCTCCTCCCCACACACTTCCTTCTTTCTGCTCTTTGGCTGCCCCGCTGTGAGAGGTTGAAGTATGGAGGACCCATTTCGAGGAAGCTGCCTCTTTCCTCTCGAAATTTAAGAGAGAGAGAGAGGAGAGGGCCAAGAGGAAGTCAAATGACCACAACGCGGTCGAAGAATTTGTCATGCCATCAAATGGGAAGAGGGCATATGCATGTTGACGCAGAGGGAAAAAATGAAGGGAGACCTTTTTCATATTTCTGCTTTTCTGATCTTCATTAATGAAAAATTAGTTTCTTGTAAAAGCAAAGTGTTGAATATGTTTAATAAACATACCATGAGAAGTTATTACCTTTTAATTTTTGTTAGTGATTCAAATTAAATTCTTTTTTAACTTTTAATAATTAGTGAAAATGTAATTATAAATCAAATAAACTTTCAGAAAATTGTAAGACCCAAAAATCCACAACGTTAGAAAGTTTTCAAATAATAAAAATTGAAATTGCAAGTGCTGGGATAGATCTGGTGCCGCGATTTTTATCAACCGAGGATTTAGCCACCTAGGACACTACCCGACCTTGTTGCACGATCTCATAGTATTGTATATATTAGAACTCTCGCTAAATTTCATCGCGATTATCTCACGAATGCTTTGAGAATCTTCTTGCTTTGGCATTTTTCACCACTAAGAGGGTACTACATGCTCACAAAGTTTCAACCAAATCGGCGACAAACATGCCGTATGGTCCCCTTGTTAGCTAATAAACTTATAACCCGGTGGAGGGTGCATTTCTACTATCGCGAGAAGCTAAAATGGGTGATGAGTATTATCAGACGTTGTTATATGGGCTTTCAGTATCTGCATGCGCCTTAGTAATTTCTAAGATGAGGCAAAGAAGAACAGCTAAAAATAAAAGATTGAAAAATGGAAGATGATGGACAAAGCTATGGAGTCTTCGTGATAAACTTATGGTACTAGTTAAGAATAAAATTAGCCCGCAAAACACTACTCGACGTGAGAATATATCCACAAAAATAAATAAATAAATTTGATTATTTATGTATATACTTACAATTGGTACAGGGGAGGCTTTTTATAGTTTGCGGTTCTCTTATAGAATCTCTACAAGCACAATTAGTGCTGTCATTCCTGAATTTTGTGAGGCAGTTTATGAATTCTTGTCGTTTTTAAATGACGAAAAATAGGACGGGCTCTATTCCATCATTTTTGTATCATTTTTCACTGAAGCCATGTGTGCGCATGCGCACAACGTGTTTAAAGCGTACACACCATTTAAAAATGACAGCTTTTACACCATTTTTCTTGTACAAGAAAAATGATGGAAAAAATGATAATGTGTAACCGGCTTTAGTATCGAATAAATGTGTCCCGAACATTTCTCACAATAGGCTTTGGTTTTCTTTGTTTGTTTGTTTGAATCCCCAGTCAATTCCCCTCTCTTACAGCACAAATGGGTATCTCAGAGGTAGTGCAATGAATAACCGGGGAGGGAGGAGGGAAACCCGGTGCCGGCATTTGCCTGCTCTTACGAAGAACACCTTGGTTTTCTTTTGGTTTTCTTTTTTTAGCTTTTACTCGGAGAGATAAAAAATCCTCGCTCCGTACCGAGACCTACGTCTCCATAGTGAAGTGAATCAACACATTCGGAATGGGCTTATGTTAGAGTTAAAAGAAAAGATGAGACGGTATATTCTTTTTCTCGTTTCATTTCTCAACCGCCTACAATCTCCATCTCTACTTAATTTCCGCATGCAGCTCCACGACCACATCTCCAAAGCTTTCTGATTCTCGTACAGCTTCTCGTGCTCCGTGTTGCGGCGACGCTTATGACATCGCGTCCCACACCGGCCCCCTTTCTCCCCCTTTCTCCCCGACCAACTTTCATGAGACCTTTAACGTTCGCCTCTTCACGGATGCACGTATTTTTAAATATCCCGATCCTAAATTTCATCTCTGCGTTCCTTATTTTCCCCATCTTCTCGGATCGCCGCTGCATGCCTATGTGAGTTATCGCGGGTGTTCTCCGCTAGCCTCTTCCCGTGCCGTCCGTTATCTCCGGCCAGTTTGTGAGTTTCGAGGAGAGCCGTAACTTTATTTTCTTCTCTTATGAAATTACATCCCGGGAGTTTTTTTTAGCCTCTAGTCCTTAGGTATTTTACTTAATTCTTCATTCTTCCAACCACTGACACGAGTTTTTCGATTCGACAATTCCGCTCCTTCAAATCCTAGAATTAGCCGTCGCAAAAAGACAAGAGAAATGCAAAAACTCATCTCCGCTCGCATTCTCTGCTTACCTCTTTATCCTTCTGTCACTCAGCATACCACTCGCATCTCCTTTCTCCCTCTAGGCACAGTATCCCTTCGTCCGTTCTCAATTCCTCGCAATAATTCTCTTCCTCATGTTCTACGCCAAGCACGTATGCAAATGACCTAAAAAGTACGCTTTTCACAGCGATTTGATTAAATATCAATCTCTCCTCAAAGATGCGGTGAAATTGAATTAGTATCCATATTCGCTTTCGTTGCTGAAGAGTTATCTTTTAAGACCTATCTATTATGAGATATGCTGAGTACTCAGTGCACGCTCCCACAAATATTATGGTATGAATGAACGCATAAATGAGTAAACCCAATTAAGTGTTTCGAAACCTAACCTCTTAAAAAGTCTGCCCGCCAACAGTTGGAGGCCTCATTGAAGTCAATTCATCAACCAGAATGCAATACCCTTCATTAACAATCCCATTCTCGAAAATGTTCGTGTAACTTCAGATACAACTTCTTATTAGTTAATTTTGAAGTTAAACCTTTAAAAAAATTGGATTAATTTTTAGCACTCAGTGAAAGTATATAAAATTATAAAAATATTGCGATTGAAAGGTTATTTGGTTATAAAATATAAAACTAAGTCACTGCCTTCTATTTTGATCCAACTACAGCTGAAATCTGAAGCCCATTCATTCCTTTTGGTCTTGTCAATACTACACAATCAAAGGATTTACCCTCCATTCATCTGTCAACATCATTAGTAGAGCAGAAGGATATCCGAAGAAAAACCTCGAGCCCCTAGGCCAATACTAACACAAAATAACGTTCCGTGAATCCAAATCGCCATTCTGCATCCATTTCTAAAGCTACTTTGATCCAGGAGTATCGAAATATTAGATATATCTTCTTCTTCGGTTTCAATTCAATTAGATGTGGCGTCCGTTTCCAAAGTGCATTTCAGGGAAGAACCAATAAAAATATATATTATATTTTCGAGGGTATTATGAGTTATGGGAATTGAAGTCCTGAAAATCTTGAAATGCATAGTGTTCATCAAATGGTGCTAGGAAATTCACGCATAAAAAGTTTTAATTACGTTTCATTCGGTTAATCTTACGCATATTCACGCTGTAGATAACTAATAATTTCATTTAAAGCGAATGAAAATCAAAAGTTGTCGAAGAAGGCTAAAAACAATTTATCTATATAAATAATAATAATAATATCGCAGATTTTTCCAGAGAACACAAGAGAGAAAATTCCGATTTAAAACATTTTATTCACCCTAGAGAAAGAAATAACTAAAATGTCACATTCTTAAATACTTGAAAAATGTATTAAAATAATCTTTTTCAACTGTGACCATTTAAATTTAATTTTAAAAATTCATACTATTCGCACAGATAATAGAATTCAGAATTTAGATTCTTAAATCGATTTAGATCAAGCTGCAGATAACATAATTAAAAGTTAGTAATAATGAAGCATTCCAATAGAACGATATCACAGGCCACTAGAATGTCAAAACTTATTCATCGTCCATTTTTCATATCTGATGAAATTAATAAAACCAGCGGAATAAGATCCATGAAATTACATTATTCGGAAGGATTACAGGAGCTATGTAGTTTTCACGATTGAAGCTTGCGGTCGGAAAACAGATTAAACCAAAAAGTTAATAACGAACAGTCGTCTGACATCCAGGAAGTTGTAGATGCAAAAGGTCGAGTAAAAGGAACAAGGGGCACAGCATTTCAGGATTAAAAGGGTTCCCGTCTCTCAACGGTAGAGAAAGGTACGAGCTGCCATTGCTATTGTACTGCGGTCACCGTGGAAAGGTATTTGCGGGACTTTCTTTGGGACGGCAAGAGAGAGAGAGAGAGAGAGAGAGGGTGGATTGACGCACTTCCTGTTTTACAACTGCGGATCCATCTCATCGAGTGAAGCCTAAAGGTAACATAGAACGGGTCGTGCTTTTGGTCTATATAAATAAACTTATAAAAGAGACGTGCGACCTCCAACAAATGGGAGAAAGGTGAGAGGTTTTAATTCCGGTGAGTATATTTCGGTTTTTAGCTAATTGGAATATAAATTTTTGGAAGTTCTATTTCCTAACACTCGTCCGGATATTGGCGGCAACAGCGCGAACACAATTCATTGCATCCAACATCGCTTAAACGATTCTGAATAATTATCGCAATACAGTTGCAAAATTCTAAAAATTAATTACTCTATAACGAGATTTACAAACATTACCGAAGTCAACAAAACGTCAATTGTTCTATTTAAAATTAAAATAAAACTATTCGTAAAAATTTTCAAAGATAACTCAGCAATGGTTTAATTAAAACTGATGGTGTATAATTCGTAGTTAAAATGTATGTACCTACGTCTGATTACTCATCCTTTTGTATTTTTCCGTGACAAAAAAGGTCGTGTTTCTGTCCTTAAGTGTTACTGTTAACGCTTTTAATAAATTAATCTGGTGAAACTTTACCATTTTAAAATCCATAGATAATTTTTGTCCATTTTAATATACGCAAAAATTTATTTCGAAAATTATTTTTATATATAATTTCAAATTTTTATTCTGTACTGAACGACGTCTGTTAAGTAACACAAGCAATATTTATTGATCCAGTGTTACCACCATTTTATTTTTTATATAAAAGTTTTGCTAATAGATTACTTCGATATGTTTTCCTTGGAACAACCAATGATATATGTTTTGGTTTATATTCAAAGAACTTAATATCGAATACTATTCAGAAATTAATAATGAGGCCAGAGCGTCACTCGATTTATAATAGGAAACGGTTTTGTGTTTTCCTCGAAAAAAAATATTTTTTAAGCTCCTCCCGCAGAAATTGATCCATAATTTCAGGAAGCGTAAACTGATACGCTGATAACTCAAGCCATCTCCTTGATTTACTAAATTTTATAAAAAATATCCTTCGCAAAGCTCATAATTTCTAGGCGGCTAATAATTTTCCCTGCTGGACCCGACGTATCTGTCGTGTTTTCTTCTTTGCCTAGGAGGCGAGGACTAAGAGAAACAGTTTTACGAGCCAATTTTCTCCAGAAAATAATTTTCTCCCGCAGACACGCTGCGGCGCAATGCAAGGTCTCACTTCCGGAGATTAAAAAGAAAAATTCGCCGCCGCACGTTGCCATGGCGTCGGGTCGGCAATTGCAGCGGCGAGACCGCTAAAGTTACGCAAGCCTGATTCTCTCTCTCTCTCGCTTGCTGGCGATGCTCGGGTCGCACCGCACGGCGCGCGTATGCACCGACCGCACACGTAATTCCAACTTTCATACTCTTGCAAGACAACGAAACCTAATTGAGAGACAGAAATTTCGCTGGGTTCCGCAAATGGCTTATCTTAGAGGCGTGTCTTTGGTGCATCTAACCGTACTCACCAATGAGCACGTTAAAGCCAAACGTAAATAATCACAATAGGATTTTAATGGTGTAATGATATAACATTTTCGATTCAATAGAATTTTTTTTCAGGGAAAAAGTTCTGCATGAATTAAATAGTAGATCATAGTATTTGTTCGAAGCATTAGCGGAAAGAGGTCAATTTTGGAAATATGCAGTCATATATTCATCATAATTTTTCGCAAAAATTTTATCCACATTCCAGTAGACTGGTTGTCTGTTTCCTAGCTAATTTTTGTACGTCAAATGAAAAAAAACTTTTACCATAAATAATTTTATCTAGCAAGTGTTTAACAGTCGAAAAGCTGTTAAGATTGCGGTACTTCCATAACAAATGAATCCATAGAGCTGTAAGTATGCATCTTCATTTACGCACGCTTTAAATCTTGGCGTTTATGTATGCATGGATGCATTTCCAAATGATGAACACACACTATAATGTATTAATTACTTCCTTTAATTTAAAAGCCGTTCGCTAGGCATTAAATCTTATACCAAAATTCACAAATTAAAGAAGAGTGAAAAGTCAAATATAATTCGACGGCTTAAATTCCTCTAAAATCAAGGAATTACTCGTCTAATAACTGTCTGTTTGTGTCTTCCTTTCTTTATTCGTCACAAATTCATATTAAAAAAGTTTTCTGCGTATTTCTCCTCCACTGCCCTCGCAAATTTATTCTTCCTTTCTCTCTCACTTTGCCTTCCATCTCTTCGCAACTCGATTTCCACTCGACGATCTTACCTCGGAACTTTATCCTAAATGACATCTCAGCAAAACTACTATCCAAGTCCAAACCGACGTCCCTCTTTCTCCCGATCTCTCTCTCTCTCTCCTTCTCTATCTCTCGCTCTGTCTCTCTCTCTTCCTCTCAATCTCTCTCTCTCACTTCCTCTCAATCTCTCTTTTCCTCTCAATCTCTCTCTTCCTCTCAATCTCGCTCTCAATCTCTCTCCCGATCTCTCTCTTCCTCTCAATTTCTCGCCCGATCTCTCCCCCCTGTCAATCTCTCTCTCTCAATCTCTCCCGATCCCTCTCTCTCTCTCTTCCTCTTAATCTCTCTCCCGATATCTCTCTCAATCTCTCTCCCGATCTCTCTCTCCCTCTCAATCTCTCTCCCTCTCAATCTCTCTCTCACTTCCTCTCAATCTCTCTTTTCCTCTCAATCTCTCTCTTCCTCTCAATCTCTCTCTCAATCTCTCTCCCGATCTCTCTCTCTCTCTTCCTCTCAATTTCTCGCCCGATCTCTCCCCACTGTCAATCTCTCTCTCTCTCAATCTCTCCCGATCTCTCTCTCTCTTTCTTCCTTTTAATCTCTCCCGATATCTCTCTCAATCTCTCTCCCTCTCAATCTCTCTCTCAATCTTTCTCTCTGTCTATGTCTTCCTCTCAATATCTCTCTTGATCTCTCTCAATCTCTTTCTCTCTCTCTCTGCAATATCCGGGAAAATTGAGATTACCATTAAAACGGATCGCAAGACTGGAAGGCAAAAAAGGTAGATGGGGCTTAATACGTAGCCATTTCCGCCAGCATCGCACGCATCAAACAGATGACTGTAGCTATCACCCAGGACCAAAAACAGAACGGGATCTAATTGGTTGATTAGGTTGACGCGAGCGAGGGAGTTAAGGGGTGAGGATTGGGTGAAAGAGGAATAGGGAAGGCCGGGAGGGAGAGAGAGAGGGAGACAGAGAGAAAGAGTAATGGAGAAAGGATTGGAAGCGGACAGTTTTGGAAGGGCGAGGGATGAAGGCGAAATTGAAAATTGCTCCAATTAAGTCTGATGGTCAGGGAATGGAGCAGCGGTTGTTTTCGGCAGCGGAACTCGTCAACCGGATGAGGGAATTGTGATTATGTCAACAGGTATTTCGAATGTTAAAAATAATAGAGCCCTTGAGTGGCGATCCAAAAGGGATCCATATGGATGCGACTGTGTGCAACTCAAGCTGCTAGCGCTTTTGTTTGCTCTCTCGTTGTTTAAAATCTGATGAATTTTCCCGTGTTTATTTTGAACGGAACACTTTGCTTTTTTGTTTGGAGTTTCTGTTTATGCAGTCTTAAGAGCTGAGATCGATAGATTCTGCAACAACATCGTCCGAAATGTGTTTTCAGAGATTTGATGAAACTTCCGTGAGTATAAGCAAATATTTAATAACAAAAAACAGTCAAGCGAAAGAGAAAGATCGTAGAAATGTACATTTCAAGGCTGAATTTTAGATAAAATCTCGAGAGTGACAAATTAAAATTAGAAATTTATTTTCAGTGTAAATCTTAAATAAAAGCAGTTTGTTGACGATTCTTAGCGTCGGAAATTTAATGTTTTGAATAGCTACGTAATTTACTTTCAATTAATTTTTAATGGATTTCTAAGGATAAATAGGATAATAAAAGTGGGTGGGATTTTTTAGTGGCGGAAGAAGAGGATAGACACAAAGGGGAGAGGTCTACAGGGGGGGAGGAGGAATTAGAGTGAGAGAGAGAAAGAGGAGGGGAAGGGAAGGAAGACTAGGGAAAAGAGAGAGAGTGAGAGAGGGATAAAGAGGTGAAAAGGAGAGAAAAGGTATGATTGAAGGGATGAAAAATGGAAGAATGATTTTTGATGGATAGAGAAGAAAAAAGAGGAAAGAAGAGCAGAATGGTGAGGAATTGAAGGGTGGAGGAGAAAAATGCAGATTAAAAGCGCGAAACAAGAGAGAGGGAGCCAGGGCCAGCTCGAGGAACCGGCGAATCTGAAAGCTGCCGGGGGCGTGATATTTTGGAGGTGCTTCCTTATCGTTTTCTTTGTAAATTATTTGCAAGTAAATACATTTCGGTTGATAACGGGTTTCTCTCAATGGTCGGGCATCTTTAGTGGAACCTTTTTAGCTTATAAAAACAATAATAACTTAATTAAAATGCTCTCGTAAAATTTTCTTAAGTAAAGAGGAAGCCGTAATGGATCCTTGCCTGGGGCATCAAAATACCTCAGACTTGTAGTGGAAGGAGGGTAGAAGAGGGAGAGGGGAGAGAACGGAACTTCGATGAAAATATATAGGCGCTCCGAAGACACTTGACTCAAACATTTCAAAGTGATATATGCGTAATTTTCTTGGTGCTTTTAAATACAAACAGACAAAACAGATGAGGCAGCTAAAGCATCTAGCAGTTCTTTCTTTCAGATAGATTTTTTAATTTTGTATAAAGGTCACCTATCGTTCCAAATCAATACAATAAAATTAATTTAAATTAAAAGCTTTAAATTAAATCGGTGTAATAATTATCCGATTTCGATTTAGTTATAGAGGAGAGATTCCCAATCTGTGGTTCGCGAACCCCTAGGGTATAGGGGGTTCGCGTAAAAAAAATCCTTAATGGCGTTTGCACAGCGTATCTCATTGCACGGTTTGTGTTAAACACAGTCTGCAGTGACGGGACTGATTCAATTCAAAAAGTATTTGTTTAATACATTTTTTAACATAGGATTTAGTGTAGAATATATTTAATGTTAAGATTTCTTAAATGAAACACCGAAATTGAGATAAGTTTCTACGATTATATTAACAAAATTTATTTTTGTGGAAGAGAGAAATCGAATCCGTGAGGAATTTGCGTGAAATTTTTTTTAGACTCTGACGCAGAATTTTTCAGGTATTTTTAACGATGAGAAATTATAACTATAACGACAATCGCATTATCGGCGCATTTACGTGTTCAAGGCTGTCGTTGGTTTGGCTTTAATTTTTTGCTTTATTGTATAGTAACACGTGTGTTGTTGAGCAAGTGGTTACACTATTAAAGCAAAGTGATGATTTTAATTGCGTAAACTTGAATTATACGACGCGGTCTCGGACAGTGCTTTAATGATAAATTTTAAATCATTTTTATTGTAATTTACATGCAAAACTGAAGTATATTAATTAACATATCTGAAGGTGGATGTTTAAACACGTAAGCGCTCCCCTTGGCCGTGTCACTGACATTCAGGCAAGGAAGATGTTCCTAAAAAAATATTTATTTTTATGAGGGGGTTCGCGATATTTGGATTTTTATGAAAGGGGATCGCGAGAAGAAAAAGTTCGTGAAGCACTGTTATAGAGGGCAGGATTTTTAATCATTTTTATCATTTCATCTTCTGTAAAGGGCGAAAGATGCAAATTTTTTCCCGATTTAATAAATGCCATAGAAACCTGTATGGTTTGTCATTCTGTCAGTGTAATGCAAGTTCTAGTTATTCGTCACGGATGCGTTCTTTAGGATCACGACGAACAACGGGGCCGACTAACCCATTGAAGACATTGTGTCACTTTGATAAATGTGTCGTGTAAGCTAAAGATTTGCACTGATAATTTATTTTTGGACGATTAATCAACGAAACGGCAAGCGACGATGCGACGAATGACGAGGACTTAATGAATTTACTTATTATTTAAAAACTAACTCATGGCCTTATAAAGTGGGCTTAATAACGGTGAAAATATTATCAAATTTCCATATCCTTGGCAGGATCCGAACCCGCGACGCGATAAAATACTACCCAATATTTAAACAACGATTTCATCTAAAAAATATTTTAAATCAACTTAAATAAGCGCTGTTGATAAATTAGTGCAAATGTTTCTCAAAACAGTCGACAGAGAAAACTGAATACCCAAATCTCACCTAAGTAAAAAAACATAACACAGCGAGAGAAATTCGAGCTTCAGCAAGTTGCGAGACTAAAACGCCCTCGAAAAAGGAAAACAAACAAAAATCTCAGGAAACACGTGCAGATGGCAGATTCTGTAGACAGCCAGTTCTCATGGCCAACTGACGCAGTTCTGAGAGACGAGGAAATCTGTGCTGGACCAAATGGAAGGGAATTCCGCCATCTCCTGCATAAAGCATCGGAGGGTGGGCAGAGGGAAGGATGGGGAAGGGCAGCGAGACGGCTATCGAGAAAAAGGAAACATGCGGATGAGAAATATACGAGGAGATATAAGGGAAAGAAGTGGACTAGAGGGCAGGGGAGGTGGTGGGAAGGGCAAACGGCGGCATAAGGAGATGTGGGAAGAAAAAGAGCGGTTGCCATGAAGAAGGGATTCGTATATGGCAGCTGAGGAGGTAGTGGATGTCGACTGACAAGGAATAACAATGAAGGGGAAAATGGGGAGGGAAATATCGGCGGTAGGTGGCGCAGCTGAAGATAGGAGCAATAAGGGATATATGGAGAAAAGGTTAGGCCAAGGGAGTTTGCTATGAATTGGGCAAAATACAAGGAGAGAAGAATACACTGTATAGCTTGAGGAACGAGGTGGAGAAGAGTGAGATACATATAAAGAGAGGGAGAGATGGAGAGTGAACTACAGACAAAGAAAATGGAAGGGTGATGGAAAGGAAAGGAGAGAGAGAAGAGGACAGGCTTCATTCGGAGAGTGACTGGGGTTGCATGGTTTTTCTTGTATTTGATGAGAGGGCGGTTGGAGACAGAGAGAGAGAGAGATAGAAAGAGGGACAGAGGGAAAGACGTGGAAAGAAGGGGAGAAGAGAAAACAGAAAAACAAGGAGGGAGACGGTAAAGAAGCAACACGAACTATTAGCATATTAATCTTTTTTCATAGGTTTCCTCTATTATTAAAACGCTACAATATGTTTGGGCAGTAGAAAAAATATTTTGCCAGTAGAATTTTTAAAGCAAATAAAATAAATTGGCAGTAGAAAAATTTAATGGCAGTAAAAAAGATAAACTGGCTGTATTCAAGCAGCAGTAAATAAATTGCAATTAGGGAGATTTTGCTCGTCCTCACCGAGTTGGGTAAGTTAGTTGAAGTGTTTTTCATTCCTCCTCAAAGGAACATTTTGATCGTCCTCACCTGGTTGGGTAAGTTGGTTGAAGTTTTTTTCGTTCCTCTTCAAAGGAACATTTTATTTTTTACTTCCATTTTATTTTTTACTGCCATGTTGCATTAAAATACTGCTAGTTTTCGCTTTCTTTACTTCTGCTTGAATACTGCCAGTTTATCTTTTTTACTGCCATTTAATTTTTTCTACTGCCAAAAATCCATTTTTCTACTGCATATTTATTTTTTTACTACCAGTTTTATTCCATGCCTTATTAAGATTAAAATTTTTACAAATCGACATATCGCATCAATGAAGACAAAGAACTCTTCACACTTTCGGACAATTTCTGCATTAATTTCTCGCGCTAGAACTTCCTTTTTTAGCGAATACCGCGAAATTAGCGTTGATTTTGGTCGGCTTAAACAATCACGATAGTAACGGAGATGCTTGCTACGCACTTAATTATTTTCTTTTGTTCCTCTCTCTCTCTCGCTCTCCTGTGCCGGACGTCGACTCGAGAGAACAGTGTTTATGGTTTCCTGCGGCGCGAACTGATCCTTTTGAACTGTTTTATGGGTCGGCAAAAAAGCAGCGACTCGCTCAAAATGGCGGGAGACTGCGATAGACGCGAAATGGAACGAGGGAGTCTTTTGCTGCGTTTAGAGTAGCTTTGAGGGAGGGCGGCGCCTCATTTCGGCGGTCGTGTGCGTCCGTAGCGTGTTTGGGCGTGCGCGAGTGTGTGCGTGGCGAGTCCGCCACTGACGTGAATGGAGGTGGCGTGTTTAACGGTCGCGAAAGGCGAGAAAACAAGCAAGTGGAACATCAAAGACAATGCGGTCGGCATGGACCGTGCTTGGATACGGCGAACGGAATTCGGTTGCAGGGCGGCGGAAAGGCGTCGGCGGAGATTTGAGCGGAAAACGGCAGGGTGTTTCCGTCTGGCGCTGTAACGGTTTCACGGAGTGGCTTTTTTAAGAGAGAGGTAAATTTTGAAGGGCTGATTACACCAAAGAAGTTACGTTACCAAAATAATTTTTTTACATTCAAGGATCGAGTCCTCAACGATGACCTTTATTTATTTATATAGTTCCAAAAACAGCACAGAGGCCGATTACATTGAAATGTATAACAGTAACAAATAATATAACAATAAAATAAATAGAAAATGTAATAAATACAATGGCATAACGATATTAACAATAATAGTAATGATCATAACAAAACATCGACAGAAATTAGGAAAATGAAGGATTACATAGTGGGTAGTTAATAACGAAAAGAAATGGTTGAGGAAATATCAGAACCTCAGTAAAAAATAAAAATTTTTCAGTAGAATCATAGAAAATTATAAAATAGCGAGTATCTTCAGATCAAACCTCTACTGTATCTACGATAAAGGGACACTTGAAGTCATTGTTTCAAAAAAGTCTTTCTGAGATCAAAACAACAAGGACGATCCTTTGTTGTATCAATAAAGGTGGCTAACTAACGAGAAATCCACAAAGGAAAACAGTTCCGTCGATAACGTATATTCTCATGCCTTAATTTAACGACACTCGAAGTTTTCAACGAAGCGACACCATCATGAAGCCATGATTGCGTTGTGATTTTTTTCATCGCTCGTTTTGAGTTTTTCCTTTTAAAAACCGTTACTCGCATTTGTAATAAATGTTACGTGGGAATTTTTATCGGATGGAACGAGTCATAAATAAAGACGAGATATGAATAGTTTAAGGGAAAAGGTCGCCTCGAAGTGACGTGCGTTGGAGAATGCAGTGTACACACGTAAGGGAAGAAGAATGGATATATATATATATATATATATATATATATATATATATATATATATATATATATGCCTCTCTCTTTCGTTCTGCCCGCCGTCACCCGTCTCTACGCAGCGGGTCCAGATGTCACGCGCAGATTAACCCATGTCGCCCCATTGTCTATTCCTTCCGGAACATATGTATTACGGGAAACAATAAATTGCAAGGTGTAAAGCCGTGGAAGAGATACAATCTTTACCGTTTGTTTAGATGCGTTCATAAGCCACTAAACGGAGGGTTGTGACAGCCGAGAGGGTTTTCGCGCAGTCGCTCCAGGTTCGAATTCCGAGGTTTTTTATAAACCGCACCTGGACAACTTCCAAATCGCCAGGCTTCAGTAAATGGCCTACTCGTTCCGTATTCACCGTGAGATATGAAATTTTACAGTTCGACTTATCCAAATCCTTTCTCTTCGCGTCTGAATGTAAGTGAATTGCGTGGTTTACAACGAGAGAGGTCTGGCATCATAATTCAACGAAGAGGAAGTGAATGAGCTCTTATTGATGAAATAAGTTGTTTCGTGTTAGAGAATAGGGATGGAATTTCAGTCGTTCGGAAATTGTGTTAGACCTTATAGGATATAACGCAGTACTCGCCACGAATTTTATATTACAAACATTTATTTTTCACGTTGAATTTTATGTACTTATACTGCTTTTCCTGGCAGCTGAAATGTATTAATTAGAAATATGGAGTGCGATATGAATGTGTTTACAACGTTTTCGGACTATTCTAAAGAGGGATTCAAGGGAAATTCGACAAAATTTTTGCCTACATTTTTATAAGCGCCCTTAACTATGTATTTAATTGTAACAGCCATTTCATGAGTTGAGCTAAAACTAAAAGTTCTCATTGAACCACTGTCCTAGAAGAATTCATTTTATTGCCAAAATAAGCGTTGGTACTTACGTACTATACCGGCGCCCGATACGCAGCGCCCTGCTGGTTACGAGATATGGAACTAGGCAGCGCTGTAAGTGGCAAGATGTGGAGGTTTATTAAAATTTTGATTTATAACGGTATCCGTATTTTTCTTTTAATTGAGATTAACTAGTGTAGGGCACCTTCGGCGCCCAGACTAAACCAATGTCACCCTCTCAATGCCAGCGGAGATTGTGTGCCCGGAAAGTAACGTATACTGTTTCTTCTTTTGAGTAGAAGTTTGGATGTAAACGATATGTAGTTGGAATGTAAATTACCTCCACGCAGTTCCATATCTCGCCACATGATGGCGCTAGGGCGCTGCATATCGGGCGCCAGTATAGTACGTAAGTACTTAAGCGTTCGTTCCCTAGATATAAGCACACACATATTTATGTATTTCGCTTAGTTTCACTTGACCGACTAAATTATGCTTTGCTTCAAGAAGGTCATATTACCCGCTCAAAGGCATCTTAAAGGACGAACGTCGAGAATATACAGAAAGCTGGAAAATTCAGTTTCGCTTTGTTAAGGAGATATCCATCTTTCAATATGTTTACATGAAGTTCATTGATGGGGTCGATAAACAAATTCTGTTACCAGGAAGCGAAGGAGAGACTCTTTCAAAGATTTGTTGCCTGGATGCTGACCCAGGCGATAAATCCGGGCACAGAGTCGCAGGGACCGAGTCGAAGAGGTGAACTTACCCGGGAAGATATATGGGAGGGAGAGACAGGAGGGGGAGAGGGGAGGAAGGGGCAAGAGGAGGGGGGCAGGAGGAAGAGGCAGGAGAATGAAGCAGGAGGAGAGGTGAATTTTTCAAAGGACTAATTTTTCTAGTACGAGTTCAAGGTACGTTCCATTCCTAGAGTTATTGCCATTTAATTTTTGACTAGCGTTGCCAGAGAAAGAAATCATCTGACTGATTGCCAAGAAAATGATGTGAATTCTTCGGTTTTATTTATTTTTTCAACATTTTCGTAAATTTTTACAGTAGAGCGTAAAAGATATACTTAGTACCATTATTTGAGATGCACTACGAACTGGTAATCGGATATATTGCAATGAAAATATTGTTTAAATAAAGACCTAAACTTAACAAATTAAGGCAAGATGCAACAACAATTTATGTTTTAGCAATAGGAATAATTAAACCATCTAAATTATGAAATATTTTAGAAAATGCGTTGCATATAATGTAATAATTTATTGCTTATATAAAATCTTTTTGCTGAGCCATTTCAAAATAAGTTTGTTTTCCTTTTCCCAAAGTTTAGTTGCTATAAAGTCTGAGATACTCTTGCTCCGAGAAAAAAATATCGGCTCTGAAATCAAGTACTACAGCTATCAGAAACTCTTCCTCGTAATTTTCACTCCCGCGGTCGGACGGGTCCATTTATCTCGCAAATAACATCGACGAAGCAATTATGCCGCTCACCGCCATAAAACCCTGCTGCCCTCTTTTCCACCACGTCTTCCTCCCTTCTATTCTCCGCGGATATCGACGCTTCGCGATCGTTTTATGACGACGTTCCCATCTAATTGCCAGATCGGACGGACTAGATAAGGAGCTAGGGAGGGGGGAAGAGGATATTTATCGCACGACGAAACATTTCGACGCTAACTAGACCAGGTGGGTTTTATAGACCCTTCCTTAATGTTTACCGTCTGCGTGAAGGATCTACGTAGGAAGATGTACCTTCCTCTCCGGAGACGTCTTTCACGGAATTCCAATAGGGCGAGGAGATTGAGGAAGGCGGTGTTGGAGGAGAGGAAGATGGAGGTGACTTTTTCAGTGCCACTCGGCTGCGTGGAGGGGGGGGGGGGAGGGTGGGAAGCCACGTCTCTACACGTGCTTTACATTTTACAGATAAAAGCAGGGTGAGCGAAGGGAGGAAACAAAGTGGAGTGGTGGGTTACGGCGGAGGAGACGCCGTGTCAGGGGTTATAGGGTGCTGCGGGGAAGACAAAAGAGGAACTAAAACATGGCGGAGGAAAAATAAGAGCTCCAAGGGGAAAGTTGATGGAGTGGTTTCAAACAATAGTTTCTGAGGATCAAATCTACACCTTTAAGGGTAAAGTATTTACACACACACACACATATGTGTGTGTGTGTGTATATATATATATATATATATATATATATATATATATATATATATATATATATATATACACACACACATATATAAAGGGGTTAAAGTTGATTGGAGAAAGAGTTCATCCGTCAGGAGTAGTTAAACTAGCGGGTTAACGGACTCCCACACACACACACGCCCACACACAAACGCTTAGGAAAGAGATATATGAAGTGCATCGCAGAAAGGCAGCGATTTTTTGTGGAACAGAGCGAGCTCTTTACGCGATGTTTTCGGAAGATATGCGTTTATTGCTCGCTATTTTTGCCTGCTCTAACGGTGAAATGCGACAGTTAAATGAAAGTGGCATTTATAAATCTTCGCTTTCGTTACGCGCAGAATGCGATCTGATGTATTTCATGCGAAGCTTGGCTATTATTAAAATGCAATGGCGAACGTCTATAACAAACTTACTCCGTTGAACCCGGATATACCACTGAGCGAGGCGTGGATATGTTGAATTCCATTCACCTGACGTGATCTCTTTGACTCTATTGTTCATTTCTATGAATTATCGCAAATTATTATTTTAAATATATCTGTAATGTCACGAAGCGCCAACAATTTTCTCTTTGGCCGCGTGATTGCGAGGTTACATCTCTTTAGTTATTCCATCGTTTTAATAAAACTTAATTGTTGGTTACCTCTTTTAAGACAAAGAATGTTAGATAAGCCAATTCAGGCCTACTGATTTGTTTACGAACAATAAAAGAGCCCTCCAAAGTTTTTATAAACGATAGCAAAAGCAAGTAATTTCCCTAAATTGCAAATATCTTGGTACATAACAATAAGTTACTGAATTAATGAGTATAATAAAGAGGTACAACATAGAGGCAATTACACTGATGATAAAATCCAACGGTTAATGCTCAGTTTCATATTGTTTGGTTTTGTCAATTAATTAGTTTGCCCTAAATGCTCAAATCATGTGTTTAACATTAATAAAAAAGACATTAAATGCCAATGTTTTCGTATAACGATGAATTTCAAAACGAAACCTGTTTATATTTTCTTTAATGTGCGTGAAAGTTTTATATTTTGAATTACGCAATTAAGTTTAACCGTTTTTACCTTTTCACTGTCAACAAACTCAAGTACCTAAATATTGGCTAAAAGTGCCCTTTTTCACGCAATTATATTTCAATTTGCGTATCAATTAGAATAAAATAACGCGTATTATTGTCGGATTCATTAATTTTGACAAATTGTTTATATTTAATGAGATATTGATCATGAGTATTATTTAAAATTATTAGCTGATTCTCGTGAGGGTAATCAATGATTAGTTAATAAATCCCGTAAATGCAATCAATTTTCACCATTAGATATTATCGTTTCCATAATAATTATAAGATCAATTATTTCGAAAACAAATACTTGCAACTGCACAGACGAATCGAGTAAATCTGAAATTTTCGATCGAACCAATTTGTTTTCGGAGGCAGTTTTACTTTTAAAATTAAAACTTAAAAAATGAGCACTCTTTAACTAGGGGCTAATACGAAAATTTTTTCGCCGTGCGATAAACCGAGAAAGAAAAGACCGTTTTTTCCCAGCAATAAGGATAAAAAACAAGAGACTTTTTCCCACACAAAGCCGCGGAGACAACAGCATGCAATGACGTGGAGAAATATGTGTACATACGTAATATGTATCTCTGGAGGACACGAAAAATCTCTCCCTGAGAGAAAAAAATATACGGCGTGATAAAAGGAAAAGAACCAAAGGGATCAGATAAGAAAGGAGAGGGAGACAGTGAGGAAGATGTTACGGGAATACGTGGATAGATGCAGAGATGGAAGGGCAAGCTGTGTTAAGGTAGGAAAATCTGCGAGAGAGAGGCAATTGAGTGCGTGTGTGCTTGCAAGGCAGAGGAGAAAGAATAATGTAGATAAAGAATATAAAGCGAAACGGCGAGATGGGAAAAATTAGAGAAAAATGCACGTGAGAGAGAGAAATCTATTGTGAAGTAAAGAGAGGAATAGAAAGAATAAGGATGAAAGAAGGGAGACGATTGAGGGAAGAAGAGAAAGGGGATAAAGAAATGGAGAGAATTATTTAGGACTGAATGTGGGAGAAGAAAAGGAGAAACCAATAGAAAATTGAAAGAGATAGAAAGGAGGAAGATAAGAGAGGAGGAGAGAGAGAAGAAAATGAAAATGGAAAGGACAAGATAGAAGAATAAAGTGAAATTATGTGTAGAGTAGGGGCGAAAGACTGATAGAGAAAGCGATGCTAAGATGGAATAAATAAAGTAAAATAAGAAAATAGGAAATAACAACTTGAGAAGCGGCGAAACATCAAAAAACATAAGGTTAGAGTAAGCCGCGTGCAGTGAGAGGGCGAAAATAAGGGAGAAAATGGCGGAGAGTAGATGAAGAGAAAGGAGAGAGAGAGATAGAGAGAGAGAGATAGAGAGAGAGAGATAGAGAGAGAGAGTGGAAGGGAAGCGGCTTATGATAAATAGAGAGCGGGTGTGAAATGATATGAGTTCGGCTAGAGGATTTGAGGGAGAGGGCAGAGAGTGGGAGTGAGAAGGAAGGAGCGGCAGAACGGTCTGCATATATACAGCAAGCGATAAAAAATGAAGTGGGTGGATTCCAGGTGGAAGGGAGAAAGGTATCAGCATATAAATACGGAGTGCAATACGAGAGGGAGAAAGGGAGAGAAAATGCTGAAGGGATAGTTTGCGGGAAAATGGTAGAGACATTGGGAGGGGGAGTGAGGAGGAGAGGGGGAGAGAGGGGGAGAGGGAGGGAGGAGGAGAGGAAGGAAGGGAGGGTGGAGTAAATGGATAAAGAAGGGCCGTGTGTGGAGTCGGGAATGAGCAAGAGGAGACAAGATATGGCGACTACGTCATGGATAAAGAGATAAACAGCGTGATAGAAATGCGTAGTGAGGTGAATATGAAGGAGGCTAACAAAAGAAAAATTCTATGAAAATGTTAGTGCAATAACCGACATGGATAAAAGAGGTGGAGGCAAACGGAGAGTTGAATTAAGGTATAGAATTATTACGATGATATGCAGAAAACGATGAGGGACGAGAACAATATAGAGAAGAAAGAAAGAGAAAGAGGGGAAGAGATGATGAGAAAAAATGTGAGGTAGGTATAAGATAATCCAACGCAGACGCAAAGGAGAGAAAGGTAAAGAAAGAGAAAGATATAGAGATAGAGAGAGATAGATAGATAGAGAACTGATGGGGGAGAAGAGACGGGAAGATAAGCGAAGATAATAAAAACAAGATGATCAAAACTGAACTTATGATGCATACATTCCACATAATTATTTTAAATTAAATGTGGAGCAGCAAATAATTATATTGGCTTTAATTACCGAGGATGAGTTGCTCTTTGTGTTCCAGAATTTCATAATTTACCGTAATATATTACAAATACAATCGAATGGAAAATAAAAATCTTCACGCGTATTTGTGTGGAAGAAATAACGCGTGCATGTACTAGACTATACCGAATCCGAGTTCAATATTAGTTGTTGCGATGGCAGCACTCACGTAATGAGTGATAGAAATTGAAAAAACGTCAGTATTTTCGCGAAATTCGAAGAAATACAATCGATAAACAAAATTCTTCGATAAAAATTAAAATCTTTATTCCTTTCTTCAGAGATTACTATAAATCCCGCTCCGATATTACAACACTAAGATATTTTAATGTGCAAGAGAAAATTACCCTGCACGATAAATTTCAGATTTCCCATGTAAATCAAATGGGAAGGATAGCTCCTGGAATTGAACCCGAGACTTTCAATCTTCGCAACAAAAACTATCTTCGAGAGTTCGGTCTCAGCAGGAAGAGATTTCTACCAAGTGTCATGAAAATCGGTGTATTGGTACAAATGTTAATGGTGGGACGGACAGACAGACAGACAACGAAGAAACTATAAACTTATTTCCATTCTAGAAGGTAGGTTAAAAACGAAAGAGAAGTCGTGCGATGGTAGAGTTGCGTGAAAGAAGAGAAGGGAGACAAATGGAGGAATAAACGAAAAAGATAAAAAAAGGAAGTGAGGGAATTCATCGAAACCAGAGAGGCGAGATAAAGATAATGAGAGTAGAACGAAAGGGGAAAAATGGAGCGAGAGAGAAAAATGAAATGGGAGGGGAGCGAGGAAAGAGATAAGGGTAAAAACGAGAAGAGGATGGAGTGAGGTGGAGAAATGGGCAGATATGGAGATAAGGGAGGGATGTGTCAGAGATGGCGTCATCTAGAGAGAGCGCGTGTGCGAGATAGGAGGAGTCGAGGCAGAGAGAGAGAGATAGGGAGGGAGAGAGGGAAAGAAAGAGGGAGGGAGGGAGGGAGAGGGAGAGAGAGAGGGAGAGAGAGAGGGAGAGAGAGAGAGGGAGAGAGAGGGAGAGAGAGAGGGAGAGGGAGAGAGAGAGGGAGAGAGAGAGGGAGAGAGAGAGGGAGAGAGAGGGAGAGAGAGAGGGAGAGAGAGGGAGAGAGAGGGAGAGAGAGAGAGAGAGGGAGAGAGAGAGAGAGAGGGAGAGAGAGAGGGAGAAAGAGAGAGAGAGGGAGAGATAGGGAGACGAGACTCCATCATACTCACAGTCACCATCGCGGACAAATGTTGAAAAGGGTTCAGCTGAAAAAAATGACAATGAGGTGAAATACATGCGGAGCCGAGTTTCTGAGAAGGCGAGCCTCTTAAGTTTCTCTAGGGAAAAGGATAATCCTTCTCGATTCTCATGCGAGGAGGTTGTATTACACGGCCGTGGTACGGATCGTAGATTGTAAGCGACACGATACTACCCTCATACGACGGCGATTGCTTTCATACTGGTGTAATTGATTCGTAAAAATGGCGGATGAGCATGAATGAAGCGTTAAAATAAAAATATTCCGGGATTTACAGCATTGATAAGCGTTAATATTTAGAATACTAACATAAATAAACATGCTCACAGCAATTTTAATGAATTTTTCAAAACTCATCTTAATTGCACCTCTATTGTAACACTTTTATGATTATTAACTTTGATTAACGTTACTTACATAATTTTATAGTCATCTGTCTTTGAACAGCTTAACACAAAGTATGGTTGAAAAAACAATCAACAATTTAATTGTTGCCATGTAAAAAATCAAAACCAAAATTGTGTAAGGAAACATGAAAAAATGTATTTAAAAACTGCGACTAATAAATAAATTTCTAAATTTGTTATAAAATAAAAAATCCTGTAACAATATCAAAAAATATATTTAAAAAAATTCCAATTCATATATGTACATGAATAATCATACTGTTTACGTGCACATAAACATGACGTATGCGTTCATTACGACTTATCTTTACTCTGCACGACTCAGGTACTAGAATTTTAAGTTGCCCTTAGCGATGAAAACGTGACAATGATATACGAAGGATTTTATTATGATAGAGAAGATATGATACAATATAAGAACGATAATTTTACATTTGAGGAGAAAAAAATCCTGTACAGGATTCAAATTTCAGTTTAAGCTTTATGTGCTCATGCAAAAGACATCATTTCTTCAACTTTCCATATTGTTATAAGTACAATAGTTGAACCAAGACCTTTTCAACATACACAATGGCTTTCTTCAAAAGATTTATTTTGCATTCTGGGAATCACAACTTTCTGTTCCCAAAGAGCGATGTGTAGTTTTTCGGTTTCGTCAAATCGTGGCTTGCTTACGTATTTTCCTGCGCTCGAAATTATAACGGACGTAGATCGACACACGTGCGTTACGATTGTATAAGTTGAAGGATACAGAATTAAAGTCGCGGTATGGTTCGGTCATATATCGCTTATGCTATTCTGCACAAACTCGTTTTGAGGAAATGGGCTCTTTCAGTAACTTCGATTATTTATCTCTCAGAAGTAAGAATTAAACCGAACGAAACCCAAATAAAATATTTAGAATTCGCTAACCACGCGTGTTCTCTCATCGCGTCTGCAAAACCGTCCTTCGACCGAATCCCATCTCATCTTCTACCAGCGTGCATCCTCTTAACCCTGCAGTGGTATGTTGAAAAACGCTCTCGCCAGTGGTATGGCTGGGTCTGTGACACCCAATTAATATTTGCAATAAAATTCTAAATAATTCACTTCAAAACTTTAAAAAATATATTTTAAAATGATCTTACATTATGTATACGCTTGTTTATACAGACATAATGTAACTATGAAATAGTTGAAACAGCAAAAATTGCAAAACACTTCTTTTGTCTATTTTACTTAAGTATCAGCATTATAATCATCAATCTTCACAATTAATATTATCATGTGTCAGGCATAAATAACTTGTGCAATAGTTCCAAATCGTTTTCATCACCGAGGTCAAAAACCTTTTTCCTATAATTAATAGCCATGTTTATAAAAGTAACACGAGTGGTGTCCTTGGGTCTCCTGGACCCAAGGCACCGTTTCACTACAAATAACATGAGAACAGTGGCAACTCGAACTGATGTAAATATAGGGAAGGTTAATGCTGTGTTAAATTTCTGGCGGATATTTACGTAACTTATTTTCTTCTAGTTGGATATATGACCAAATGATGGTACTGGGTCTCACAGATCCAAGCACGCCACTGCCGGGTCAACTATATACAGACCTCAAATAAAAAAAGGGAGTTCAAGGATCGGATCTGAGGTAAGTCACATGGAATTAAAAGGAAGAAAAACATTGGCGTATTTAATGAAACGTAACAAAAAAAGCGGAAAATTATGCATCGGCGAAGGATAAAGACTTGGGCGGCGCCCTTCGTTTCGTTCGTGGGGCGGAGAAGGGGGAGGGGAAAGGGGAGTGAAAGGGAAAGGGATAGAGGGGAAGAGGGGTAGGAGGGGAGGGGATAAGAGGGAAGGAGGGTTGGGAGGGGGGAGGAGAAAAGGAGATGGTCCAGGCGGTGAGGAGGAATGGGGAGGATTGTCTCCTAAAACAAAAAATACACGGGAGTTGTGGTTGGCTTTTGTTTTAAGTCTCGAGGCGTGTTGGAGGGAAATACGTGCTCGACATTCCCTCGCATCTCGAGGCGATTCCAGCTTGAGAAACACACCGTCTCTGGCTCAGGTTGGTCGTCTGGCTCATTTTTTGTCATATCCTTGGACCCTCTCCCCTACCCTCGCCCTCCATCTCCCCCCACCCTCTATTCCTCCCCTCGAGAACCACAGAGCTATCATCAAAGTCCAGCAGTCTTTCAGCATTACGAATAAGGGTCCGGCAAAGCATTCCAGCGCGGAAAATATCTTCCTCTAGTCTCTGTGTACGATATAAAAAAAGAAAAGGGAGGAAGCACACATAAGTGACAATTTCTCTCTTTCTCTCTCCATATAGCGACAGTTTAATCTTTCAACAACAACTCGCTTTTGTTTTTTTCTTTCCCCGCAATATTTTATCTGTGGTTTTTAAATTTATTTTTGTAAGGATTTTTCTGAAGGGCTTTCAGTTGGAAGGGATTTCCTAGCCTTCAACATTATCCCTAGGCATAAATGTTACTGGTTATTTCTTTGAGGTTTCTGGAATGCTATATTATTCGAACTTAAATAACATATTTGTGGTATTTTGACGGATGATACTCGTGCATTTTAATCGTTTTATGAAAAAAATTCCCTCCCAAGATCGTTTCACGTGTTCGAACACACACACGGATAACACTATCTATTTGGAATATCAACTCATTTTTATGGAGAGAATTGATTTTATTAGGCTTCCGGTTGAATACTGTTATACAGTCTAGTGCATTTATGATATACGACCAGTCTGCAAGTTGCTTGCAAATTGGATGCAACAGTAAAAGGGCATATGAAAAAGGACGAAAAGCATTAATTTTTACAGGTGATAGTTATTTTTAAGAAATATAATCAAAAGAATCTTATTGTCCTATTTTATGTTAAAATAATAGCATGATGCGATTTTTATTCTTTCTCTCTACCTCTCTCCACTTCTCTGCCACCTCCCATTTAAAAGGATTACCCCATTAAATGCATTAAAATTGATACAGATGAAATTCAACTATATATCTTTCACGAAAAGTTGTTAAAACACGACTGGTTCAGCTATGACCGTAGTAGCATCATCAAGTAACACGGTGTAACCAACAGTTCGATAAATAGTGGGGGAGAAAGGGAGGGATTAGAGCGAAAGCGATTGGATGGTGGTTTGATCGACTGTTAGAAAAGAAGGGGCTGGCGAAAAAGGAAGGGCAAATGAATGATATGTAGTTAGTTGTGTTTTAATACACTTTCGTAGAAGATACATAATTTCATCTATAGCATGAGAAAATTCCTCGAAGTGGAGCCTGACTTATTAATGAGCATTAAACTTCTATCCATGATATTAGAATTTCCCATTTCGTGATGTTTTCAAGTAGGATACTCCCGCCAGATAGCGAGGTATTTTGGTAATCTTATGACCTTCATACTCCCGCCGGATGATGAGGCATTTGCCAACCTTAGCAGAAAGATACTCTCGTATGATAACACGGCATTTGCCAACCTTTTTACGTATAATGCACGCTGTTTTGGTCATTATATTTCTATTTTGTTTTAACGGGATAACGTCTTTTTTAATGCTTTAGTGATTTATCGGAGATAGAAATAAATCTCTCTAGAAATCATGCTATAACGATTAGCCGCACCGATAAACGGGGAATATATACGTTATAAACCCTTCCAGCTATAGGAAGATATTTATTACAATTTCTGTGTCAACTAATAACTGTTTCCGGTTTTGCAAAAATTTACAGAAGAATAAATAGACTAATGCCTAATTCAAAGCACTAAAATATCAAGTTAAGGTAATCTTAATTGTCTCCCATAGTCACAAAATAATTGCAATTCGGTACAAATCACGCATATTTTTGACTCTATGTTCTTAATCTAAACATTTTTGTGATAAAAGTAAACTTTAGCGACCGTTAGAATTGGCGTTGTACCTGATAAATATGTCTTGAGTTAATTCCAGCAAGTAGTGAATTTATGGAAGAATATTATTATAGCATTCGCTTTGGATGAGAAAGATTAAATTATGGTTGCTAAACTTGTGCTTGATTGATCGATTTTTTTGTTAATATTGAATCATTTTCCACCATTTCAGATTTAGTCATTAAGGTAATGCCTAGTAAAAATCCATTATCATGATACATTGATTGAAATATGTGCCGGGATATTCAGCTGTAAATTTATTGGGATAAATCCGTCCATGTGAATAAAAAACCCCGGAGCATTCCTTTCATACACGAATAAATCCGTGAGTAATTGTTCATCTGTGATCATAAACATATCTAGAAATACTGATGTCTTTCTTTACCTGATTTTTTTTCTTTAGCAAGTAAACGCAAAGATAAAATCCAAGAGCAGTGACGGATAAACATACGGAGAGGATATTTTTTTACAAGCCTAAACCGTCAGCATCGCATGAAACGAGCGTCTCTTTAGGATTCAATGCCTTTGTTATTCTCACATCAGTCTTAACACCACGCCTCCATAAAACATCCAGACACGTCCAACCCTGTGCCTAATAAGGCTCGTCTCTTTCAAGGGCTACATCGAGTCTCCGGCTACGGAAACTCGGTAAGAAGAGACGTGAGTACATCCATAATAGGTCGGTGGGTCTGTGTGTTCCCTCCAACGAAGAAGCAGTTGCTATCCGTGGAAAACAAGGTCAGATTTTTTCCTTCCACCCTTCCCATGCCGACCGCTAGCCTCATCCTGGTAGATAGTGTAATTGAAATTCGCCCCCTCCGCCCTCTTTTCTCCCCCTCCCCCTCTTTTCGCCCCCTCCCCTTTCTTTTCGCCCCTCTCCCCTTTCTTTTCGCCCCCTCCACCTGCATAGTAGAATGAGCCGATCTGAAGATTCTTCGAAAGTTTGGAATACGCGGTAGTTGTCCGGATTTTGCGAGGAGGAGTGGGAGAGATATTATGTGCGTCCTTTATAAGGCGGCGAGCCGAATTTGGGGCGGCAGCAGAAGATTCTGAAAGGGCATTTCAGGAGAGAGGAGGTCCAACATAGCGAGATTAGGAAAATAAGAATTGGCGAGGGGGGAGGTGGAGGCAAATGTTGCCGCCGAGTTCACACGGACTAAGGCAGGAGAAAATATTTATTCGAAGCACAAACAATCGGCCAACTAAAATCGAGGATGCGGCGTTCGATCTCTCTCGGACGATATTGACAAAGAGGAAAAAAAAATTGGCGCGGCTACGTATTTGTTGAAAAGAGATTTCGATACTACGTGAGATAACTAGTCGCAGTGACACGAAGTCGGGAAAAATAAGTTCGGATTCTTTTATTTCTTATTTCCTTCCCACCGTGTATGGACGAATTACCTTCATCGAATGACTTCCATTTATGGGAATTTGAGATGCAGTTAATTGGAGCGTGTTTATAATTTATTTGCGAAGCTGTCAGCGAGAGTACAATAGATGATATGTTGTTTAATACAACGTAACATCCGACATGTCGACAGCATATGTCAGAAAAATCATTCGCTAAGTGTGAATTAGTACTTGGCTATATACAACATGGTAATCGAAAATTTACGCCTATTCCGGAACAAGGATTTGGGAAAATTGTTTTACGATCTTATCGTGAACTTATATTAATTTTTATGCTCTAAAGCGGGGGTGTTCAACCTACGGCCCGCGGGCCGCATCCGGCCCACGAGAGCATTTTATGCGGCCCGCGAAGCTTTGATGAAGATGTGATCTGTGATATTTATTACAGGTAATTTCGTACGTTTAGGACAAATGCTGTCATAACACATTGACTGGCGAAGTTTTAACGCAAAAAATAATTATAAAACTTTATTTTCAATTTTAAAATTAATATATATAATATAAATTTGGTATCATACATTAAAAATGTTTAAATTTTAATCGTAATAGGCAGATAATAAGACAAGTAGACCAAGGCAATTTCTTGCAATCCTAACTATATAATCTATTTACTCGCGAGTAATCGAAATCCTCTCCCCTTTCCTCTCTACATCTGTGCCGCAGTTATTTCCGGTCGTCGGCCACGCCCTTAACAAAGGGCAGCGCGGAATTGAAGATTAAAGTCCGCGGCAATTTCGAAGGTGCAGATTTCCTTTGGACCAGCCGGCGCCGTATCATCGCGTTATCGCCCCCTATGAGGAAGAGGACAAAGGGGAATTATATGGGAGACAATGGATCATTGTCGGTTTGTTTGGCTGTCATTCTAGTGCCACGGTTACCGCCAGAAGACACTTCTCGCCCTCTCTCGGTGATAAAAGATCAGTTCTCACAGTCTCCCCAACGCAAGAGAGAGAGAGAGAGAAAGAGGGAAGGGAGATGGAGAGCGAGGGGAGAGATAAAGGAGGTAGGGAAGCTCTTGGAATATGGCTGATTCGGTTCGGAGAAAAATAATCTGCAAACAATCACGGAAGGATCACTTTCGGAGGCACATTACGGAAAGCAAACATTTCTCATTTGATCGGAGCGAACGATTTCTAGGAAACAGATTTTTATGGTGACACAATAAAGCAGGCTGCTTTTACGTGTATTACAGATAGAAAGAGTTAAGAATTTCGCCATGTCTAATTGTAATAGTAAAGCGGTTTAATTACATTCTGGTTTAATGATAAGTGGGAATTAGTGAGCTCCGCCTTGATATAATTTTTTCAGAAGCTAATGTGTCTATCGTGGTTCCACCACCGTATAAACAAAATTCTTTGAAAAATACTACGTTATTACATATTTAAATCAGTTGTGAAAACAATCTGTCATTGCGAAAATCTGATTGATCGCATTTTTCTATATTTATGTCAATTTTACATTTCCAAGCCGGAAAATATTTATCGGGAAAATATCTGAGAAAAATATCTGAGAACCATTCGTTGAAAATATTTCGAATGTAAGAATCACATCTTCATCGATATGCTATTAGAAATCGTATTCTAAAATTTCATTCGGCTCCGCAGTGCCTATTTTAATATAAGAGAACACTAAAATGGCTTCTTAAGAAGTTGCTCGGAGATGGCTCTGACGCATACGTCACATAAGCATCAACCGAATTCGGTGCGAGTGCGCTTTTATTTCCGGTATAAAGAGAGTCTACCAGAGATCTCCGCAATTTAATCGCCCAGATCGAATCTCCCGAAACAATCGCAAAACACTGTTGCGCCACCGCACCGCCAAAAGATAAAAAAAAGCGAGCCAGGGGCACTCGCGAAAGGGATGGAAATGGGAGCAACTTCGCCAGAACGTAACCCTCCGAAACGGAAGGGGAATAAGCAAAGGAGTCGGTCACATTGCGGCCGTAAGTCAAGGGGAAATGCGGCTTTCATAAAAATTGAAACTCGACCGCGGCCAGTTATGCTACGCGGCGGAGAAAAATATTACCGACAACGGAATGGGTAATGCGTGGCTTATCTCGCCCGAGGGGCAAGCGAAGAGTTAAAAGGGAGAGCACGGCTCCCTCTACAGTGGTGAGACGGAAATAAATAGATGAAAAAATTTTATTGGTCAATGAAGCTAGGGTGAGGATAACGAGAGGACGGGAGATAGGAGGAGGGAGGGAGGTTGTGAAGGGGAGAGAAGGGGGAAGAGGGGGTAGAGGATAGGGGGGGAGTGCGACGCCTCGCAGTTGAAACATTCTTTAAATAGGACGAGAGAATTTACTCAGTTATTTATGTTAGTTTTTTTTTTTAGAATCCACGCCATCCTGAATATCGGCGAACGAGGTCCAATTTTGCACAGAAATTAAGCCGGGGATGTGGAATTACTTGCAATAACAGTTTTCCTTTAGAACTCCGCCTCCAAATGGGAGAGAGGAAGGAAAAGTAAGGCCATAAGTGTACCAATTTAGTCTCCATTTCCGCAGCACAAGACTGCATAAATGTCTCTGTAAAGAATATCAAATTATCTACAGAGCGAAATGCACACATTTCACTTTATTTTGTGGATTATTTCGACAAATGAGAATATCATCATGCTTGGGTTTTGTTAAAACTTAAATTATTTATGTGATAAAATTATCGAACTTCGTAGAACTATCTCGTAATACAAAATCGGTAAGCAAAAAATATGTACTCGTTTAGACGAAGAACGCTTTGCTCCCCATTTAAAACAAAAGAATAAATCGGTTAGTGTAACGATATCGAGAATAAACATTTTGCAATTACAAAATATGAAATTATAAGTCCATTGGACTTAGTGAAAATGAGTTTATGCTGTATCACTCATAAACATGTAATGTTATGGTTAATCGAAAACTGCCATTATCAATATGACCATCGATAAAAATGAAATTTTATCCAATAATATGATGTACCTATTTTTATGTAGGTAACCAAGCAGATAACCAACTGAAATTACCAGAAGAGGAACCTTGAATACTACCTCTCCTGTACGAATCGCCACTGAAACTAATATGCATTGGAATATATTTTCACTTCAGTATTTAAGTACACTGATCAATCGGGGTCCTTATAAACTCTCTACCAGATCATTTTGAGAATTTTCCATCGTAATGTATCCACCCAACACCACCTACGCTGTTTAACACAAACGAACGGTTTTCCGCTTTGATCCCTTGTATTTAATTCCGTTTGATTATAAATATTGTTTCGCGAGAAAAAAGTTCATATGATGTTCTGAGAAAGTCACTCCATATTTACCGAACGGGAAACTCATCGAATGTGATAAACTGGCGGCGGAATCGGACCAGAGGAAACCGGGGAGAGAGGAGATAAAGCAAAAATCCGCGTATAGATGTAATTACGAGTACGCGTCGTAGATTACACGTTGGTATCAAACATTGAACTGAATCAAAAAGGCTGGACGCGGAATTTATTTCGCTTAAAAAGCGTGCAATTTTCGATTCGCTGGTAATTTTACGTTTCAATAATTCGGAGAGATAAAAAAACGCCAAAAAAGCAATATATTGGCGTAATTTCACCGAGAGATACAATGGCAGTCTAGGAAAATAATTTTAGAATTGTCTTTTTGTTATGGCAAGCTGGGAGTTAAACAAATGGCATTTTTACGAAAATTAAAATAAGCAGAGAATTTTTTCCCGTCAAACTGGCAGTTCCATTCCATGGAAAAGTAGAATAAACACGTATCGAAACTGGGTACCAATTACGCTATTAATAAAAGAATTACGTATAAAAACTTAATGGGAAATTCCATTGATCCCCTTCAGTCAAAAGATTATTCACCTCAAATTTAGGAATGAGATTTTTTCTACAATACAAAAGTTATATGAGATGAAATATTATCCTTTGGCAATTAATTTCTGTATGCCATACACCCAAGAGGAGTCATACCATTCTTTAATGGAATTTTGTTAGTATATGATTAATTTTAGCGAAAGTAATTTGCAAAAGCGGCGGCTTTGCGAAATAATATCCGTTTTCCCCCATAAATTATCATTTTATCACTGCAGAGAATAATTTGCGATTTAGTTACACAAACATAGCATGTATTGCCAAATTTGTGCCATCGATTTTTCAGCTACACGTTATGTCAAATGTTCAGAAGATGATTCACCATTTTTATGCCACCAAACTTCCGAATATAATTGTTTTTCTCGGATTGGTCCGGATTTATATTCCACTTAATGGTATTGGGAACTCTTGAGTTGCTTTTGTTTACAAAATTATTTTCCCTTGGAAGTACGTGGGACTCTCATTATTGTTCTATGAGAGCGTAAAAGCGGAATTCATCGATCACCACCAATGTCGTAGTATTCTTACAAAAAAAGAAACTCGAAAAAGGGTCATTAAAATGTAACAAATTGCTCGATAATATTGTTTCATTCCCAGGAAAAAATTGAGGAAACTATGGAGAAAATGGTGTGTGTGTATTTTTGGCTAATCAACCTCTTGGATTGTTATAGCCACAACACCTTCCACACCAAACACAATCACAAGGGAGGAGGGGAACCCGGTGCCGGCATTAGCCTACTCTTAACGAAGAACACCAAGGGGGCCAACGGATTAACGTCCCTTCCGAAGGACGGAACGCTGACTTTGTCCGGTCTCCTCAAACCACACAAAAAGGGGGCCGGGCGACCTTTGAAATTATCCTACTTTCGCTGGATTCGTGCCCGCTTCCCTTTCGAGCGGTAGGCGAGTAGCAGTCAGCGTTCTAATCAATAGACCACCGGCACCTCGGAGAAAATGTTATACTACACATTGAGCCCCTCTTGCCTATCTCTCTGTTGCCGACTTTATCAAAGAATTTATCTGTTCTCTCCCTCACTTTCCCTTTTACATTTCTGTCTTCCCTCTTCTTCATCGCATTCTTCCACTTTTTCTCCTTTATCTCTCTCTTTCTCCCCTGTGCCTCATATATTCTTCTCTTTGTGCCTAGTCCCTCTCCCTCTTTCCTTCTCATTTCTTTCTCTCGCCTAACTCCCACTCATTTTCTCTCATTTCTTCCTCTTTCCTCCCCCTTTCTCTCTCCCTCCCTCCCCAACCCTCCTCTCGCGGTCGTAAACGTGTTCGTTTGTCGGGCAATAAGGTCGGACTTTCGCGCAGTTTTTGCACGGTCGTTAAGCGAAATCAAGGAGGATGGAAAAAAGTAGCATTGGTACGGAGAAGGTGAAGCAGTTGGGAGGAGCAGCGAGAGGGAGAAAGCGAGATAGAGGGTTGCTCTGGAAACAGAACCCGAAAAAGGGGGGGGGGGAAACGAAGCGTTCTCCTCTGCTGGCTGAGAAGAGGCGCGTCCTTCGCATTTGGATGGCACCGAAAACTCCAGACAAACCAAGAGAGAAAGCGTTAAGACCGACGTAAATCACGTACTTCTCTTTTTCCCCTCCCAGGAATTTTATTTATTTTTATTTTTGGCACCACCGCCGAAGTCATTCTCGGAGTGCAGAAACTAGGAGTGGGGAGGGAAAGATATGAAGTTGAAGGAACGCCCGTTACCATTACGTGGGGTCGCCACCGTCTAATGAAGGTTCTTCACGCTGTCGAACGGGAAAGTTTGACTCAAGTCAATTTTTTTATTTATTTTTTCTGAGTATATTATAATTCTAATTTCAGAAGCTGATATAAGACTACATGGAAAATAAGTAAACGATTAAAACGACCGCTAAATTTCTTGAAGAATTATCAACTCTCTACTCGACATATATCTTACATTTGACATTTATCAGACGGTTATATAGACTCACTGTATTAAACCTTTACTGGAAGTAAGTCATAAGGTGTATTCCTTTTTAGCATTATTTATACGCCATTTAATGTAAAATAAGTGAAGCTTTTAGCATTAAAATTATTTATAAGACTATTACCGCCTATTTTGTTTTTTAACTTGCCGAAAGGAAGCTCAAGTTTCTAACGTTATGTTGCCATAGCCACAGATATGAAGTTGATACAAGAAAAGCCATATATTGGATCATCGCGACAATAATGATGTCGTCACGTAAAATATTGCAAAAATTCCGGAGCAAAAAAGCGCCAAATGCCGAAAAAGAGTCGAATATTTTCTCTCCTCAGCGGGTATTTACACATTGAATTAAATAGACGCACGTGCGAGGAATAAAATATTTGCCGCGCGACAAATTGCGTCCTGAGTAAATTACAGTCAATAAATCTCCGAAAGCGCCTGATAATTCAAGCGCGAAGACAGGCTTAAAAGGTACGCTTACTAAAAAAATTAGCGTGCTTAAAATGACCCAACCCCGTTTTTGTTTGCCATCTTGCATGATTTAAGGATAGTTTCCGCCGCAAATCATACCCTCTCATCGCCGCACCTGACTTTTTAATTTCCGACTCGCAGCGAAAACCTGTTGTCGGATTCTGCCGATTACTTCTTTTCCCCCCCACGGAATATGATGGCGCCGCTGTAACCCGACGCCACGAGAAAGCGACGTTTCTGCTCGTCTTTAAAAAAATAATGCAGGAGATGGGGACGACTTGCCAGAAAATAGATATCTCTAATGCTCCAACTGTTCACGGATTTCGTTATCTCGAGATGCAAATCTATAACGGTTTCCGGTTTTAAGGGCTGTTGTTCTCTGAGCCGCAATTAATCTTAACCTTAGAAAATTTGACATCGCAAAAATTGATTCGATGCCGAGTTTCTCTGCCTCGCCCACAATTGAAGAACGATGTATGCCACGCATAATTGTGGTGGGATGATTCATGGTATGGATGCGTATCGTTTATAGGAAATACATCAAGTTATTGCATTGATTAACTGAAAATTATGTGCTCCAACGCGCCTGTAAGACAATTAAATTTATCGGCTTACACCACGAGGCCCATTACAACCGATCGATCAACAATATATATAACAATAACGATAAAAAATAATCACATATAACCATGACCAAGGCGGGACTCGAATCCGCGACGCTATCATTGGGAGCCAGCCAGACGCGCTAGCCATCCCTCTACCAAGGCCGTCAAATCGTAAAATATGAAGGATTTTCGAAAAAAAAAACTTTTCGATCAAAGCGTTTTTTTTGCATTCGTGTATATTGACTTTCGAACATAGATTCAAATTTCTCCTCTTAAGCGTTGTCAAGCGTTGTTGTTGCCGCAAGTAATTGCCAATCGCTTACTTGGACAAATGACGTCGACGGCTAATCTTTGGACGTCTTCATATAATGGGAGGGAGGGAACGTTTGAAAAGGTTCCATTGTTCAAAGTGCGAGTTCATTTTGCGCTTGCTTTAAAAAGCAAGGAAGAAAGGGAGAGAGAGAGTGGAGGAGAAAGGGAGGGAATTGAGTTGGTGGAGAAGAGAGACAAGTGGGGCGTTCATAGGTGGCATGAACGTGGGGAGGGATGAGAGGGGGAGAAGCAGGGTGTGTCGCGGCGAAGTGTGGGGTTGGCGGCAGGTGGAGCAGGGTCAGAGGAAAGGGATGAAAGGGGGGAAAGGGAGGGGGGAGGAGCTGCCTCATGACGGGGGCGTTACCGTCGCCTTCAAACCCATGCACGCGCCCTTTTAAAAAAACACCTCCACTTTTCACTCCTCTTCAAAGCCTCTTATGTTCTCCATTCCTGTAACCACAATCCTTTTTTCTCTCCCTATCCACTCATCCTCCCTCCGCAGCCCCTCCGTCGATTGAAATCGAAAAATTATATACTTCGATGAGGGAGAGAGATATACGTTCCAAGCAGATGTGTGAGAGCAAGTCCACCACATGGCACCGATTTACAGCCTCGTATACCGCTCGAACCCCGATATCCTCCGCTGCGGGACTGGCAATCGCTTTAAGCGGGTTATTAGCGGCAGATCAGCCGATTAGCGCTCTTGTTTCCCTCTTCCCGGATGCTGATTCATTGCCAGAGAGAAAGAAATTAAAAAGTCTCCGAGATTCCTATCGGGTTGAAGAGACCTTAGGAAGGGAAGAGGGAAGAATGCAGTACAAAGTGTCAGGAGCAGAAGTTATTTCGCATCGAAATCCGATTATTTTGACACGTGTGTGTGCGCATGGAAGTGTGTATGCTTTCGTGTGTGTTTGTCAGTTTGTAAGGATCTCAATGTCTTAGCAACGGGGACCTTAAAATAAGCGAGCCTCGTTCAAACAAGAAGGGCCGAGGGAAAACGGTTTTGATTTAATGAGATCCGGGGTTTCTTTTTCGGATGTCTAATATTTGAACTGAGGTGACATCACCATGACGGCAGTCCGTGAAGATGCGCAGTACCGTTTTCTGCTCGGCGAATGAGAGAGAGTGAGAGGTGAGCGCCCGCGCAGATTCGCGTGACATTCGCGCGCGCGACATTCTATGGAGTGACCCTGGAATCGACAATCGCTTTATGTTCCAGGCGAAGAGGATGCTGCGTTTCTCATTTAATTATGTTTGTTTGCGGTTTTAACAAAATGCGGGTTTCTTTAATGCCTAAATTCACATAACAAATGTACTTGCATAATTATCACCTACTCAGGCGAATAGTCTCAAATGCTGTGTTCCTTTTTTCTCTTACCATTCTTTCCGTCAAATGCAGACGACAGTTGCCAGAGAAACAACGATTATCAAATCCGCTTTAAGCATGCCTATTAGAAATATACGATCCGGCTTTCTTCAAGTTATCATAACTGACGAATCTAAAACGGCTATATATCCCTATATTTTTTGTGTAAAGCGGTTTTTTTACACTCTGTTATCAATTATATTATGCATTATAATATTATATAATTTCTTTTCCCCTAAACAAATCTGCATTTCTTAAAAAAATCAAAACATTATCCTTGTCTATAAGGATCAAGTTTCCGTCATTTCATTCGTTTTTTCTTAGATCTTATATCTCTACATGTCGTATTTCGTACTTTCCCTTACTGTAGATCAGTGGTGTTCAACCTTTTTACATCGCGGGCTGCATCTTTGGTTGCGAATCCTTTAGCGGCATTGGAACTTGCCAATTCTTCGGCTGGGCGGATTAGAGGTTAAATCGAGAGTTACCTATACATTCTGAGGTGCCGTATAAGTGAACATCAATTTAAAATAAGGTTTATTTGATTAATATTTCAATATGAAAAGTTTTATTATTATAAAACTTTTCATAAAATATTATGAATTTGTTCGTTAAATTTTCCGGATTGCTTTTCCATCGTAGCTTCGAGGGCTGCACAAAAACCATTTGAGGGCCACATCCGGCCCCCGAGCGTGGGATGGGCACCACAGCTCTAGATCTATTCGGGGACCTCAGTATTCAAAATTTAGGACAAGGGTTGAATATGGAGCTTTTGCTGTTGCATTTAACTGAGCAGTGGTGGTGTAGAAACAGGGGAATTCACTACCAGATCCACAATGAAGCGGGCACATGAATTACTAAAAGTGATGAAATGCCATGTGTGAGATTTAGCGATTTCTCTAAGAGCCTTCAGTGGGAATGCAGCTGAGACACGCATTAATAATTGGACGCAAACAAACCGAATAAGTAGGAAACTGAATGCATTATCTGAAAGTCCATCGAGCATTGTTCGGAAATGTTGGGACGTAGGATCACGGTTTATCATTCAAAGGTTTTGCCTACAACAGCGGTCGAATTATAATGCGTGGAGCAAGGAAAGACTTAACGCTACCCGATGTAATACTCACGGGAATAAACATGAGTTATTCATTGGGCAATATTGATGTAAGGCGGTTTTGGGCAACTCAAACCAAGTAAATAGCCACTTATATATTTTTTAAGGCGCCGCAGAAAAATGTATTTAAAAAATACATAGGTACATTTGTTAATGAGAAATTAGGTTTTTCCATACTTCTGCTGAAATATTCCAGGTTGGCATCAATTTTGGATGACACAATTCTTAATTCATTGCCCGAATATGTATGAAATATCGAAGCTCTGGTTATATTTATTGCAAATTTTAATTTTGAAAAAAAGCTTCACATAGATATTCACTTCCGAAAACACTAAAAAATTTTATAACACGTTTTCTCTTAGCTGGATGTTTTCCAGTTGTTTTGTTATAAAACTCAATTTTATCTTACATTGCTTGAAAAATATTCTGCAAGTAATTATTGCATTGCAAACCTGTTAATTCTAATGATATTCTTAAGGAACGGTACTCACATCAATGGATAATGGGCTAGTAAATATTTCTTAAGGGTTATCATATAGAGAAATTTCTCCAAATCGTTGTAAAGTGGGTAAACGAAGTGGAGAGGATATTTTTAGCGAGTTAGCAAAGGTGGAAATAATGGAAGGTGTTTTTAGTTACTGTAATAAAATGCATCTAATTGTTCTGCAGTTCTCCCACCGTTTGGCTCTCCTTTTAATTTTCTCTTTGTCAGTGATATTATTATTGTCTGTTATTAATTGTAATTGCTTTTTAAATACACTATGTTGAAATTTGTTTTTATTTATTTAAATCAAAAGAGGTACATTATATGACCAAATAGAAATAACATGAGAGACACAAAAAATTATGAAAAGAGCCACATGTGGCTCGCGAGTCACGGGTTGTCCAGGTCTGATTTATGGCAATCATTGCGGAGAAAAAGAAAAATCTGTTCAAATAAATACTGAACTGTTAATGTTATATTATATATAGTTCTCTTACTCCGTCTGCAACAACTTAAACCACGCACCACAAGACCGCGCCACCGAAGCACCCATGCCGATATTAATAGTTTATATCTTAAAAACGAAGAGATAATGGTTCGAAATTTTTCAGGATTGCTTGATTCAGATATAAAAAGTGATTGAAGAAAATATATTTGGAAAAACGACCCGGGTTCGACTCCAGAGAATCATTTCTCTTTTTCAAAAGGTAACACAAATGGACTTTTCTTTTGGAAAATAAAATCAGAAAAATTTTACCTTCGATCTTTGGATCTAAACCATTCTCAAGAAAGCATTTCCAAGTTTCTTATTCTATTCATCTTTTTTGCGTTCAGCTCGAAATCGCTTTTTGAATGGTATATTTTGGAAAAATCTTGGTATTTAACGGGATGTTGTCTTTGTTTTCTTGCCTACCAACTATTGTTAAACCTCGAAATCCTATTGTTACTTCAATCCATCTAGGTCTAAGCGTGATTTGAAGGCTTTTATTAAGAGAAGGAGAGAATGACGGAAATAGGGAGAAATGATTTTATAGCAATCAATGTAAACAACATTCGTTGCGTTATTTACGAGAAGGAATCCTTAAAAATCCCTAAAAATAACAATAATAGGCTATGTTGTCCGTCCGTTGGTCTGAGTGTCAAGCTATTAAAACGCGAATAACCCAATCAAGGATGTAGAGAGAAAATTGAAAATTGGCAGAAATAACCTATTCAAATATAAAAATGCTTTGCCAAAAGAAAAAATTCCAGAGTTCGAATCCAGGGTAATATTTCTTTTCTACGTAAGAAAACACTCAAAAATGGACTTTTCGAAGTGCAGGCTTTTCTTCTTTTGGAAGTTAAAAATGTAAAAACCTGACATGCGATCATCCAATTTTAACTATTTTAAAGAAAAATTAATAAAGTCACTTATTCTATTCTTCTTTTCCGAAATAGCTCATTTGTTTATCTTTTCAACTGTGAGCTATGAAAAACAAAATCAATATAAATAATGATCATTAAATTAATTTATTTAAAGTTAAACATTTTAATTCCGTTTTTTATTAATTTGAACCCGTCATTTTTGACGGGTAATTGCTCTAGTATATTATATTTAATTTATAAATGCTAATTATATATTCGACCTCCATGATTTCGAAATTGGCCATTGCTTTAAGATGTGATTCAATTCGGCTGGACAATGTTACAAAAAAATCCACCAGAACGAAATTAAAAATTTAAATACACCAATATAAGCAACGAAACGAGATAGAATTTCGAACGAAAGTCGACACATGACGTGAGACGTTTCGATAGGTCAATCGTATCGCCTGACGAAGCCAGACAAAATTCAGCTAGTCAACAAAATTTCTCTCATTCTCTTTTAAAACGTATTTGCCGAAGAAACACCAGAAAAAGCCATCCATATTTTCCCTTAATTTGAGCACCTCCACACTCTATTTCATCCCTTTTCGACCCTTTTATTTTTATTCTCCGGGAAGGCGCGAGGGAAGCTCTAATGCAAACCTCGAGAACATCCAACTTCGCTCAGCCGGTGTAAGGTTTTAAGACTTCAGTATCCAGGGCGGGGCGGCGGAAAAAGAAGGGAGAGGAGAATCTCTCTCTCTCTATCTCCCTTTCCAGGCTCCATCAAGGACGGTTGCCCCTCAAAGCGGAGAGAAAGCAATGTGTGTGTGTGTGTGTGTGTGTGTGTAGTGAGTATACGAATCCACCGCGTAACACTGGTGGCACGGAATATGGAATAGGCGGAGGTTTTGGAGCGGAGAGCGTGGATCGCAAAGGGATGGGAGGCTAGATAGGGGAGGAATGGCGGGAAGGAGGGAGAGGGAAGGAGGGAGGGGGAAAGGAGGAGGCGCAAAAAGGGGGATGACTCCACTGGTTAGCCTTGAGCTAAGATGGCGGGAGCATTGAGCTAAGTGCCTCGACGTCTGGCTGTAGCTCTGGGAGGTGGGAGGGAGATGAGAAGAGAGAGGTGGGAAAGAGGAAAGAACTCGAGAGAGAGAGAGAGAGAGAGTGCGATGGGGATGGAGAGGAGGGAGAGAGAACCTGTGTGGCTTTTCTCACAGATGAGAACACCTGGGGACATCTAGCGGCTGGAGAGAAGAACACTTGAGGACCTTCTGGGAACTAGAAAGGGGGGGTGAGGGGGTTCGGGGGTGATTATGTATTTTTCTCTTCAGGTCTTAAAGGAAGATTTTTCCTCGCTTTAGACGGTTTCAAGCGAGAAAAGGGAAAGGATAAAAAGTGGCAAGAAATTTCGAGTTGTGGATTTATTCTCCGGTTTAAAGATGTTTTCGTAGTTGGCGTACTTATGAGCGGATTATTCAAGTAGTAAATCTATGTGGAAATAATTCAAACGGGGGAGAGAATAGCAGAGTTCGTTAAAATAGATGACGGTTCTGTATTAATTTCCTATTCGTTAATTCAATTCTCACAATATATTCAAACTTGAAGCGATATTTAAACTTTGTATTTAACTGACCCAACATTCAACTGAAATTTTCACACACACACACACACACACTGGTTGGTTAAATTGAATATTGTCTGCAAGGCGCCATCGACTAATATTCTCGGTGAGACGTTCCTTTCGACGAGGTTGTCCTATAATAGCCGTTGCCTTTTTGTTTTTATTGACTATGGCATTAAAAATATTTCCTGCAATAGTTCCTTACAGATGGTGATGTGGGCGGAGTAGAATGCTTTTCATAATTGACAGATGCAAGGTGAAGAGTCCGTAATCACTAGTGCGAACGACGACTTCCCCGACAACTTGGATGCGATCCATTGTGTTCCTGTTTCCACTTACGAACATTCTGCTGCGCCAAGTCTATGTTCCCTTGCAGTCGATTATCCGAGGAGCTTCCTAAAAGACCTTGTTATTGTTGGGCAGCTGGCCAGAGAGGGGCTGCAGTACCCTTGGCCTTACTCGTATAATTTCTTGTCAAAGTGGATATTTATTATACACTTTACTAATCTTAAGGAAGTACGCATTTGAATAACTTTCCAACGCCATCCTTGAATAAATTGCTGGATTTTATTTATGGTCATACTTTACGACTACGTCTCTTATCATGTTATTCTGCTTTGTCTCCCAAGCTTTATCGCGCCGGCCGATTTGTGTCTGCATTTTGAGATTATTGCACTTTGTTCGCGATGCTTCTCTACCTCGTTATCCTTCCACCACTAAAATCTCCAAATACATACATATATATATATATATATATATATATATATATATATATATATATATATATATATATTAAGGGTCTCAAGCAATCTCTACGTGATAGCACAATTAAAATCCAAAGTGCACAAATATCGATAATTATACAACAAGGCGTTTGAGAAGAGGCAAGACAGCAAGAAGCAAATTAAAGTCGCTTCTATTGATGTGATAGAACGAAGTGGGAAATATATTGCTTCGGGGTGGAGGAATGATTGGGTGGGAGGAGAAGAAGGAGTTGGGAGGAAGAGAGGGGAGTGGGAAGGAAGGGGAAGGAAATACACGTGAAGGAAGAAGGAGAGAAGGAAAGTAAGATTGATATTAAGACCTTCAGAGCGGAAAATTTCTCGTTCGGGCAAACATGGGACTGAGACTCGTAAATAAAAAAAAACATTTTCCTTCTACGGGCCGAAGTTTAAATCGAACGTTTTTCTTTTTCACCTGGTTAGTATTTGAATCTGCACTCGCTTTAAGAGGCATTCCCATTTAGAGAAGAATCGAAGGAGGTGAAGCCGGGAGGGGAGTATGAGATTGCTCTCCTCTCACACGGCGTCCATGGCGACAGCGCAATCGTAAATAAATAAGAACTGCAGAGAGACCTTTAGAGCTAAGCTAAGATGAAAGCGACAGACGAAATAGAGAGCCACAAAATCCACGAAAAATTATTTTTATGAAATTTGAAAATATCTGATTATCCTAGCGACTGACTATGCCCCTCACAATTAGCAAAAAATAAGTCGGATGATAATATTTATATTTTGCTACGGCTTATTAGTAGACTCAAAAAAATGAATGTGCGATCGTAATCGTCGGCGATGCATATAAAAATGAAAGTCTACGAAGGAAAAAATATAACTCCGCCAATAATTCGATGATTCCCGTCACATGGAAAATGTAAAGCGGGAATAAAAACGTCGGCGAATAAGAGCTTATTCGAATGATTCGATAATTTGGTATGTGGAGCAGAAATAGCGCGCCATTGCGAAGAGTACGTATAGGAAAAATAAAAAGAGATCGGTTGTTAGCGGGGCACGATTGGAAGTCATTGAATAATGGCCAAATGTTAGCGATTATCGACACACACACGGACGTATTGTTGGAAGGAAGGAGTGCATGTAGGTCAGAAGGTTTATAGATCGAGAAACCCAACGTATAGAGTAGATAAACCTTCGAAAAGCTGGTTTTGGACATAAGATTGCTTATACTCTGGACAAAGTACGCGAAATGAGTTCGTAAGCATCGCCTGCCAATTACCCCGCTAAAGCTACTACCGTGACCGAGAAAGAGATATTTTGTCAAAAAAGACGGGCTAACACACGCGAGGCCACATAAACGGATGAGGTCACGTTAACTCAAAGGTAGTAATTTCATCCATCTACAGGTGATTTGCTAAAAATGCACATTAGCACGGCCATGGTAGAAAGGAGGTTAGCGTGTCTAGCTCCCAATGCTAGGGTCGCGGGTTCGAATCCTTCCGAGGGCCTGGACGTATGTGTTTGTCTTTGTTAGCGTTATTGCGCTCATTGTAAAAGGCCATAATGTGCTGTTTATGAGCAATTTAAATATAAATAAATAAATAGTGAAGACTATTAAAGACAGGTCAGTTCAAACTCAGTCCATCTTTCTGGCTTCACCCATGAGCCTGAAGAAATGCAAGACGGTTTTTATTTTGCATTAAGATAACAGCGCAATCGCAACTCGAACGCACTTGCACGCATGCGCGAATGTATGGGCGAAGTTAAATTGATAGCAGGATTTGAAACCGCACACATATTAAGTAAGATAAATTCAATCGAGACAATCTCTAAAAATTTCTATCTTTAACAATGACATAGTATGTAATTAATTATCGCTATCAGCCGAAAATATTATAATCCGATACTTATAAGCGTGAAACGTCTGTCCTCGTCATAATTTTATCTTTTATATTTTGTGTGCAATGTGGATTTGCTAACAGCAATGCAGCAAGTAAAATAGTAAGTCCGTAGAAGAAAATACATTAATTATTCGGCATTCAAATAAACGGGTAAGGCATTGCTGTATCGTGGCAACGGCGCAAAAACTGCCGGGGCAACAAAACTGCTAGTAAATCCGTGTACAGCGATTAACAATTAAATACAATTAATGCTCCACGGCTTCACTGAACATCGGTAAATAAAACAAATTATTGAGCTGACACAAAATATTAACATTTGCATTTTTTTAACTTGCGACGCGATGTAACATTATAATTGACTGGAAACAGGTAAATTCACGATTTCGCGTGTCACGTCAAATTATTAATATTATTATTTTTTTCAAAACGTCAAATTCAGTTCTTTTTAATTAAGCGCGATAAAACAGTGAGACGGATGATTACCCTTATTATATTACGCGCTTTCGAAATTTGTACGCATATAAATTTTCATTAACCGCTCCCAAAGCTCAAAAAAATACAAAACAAAAGCGATAAATCTGAGCGACTCACCCGAATGCGTCCAAATAGTCTCTTTCTCTCCCGCTCGTCATTAAGCTGCGTCGCTCCGTTTGATATGCTCTCTTTCCGAGTCGAGAGAGAGAGAGAGAAAGAATAACAACACTGCGGCCACAAAAAAGACGCTTCCCCCGTGATTGATCGATCTTGCGTTACTTCCATCCACAACAAAAAAAGAAAGGTCGCTTTTCTTACGGGGAGAAGGGGAAGAAAGCAAAACCAAATAGTCGCTCGAAAACCCTTTTAGTTTTTTACGTTTTCTTTTTTTACGAGAGAGTAATAATTCGACCTCAGGTCTCCGTTGGATAACAAATTGCTTCGAGACGGTGCTTCCTAGATTTCCGTGGCATGTGCCGGATTGAAGACTATTCTTCATTACTGTCAATCAATGGGGAGAATGAGGAAGATGGTGAAGGGGGCAGGAGAGGGGAAGGGGGCGAGAGAGTGGAAGGGGAGGGGGCAGATACGAACGCCCTCTGGCCCCCGCGAGGGCAAACTAACGAGAGAAATCCCGTTGGCGTGGGCTTGAGTTTATCCCTCTCCTTCCCTTGGTCGCCACGGGAAACAACAAAGAACGGTCTAAACGCTTTAGAAATTAAAAAGGAAAGCGGCTAAGCTTATGTCTTCTGCGAACGAACGCCTAATTCAGTATTCTCAGTCTGTTATCCGTGATACATATTTGTGGTGGGGCTTAAAGCCCTCCCGTTGGAATCCACAAAAGAGAATCGGAATAGGATTCAAAAGCTTCCGGTATTTTCGCTATAAATTGGAATCATTATGGGTGGAAGGCAATTTCCTAATGGAAGGAAAATTGTTCGCAGTTATCAACGCCAATGAAATTAATAAGTTAATCTGCTATTGTAAAAGATTTATGGTGAATTATGCCTTTTGAATCTCGTTTAAAGATAATATATTTGTTTATTTTAAATAACTCAAAAACACCAAGATTTTCCGATTCATAAATCCTGAAGTTTAGCAAAAACAATTTTCCCGTAAACAATTGCTATTGAAGTTGGCTATTTATGAAAAATACAACTTAAATTCGAAACTAGAAATGTTTATTATTATTCTTAAAATCTAGAATAAGGTATATCACAACATCAGTGGATTAAAAATTGACGAATTAAATTAAATAGAATAATAAATAATAATAAATAAATAATTTCATATTAGAAACTGATCCAAACACGAATTAGGGCATATTAATACGGCCCTCAAAATAATAAAACGTCAAATATGTAATTTTATAGTATCTTAGTCGTAGTTCCAGTCAACGGGTGGAGCCTGATAGGATTACTTGAACATTTTTCGTAGAAATGATTATTTGAAATTAAATAAGATTAAACTTTTAAAATTTCAAGTTTGTAACAAAAAAGTGAGTTAGTTTATGTTATAAAATTCAAATCATTAAATTAGTGAATTATTTCCACCTGCGTAGAAGTAATAGTGCAATATTCAATTTCCAGAAAGATAGATTTATAAGCTATGCTTGGTAGTTTTCATCATTTATTATTCTTAAAACAAACACAAAAATCTGTTTATTTTTTCAAAAAAATGACGACAAATACCGACGTGTACTATAAAACATTTTCTCGATGTTTATCTAGAAAATTTTCACAAATTGAATTCCTACTAATGGAATTTTACTTAAGTGTATACTTTTACATAAAAATAACCCTTGTTGTATTTCAGATTCTTTGTTGTTCGGTAAATTTTGGTGAATGTGTTTGCTGTTGAGTTCGAACAACAACCAGGGACATCTAATACTTTAGAATAGATTCGAAATAAAATATTACTTGCAAAATCATGACCTTTATTTACGAAATCGTGACTGTTCGATAACAAAATTAATTTAACTTGAATATAATGTGCAACAAAATGTACATACGAATATTTTGAGGAAAGAAAAATACGATCAGTGCAAACAAAAGCCGAACACATTAAAACAATGACAAATAGAGGACCATAGAAAGCTAATTGTAGGGAATTCCAAATTAAGTGTGGCCGTCTGATACGGCAAATACCGAGATTCTCTTCTGTTTTGGGTGTTCGCGGTAAAATATATTGTTTGAGTTTGGTAAACCAAATTTAAAAATACGCATAATTTCGTAGAAAATGTAGTGGTGAAAGATCGAAAAGCAAACGAAGAAAGATTTAAGAAAAACTTTTCAGGGTAGAATTCTCCTTCACAGTATGAGATACTTGTCGGGACTGGAATTTTCTCGCTAAGTTGAAAATTAAGCGGTTAATGGGCGTAATTGGCCAAACAGCATAAAACGAGCGACGCCAGCTCTCGAGCATGCAAATAAAAGCCTCCTCTTCCTTTTTCTTCGAGACGTAACTTTATAACCGCATCGCGTTCCAAGAAACGATACGACATTGCCGGTGTGGCAGTGCCTCCTACACCGGCGTTGCATCATCAAAAAGAAAGCCATCACGATCGAGCGAACGAATGAAGAAGGAAAGTGGAACAACCGCATACGTTTAGAAAACGGGGAGTTGAGAACCGTATTAGTGGAACACATTAAGACAATACTCTTGATTGATGAAACTATTTTACCGGTAATTAGTATGATTAAAGATTAAGTGTCATCGTGTTCCCTTTTAGAGTAGGATTTAGAACAGTAGTCTCAAACGCGCGGCACGCTATTGAAAAAAAACAGGCAGTCCTCTCATTACTTTGCTTATGCGGTAATCATGAAGAAGATAACCTAGGAGAGACGAGTGACAAAGGTTTCGAAAGAATATAAAATGTTTAATATTAAGTTGATTGTAAGATAGGTTGAATTTTTTATTTAAAATTACTAATGGTATATTCAAGTTACAACAAAATAATTAAGCTTAATATTGTTACGTGCAGTCCGCAGTATATTTCGAGCTTAAATATCTATTTGGCCTTCATGTAGCTTGAGTTTGATAACTCTAATCCGAAAGTTATTTTTCATTTTTTATGGTTTTGATTTATAATTAACTAGTAAAACCATAAGAGACGCGCGCGCGCGCAATTATAAGGATAGTTTTAAAATGCATAATCTATATAAGAAACATCAGCGTATGAAATGAACCGTATGTATAATATAAAAAGACGCAATCAGCAGTTGCAGTGTACTTCCTTTGTTCGCCAGGGTCCAGCCATGCAAACGAAAGGCATGCGCGTGAGCTGAGATGCGCCATAAACATGCGGACATTTTCTGAATAACTAGAGTTTCACATGTTATAAAATGTTACTTAAGTTACGGCAGTAAACCTGAGTTGTTACGGGTAAGAATATAATCAGGATACCAAGCCGAAAATGCGATTTTTGAAAGGGGTGAAATGATTAACCAGTGGATTTAATACAAAAATGAAAAAATAAGTGATATGATATATTTTCTATAAAAAGTTAAAATTTATGAATATGGAAAAAATGGAATGATCATTTAGACTGAACGAAAATATATGAAAAAACAAAGAAAGCTCTCGATTATAAACCAAAAGGAAAGAGGAGGCAAAGCAGGTCAAAATGGATCTGAGCTATGAAAGGGAAGAAAAAGAAGAATTCAATTTGATGCTAGATGAATTCTTTTACAGAGTCAAATGTATTTAAGTATTTTAAATTACATTTGTTTCCTTTGTATTACTCACTATTTTATAAGACCAGAATGTCAAATATCCACATTCTCTTATTAAATGTATCGATTATAGTTATAATTATTTATGCACCCTTAAGATAATGGAAAAACTATAATTGTTGTTTGGACTATGATGGAAGTATGCACTGTTTAAATTCAAACACGAATGTAACTGTATTTTTTAAATTATTTAAATAGTGACATTTTGGGAAACATATTTGCTAAACGACAATAACTAATCTTCTCTAAAACAATTTTTGCATCGAGACGCCACTTAATGTCAAGGAAAGAGTCCTGGAAAATTTTAAAACCTTTCTGAAAATAAGAAGAGTGGGAAAATATATTCTATAACTTTTTCTTCGCGAAATTGCGCATAAAAATAATGGATGGAAGAATCATGCGATTACGGCGAAAAGAGTTCTCTTTAGTTCCAGAATTAAGGCTAAATCCATTTTGCTCATTATACAAACTTTTGAGGAACGAAATTTTTAGCATTAAATACTAATGTGATTATAAATTGTAAAGTAGGAGAAAAGTTTGAGAAATTACGTTAAGAGGAGAGCCAGGACCGTCTTGAGAAAATATTTTGCTCTCATCTTTTTGAACAACAAGCGAACGACTGATGTTTTTTGTATTATTAATGAAGATGTTTACAAGAATTAAATTTCCCTATGCCAAAGTCTCTTATGAATATATTTGCGAGAATTAATATAAAAAAGTTAAAAGGCAATTAAAGACAAATTTGTGATCATAATTTTCTAAAACATTTATTGAAATTAATATTCATACATAAATCGATGTTTGTCACACCTTTTCATATTCACTACACTTTTAGCATGATTAAAACTTAGCGATAAATTGTTGTCGGATTGTCGTAATTTTTAACCTTTCGAATAACCGCTTTCCTCTAGTGCGTCTTTGCAGAATAGTAATAAACAACCTCAATATAGAAGAGAGTATTATGAAATAAATTTAGTGGTTTTTCCATCAGAGAAATTGTATAAACGCTGAAATGTGATAAACATTAATACATAAACGATCGTCTTACTGGTTTATTAACCACCATATTCTTACTTAACTTTAACATTTAGTTTCCTTCAATCTTACGTATTTCCGATGATGTTTTCGTGAATATTAATGAATTAAAGGCATGTTAGCAGTATTTAATACTGCAAAAATTTACATAATACCGTTGAAAAAACTCAGACAAGAAAAGAAAATATAATTACTAATATTTGCTTTTAAATACAAGAGTATTTTTAAAGTAGCTAAAAATTGTTTCGATTGAAACGATTTCTTGAGCGTAAAGTTCTAAGGGAAAAAGCATATAAAAATAGAAAAAGTCGTGCTAATGGTTTAAACCTCTCTGAAGCCATCCCCAACGTGAATCGAGAGATAGGAGATGGAAACAGGGAGCAAGGGATAAAGAGGAGAAAAGGGAGAGAGAGAGAGAGGGGTAGAGAGGGAGGGGGAGAGGGGTGGAGAGAGAGAGGGGCGGAGAGAGGGGGTGTTGGAGAGAGGGAGGGGTGGAGAGAGGGGGTGTTGGAGAGAGGGAGGGGTAGAGAGAGGGAGGGGTGGAGAGAGGGAGGGGTGGAGAGAGGGAGGGGTGGAGAGAGGGAGGGGTGGAGAGAGGGAGGGGTGGAGAGAGGGAGGGGTGGAGAAAGGGAGAGAGAGGGTGGTAATGGGAGTGAGGAAGAGGAGAGTGGGGCGTCTAGGGATTTCACTCAGACCGCTCTCGGCCTTAAGTGGCGACACTGACCTATTTCCATCGGAGAACAAGGGAACGAGAGAGAGCGGAACGGGAGACACGTTTAACTCTAGGATTGTAGAGGTCCCTTCCGTCTCTTAGCCACCCTTTCCCGCAACGTTGCCAATCAAATAAAGGGGCCGAAAGCTTTGTCTGAAGAAGGAAGCAGTGACGTAACGTGGGGATTTTTTTGATCCTCGTAAAGAAACGCCGACAATGAAACTATCCTTGGGCTTCGTAGCAAGGCCATAATTTAATTTAAAATGCCTTAAAATAAAATTAAACTATTGATTGCAAAAATATCGTCAAAATTTCTGGCAAACTAATGTATATAAAATGTAATATTTCTAAATTCCATGGTTATCTCACTGAAATTTGAACAATCATGTATCTTTGAGTTCTCACCACCATCATCGGCTTTAGATGATAAAATATATAGATACTTAAAATAGATATATCTTATCAATTAAATTAATTAATCGAATGGTAATTAGTTTTTCTATAATGCTAAAAGTCGGGATTTGTTGCTTTCGACCACTTCCAATTAATGTTTTTTCTATTTCCTTTCGTTTCCTTGGCTTTACGTTCTAAATGTTAAAAATGTCAGGTGGTACATAATATGTCTTAAGACCTCTCTCTCTCTCTCATTTTTGGCGAAATTCAGGATCAATTTAGGATTTGGTAGTCCTATTTCCTTCTTAAGCCGATTCCGTGGGCTGACTCTAAGAGCAGTCCGGAATTAATCAAGTATCTCAAGCGGAGGATTGTCGCTGCGTCCTTGTTATAAAATTTACTCGGAAAGAGAGACAGAAAGAGAGATGACGAATGGAAAAGAGAAAGAGAGGGAAAAGAGGAATTTCGTCGAAGAAACAGATGGTGGCGATATGAGGAATTATTACTCATCTCAAAAGCAACGAAGAAATCTTACCTTTGCGACAAGAAAAGGTCTATTTGCGTTTTCATCGTGAGAATTTATAAGTGAACGCTACATATGCAGTTATGAATCCGTTCCTTTCTAGTTTAATAAACATTACATTTTTAAAACTACGATTAACTTCTCTGTCAAGTATGTATCTCAGCACTGAGTTAAATTAATTTTTAAGCTTTATCGACCAGCATATTTTAAAATTTAATCTTGAATATAAAAAATTGAATGAAAGTTTTGAATTGACTTTATAAATTTATTTTCAACCCCTTCTCTAACATAAACATCCAGATGGGCTCGATCAGGTGGGCTTCGCCTGACCGAAATCTCTAATGTAACTATCTTCTTTATCGATCAAATCACTTAGTAATTCAACGCTGCTGCCTAAGAATATTTACAGAATTCTTATTTTAGGTTTTAGCTTCCCGTGGTCGCTTGAAATACAAAATATTCGTCATATAATTACGGTGTTATTCACTGTAGAGAAGGAACCTTTTTCCCAGAGAGGTCGCCAGCAGATATGAGTGTGAAGTGCGAGAAATTGCGCTCCACTTTCCAGAACGGTTCTAGATTTATCACACAAAAGAGAACTTTTAGTTGAGATTGCTCTTATTTTTATTGTACAGTATCAATATACATATATGTATAATATAGTGTGACTACATTGACGCATAACGTATACTCAGGGGACTTCTATATGTGATTGTTTGTATCAGCACCAATTTAAGAGAATTTTTGAAAAATAAATTCACCACAGGTATGACAAAAAAATGACCAATGGATGGGTTTATCCACTGCTCATACTTTTTTAAAATTAGAATAAAATTAGTGTATCTTCATAATGAGGGTAACTTTTAAGTGCTACTGATTCTGAATCCATAACTTGAATTCTCGGACTCTAAGCGACTGCGATGAAATGAAAGTAAAAAGAAGATAAGGCACTGTGTCCATATAACGAAATATCATACTCATTGTTAGAATTCCAAGCACAGTTAAGCAACTTTTATCCTTTTATCTATCCAACCGTAAAACTGCTTTTGGCAGTACTTTGGACTTTTATTCTCGACAATATTACCGATAGTAAAAGCCATTTTTGCTGGTCGACGAAGCGAGAATTTGAACGGCGGGATTTCGACCAGCCACAAACGACGGGACACAAACGAAGTTCGTGGAAATGGATTCAATACGGTATCTCTTCAATGGCGTATCCATTGGCAACGGCAGATAGCCGACCCCAGGGCGAAAGAACCCAAGGAAACTTTCGAGAATAGGAGACGTCTTTATAGCTTTTGGGGGTAAATAAGGAAAGAGGAAGAGAACGAGGCGGCGAAGTAAGGAGCAAACACGAGGAGAGTGGGAAAGTGATAAACATCTTGTATGAGATGATCCGCGGGAGGGTTTGTGTACTTCTTTCATTTCTAACGTGCATTTGCGTGCTTCAGTGTGTTTTTACTTCCTATACCTTTGATACTGTATATGACAGGGAAATTCTAACCTCAAAAAATAAATATTATTGGAATAGTTAAAATGTTTTAAGAACATGCAACTCGTTAGTTGCTTTAAAATTGATTTAATTACCTCTATAACCTTCAGCTGTGAAACAAAAGTGACTAGATATTAAAAAGAGATTTTTATCACTCCAAGCTTGAATCGTAGTCTCCATTAGTCATGCTATCCACGTATTTGAAAATTAGTTCCAGTAAGCAGAGAAAAAGCATTCTATCTATGTTCCAAAATCTAGCATCTCGATACACTTTTCGTGCACGACAAACTACACCCCAGATAAGGATAAATTACACGGCGAAACAGCTCTGCAGGAACTAATAAACCAACGGAAACGATTAATCAAACCTGCGGAATGTTCTGACATTCATAAGTACGACAGGGCCATTAGGCGCAACTATTCACGAAGCCGGCGATGTCACTACGAACTGAAGCGCTTGTCGCGTGCGTAGCACGAGTGATTTGTCTTGCGATGATGTGCAACATCTGTCAACCTCGAAATCAAGATTGCGAAATCGACTAAGGAAGCGTCTCCGGAATGCAAGAGTAAAGATCGAGAGTCATAAGTAACCGAGTTCATTTTAAAAGTTTGACTTTAGCATCAAAATACGCGAATGGATCTGAAATGTCTTTAATAGATCAATCCAGGAATATGTCAAGTCAGGAAATCATTTTCAATAACATAAATAAAAAGTTGAAGAACATCTTAACAAATAAATTCGAATGGATAAGATCAAATTTCATTTCATTTTTTGTCGAAGAACGATGTGTTTAAAATAGCCATTATTCGACGTTTCGTTTCGCTTAGAACAGTGCAGTTGGAATGTATTGGCTGCCATTGAATTTTCGGTGAAGGTTAATTGGTATTATAGTTTTAGCACTTTAAAACGCTGTCTGTGGAGAATTGAAAATCATTTCGTTAATGATGTCGATCATCATGGAACCCTAAAATGAGTTATCGTTGTAGATAGAATAATAAAAAAAATAATACTGAGAACAATAAGCCCTTACCTTACATTAAACCAGCAAGCATTTGATTCTATATCCTTCTCGGGCGGTATGCTATAAAATAGTTATCATGAAGAGACATTAAAATATTTGTCTCAATGTTTTCCACAAATGTACCGTCAAATTCTTAATAAAATAATAAAAATCTCGGACTGCAATCACGAAAATATATAGTTTTAATATACTTTTTTACATTCCGCTTACATAAGCTCTCGTTCGCAACAAGAATGAAGCAAGGAAGGTATTCCAAAAGGGATAAAGTAAACCGCCTTTCTGTGACGGAGACAGAACAAAGAAGTTATCTTATTAGATCCTGAGATGGTTGCTAGGATTAGGCCCCGTCGCCCTAAGGGGACCGCACAAGCTCCTTGCTTGCCTGCAGAAAAAAGGGACCGCACGCGCTTGGCTTATCCCCACACTCACAATTTCGTATTCTGCTCGCCGTGCGCACGCAGTTATCGCGAGCACGAACCTCTTCCCTTCGCCACGATCCGCAACCGGCACAGTATTCAGCCACGGACGTGCGCGCTTTAAAGTAAGCGTGACTATCCAGAGAGGAGGAGGGCCGTGCGGATGCAGTCCCCTCTCTCCCCGAATAGCGCAAGTAATCGTCTGCTCGAAAGCATTCGAGGGAGTAAGAAAAAGAAAACGAAAGCTCCCCGGGAGGTCATATTTCTAGGGACTGAATTTAAGCCGTTTCAGGCCACCGAGGCGCTGCTAGCGCTGCGGAATGGGAGAGAAGGCGTGAAAGCTTGAAAAACGCGAGGATTAGAGTTCTCGCGTATCGTCTGTTTGCCCGTGGAAAAGAGAAAGGGGAAAGAAGGGATGGGAGTGTGTCGAGGGGTGTCCCTTAAAAGAGTTCATTTGGCTATGGGGTTTCATAACGAGGCGACTATCTCCTCGTGTGTCCCCCTCACACACGCACGCACGCACTAATGCCAGTTGCCAGGGAACCGAGAAAAAGAGTGTCAGCCATTTCAGAGGCGCGGCTTATTTGTAAATATCTTTCCCCAGTCCCTTTCCAGTTTCTTTCTCCAGAGAGACGGCAATGGGTATTCGTCGTGCTATCCTTACGCATCTTGGGAATGTTGTTTTGACAACGTAGCACGAGGATAGGTCCCTTATAGAAGATCATGCTCGGGGAGAAAAGAAATTTTGTAGAGAAATTTTAAATCTTTGTTGTTCTTTCGTAAAGTGTAAGGTGAAAGAATCTTTCCTTTTTCGTTAACACCTAATTTTTCGTTATTGATCGTGTGCTCAAACAATATCTCATGACTGGAGAGAAACACTAAAGAAACTTTTTGGGCAGATAAGTACTTATTTTTTTCATTTTTTATGCTTAAGTGCTTATTCTATCTGCCATGTGTTCTTCCTGGCTTTTTCTAGTTATGGTAAAGGAAGGTAATAAATTATTAATCCAGAGTACCGAAAGCGGTAGTCAGTGAGTATAACATAAAATATACGTATTGAAATCCGGTATTTTCATACATATAAATCGCCATATTAGTAAATAAAACTCATGCTATTTGTTTTCTCAAATACGAAATAATATGCTGTTCACTTGCATTCAATTACCTGCAATATTCGTATCGATCCCTAACTGATATCGCCAATAAAATATTTCCTTTTGGTTATATTCGAGTTCTTTTGGAAATAAAACACGTATTTTGGTATTTACGTTGACGAGGAGATAAAATTCAGGAAACATAACGAATTTAAAGCTTTAGGCATAATTATTTTTAATTTCTCGATGATAGCCATTGGACTGCATTGATCTCAAAGTTAGCATAAATAACTCGAAGAAGTGTTTGAGGCACGAAAATAACCTGGAGTTTCGAATCAAATGAAAATATGAAATTCGAATTCAGCATTATCTTTGCATTTGCAAATTTCTTTATCGAAAATGATGCTCTAGAAGCGCGTAAGTTCCCTAATGAGAACATGGTGGCCTTATTCTCTCTTACTGGTCTCATTGCGATTACGATAGTTTAGAGGACCCGCACGAGTTCCACAGATCTACTCTGAGAGAGTCTTCAGCGCGCGCGAAGTAGCGTGTAAGACTTTCAATTAAGATATCGCACCGAGTTCCGGAGGAATACCAATTTACAAGAAGTAACATCCACTTACTGAGCGTACGTATTCTCCTGCGCCAACGGACGCCTGATTCCAAAGTGCTCGTAAATAGAGTTGTCTACCACATCCAATCCCATTCCACGAGTGAGACCCAATTAGGCTCAAATAGTTTTCCTGTGAAGTTAACACAAATATTCAAGAAACTACACTTGTTTTGCGTGTATTCTGTCGAAGTTGCGGTCTGATGCATTTTATTAAATTATTCATGTCTATATTGCCTTGAAACATTCCCTAATTTAATTTTTAGTAAGAAATTACTTATAACTATCACAAAGTAGAAGGAAATTAAATGAACTTCTATTAAACTGTCCAACAAATTGTTTTGAAAAGCCTGGTCGAATTCACAGATTTTTTCTTATTACAGCAGTGGAAATTCCCCCTGCGCGTAACAACGCATAAAAAGGCGCTAGAAAAACAACGTTAATTAATTGGTCTAGACACATAATAGTCTCCCCACCATGTAAACAATGACGTTGGTTAAGACGCGGAAGCTGCATGTGCATGTGCTGCATTTCGCTGTCTCGAAAACTTGTCGTCCGTTTGGGAATTCTTCCTCCTCACCAACCAGAATGACGAATCGTTAGATTCCAAAAAAAGAAGCCACATAAAGTAGAATATTATTGTTCCAGAACTGGAATCGTGCTGGACAAGAAGACACGACGGTCACGGTCCGCGGAGACAGTGTTCAAGGCGTGCGCGTGTGAGAGGAGTGGGGTGAGGGGAAGGGGGAGAGAAGGGATCGGGCGTGTTTTGGCACCGAGGGAGAGTTATATCAGTCCAGCATCCTGGACAGAAGCCAGGGATGGCAGAAAAAAGAGAAGGGGCGATGTAAGGGGAGGGCTCGCGAGGGTTTCGGAGGAAAGGGAAGGGACTGTAAGTATCAGGGACATAAAACAGGAGGAGTAATGGAGTTACCGACGTAAATGCGAAATTACAGAGTCTCACACGGACCTCAGCTACTTGAAGGAAGTGTTAAGTGGAGTGGCTGGAATGATCGAGTGGCGAGGCGAGAGAGGGCGGATTGCCTCCCACGCCGCCGCGATCAATTCCAACCTCTCCTCGCTTCCGAAACTCTCAAGAGTTAACTTTCTTTTTGAAGAGCTGCGATAAAAATGACGCAGAGAGAGAGAGAGAATCCCTCCTTTCGTGTCGTCGATCACGGCCGCGGAATGGAGCACGCTCGCTGCGAATGACGCGCGATGAAGTGAGGCACGCGAAAGATGTTTTCGCGTGGGGCGGAATGTTTTCGTATCGCGTACGGCTGCGAAAGACGCGGGGATGAGGAAAAGGGGACGGCGTCAGCTATAAAAAAACCGTTCTGTACGGGTTTTAGAAAGAAATTCCAGGAATGCTCGGTCGAATTTGTCGAGCTCTGTATGTATTATTCTTCGTTTAACTGAAGTGTTTATTCATTGCGGAAAATGATTAACTTCGGAAAATGCGTTTACGTAGACAGATCAAAAAATGATTAACAGCGTTAAAAAGAACAAAATTAATGCTTATCTTTTTGACTGCTATTTCGGTTGCCACGCGCTAATGCTTCAATAATGTACATATTTATGTGTTTTCATCCAGTAATACTCTTTTAACAAGTTTCAATTCGTTGCGTAGCAACTAAATTATTGAAAATTCGTTATAATTGTCATACAGAATTTCCAGATAATATGTTAATTTGACATGAATTACTCGTGAAGAGCAGAAACTTCTCCTATCATCACCGTCTCTAACTTGATATCTCGAATGCTTTTACATATAAATCGTTGTACATACTTAATTATCATTATAAACGCCCTGTGAGCGCAAAAGCTCTTATTTCATAAGAAAAGGTAAAATACATCAAATAACTCCGCCACCGATCGATTTTTACGGCATATGATTTAACTATAATAATATGATTTAAACGAGACCCGATAAATACTGGCGAACACGACCCGTCTACTCCAACAAAAGAAACGAAAAAACATTCTCAACGCGATCACGAAATAGATGAAAAGTCTCTTTTATATTTTGAAATTAAAACGGCATTCTATGCTTTCGTTACCAGCGCTCCCCTGAACAATTGCGCCATTAATGTCGCACCGTCATACCGCGAACGTACGCACTTTCAAAACGCGCTCAAACATTCGTATCACGTACTTAAAAAAACTCCGCAGGCTAGACCACAGCGGCAGTATAGAGAGTTTCCAGAGCGTAAACCGCACGTGTTCTTCCGAAGTGAGAGAGAGAAAGAGGGCGCGAGGGAAACGGCGCGATTTTAAGGGTTTTTATGAGGCGGGTCTGGGAAGGTGGAAGGGAGTCGAAGATATCGCCCTCACGGATCTAGTCTCTCAAATCGTTAGGGGCGCCATCTATTCGCGGGAATTAGAAACGACGCGCGAGCTCAATTGAGAGTACGCGCCAAGGAGACTTATGTAAAAGAGTTATGGAGAGAGAGAGAGGAAGAAACAGGGGGAGAGAAAGAGGGGCGAGGAAGAGAGAGGGAGGGGGAGAGAGGATGGGATGGGCAAGGGAGCAGACGAGAGCGAGCGAGGAGAAACCGGGATATGCGAGGGGTTCTCAAAGAAAAAAGAGAATAAAAATGAGACGCCGTTAGGTTTTATTTTTAGGGTGTATATTGGTAGGGTAAGGAGCGAGTTAAGAGGGACGTATGCGTAAGAAAAATCGTGTGAATAAAGAAGCGAGAAGAGTAGCAGATGTGGCTCACTATTTATAAAGATACGCAAGGCGCGTAGGGAAGTTGCCTTTCTTTGTTTTTCTTCCATTTTCCACGGATCTCCGTTCATTAGGCGTGAAACGGGGCGGGACGAGTGGAGTGGTGGTGGGGTGAGGGGGAGGGAGGGGTATAGGGAGGAAGGAAGGGGGAGGAGGGGGAGGGGGATGGGGGGTATGGGGTGCGTGAGAAAACGCCAAGCGGCCGGGGAAAACTGTGAAAGACTCACAACGGCGCGGTTTCGTCTCAAAATTAATGTCGCCAAGTTATTTTGCCTCTTGAAAGGGAAACGCTCGCAATGGGTGCTAAATTATAACCGCACAGAACTACGTGCGGTTAAAAAGAACAGGTGTAGATAGGTTGGAGCGTATGGCAGAGAAAAGAAACGGGCGTCACCGTTAAAAACGAAGTGATAATTCAATTCAATGGCGGTTGTTTAACGTTTAATGAACGAAGAGAAAGTGCCTTTAGTATTTATCAGAGATTTCCTAGATTACTGATGTCCACCATTCGGGTAGTAGAAATGGCTGAATATGAATGACATATTCAATTTAATTACTATTAATATTTGTTTCACATTTCGATATTGTTACTTTGTGTAACGAAAGATAGTTAACAGCTTAATTCACATATTTTGATAGTTTTATGTAATCTGTTGCTTTATTGCCACAGAATCGTTATTTACCACGCCAGTATAATTCTATGTTAATACAGATCGCTATCATCTTCGATAAACTCCGTATGAATTATGACAGGAGTTCTCAACTTTGTAACAGATCGGTAGTCAGAAATTAAATACTTCGCCAATAATAATAACAGTTCTGGCTCCAATAGCTGTGAAGCGGGTGATTGGACCAAGGAGGCATTCAGCTATGAAGTAGCCGTATTCAATGGCAATTCACAGAACGTAGGTTTTAACGAGAATCAGATTCGTTTGAATCGACTTAGATGAATTACCCATGATGCCGTCTTGCTTGTTTTTGAAAAACGGAATTGGGAGTTAGGTACATACTAAGATTGCTTTCGAACTATAATGTTAGATCGATTGCTCATTAAATGTTAAGTTGAATAATTTTGTACAATAATGCGTCTCATAATATACACATCTTAAACCCATAATTTCATTAAAATATTCTCTGTAATATAAACTCTCAGATTATGAGAACTGATGCTGATAAATGCTATTGGCATTATGGCGGCAAATGGTGAAGTATTACACACACCGTATATATAATTTATCGACTAGCTATTCCTAAAATCATCATTTCTCAAGTTGCTTTCTTCTGAGTGTCTAATGGTCATGTTCGTAAATTCACAGAGATATGATAAATGTATGCCTTGAATATATTTCAACTGATTTTATATTAGTGCCGTGTATATTGAATGTTTTCTGAATATTTTTTATTTGAAATACAAATGACATACCTATTTCAGTTGGTGGCGCCTGTAGTTGCATTATACCTATTGTAGATTACTTGACATCTAAGTCCATAGAATTTTTTCTTTACATAACATTTCAATATCCCATGGATCATTTACCTCGCAATTTAGTGACTCGATAGAAAATTACTATAACGGACCACAGCATTTTTCACGCAGGGCTAAAAGGAATTCCTGTTTTGGTTGAACAAATACTTGACAGCTATAACATCTGCAAGATGAAGTAACTCTCGTACTTGGAATGTGTTTGTTGAATATAAAAAATAATAAAATAGCTAAAATTGTCGAATTAATTAATATAACAGTAATTTTTTCTAATATGGGAAAAGTTTTCCCGCTAAGACCGCAGCGTTCCGTCTAGTAAATCAACTTTGTCGAGACTGTCGGGAATTGGTTGACATTAGAGCAAATGTCACAGAGGTCACCGGCAAAAACCACCACGACACGTGGCGCTGTGTCGTTCGTGCGGGAAAGCGACTTTCACTGAAATTAGAGAAGCGTTATAAGCTCTACCTCACTCCGCTCATTCCTGACCGCAAACATTTTTCCATATGTTCCTTAACTCCCAAAACTCAATATGAAGAGGAGTTTTTATTATTTCCCTGGCGAAATGAGAGAAAGTGACCTTTGGTATCCGAAATCCCGTATTAATAGTGAGCTCAGAGAAACTTCAGCGTGACTCTGATTGGAACGGAAAGAAAGTTTCTCCATCTCAGAATGTACTTCTCAGCGGTTAGGCCTCTCTCTCTTCTCTATACTTTTCTCTTAGCCAATAACTAAAACTTGGGAAGGTTTCTTTTAGAACCGTAATCTTGAAGGATATATCTCTTTCAACAGGGATTAAGATTTTTTGTTATTTGAGTAGCAATAAAATAAAACCTTAAGTTATGATCATAAAATAAATGCAATTTTGAAAAAGTGGACGTTAGTCGAGGCTTATACAATTCATTACCAGAACAAATAACTTTAACAAGCTATATAACTGTGGTTGGACGTATTTTTTTGAGCAGCGGATTTTATTTCCGATCATTTCTTTTATAAAAGGCAACAGTTAATCAAATTTTTATTAATTATGTCCCTTATATATAAACACGCTTAAGATTTTGAAATTTAGCGAAGTGAGAGAATATAAAATATCCACTTTTATGAAAGATATAAAATTAAAGATCATAATGTCGAAGACCGTTGCTCTCAAATTATGTAGGAACGTAATCGTCGAGTCAAGTAACAGAGTAATACTTTACTGAGGAGAATTTTTATAGCTAGTAGGATAAAATTCAGCGGTTGTTTTATCTCACCCAGCTGTTGCGACATTTTTTCAACATTCTCAGCATCGTAAAGTGACACAATAACTAATATCCACGTTAAAAACATCCTGTTACTAAACCTGCACTCACCAGAGAAATTGAGATGAAAATTTGACGTCACAACTAATTCGGCTACACGAAAAAAGAAAGTTCCCGTTGGAATTAATTCACCTGTTTTATACCGATAAATACAACCCACAAAGGGATGGAGACGGAAAAATTACTTGCAGGTGATGGGTAAGACGTCAAAAAAAATCCGATTCTTTTCAGGTCGCAAGTAGCGCCGTCCGGTGAGTTCGGATGAAAGCAGTGGGGATGAAAAGCAGGAAAGGAGGATGAATTCCTTTAACGAGATGGCGCTGGAAGCAGGAGGGAATCTAAAAATGAGGAGAGAAAGGAAGAGGCGAAAGGGGTTATAACAGGAGGGGAAAATGAGGTAGAAGGATTGGGAAGGGGTTAGAGGGGGGAGCGGATTCTTGAGGCTCCTGGCAAAAGAAAGGAGTTGGAGGAAGAAGGGAAGGGGAGGGAGGATGAGAGGAAAGGCAGAGCGGGGAGGGAGAGGGGGAGAGGATGGGAGAGTGCGATGCTGCCGAATACAGACGCGTGTGGTGAAAGGGCGAAGTAGACGCGGTGTCGGTGTGGAAAATGATTGGAGCGGTGTAAGAAGTCTCTTTTAATTGAAAGCGCCGCCGCCGTGGCGAGGGACAATTGGAAACACCGTCGACCTGAGGGCAGAGGGGGATGGGGGTGGCAGAGGGGGATGGGGGTGGCAAAGGGAGATGAGAGGTGGAGGAGGCGAAGAAGAAGAGAGCGGATACTATAATGAGAAAATAAATGTTTTTTTATTTACGAATTTACGGTTTCGGTGTTTGTGAATGATTCTTGTGAAATGTAATCTCCTTAAAAAGTCATAAAAACAAAGTGATGCTTGCGTCTACCTTATTTCAGGCTCTGGATAATTACACCCCATTACAAATAGGACATTAATAGATGAGATAGTTAATATCTAGGCTGCATTTTAAATATAAATTACTTTTTAACGTGGCCACCGACGAAGAATATTACGTCTTAATAACTCAAATCAACAAAAACATAACGGGTTGCAAAGATTTGATTGAATGTGTCACTTTTCAAACAGTGGATTTTATTTCTCAGCATGTATTTCATAAAAACAGGCATCCCATCCACTATTGAATATTTTATTATAAATAAAAACCTAAAATTTTGGAATTTAGTAAAGTGAGAGATTTTTGAATACCCGCTTTTGTAAAACAAGATTTAAAAACTCTCATAAAGTTGAAGAAATATCGTAAATCAAGTTTCTTTCAGAAAAACGCACTAAAAATGTAGAAAATCGTCAAGTATTTTACCCTGAAATACTGAAAAATTGGAAGAGGTACCAGAATAAAAAAATGACAAAATATTTCCCAGGGCGCAATTTTTTAACAAACTCGATTTTTTTACCTTTCGAGCAAATCCACGAAAGAAAGCGCGCCATAAATGGGAGTAAAAAGTGGCTCGAAGTATCAACCAGAATTCTCCCCAGAAAATCATTCAAACGAAAAATAAACGAGGAAGCGAGGAAAGGAATAATAATAATAATAATAAAAATTGGAGCGAGTACTTTTTTAATCACTATGGAAACCAAAAAATCTCCGACGGAATGTGACAAGTAAAATGTGAAGGAAATGCCTATGAATAGAGGAACGAGGAGTTGATGAGAGAAGGGAGAGGGTGTGATTACGGAGGAAGAGAGAGGTGTGGGAGTGAGAGGGAGGGAGGGAAAAGGGAACGGGAGAAGAGGAGAGGAGAGAGGGAAAGAGAGGAGAAGAGAGGGTCGACGGACGAGACTGAAAGTGAACGGTGCTGATGAAGGAAAAGAGGAAGAAAACAACGCACCATTTCTTTTAAAGGGAATCGATTTTGGTTCCATACTGACTTTTTAATTAACGAGTGTTGAATTACGTCGGCCAGAAGGCTACGATTCCATCCTCTCCCCCTCTTCCATCCACCTGCCACCTCCCGGGCATATTTGAGGGAGGAGTGAGAGAGAGGAGAGATTGAAGAACCACCGGAGAGAAAGAAGAATGGAGTTTGGGAAAGGGAACCGGAAAGGAATGAATGCGCGGGAGGAAGGAGATGGGAGGGAGGGAGGAAGGAAGGAGGTGGGGGAAGAAAGAAAAGGGGTGGGAGAGGAGAGGAAGGAAGGAAGGAAAGGGGTGGGGGAGGAAGGAAGGAAGGGAGTGGGGAGGAAAGGAGAGAAGAATGGAAGTGAAGGTTCGAAATTAAATGAACAAAAAAAAGAGATGCTCTGAGGGTGAAATAGTCTGCTAAGAGTGGATGAATAGGTGAGAGAGATAGCGAGATAGGGGTTGGATGCTCTCTGGCAATAAAAAGAGAAATGGAAGGAGATCGATGGAGCGAAAAGACCAGAATGTGGAGGAGATGGGAAGGAGATCTTCTTCTCTTCCCCAAAATCCTCCTCGCAGCTTTCCTCCAACCTCTCTTATGTTTCTAGAAAAGAAGTTCCGGAGGGAGAAAGGGAGGGAGGCAGGTGAAAGGGAGGGAAGAAGGAGAGAGCGGAAGACTCAGAACGTGGAGAGAATCCAGAGGAAGAGATTATCGGGAGGCTCCTAAAAGAAGGGGATTATTTGAGGAAATTGAGGCAAAGGTATTTTTTTTCTTCAGGTGCTGGGGCGAGGTTTCGTGAGCGCGAGAAAAAGAGAGAGAAAAACAAAAGAGGAGAGGTGGGCGTTATGACGGGGGTCACGTGACGTGAAGAACGAGTGGGGAATCAAAAAGGGTGAGATTGGAGGGCGCGGAATCACGGTCGTCTCGCGGTGGAAGAGTGGGGGGGGGGAGGGGGGGTTGGAGACACGTGACCTAAAAAGTATCTACAAATATGTTTGAGGCGAAATTGAACCATTTCGGTTGAATATGATTTCCTTTTGTATTCCATTTATTTCTAATTATATGCTTTAAGCTTGATTCCACAGTGGAAGAAAATAAGGTGTTCAGTTTGTATTAGTTAAAGAGATACGCTATTGGCGTGGATATTACTTTCAAGGATGCACCGCAGACGTGATATTCGACTTAGACAAAAGTAGCCGACTAAAACTCTGGGGTTGGAAATCCTAAAGGAAAATAAATGAGCATCTATTTCGTATGTTTAAAAAATATGATATTTAAAATCAATCACGCCTTATAGTTTAAATAATTTGCGAGTGTACATCGAAAAATTACACACAATTATATAAGAATTAAACGAAAGCGCAATTTATGTATAAAGCAGTTCCAGTCCAATTAGTCGAAAATAGGGCCAGAACAAAGATTATTCGATGTATCTCTACATGAATTTCGAATGCAAAACTTCAACAAAATAGAAAATTGAAATAAAATGGTATGTGTACAATCACAGTAAACATAAAATTGTATTCATACTATAGTTTCTTCCGCTACTTGAGCGTAGAGATGAATATTTTATGTTAAAGTATAGTGAAAGTATGATTTAAATTTCCATCAGCAGAATATCTCATAAATTATAATGACGGAATCTGCAAATAATTATGAAATTGACAAATAGGAAGTAAATTAAGAATCGTTGATAATTCTAATTAAAATACATCTCGCTACTGCAAATTTTAATTATCGGTAACGTTCTTAAAAGGTACGATTTTTAATTACCGAGCAAGACTCACAAAGCCTTCCCTCATACACTAAACACGCGTTCGCATCGATATGTTTGCGCGAGGGCGTTCGATGCGCGTCATTTGTTCTTTACCGACCTTTATGAAGCGAATTGCATTACTCGGGAAGACGTCGCAGGACGACTTTTCATGTTGATGCTTCGAAAACGCCATGCGACTGAACAAGACGTCATCAAGATACGCGGCAAAATGAAAGACGCCCGCGAAGGCGAATATCTTTATCGGAAGGGAGAGTTTAGCAGGAATAAGGCCTGCGTAATTCATTAAAGCGTATCGCTTCGAAAGCGACTCACTAACAAGATGCCCATGCTAATTTTAATTACGCGGAATTTTTATTTGAGAAGGTTATTTGATCTCTCTCTCTCTCTCTCTCGCAGGGTATCAAATAAAATACTCCTGCGTTTACATCGTAAATTTAAGGGCACTAAAAAACAGAGGTACTAGAATAGCCTCTTTCTTATTAATTACTTGAGCGCAAATGCTCTGTAATATTCGATGTCGGAAGGGTAAACAATATAGTACAATATTAAGCATTGCAAACACACGAAGAGCGAGGATTATTAAAAATGAAAGGTCATATTAATTAAAAGCAAAACGTTTTCCAGCCGGCAATGTAAGCTATAAATGAAGAAAGAAACGACATACAAAGCAGCGATTACTGAACGTAAAGGAAAGCATAGTTAATTATCCATCTTATTAAAAGTTTAAATTAATTATGCATGAAAATCACGGGATTAACGGTGAAATTTTGAGGTGATGTGAAAAGTTATTAAATGCAGGAAAATGTGTCTTATTAATCGATATGCAATGAATCATTGCACTAGAACAATCGTCAGTGACAAAAATATGACCAAAAGTTTTAAAAAGATATACTCTTCTCGGATATTTAGTCTTCTATTACCAATAAATGCTTTTAAAGCAAATAAAAAATGAACAAGGTTTTCGGCATCCACCGAAGAGGTAATTCCATACAAAAATTATTTTAAACGAGATTATAGTTAGAGCGAGAGTGATATTAAACGCATTAAACTTTGGCAAAGCCATACAAGATGAGACCCAAAAGTTCCTGAACTAATTTTTTGTTGACTTAGTAATCACGATGGACAGTTGACGCCACTGGACTGACTCTTTGAGGCCAATATTGTGTGTTATGTCTAATTTGGGCTGTTCCAGTTTTTCTCAATGCATTTATTTTTGCCATCTTTGTATACATAGTTCCAAAATTGTTGACAGAGGAAAAAAATTGCGAGAGGTGGAAATTTGTTCTGACCTCAACCAAGAAATTCATAAGACAGAATTCTCATAACACTGATCATTCATGAAGACTAAGTATGAGTCTTTATGTACAATCAAAATTTGCAAGTCTTCATTGGAAAACTCCTCATTCGACTTCTCGTTCCGAAAGGTGAAGATTTCTTTGATAGGAAAGACAGCAAACTCCGGGGAGAATTAATTACAGAACAGGACTTCCAAAAATATTCCCAGACGTGGAAACACTGTTGGAACGAAATGCATGGCTAAGAAGGAGAAATAGAATATGTTAAGATATTTATTTTTCATGGTTGTGATTCTTAACATCATCAATTCGAAAATCTTTGAATCCCATCTCGCATTCCTGCTGGTTGTTTCCAGTCATCCGAGAAAATGAAAAATGGCGCGAAGAAACAGAGAAATAAAACATCTAGCGAGAGATGTAACAAGATTGTGGGGCATCTAAAATGAAAACTGCTCTGCCACAAAAAGTAGATTAAAAGGATTTTGAGAGGTTTGTGTTTAAGCGAAAAATAGTTTGTGACTACTGTGACTACGACCGGCATGAAAGAAATATTGAGTGGACATTAATGATATTGATGGTCAAAAAAGGCCTAAATAAGTATTTTACATCAAATCAGCGGTTCCCAACTTATGCATCTATGATCCAACATTATGGAAGCCTACCTTATTGTGATCCCGTCTATACACCGATAAATACAAAACGTGATTGGAATATTTAGAGAAAATCAGGATTTTTAATAACATGAAAGAAAATTATGCAATTAAATTAAAACAAAAAAAAATAAAATATACTATGTGTAACCTAAACACTGTTCAATCTTTGCGATCCCCCTCGGGGACCTCCAGTTTTGGAAGCACCGCTGTAAACAAAGAAACGAAAAATCCCATTTCACCGTCCTTTGCATTCGTACTTCATAACGCTTTCGTATTTTTGGAATTCACGAAAAATCAAACCACAGATCCAAAGCACCAACAACCACAAAACACTACAGCCAGAAACGTAAACTACTCCGAAACGGAAGCGGAATTTTGCCTACGCAAGAGCTCCCAAGAAAATCACTCGCGGTTTCCGAAGATTTCGAGGAAGAGAAACTATGGTCTACGAAATGCAAAGATATGTCTCGAAAGTTCGCGTCATTCGAAGAAGTGGACTTGGCTAGCGGAATTCTATTTGCGGAATGTCCAGGCTGAGGTAACATCGACCGCCCTGCATTAGAGGAGGCTAGCAGAGAGAGGGGGAGGGTAGGGGGCGCAGGGGGAGAAGAGGAGACTCGCGGAGAGGAAGAGAGAGAGAGAGAGGTCAGGGAATAGAGGGAGTCTCCAAAGGATTGGGAAGAGGATAGTTGACCCTACATAGGGGTAATAAGACCGGAGCGAGAGAGACTAAGTAAGTGCACTGTCGGAGTGAAATGGGGGTGAAGGGAGGAATGTGGAGGAAAGAGGGGTTGCAGAATTGGGCAAGAACGCCGTGGTCAACCTCTACAGCGGTGGAGGGGAAGGCGATAAAGAGTGGCAAAGAGGAGTTGGGGGAAGAGAAGGGAGGGTAAGCAACTTTTTTCATAGGTGCAAGTTGGCAAGTTCTAGGTATGGTTCCCATGGTGATACCTTCTAGAGAAGCGAAATTGAATTGGATTCTATATCGGCGAAAACCTGGACAAGCCCTGGCAACGCGAAGCTCGGTAACATTCGCTTTAGGTACTAAAATATTTTTTTCTCTCTGGCTTGCGGCCCTGAATCTAGGTTGGGCTTTTAAAGGATATGAATATGACGGAAAAATTAAAATGAATTGAAGAACACAAATAAAGGAATTATTCTCATAGCTAGTAAAGTTTTTGGCTTTCTCTTTCAGCTAAATGATAAATATGATAACGTCGTAATCCAAATACTTGAAGTATACAATTTATTTCGAAAAACGCATTGATAATTTAATTCGTTGGTATAAATCAGTCAATGAAAATGTGTTCTGTATTACAAGAAAAATTAACTTGGATCTTTAGCTCTATAATTGTCCAAAGCTCAAGTCCGTATCTTAATTTTAACTTGCTTAAAAAAGCAATGACATGGAAATTGTCAAGAAAATGTATTTTTTTGAAAATAATTTATAGAAAAATCAATTACTCCATAACAATTCCACATTTCAAGGCTTTCAGATTTTTCCTGATGCTTTTACAAGTAGATACTCTCTGCATATGACGATGCATTAGGCCGGTGGTGCTCAAACATTTCTAATTGTGGGCCACATCAGTGGTTGCGAATCCCTTGGCGGGCCGCATTGGAAGTCAGCAATTCTTCGGTGGGCCGGATCAGAGTTTAAATTGGAAGCTACCTATGTATTCTGAGGTACCATATAGGGTGAAAATCAATTCCAAATAAGGTTTTCATTGGTAACATTTCAATATTTGAAGTTTTATTGAACAAATTTAAAATAAATGGATGATTTTGTGTGTTAAACTTTTCGAATTGCTTTTTCACCATAGCTTCGCGGGCCGCACAAAAACCCTTCGCGGGCCGCATTTGGGCCGCGGGCCGTAGTTTGGGCACTACTACATTAGGCGATCTAAAGAGCACCATGCTCCCTCTAGATGACGAGGCGAGTGACTACCTTAAGAGCATCTTTCACTCACTGGATGACAAAGCATTATTATTATTATTATGTTTTTGGTCCTTTTCCTATCTCTTTTCGCTGTTACATTTAAATTGCAAGTAACGCTGGAATTAGCTGACCAGTACAATAAATATTTCCGAAATGTTTAACAATTGAATATGTATAGTCTTGTTGCTATAACTTCACTATGCCGCATAACATTCTCTAAATCTGTAAAACTCTATCCATTAATAACTTGAAATTATGAAACCGAAATTAACGGTAATGTAATCAAAATTTCATTTATTTGGCAAAAAAGTTAAGGAGCATGTTTATACCGCAGGTTTAAAGCAAAATACATTGTTTTAAATTGATAAAATCACACAGCTGAATGCAATTCTTCATTATTCTCCTATTTCTTAAAATTATAATAATTCTCCCAATTAATATTAAAAATTTTATCTTAGTACAAACACAATATAAAGTTGATAAAACACTTGCATAGTCTTATACTTATAACTAAGAATTGATATTTATAATACATGAAAGGTTCCCACCCAAATATCTTCCATTCTTAGCCCATAGTTATTGTGTTAGAAAACTGATACTAAAATCAATCAGAAGCTTAAGCACTCTATCTAATCAATCTTCTGTTCCGTTTTATCAAATATGGCACTATAAGGATTCTTTGTCGTTTCCACTTCCTCTCATTTATGAGACGTTTTAATTATACCGAATTTATACCATTGGTGGAGATTCCCTGCTGCGATTGCAATCATTTTGATCCTTAAAATATGGTCTTATACTTCCCGAGGGTATTCTAAATTATTTAAAACGTGGAAATTTTCTATACCGACGCAGTAGTAAAACTTGATTTCTGCGAGGCGGCTTAGTGTAACGGGTAAACGACTGCGCTGCGGCAAAAGTAAGTTCGGGAATGAAGGAAGGTTTGGAGGGAGACGGAGAGAGAGATGGTTCTGGCTGGCTGTGGGGGGCAATAAGCAGCGGGATGTCCCGTTAGGGGCGAGGGTAGGGGGGGTCGTTGTGGGGAGCAGGAACTCAATGACAAAAAACGCAATCAACGGTGGAAGCGCAATATATGATCTCAAGCTGTTTCAGGGCATACAAACTGGACGTCTTCACAAAATGGTAGGAGTCTGATGCCAATATTGTTTGCAGATGCACGACATGCTCGGATAAAATGATATTTCTCGTATTTCTGAATACAAACTTTGCTCGTTCATGTCCGTCTTCAAATCCTTTCAGATAGTTAAATACAAATGGACGCTTTTAAAATACAATCTTTTTATTTTTGGAATATTTTAAATATCTCATCTTTTACCTAATTAATCTAAATACTAAATAATATCTGAGTAAGGAATATCTGCGTAAAAGTAAAAAAGAACTATAGTGAACGTAAGAAAAAGTAAAGTAAAAAAGTAAACAATTGTTTAAAACTATATAGCAAAATTACATTAATGACAGACTGTTTATACATATTGCAATGCTTGAATCATTTTCTTTTCGTGAGCAAGAAACGGTACATGAGGGTAAACTCCAACGCTAAAAATATATAAACCTCACATAGAAACAATGTAAAGAAAGGTCAATACTTTATATAAATAGAACGGGAAGAACCTCAAGCAGGAAAAGTCTATTTCTGTTCTTTTCGGATTCATATTTCTTTCCCTCTTTCTACCTCTATATCTCTCCCCCTTTTAGCAGTTCCACTCCTCCCTATGGCCCTGGCCATGTTACGAGTGTAATCCCGAACCAAAACACACGCACGCGAGGTCACGCGCTATTCCTCCGCCGTCGGGAGGACGTGAGGGAGAAAGGGTTAATCCGGGGATTTCTCCGAAACCATCGGCCACGCCCTTATTTTTATTTTTAAACCTCCACAAGGCTTTCCTGCATGCGGTCCATAGAAACTGTATGAAATAGGAAAGAGAAAAAGATGGAAAATATATAGATACGTGTGTATGTGTGTGTGTCTGCCATGGCGAAAGACCGAAATGTGGATAATGTCGACATTAGCCGGATAATATTGACATTAGCCACACGGGGTGCGACTGATGTCATATGATACATAGAGTTGCATTGAGTGCTATAATTTAATTTTTCATGCTATTAAAAGTCCGTAATTTACTTACGTCATGTGATTAAAATTGCTACGTATTTTTATTTGAAATAATAAAAATATATAGCTATTTAATGTAGTTAAATTTCTTCTATTTAACCTTACATATCATTTGAAATTAGCCGCTAGTGTACCAGGAAAATATAGTTTACCATTTTAACTTCTGTTCTTTTCCACTCGTTTCAGCTCTTTCGGCTCAGCACGTCCAAAAAAGTGTTTAAGAATAGAATGAGATAAATAAAATTGATAAAACAAGGGAGAAAAATGAACAAGAGAATGAGCAGATGCTAGAATATATGAAAAGGGAAAAACGGGGGAGGGTGTGGTGGGGAGAGTGATATGGAGATAAAAAATCTTTTCTAAGCGTTAATAGGTCGATTTTTAAGTGTTAAGATGCATTCGCACCGCACAAAAACACTACGGAAAATAAGTATCTCCTTGGGCTGCTTTCTTACATCGATATTTTATATTTGACGGTGAAACGCACAATGCCTCGGTTAATCCCAAAGCAAGAGTGTGTATTATCTTGCTTTTGAAAGACGTAATATTTCATTGTGTAAGCTTTAATAAAGTTCTGTATTTTTCAATAACCATCTTTAAGCTGATGTTTGGTAAAAAATGGAATTTTATTACAATAGGGTAGTAATATGACAATTGTACGGGTAAAGTGATTTTAAGGAATTTTTAACTAAATTGAAATGTGTATTAATGAAATCAATTCGGATTTAACTTGATATTCTAGGCGAATCAGGGATTCATAATAAATTCTTAATATCTTTTAATCAGACGTGTTTAAATTAGACCGTTCGTTTCACCGAAAATATGGTACAGCAATATTTTCAGCCCCGTTGCTTAGCGAATGTTGCAATCTGCGGCGATATCCGAGAGGAAACATAAGAGGCCACCGCCACGAGATGCGTGCTTGCGGCTAGGCTCCAGACCAAACGCCATGCCATTTTAAATATACATTTTTGGTATATTTTTTCGAAAAACCTGCATCTAGTAAAACAAATGAAATCCGGATTTAAATTCCTGTGTTCGCGCAGCAACAGAGGGGAGAGGAAAACGTCCCCAGTATTTTAAATCGCGGTCTCGTGTTCGGTTAATATGGGTCTATTTGCTCCCAGAAATTCTGCCTCATTCTCTCTCCAGCTCAATTTCCTCTCCCTCTGTCCTCTCTCTCTCTCTCTTCTCTATCCCTCCTCTCTCTCTCTTCTCTATCCCTCCTATCTCTCTTCTCTATACCTCCTCTCCCTCTCTCCTCTATCCCTCCTCTCTCTCTCTCTCTTCTCTACCCCTCCTCTCTATCTCTCTCCTCTATCCCTCCTCTCTCTCTCTCTTCTCTATCCCTCCTCTCTCTCTTCTCTATCCCTCCACTCTTCTCTATCCCTCCTCTCTCTCTTCTCTATTCCTCCTCTCTCTCTCTTCTCTATCCCTCCTCTCTCTCTCTCTCTCTTCTCTATCCCTCCTCTCTCTCTCTCTTCTCTATCCCTCCTCTCTCTCTTCTCTATCCCTCCTCTCTCTCTTCTCTATCCCTCCTCTCTCTCTTCTCTATCCCTCCTCTCTCTCTTCTCTATCCCTCCTCTCTCTCTTCTCTATCCCTCCTCTCTCTCTCTCTTCTATATCCCTCCTCTCTCTCTCTCTCTCTCTCTTCTCTATCCCTCCTCTCTCTCTCTCTCTTCTCTATCCCTCCTCTCTCTCTCTCTCTCTCTCTTCTCTATCCCTCCTCTCTCTCTCTTCTCTATCCCTCCTCTCTCTCTTCTCTATCCCTCCTCTCTCTCTACTCTATCCCTCCTCTCTCTCTCTCTCTTCTCTATCCCTCCTCTCTCTCTCTTCTCTATCCCTCCTCTCTCTCTTCTCTATCCCTCCTCTCTCTCTTCTCTATCCCTCCTCTCTCTCTACTCTATCCCTCCTCTCTCTCTACTCTATCCCTCCTCTCTCTCTTCTCTATCCCTCCTCTCTCTCTCTTCTCTATCCCTCCTCTCTCTCTACTCTATCCATCCTCTCTCTCTTCTCTATCCCTCCTCTCTCTCTCTTCTCTATCCCTCCTCTCTCTCTTCTCTATCCCTCCTCTCTCTCTACTCTATCCCTCCTCTCTCTCTACTCTATCCCTCCTCTCTCTCTTCTCTATCCCTCCTCTCTCTCTTCTCTATCCCTCCTCTCTCTCTACTCTATCCATCCTCTCTCTCTTCTCTATCCCTCCTCTCTCTCTCTTCTCTATCCCTCCTCTCTCTCTTCTCTATCCCTCCTCTCTCTCTACTCTATCCCTCCTCTCTCTCTACTCTATCCCTCCTCTCTCTCTTCTCTATCCCTCCTCTCTCTCTTCTCTATCCCTCCTCTCTCTCTACTCTATCCATCCTCTCTCTCTACTCTATCCATCCTCTCTCTCTTCTCTATCCCTCCTCTCTCTCTTCTCTATCCCTCCTCTCTCTCTTCTCTATCCTTCCTCTCCTCGTCAACAACGATGGGGGAAGTATCTCGAAGCAGAGTGTACAAGAGCAGTTTTACCTGCTTTGTGTAAATCTCTCGTATACTGATTCTGGAGTCAAATTTAACCGTGTTTTGATATAGCGCCTCAAAAGTTAATCAGAGAAAATATTCACTTTAAAGTTGTTTGAAAGGGAGATTTTGAAAAATTAAATTATTATTTAAAGGCATATTCGTTCTTAGCCGTTTTAATGCTCAGTGCTAGTTAGGAATGCTTCCTAAGTTTAGCCTTTACGCTGTTATCTTTGCTTTCCAACATGGCTGTCACGAGTTCAGCATTTGAGGCCGACTGTTAAAGACTTTAAGGAGATTAAAAGATAAAGTATCTAGATATGTATCCTAAACGAAAAGTTATTACTCGATTTAAATGGAAAATTTTATATCTATCTCAAAACGTCAGAAGCAAAATTATGCATTGCCAGAATTTAAGGAAAAATTAAAATTCTATTCATTATTACATTTCAGAGTCTCCTTTCCAACGCCACGTCAAAAATCATATCTTATTTTTCGAAGCTGAGAATGAAGATTTAATTTTCATTCTTTTTGTATTTCTGAAAATTTTGACCCAGTTTCGTGCCAATCTCTGGACGTCACATCTCGATTGGCGTCCAAATTCATGAAAAAACCGCTATTATATATAAAAGCCGATTCTCCAAGAGACTATTTAAAAACAAAAGTTTTCCACGACTCGCCCTGTAAGAGATGACATAAGAAATAGCGAGAGGATATGGCAGTCTGGAAGCAATTATCTCCCTAGAAATTTGCCTATTATGGACAATCTAAATGGAGGAGTAAAAATGCTTACAATGTTATCTCCCCTGTTTATCAACGCAATGAATTGGAATCTAGCATACATAAATGGACGCGTATGAAGATATTATAAAAGTTGATCTATCAAAATAACGTGTCAATACTGATTCTTTGAACGCTATAACGTGCGATGGGCAACGTAGCGATCGCAACATTTCACCACAATAAAAGGAAAGTTTTTAAAATTTGTTTTCATATTATATTTAATTGCAATAATAAACCCTTCCAAATATCAATCCTCATTCCCTAACTACCATGAACTATACCTTACTATACAAAGCCTCTTGTTTGCTTTGGCTCTTTGCGTAATTTATAATGCCTTACCATATTAAATCTATGTTATTCCTGTAGATGTCTAACAGTTGAGTACTCAGGAATTTTATGGTTACGGAAGTAACCTGTTCATCTATTGAAATAAAGCCGTGGAACGATGCCGATATTCTTTGATTTATTTCTATTTTTTATCATATCAATTATCCTAAGATGAGTTGCGATATTAATCATTTCTAACGGATGATGTTCACCTGCCTATTTAGTGCAGCATTTCAATTATTACTAATATAGATTTTTTTTCCAAAACCAAAAATTCTTGGTAATTCTATTTGATTTCTGTACGTCGACGAGGTGAGTAATAAGGCTGTCGAGTAGGTTCCAAAAAAGCCGAAAGATTAACATATCCCAAGTTGAGGAATTGGGAATTTCCCGCCCCTCGACTAGGTTATGTTTACCCATTTTTGGTGGTTTTTCAAATATATCTGTCATGCATTCAGTTTGTTTGTCCTTCCGTCCACTTGATGATCAAAAAACAGTCTAATTCATCAAAGGTCTGCATAATATTATTTTTATTTCGTACCCGCCCCGAAATCCCATTTTAATTTCTGCCCTGAAATCTCGCCGCATACTTTGCCTACTTTGGCCCTAATAGAATACCTAAAAATTAGACGAAACTGTCGTAAAAACCACATGCACAATGGTGGACAAATTGGCTTTCCAAAAAATACTTCGGGAAAACCGAGTACGAATGCACATGTGTCTCTTTTGATATTTTACTTTAAACCACGGGCTACTCATTAAAACGTATAGCCGAATTTTTCGAAAAAAAAATGCTGTGCGCTACTCAATCTTTTGATGTACAAGGGATGAACTTTCCAGTAAATTATGACATAACCGGTTAGCAAAAGTGGTTAGGGAGGAATAAAAAGGACACTGGGCCAATATTCGAGCAATGCTCTCCTAAAAATAAAGAATATAAATAGGTGAAGACTTGTAAAAGTAAATGGCAGCAATCACATAAGATGCTGTAAGAAGTCGTAAAAGGCCGTAAACTTTTTTAAGGCAATTTGGTTAAGCGTCCTGTGATTCCACTTGGATTTTACTCTGTTTACTGTTATTACGATCCGAAATCACGAGGTAGTTTTTTATGATCGCCTTACTTCGAGGTAATTTTAAAATGATCATAAAAATTGTGAATTATTCTCTTTTACTATGGATTTACGTGCGACATAAAATAACCGAAACATATTATTATTCCGATTTACGGTATGTTTTGAATATTTTGTTTGGATAAACTTTTAAGTTTTTTCGAATGGCAAAATTCTTATAAGTATCTTGTTACGCCAAAAGGATTCTCTGACGCGCGCTGAAAACGATAACTAAATCACGCTAATCACCATGGAGATTCGGACCCTCAGAACTGGTTGAGCTGGACGATGGCGAGGGATAAGAAAGGAGGAGTACGCAATTCCGATAGCTCCCCGTCACGCTCGGTACTGCGCAACAAAATGGACGTCACCCCACGACCTACCGATTATAAACAAGACTCATTCTCGAGAAAATTCCAACGCCACCGCAATTGAATTTAAAAAAACCTCTTAATAACCAGTCCGAAAAAAACACAAAGAGAGCCACGAGAATCATAAACGTTTCGACCGAAGACGCCCTCCAAAAATAAATAAATAAAAAATTTCTCTCTTCTTTATACTCTCCAAGTGTTCACGTGACACATACGTTAGACTCAGGCTCCCTCTATGCGCGCACCGCGCCAAACGTAATCTCATACTTCGTCCCAATCTAACCGAATCTCCCTCAAACATCGCCAACATAATGAGACGCAAGTGGGAATTGAAAGCGTTGCGGGGAAAGATTGAGAGATGGGAGGGTTTTTGGGGGAGGGGGATAATGGGAGAAGATGAAAGATGAGCGTTGCTAAGTGGCAGTAATAGGAGCACTTGAAGAAGATTTGCGAGTGGTGCGGCCAGAGTCCGAATGGATAGCAGGACATGATCCGATTATATATGGAGTCGGCCAGTGGTCCAACGACCCCTTGAGATCTGTCGCTTTGGAGGAAGAATTAAGAGAGAGAGAACGACGCAGGTTTGTAAATGCGGATGCTGCGCGTGGTTTCTCGCGGGGGATATAGCAGTCAAAGGACTCGCCTCAACTTACGCATCTATGACCTCATAAATCAGAGCATATATAGAAATCACTTAACAAATCCCCGAAAAAAATACAAACAAAGCCTACGTTTCATGTTTTTGTTACGGAAATTTGCGGATCAAAAAATGATGAGATGCTTTTCATTATTATTTATAAAGTTTACCATATGCCACTCATAAAATAGAATTATTTCGATATAATAATTACCTCAAGGATCCAATTTGTATGGAATTGTATCCACGAAAAGGTCAAGCTCACGGAGCGAATGAAATAAAAGATATTTAAAAATATTTCCAATATCCGACAAAAATTAAAAAAAGTTAAATCTCGGCTACAGAGCATTTGTTGCTTATTTGTGATTCGCAAGCAGTAAGTTATAAAATATAGTTCTTAAAACGTGTGCACCTACTTAATTAGCAACCAAATTCTGCCGGTAATTATAAAAAATAATTTTCGCGAAATGGGAACTACCACGATCGCTCATTGTGAGAAATATCAATGAACTACGTTAAAAAATGTTGATCTGGAAGACCATTACCTAATATAATTATTAGGAACAATAAGCAAAAGAAAAATGAAACTTTTAAAATTATAATCCTTAAATCATTTGAATTTTCTGGATTTTAAATCGTAATTTAAAAAGAGTAAAAGAAAGAAATCTTAATATTATTCCAGAATCCTAGAAAATCGTCTAGTTCGGGCTCACAGAAACACAGACTGTGATTGTTAATTTCTTCTAAATTGAGTTCCTTTATTTTACACGAATCACTCTTGGATAACAAAATTTAAGAACAAATATTTCCTTTCCTAAAGAGGTAAAAACACAATCACAAAGAACCGAATTCCTTAATAAAGGTAGAAGCGATGGGTATTCCTAGAATAACAAGTGATGCGCGAGGAAAATACTTTTGAAAACTTCCAATTATAATTCTCTTTCCGCATAGGAAGGGGATGTTTTTCGCAAAAGTTAATCCTATAAACAAAATCATATTAAGAAAGATTTCTTTGATTAAAAAAAAAAGAATCAAGACTTGGAAATAAATTGGGGAAAGAGAAGGGGAAATATTTCGCAAAGCTTTTATGAATTCTTGGTGTCAGGGAATCTTAAAAGCTTCGGGAAGCGAAGTACAGGAAGATTTTCTTGCTCACGACGCCTGTCTCAAAAACTGTCCGGAGAGGAAAAAAACTCGCCGACTTTAGACGAGAGAGAGAGAAAGAGCCAGAGAGAAAGAGAGAGAGAGAGCGCCTTACATTACGTCACCATCGAAGTAAATTGCTGGCCTTCTCGTCCTCTCCCTACCCAAACGCCTCTCTTCTTCTCTCACAACACTCCTTCTTGACCCCTTCCTCCTCCGAACCCGCCCTCGACCGTCCGAACTCCTTTCCACCCGTAACGCTCTCCTCCGCCTTGCGAAACATCTTTAGACACTTGAAGGCGGCACTAAAACACACGTCAGTTTGTCTGTCGAAACGACGATATTAAATCGAACTTATACCTCGACAAAGAGGGAGGCGTGCTAGCTAAACTCTTTTCCATTAGCTAAATTAAAATCTGAAGTTCATTTTTCGGGAACAGCGTAAAACGAGTGGAAACTAAACTATATTAAAGAAGCGTTTTGGATTTAGTGTTTAATATGGCTGCTCTGACGTTGTTGAGGTGGAAGAGTTTACTGAATGAATGAAAAAAGGAAAAACAATTCATGGTAAAACTCTCAGCAAATGATGACTCGACATATTTGTTTTGTAATTTTAAACATGATTACAAATGACTGCCTTTTAGGATTTTCACTATTCTGGAAAACAGTAGATGAAAGACTTCTAGTAATTATTGCTACATAAAAAATTATTTGCATAAAATCCACTGATATGACTTATAAAAAGAAACACAATCGATCATACAATTTCCATGTATGTTAAAAAACAATCTCCATATTTCTCAACCAAATTTGTCAAGAGAGAGGCGTGGATAATTTATCAAATCTGTCATTTAGAAAAAATAGTTTTACAATTGCGCGGCTTCGTGGATGAACGGATTGGAGATATTAAAAGACAGCGGGGTGTGGTTGTCAAAGCTGTAATAAATATTATCCATCGGTTAATTTCTGCTGATAAATCTCAATAATAACACTCACATAATAGATATAGATGGATTTATTTTCACGAATGTCTTTATCAAAAACTATTGTTGTCTCAATGGATGAATCATTTAATTATTCTATATGATGGATCTTATTGAACAAATAAAACTTTTTATGAAAGGGGAGTTTAGTTTTATTTTAGTCGGCAGCCAAGATCAGGAGCTGGACGTAGTTGCGGAAGAGAAATAGAACATAAAGCGATTGGTAAGAAAAAAGTTGGCCCTCACTATTTTTTAAAAGCAATTAAGTTTAGCTTTCTGCAATGGCCCGAGTGATATAAGAAGAGCTTTTTTATGAATAAAATAATTATTTAAATTTCACTTATTCGCGATAAATCCCTCAAGGATATCGAAACACGGAGGAGGGGTAGGCGCAAGGAATAGTTTTAACCCCGAAAAGGGGAAAAAAGTTTTGACGCATGCGTATAAAAACAATTAAATAAAACGGGAAAATTTTTTCTGTAGAAATCTCCTCCAGCGTGATATATATAACCACCTGATGGGTGGACATGGCAGAGAATCTAAGAGAGTGAGGAGGAGGGGTTGCAGGGAAATGAAATGGATTCTGAGGAAGAACTGATGGACACATGAAGAGGCCTTTAGTCAGGATGGATTGCAACTGATGAGGGTAATTCTTCAGTTGATACGAGTTATCGTATCAGAGCAACCCGGGGGGGGGGGGGGGGTCTGGGACGCCCGAACCCTCCCTCCTGGTGTACAGACATTTGTGGAATCTGCGATAACCACGCTACAAAATTGCTACGTTGCCTCTTGCTACGCTGCCACTTGCTGCGTTGAGTAATGAGAACTAAAAACGCTGTAAAAGTTTTATTATTTGAATAGGACTTTTATTTAATCAATTGCTGGAAATTGGTTTTCGGCCTCGTTCCCTCCCCTTCCCCTCCGAAATAAATTTCTGGGTACGTGCATGCATCAAAGGGTCTTATTCCTCTCTTTTAAATAAGTTAACAATTAAAGAAACTAGCCAATTTAATAGCAGGGACATTTTTTTGCGGCGAAGAGTTGTTCTTAAAGAGTGTCTAACGAAGCACAAGGACGAGACAATTGTATAAGATAGTTAAACGACGAAAAGTAATGAAAATAAAAATTATACAGAAGGAATTTCTTAGAGGAACGGGGGAAAAATAACTAGGGAAAGGAGAAAGCGAAGGAAGATAAGAGAAACAAAAAGAAGTTCTGAAAAGAACTAATCCGCCTACTTTCCTTTCAAAAAACAAAAGGGAACAAACTAATTCAAGACCAACAAAAACCAAAAACAAAATTCTCTCACCAATGATGCCGTAAGAATTACACAAGAAGAAGCGCCGTTTTGTTTACAGAGTCGGTATGGTTACTGACAACAATATGTAACATAAATATTTTTCGCCGCGATTCTGAAAGGTATGAATCGACCTAAGGGTCGATTGTTACCACGATAGCTATGAATCGAAACACGGCTGAAATGTGCACCTGGCTATGCTCCAGCCGAGTTCGGCAATAATCATCACGATAGCACCAAATCAAAAAATGGCTTTCAAAACGCCGAAACGAAATTTTTGAGAGAAATTCAAACGAATAAGACCGAAAATCAAAATTGTGTTATAAGACTAAAAAGCTTCACTTATTACCTTTAGAACAGTACAAATCTTACTCTGATATCATAGTTCTAAAATCTTTTAAAGTGCAAAATAAAAACTCTCTGCACGACGGATTTTAAATTAACCACATAAATCAAATGTGGAAAGAACTCACCAGGAATCGAACTCGGGACCTGTAAATTCGGTGTATAAATTATGGCCCGGAGATTGTCCCCGAGAGGACCAGTCTTAGTACACCATGTTTCATGGAAATCGGTCCATTCATGAAGAAGACGTCAGTGGGACACAGACACACGCACACACAGCCAGACACACATACACGCGCAGACACATGGACATCGAGGCGATCTCATAAGACTACTTTCTATTTTTTTGTTGGAAAGTAGGCTAAAAAAGGGGGAGAGAATAAATCGAGACAGAGGAGAGAAAGGAGAATAGCAAGGGAGTGAATGGGGGAGTGAGCGAGAGAGAAGAAGAAACAGATTGAGAGGAGAGATGGAGAAGAGATAGATGGAGATGCGCGAGAGAAAAGACAGGTAAGACATAAGAAAGGCAAAGGGAAAAGGGAAAGGAAGTGAAGAGACCAGTAATTTTCCCATCACTCATTCTTTTAGTCTCTCATAGCTGTGACTTTCTCAGACATAGGCCTCTTTTTTATGCACCGACATCAGCCAAAATAATATTAAAACTACGGAAGGCAACTTGGCCTCGCCGTCGCGCTGTTTGATTGGCGGCTTTCTCTCTTCGGTTATAGGGAAACGGGAAAGGGATTAACGTTGCGTCGGACACATTTTCCCCTCTCCGGCCCTTTCACAAACTTCCCGCTAGAGAGAGGATGTAAAAAAAGAGTTGGAGATTGAGATGTTGACGGAGGAGGTAGAAGTGTGCGTTTAAAGCGAAGCCAAGGAAAGAAATTCGAAGGGAGAGGTAATTTAAAAAAATAACCTTTGGTTTCTGCCGCGCTCCAGGAAAAAGCCTCGACATCATCCGTTGATTTATTTAGAACGCGAATTAATTCAGTTGTGAATCGCATGATAAAACGGATGAATGGAGATTATTATTTTCCGAACGCGTAATTTTCTCTTCCGAGATCAGATTAAGATTCATTTTTTCGCGGGAAAAGGAATTTATAAAATTTTTAATTACTTTTGACGGGTATTAGGCTGAAATGTTTCGCGTTAATATTTTTTATGCGAAAGTTATGAATTATAGTAATTTCCTTGTATTGAAATAAGGCGAATACAAAATTTTAAATTATATAAGAGTTGTTTTTTCGAGAGATAACGCCCTATTTATGGAAATAGTTGTCTAACCTTGAACTCATCGACATGATATATATATATATATAACAGCTTACGGAAAAGGAAAGGTAAAATGGATAAATGGATGTCAACAAGGTGTTGGGATGAGGAAACCCAGTGAGCACTCACCAATCAGACGACTTCAGGTTGGCGAGGCCCCGGGGATGTCGAAGCGACACACGTAAAAGAACACTAAAACACAGAAACATCACAAACGTAGAAGATTTCGGAATTGTTCCTTCATCAGCTACAGAGAGAGGTTTCCTCATCCCAACACCTTGTTGACATCCATTTATATATATATATATACACACATACACACACACACACACACACACATATAATTAGAATCGAAAAAGCAAAAGCGGCTTTCAGAAGAAAGAAACGCCTACTTACGAGGAATATTACATATATAGGGTGTGATACCTTCGTCAACAAAAGAGGGAGACGACTGATGGAAGTAACACTGGGTGGAGACATGGGGGTGGAAGTGTAGTGTGGAAAGATCGGGGATTGGAGGATACGGAGGGAGTGTTTTCTGTGCGTGTTTTACGTGTGCCAATTCGACACTCCGAGTAGCTCGCCAACTTGAAGACATCTTATTGGTGAGTCCTCACTTGACTTTCTTATCCCAACAACTTCTTGCTATCCATTTATATATATCAACTGGAAAAATATCATCCAATGTTTTAAAACATAATTCTCTTATGAATTACGGAGGAATTCATTTTTCTTCCTTAACTTTTGAAACTGACCAGCCATTCATTGCACTACCTCTTAGATACCCATTGCGCGTAGACAAGAGGGAATCAGCAGGTCGTAAAAAAATAAAGTAAAAAAATCCAATGGTTTGATATGGTTATGCAAACGGAAACGGAAAGGAGGGCTACACGCGCATTCGGATATCGGAAGAGGAGTATTTCATGCAATAATTTAATTCATTTGGTGGTAGTCATGAATGGTTTTAGGCTGACTTATTTCAATTTGCCTTCATCTTTTCATACCCTACCCTTCTTTCCAAATTTCTATTTTTCCTTTTCTCTCCATATATCTTTTGCATCTTCCCTAACATCCTCCCTTCAATTTTTTTAAAGAACGTTGCCTCTCAAAATCTCCATTTCTTCTCTCTCTCTCCCCCTATGAAGCTCCTTTCTTTTCCTACTGCATTTTAGACTTCCTCGTTTGTTTTCTTCTCAGTCAAACTAATTAACTCCATTTATTACTCCATTCCCACCTCTCAAAAGCCGGTGAACTTCCCACGTCTTCTTTTCTCGTAATTCAGCCCCCACGCCCATGTCAACGTATCTTTTAATATATTCTTATTCAAATCCCTTGTCGTCCGCTATCGTCTCCTCATAAATGCCTTCTTTGATCTTCTCATTGTCTTGGTATTTTTGCCATTCAGAGTCAAACAACCTTCCTAAATTAGCATTTCACCTGTCCTAGACTTTCCACATCAAAGTTAACATTTACCTGTGTCGTTCAACTCTAATAAAAAGTCATGACTTATGTTTTCATTCCTACTTATGTTCATAGAGAATAATGGCTTGTTATTTAAGAAGTCTCCTATCTTCTGAAGAAATTTTTAAAATTATTAACGTTGTGTCATAAGGAAGTTAGCTACCTCCTTGTTTTTCCCCTTGCCTCTTATTATTTCTCAAGTATAGACTTGATGGAAAAAGTGATTATCACAGTCTCTCTGTCCTTTTTATAAAACTCACTCTCTTCTAACCTCGTCTGAGAATAACTATAACTAAAATGAATGTTCATTTTTCGAATCATGGAATTGCTAAGGTTGAATTTTTTTTAAATTGTACTTCAATTAGAACACATTATCGCTCTATTACATTTAATACTGAGAAGTCTATCTTCAAGTATAATGGCAGACACTAGTGACATTAGACAAAATCAAGAAAATGTAATCTTTTCAATTAAGAAGTCGCGCGATTTATGTTAGCCGAGAAATATATCTGAAATGACAAAGTTTGAGAATTTACTGACAGTAAAAGACTGTTTCAAGTCTCGATTCGAGTACATAGTTTAATTTTTGTCCCATTCTGAGTAAATAAGTGCTTATTAATCCAATGTTACTTTAAAGACATTTTTAAGTGTTTAAGTGTAGCAAATGCTGATGTATTAAAGATTTCTTAAGGAAAAATATTTTCCGCAAATGTTTCATCATCATCATAGGTAGTCTGTCCGTAGACAGGTCCGTGATTATTCTTGGTTAAACCTGGTTCTCCATATACTCCTATTTTCCGCTGTCCTCTTCATATCTTGATAACTCTCTTTCCCTTTCAAATCGTCTATCAGCTGATACCTTTTCCTACCTCTTTCCCTTTTCCCATCTAGTTTTCCTTCTAACACGTCTTTAATCATACTCTCTCTCCTCAGGTAATGTCCAACCCCGTTTGCCTTCCTCTTTCTAATAGTCTGTATAATCATTCGTTTCTCTCCTATTCTTCGCAGCACTTCATCGTTTTTCATCCTATCTGTCCATTTTATCTTCAGCATTCTCCTCCAACTCCACATTTAAAAGCATTCAAGTATTTGATGTCATTTTACCTTAGTATCCATGTTTCTGCTACGTACAAATCTATACTCCATACATAGCATTTGATCAACTTCGTGCGGATATCTTCCCTTATATTCCCTGCAAGTAGTTGTTTATTTCTCCTGAAAGCCGCTTTTGCTTTTCCTATTCTAGTTTTGATCTCATCCGTACATTTTGCTTCAAGTGTTATGATACTTCCAAGGTATTTATATTCTGAAACTTGTTCTAATGGCTTTTCCCCAATAGTTATGTTCAGATTCTCTTCTTTACCCGATATTCGAATGACCTTGGATTTTTCTGTATTTATTTCCATACCGTATTTTCTACCTGTTATCACTAGTCTATTTATCATTTTTTGTAGCTCCTCTTCCTTTCTTGCTAGAAGTACTTGATCATCTGCGTATTTTACTGTTCTTATAATCCTTCCTCCAATTTTGAAATCCCCTGTGCCTTCTAAAGCTTCTTGCATTAGACTTTCTCCATATATATTGAATAGGGTTGGCGATAGGCAGCAGCCTTGTCTTACTCCTCTACCGATATTTATTCCGCAGGTGTCCACATTCTCAAACCTGACCTTTACAACTTGATTCTCATATAGATTCCTAATCAGTCTCCTGTCTTTCCAGTCTACACATATATCCTTTAATATCTTCATCAACTTTACCCAATTTACTCTATCAAAGGCCTTCTGCCAGTCTACGAAACATGCGCAGATATCTTGACTGTATTCTATTGCCCTTTCTGATGTGATTCTAACTACTCCTATAGCATCTCTAGTTCCTCGTCCTTTTCTGAAACCGATTTGATCTTCCCCTATTATTTCTTCTGCCTTTTTCTCCAGCCTTTTATTAAGAATCCTCGTGATGATCTTCGATGTGTGTGACAGAAGGCTTATAGTTCTGTAATCTTTACACTGCATTGCCTTTGGCTTCTTCTTTAGAGGGATCATTGTTACTTCTAGGAAATCCTGAGGCCACTCTCCCGTGTCGTAAATCTTATTAATTAATTTCGTGATCGCTTTTAGTCCTTCTGATCCTATGACTTTAAGTATCTCAGCCGGTATTCCATCGCTGCCCGTGGCTTTCCCCTTCTTTAGTTCAACTATTGCCTTTTCTACTTCGCTCTCCATAATACTTGGTCCTAAGTTGTCTTCTTCAATGTTTTCCTCATCTTCCAGTTCTATTTTTGCCGCTCCTGCCTGTTTGCTGTATAATTCCTTAATGTATTCTTCCCATACCTGTGCTACATCCTTTGTTTCTGAGACTATCTTCCCATCCGTATTCATAATTCCTTTACCACAAATTCCATTAGACTTCTTATCTTCTAATTCCAGTGCCCTAGCGTACATCATATCGTACCGTCCTAACTTCTCCATTTGCTCTATTTCATCACATTTTCCTTTTATCCAATTTTCTCTAGCTTTATCTGTTACCCTTCTCAACTCATTGTTTATACGCCTATAGTTGGTTCTACCTTCTTCACTGTTAATGATTTTCCATTTTCGTCTCTCATCCATTTTCTCTAGCATTTCCTTCGTGATCCATGGTTTTCTGATTTTCTTCTCTAGTTTTCCAATCTCTTTATGCAAGGTATCCTTGATACTGGTTTTAATTTCATCCCATTCTATATCAACGGTCTTCGGTTTGTTTTCCAACTTTCTTAGGTTATCTTCCAACTTCATGCTGACTACATCCTGCCTTTCTTTCAGTTTTTCTAGGTCCCAGGTCTGTCTTTCTCTTCTCGTTTTTCTTATTTGTTTGAGCTTTGTACTCACGTCAAGTATTAGAAGGCTGTGATCTGAATCAATGTCTGTTCCTTGAAATGCCTTGGCGTTCTTTATGCTGTTCCTGAATCTTTGTTTGACAAGGATGTAATCTATTTGGCATCTCATTCTATCTCCTGGGCTTTTCCATGTGTATAACCTTCGTTTATGGTTTTTGAACCATGTATTAGTCACTACAAGGTCATTATTAATGCAGAATTCTACGAGTTTCTCCCCTCCTCGATTTCTCTTCCCAAGTCCGTATTGCCCGACAACATTTTCTTCCTGTCCTTCTCCGACTATGCTGTTCCAATCTGCCATTATTATGCGGTTTACCTTTCCTCTTCCGTCTTCTTCGTAAATTTCATTAATTTGCTCATAGATCTCATCTATTTTTTCATCGTCATGAGCTGAGGTTGGCATATATACCTGGATTGTCAGCATGTCCACTGGGACTGCTTTTAGCTTTATTGCCATCAGTCTATCGTTCGTTGCTATTATCTTTGTCACGCATTTCATCATATCTTTCCTAAGTACCAGAGCTACTCCCCTTTCCCCACTATTTCCTCCAGAATAAACTACCGTGAATTCTTCCGAGTCGAACTTCCTTCTCCCTCCCATCTAGTTTTGCTTAGTCCTATAATGTCAACTTTATTTCTTCTCATTTCTTCTTTCAAGTTCTCTAGCTTTCTTGCCTTTCTCATAGTTCTTACGTTCCAAGTCCCTATTCGTAAATTACTTTCGACAAATGTTTTCCTCAAGGCAGTCCCCGCCCGGAGATCCGATTGGGGGACTATTTTACCTCCGGATTGTTTTACCTCGAGAGAACTCATATTGTCCAACCATATATAATCTTTACTAGGGGTTGTAATGTGGTAGTTTCCCTCTTGCTTTCCACATCGCAGTACTGTAGCCGTTCAAATCGTCCTGATCACGCCTACAGCTGTATTGGATATAGACCCAACCAACATCATTTGTTTTCGGCTCTATACCATACTGACAGTACTGCTGCCTACTGCCAGGCACTGATGATAGTTTTTTCTTTTTTAAATAAAACCTCCATTCGAGGGGTTTGAACCCCCGAACTTTGCAATAGAAAGCCGACACGCTAACCACTACACCACCAGTGCATTATTATAATATATATATATATATATATATATATATATATATATATATATATATATATATTAGAATAGGAAAAGTAAAAGCGGCTTTCAGAAGAAAGAAATAACTACTTACGGGGAATATAAGGGAAGATATCTGCAACAAGTTCATAAAATGCTATGTATGGAGTATAGCTTTGTACAGGGCAGAAACATGGACGCTAAGGAAAAAGAATTCAAATACTTGGGAAGCTTTGAAATGTGGACTTGGAGGAGAATCCTGAAGATAAAATAGACAGATAGGATGAAAAACTATGAAGTGCTACGAAGAGTAGGAGAGAAAGTATGATTAAAGACGTGTTAGAAGGAAAACTAGACGGAAAAAGGGAAAGAGGTAGGAAAAGGTTTCAGCTGATAGACGATTTGAATGGGAAAGAGAGTTATCAAGATACGAAGAGGACAGCGGAAAATAGGAGTATATGGAGGACCAGGTTTAACCAAGAATAATCACGGACCTGTCTACATGTACATATATATACACACATATATATATATATATCTAATTATCTAATTGAAAATTATCTAATTGTTTAAACTTTAAATATATTTAACTACTGTTATAACAAATTGATGGAGATTGTCAAATGTTCATTTGTGCAATTGCACTAACCTCTAAATAACTTTAAAATTTCAGCTCCATAGCTTGCCCCGTAGTACCTAAACATTTATCTTTTTGTTTAAATTTTAAGTAATTTTAACAGCCAAATAAGTTAAAATATCAAAATTTCTATAATACCTATTTCGTTTTTTTTTTTACAAATTCTACCTTTTAAAAAATTTCACATTTATAGCACATTCGAAAATACATAAATCTTCGAAATTTGTGTTTTTAGCGTCTGCATTGTTGACCTTTTTCAAGATTTTCGTTTTTTCTAGTCGGTTTTGCACCGACATAAAACATTTCGAATCTCCAGCTCTTCTGGAAGTGCCTAAACATTAGTATCCTCCTATATCATATATATGTTAATCCTCTGTAATATATAATCTAATATATAAAAATGAATGTGTGTATGTATGTATGTTTGTATGCCCCTTATACATTTTTACACAGTTGAAGCTATTTAACTCAAAAGTTTTATGGGCTATCCTATGTACAAAAGGAAGAACTTGGTCTAGATTTGCAGACCGTGGGGTCTCTTATACTCCGTGGGCTCAACAAAATACCATTTTCATAAGAATGCATGGGAAAAGGTGTGGAGAAACCCCATAATGCCATGCAGCCCTCCACTGATGTGCATATAAATATACCTAAATATTAACTTTCGACCACGGAAAAAGACTTATTTTACGAGCAAAAGACTGAATATTTTAATTCTGTTCATGTTTAGTAGTATTACTTGTTAAATCGCTCGAAATTATCCTTTAAGTGCAAAATTTATTAACATTTACCAGGCGGTAACAAAGCTAAATTTCTTAATTTTTGTCCTCCTCAAAGGGAGACAGCCACGTAAAGATTAATGGAAGGAAAGTCCTCGCGGTGGCGAGCCGTAGAAGAAGAATAGCCAACGCCAAGATAAAGGGTCCAAATAGATTAAATATAGTCTATGAATACTTTTAAAGTGAGTCAAATGATTTTTAAGGAATATTATAGCATTGTTATCTTTTACCATTAACATTGAAAGATTTATAGCAACATAAATCAATGCATCAACTTACATTTGTTCGTAATCAAGATGTTGTTTATTGTTTACTTCAGTTTACGTTTTGGCTAATAGTATTGACATAATCCACATAATTTTATTGCAGCTTTAAAGGCTTAGGTGCATATGTCCATGGGTATATTAAGCAAAACATTAATGCGTAAATATATTAATATTACAATACAATAGATAAAATATGAAATGTTAATGTAAACATCGTTTGCGTAATTAAGGAATGGGGAACGAAAATTTAGGGCTTATGGTGCACCCGGAGTAATTTCTATTTTAATAAAACTGCTCGTTTATGCCATATATTCTTGGAAAAGCAGTCTGCCTTGATTATACGATGGATTCGCCATTGGGATACACCCACGAGTACAAGCCTGGCTAAAATTTTTCAATGGTTTCTTTAGGTGGTAGTTAAAATTTCGTGTGAACCTCTGCTCCGAATAACACATTTGAGAAATTTGGGAGCATCGACAGCGCGGGGCCCCGTGAAATATAATTTATTTGCTACTTAAAAGAAAATTCTTTCTCGAGCGATATATATATATATATATATATATATATATATATATATATATATATATATATATGTGTGTGTGTGTGTGTTATTTAATAATTAAATGTTATTTTTTAATTCTTTATTGATTTTTCCAGATAGTAGTCCACCATTTATTCTTGCACGCCTACGCCAACGTACCTACGCCGCTGATACGAAGAGCTAATTTATAAGAAATATTCATTCGCATTACAGGAAATTTAATTAGACTGCTTGAGGCAGTTGAGATAAAATGTTATCGGATATCGAGGAACGAGATTAAGAAAATTATTTATCGTCAGCCAATCTCGTTCAAAATTTGTAGTTCCGCTAAAAGAGTTCGTCAAATTCACAGAATTTATGCATATGGTATACTTATTTGCCTGAATGTTTTTTTAATTTAAAAATTTTTATGGACTTGAAAAGAATTCTTTGAGCACTGATTGTGTCTGCGCGTTCTTATTTGTGGATGTGTTATGCTAACATTTATAGTTCTCATTTTCTTCTTAGAATTTATCAACCACCATGGTGAACAACCTTTACAATTGCTTGGTCATCATGTCTTCCGCTTTCGTATATTTAGTTAATCGCAATATTATCCTTATGTTTTAGAATAATATGCGTCGTGGTATGCGTGGCTAAGAGATATTTATCTCCAATCCGATTAATATTGTAGCGCAACAGGAAGCATCGTTTTCCTAATTAATGGCTCACTGTTTCCTATTGCTCGTTGCCTAATTATAGGATTTTCTTCTATCTGTTTAAATTTAGAGTAATTGGGACGAATCACTATGAAAGCTTTTCTTTTATTTTCATTTAATTTGCCCGAATTCTAGGTCGATGAACTTTCGCGCAACACGGAAAAACTGAATTAATGATCACATAAATAAATGATTATATCCAGGAAGCAATTACTAGCTGCGGGATGGAGGAAAGACGGAAGAAAATGAGGAGGACGAAAAAAGTGAAAATTAATTAGGAAAATTGATCGCCGGAAGATGACGGAACATTTTGCGTTCTTAGCGAGGGACGGAGTTAAGGAAGTTTAAGGAACACGCTGTTGATTGAAACTTTTCAGAAATCACCTCTAAATTATAGGCTTTGAAAGTGAATGACCAAAATTCTTAAATCTCGTGATAGTCGCAAAAAAAATCTTCCTTAATATTTAAACGCGCTATTGATCTAATTACTGTGGTTTAAATATTGACTCGCCGTGCAATTATTATTCGTTTCCCCATAGGATTAAATTACATAATTGGGCAATTACGCACTTTTTGCGCCGGAAAACGATAACTCAACTTAAAGAGCAAATATTTGCTCCAGTCTTCATTTTATGCCGAAAAATTATACATTTAACAGCAGATGAAAATAAAAAGATTTTTCATAATAAGCACACGAATCACTATTGACATCAACCGCATGGTACAAACAGGGATTTTCGTTAAATTGCCATAATTATGGGAGAGAAATAATATAATTCTGAGTTGAGTGACCTATTTACATATTTATTTATTATAATACTATACATATTATATAATTTATATATAAATTTACAACTAGAGTGAAAAAAGCTTCAGCGGAGAAATAATAAGCGGCGATGTCAATAAATAAAAAATCATGGAATTTTGTTCGTAGAAAAATCCAAAAAATTGAAAATATAAGAATTGATACATTGCAATATTTGAACGATGTCGTAGACTTAAGGCACATCGGTAATATTACAATACACAGATGTTGCAGAAAATGTATGGTTTGGAAATGCTTTAGCAAACATGATTATAAATAATTATATGAACAAGATGGAAAGTTGAGGAAATGACATGATATGCATGTGCGCATAAAGCTGAAACTAAATTTTGACATTTGAGAAAAGAGAGGATTACAGGATACAGAGTACAGGATTTTTCCTCCCTCACAAATGCCAACATTTAATTACAGGCAAGTCTCGTTTAACGAACGAAATGCGTTCCTGAAAAGCGTTCATAAAAACGAAATTCGTTGAACGATCGTGATTTTTCCGTTGACTTCTCCGTTAAAACTACAGATGCGTTCCAGACAAACTATTTTTTATTCTTGTATTTATAATTCTTAGCTATTAAAATGTCTGTCAAAGCAAGTACAATATTGGAACAACTGGAAAATCGAAGCAACAACAATCGAGCATATAAGTATGTACAGTGCAATCTATTGTATGATACGAGAAAATTCAAATTTTTAATGAAAAACAGAGCCCCCCAACACCGTCCTTAAACAATTTAAAATTCCTCGTGATTAAAAATCTCCATAAAAATAATTTTTAAAAAGTTGAACTGTTATGAGAAAATTACGAGCAAGTACGATAAATGTGGCCACGGCAATGGCTTGAAAACAAATCCTCGTGATTTAACTATTATGTATGAAGCGCGAGAAAACGAATGCGACCGAACGTAGTCAATCCAAGTCAGAGACTGAAGCATAGAACGGCTGTGGGAAAGACTCCGTAGTGCACTTCCCTTTATCAGTACTCAAGAGATCCTTCACGTCTAAGTGGATATTTGTAAATATATTTTGTGCATCAAACATGTGCGTCACATTAAGCCTCTCAAGAAATGCAGGCGATAGGAAAATGCGTGATAAAGTGGATACACGAAGAATCCATGGGTAAACAAGACGGTCTTTGTGACCCCAAGAGGTTTCATAAACATCTGAGTTTCTTCCGTCTGAGTTGGATACATGTTATTTAATTCGTTAACCCTTCAATAGGCGCGTTGTCTTTAACGACTAGTTTGGCCGCGTGGACTACTATTGTAGACCATTTGGTTTATTTATTTGACTAGTTATTTTTGAACCTTTCCAAAGCATGAACCTGAGATTTATTAAAATACATTGTTATGAAAACATAAAAAACAACTGATTTATATAAAAAGGTCTTTCTTAGTGATGGGAGAGATGAAACCAATTTTGTGTACATAAAACCATATATTTGACAATATTATTTATATAACAAAAAAATTACTTTTGTAAACATAAAGTTTTTTGTGTAAAATAGTGACAAACAAACACCGATTGATGTGAAAAACACTGAAGACCAATTCTACTCGATGTAAGCGAAAGGAATGAACATGAAAAATGATCCTAGTCCGTAACTGAACAGTTGATACAAATGTGTGTAATATGCTCGTTGCATGCATATTTGTGACATTTTATGCACCACTTTCGTGTGGATTTGTTGCGGTATCTTGTACAAGTATAGCAACGACCCACATAGTTTTGTTGCACAGAGGGAAGGGGGGACACTTGCTCTGTGATTCCCAAAAGTACTTTTGCTAGCCTTCTTATTTCTAATGGAAGTTGTCGAATGGTTGACCTGTACTCGAATGGCTGCCTAATAATCTCCCATGAAAACTTTTCCTTAAATTCTCTTCTTTTTACCAGCTGCTAACCTCTATTTGCCTTATATACACAAAGAAAATTAATTAATTGCAGCAATATTTAATAAGTTATGACAAGTAACCATTGTCCAACGGCGTGTGTTTCTTGCAACATTGTATTTGTAGTTGGTCTACTAGGTCAACTCCAATTTTCGTTAGGTTGTACAAAGTTATCATTTCAGGCTTTCTTTTAGCGCTCGTTTCAGCATCAGTAGCATCGTAGTGGTGCATACTGAATATAACTAAGACTGTCTTATTTTTATTTGTACAATAGGAGACAAATGTACAATCTTCTTAAAATCCAAAGAGAGATGACAAATGGTACCCACATAGGTTAAATGTTTTTGATGCAGTAGGTTTTTCACCAACGGCATGCTTATGAACCAATTATCCCCAGTAATATTTCTATTTGTACCTACTACTGGTTCGACAAAGCTTAATACGATCTTTTCGGTGGAATTATTATATTTATATAGCACTTCTGGTTGAATACCCACATACTTTTCAAGATTAAATGTGTAGGCCGTTTTTGCATCTACAAGGGCAAACAATTTTATACCATATTTAGAAGCTTTGCTTGGAATATACTGCCTAAACGTACAACGTCCTCGAAACCCTAGAAGTTGCTCATTTATTGTCAAGTATTCGCCAGCAATAAAATATTTCTGAAAATTAGCGTCAAATTTTTTAAAATATTTTTCTAATAGGAGTCATGTTATCAATTTCTTGTCTTTGGTTTCTATCTCTAGCATCATCAAAGCGTAAACACCTTAAAAGAAACCGAAATCGTTTTTCACTCATACTAGGTAACGCGATTCTTTGCTGCTTCCTCTTGAATTTTTCCAAAACTGATTGGCATTTTTCCTCGAACTCCGTAAAGCTCCAATCAAATAAAGAATATCTATTAAAACTTTAATTTCTCTTTCATCCGTTGGTCTTGCGTCTCGATCTCGTTCAAATTTTTCTCGAATGTTTTTATTTTGAATTTTAGTGCAAGCGGTAATAAATCGCATAATGAATTCATCCAAAAATAGTGTTAAAAAATCGATTTCAGATTTTGCGTCTCGGAACTAGCTTTTGGTTCAAGTAAATGCGTTATAATGTTATGGGAACGAGTTTGAATTTCTACATTAGGTCTTACTTTCTTCTACTTTGTCTTCTTGTCTTTTCCAAGATAAAAATTTGTAGGCACTACTTCATCAATAACTTCTTGAATTACATTTTCTTCTTCCGACACTTGTTGCTCAGAAATAGTTTCACGATCGCTTTCATGAACAGTGTCTTCTTCACATCCATCTTCATGTTCTGGACTTTTTCTTCGCTAGATATTTCTTCAAACCATTGAAACGAAATATATAGATCACGTGTACGCTCAACGGATTGCCTTTTTGGGGCAGACATAGCGCTCTGTATATATTGGTAACTAAAAATAAAAATAAAATAAAATGTATATACTATAGGTATATATTAAAAAATTGTTTTGAAATTTTTTTTGAAAAATTATTTTTAACGCGTCAAGTCCGAAGTATGGAAGTCTAGCTGTAATCTGAGGAGGCGCAATCTTTTGGTTGAGGAATGGAAGAAGATCCAGCCGGAGATGTAGAGGAAGGTACGAACTACTACGACGTCAAACAAACAACTGATCGTGAAATAGTTGAGCGAGACCGATAAGGCTCTCATGCACAGTGTTGCCACACTGAAGAAAAAGTTCGCATCTATCATTCCTGATAAAAACTCTCCCCCAGGGGACAATTCTAAATAGTGGAATAAACCCCACAGAGATTTTCCCCATTCTTTCTCTTACAAAGGATGGTTAGATATTGTTACGTATTTCTCGAAGAGCGTGGGCTTCCCTCTGACGAAAATTCACCGGCTCGTCCTTCAACTCCAAACTTTCGCTTGATAGGTTCACAGACGCGTCAAGGTCCGCTCACACTTGGGAGAAACGCGGCGAAGCGGCTACAAGAAAAATATTCTTACCGAAGAGTGAAATGGACCCGCTTACATCTAGACGCGGCGAAGGGAACGGAAGCGAGGAGAAGCGAAAAGAATTTCTTTGGGAGAAAATATCTTCGCTTCGCCTGACGTCACGAGGCGAAGTTTTGTGCGATCACTGTGAAGGTATTGGTGTTTTCACTGGGGATCGGGAATCATCGTGAAGGTTCGGGAGTATTCGTAATAGGATTCCCCCAGATCTTCGACTTACTTCTCCTAAGCGTGAGTCGGTGTCTTCTCTTAGCAGCGCTTAGCTTCGCTGCGTTTCTCCCAAGTGTGAGCAGACATTAAAGGTGCGTTTCCGTGCACGCGTTACGCGCGTCGAAAACTGACTCTACCGAATCAGAGGCCTTGCTTGAGGCGTTACGCGCTTTGTCCGCGACTACGCGTTGGAATTGAGAAAGTTTCAACTTCAACGCGAGTAACGAGTGAAATTTTCAAGATAGCCGTTATGCGAGAAAGTACAAACGAACACCAAATTTATTTGGGCGCCTACAGTCGGAAGGCAGCATGGACTCCACGCCTGTGTACGATATAGATATGAATTCCGTTTACGAATTCATTAATAACGAAATCATCATTCCTCCTTTTTCAATATAAAGGATTAAAGATATAGGGATAAATATCTCCGGGAGAATGCATGGAAAGAAATTAGAGATGAGGCTGAGAAAAACCGCGGAAAAATAACACTTATGAACAAATAATACAGATCAAGGCCTAGTAATCAGCTACTGAGATTGACGCATGCGTAAACAAGACCGTACAAGAAATATACTAATAGAGATATGTGTGGTCTACAACTGCAGACCACGCGCCTACTGAAAGGTTAAGGTGAATAGAATTTTCGGCAAAAAGTTAAGCTATAAAATTCAATTCATTCGTTAAAGCGAACAATCGTTCATCGAATGTACGTTGAACGAGAGTTACCTGAATATGAATTTTTCGTTTGTCCTAAAGAAGGGCCTTATTGAGTATGGTTTCTAAAATAAATTTTATAATGTGATATAAATCTTCAAAAATGAAGTGATAATTCTGTTTCAACTGAAAATTATGAGGTCAGCAAATAATACTGCCAAGAAAATTGTAAGATGCAATATAAGCTTATCAGAAAAATATATGCTGTAATTTAGATTTTAATGTCATAGGTTCGTGATCATATCTTTCAATGACTTGGTAGAGGGGTGGTAAGCATGTTTGGCATGAATGACGAAGTAAGAAATTGAATAATGTCTGGACGAAACCGGTGATGTAAGCATATTCCCGGTTTAAAATTCCTGATATAAAGCATGTAAGCTATATTTAATGGTATAGGGAATATCTAAATTAATTTAAACTGATTGCGGTCACCGTAGATAACATAATAACCCAGAAATGTCAATAAACATCGAAGTTTAATTTTGCAAATCTGATGGCGTAATCCGCAGAGGACCAACAATATCACTGAGTCTCTAACATTTTGCCTCGATGCAGTCAAGTGAACAGCTAGATGATGTAAAAGCAATATTTTTTCGCAGAGAGGTAAATAGTCGACATTTCAGATTTCGGGAAAATACACAATTCCATTTTATCTCAATTTTCCTAGGTTTTCTTACAGCCTTCCCTTCACTCCAACCCTTCAAAACTATCTCTCCCTCTCTCGGTCTTTCCCTCCCCTCTGTGCCTCCAATCCTCCTTCTCCATTCGACAATACTACTCCGAGAAGTTCAAACGGTTAAACGCCTCTCAATCCTCATCCGACTTTTTTATATTTTATGAGGAGCCACCGCTCGAAAAATCCAAGATTAGAATTTTAGGGAATATCAAGTCCAAAGGAGAATTTCCCATAATGCCCTAGAGCCTTTTAAGATCGACGAAAGAAGGTGGGAGGAGTTGGGGAGAATGGAAAGACGTTGAGTGATTGAGTGAATCCGTAAACCGTTAAGGGAAAAGGAATGATAGAGAGTGAGAGGAAGATGGGGAGAGAGAGATAGAGTAAAAGGAGGTGAAGTTGAAGGGATGAAGGTTTAAGGGATATAGCAGGTTGAGGAGAGAGAGGAAAAATGATGAAGTATTTCCACGCCAAGGAGGGTTTTATTTTATGAGTTTACGAAAGAATTTCTCTCTCATAGGTTTGATCTCGGCGGTTCAGCTGAATCATGTTCTATTTCAGTATCGCCCGGTTGGCATATTTTCGGTTCGATGCGGAGCCATCTTCCGGGAAATCTGTTAAGACGCAAGATAGGAAATAAAAAACATAAGTCGCGACAAATTACGCTCCGAAATCCTTCCTTCCTTTGAATATCGATAGGAACGGTTTCCCAACAGATGAAATGGTTTTCCTTACCCTTGCCTGGGAGTTCCAGTAGTTCAAAGAGGAAGTTAGTGAGAGAGAGAGAGAGAGAGAGAGAGGAGAAAGACAAGGGAAGGGGAGAGACAGATAGATAGGAAAAAATACCCCAAATCGTCTTCTTAGAAACCGTGCCTCGAAATAGACGGGAATAATCGTCGAAATTTTATGGTCATGCGCGAAACACTCGAATAGATATCGGACTGATCAAAGGACAGAAAACTGTGACCTTGAAAATGAAAAATATTCTCGTGGAAACGAAATTTTATTCCAAGTTATACGCTTTGAAGCGATCTCTCTCAGAGAGATTTAGATAAAAAATCGGATGTGGCCACCACATGACTTTCTTCATATCTGTAATATTTCCAATAATTCCAAATGGATTAAATGATAATAAATATTTTAAGAAACTGCGAGAAAAATTTAAAGTAAAATATAAAAGCAAATATAAGAAAAAACGTTTAAGTGCCGAGAGTAAACGCCCACTCACCGATTTTACCAAAAACTAATCAGTTCTTTTGCCTTTAACAAAAATGCCAACTATTAAATATCGCATTGACCTGATTAATAGTTTTTTAGTTTGAGTGCTCACAAAATTTTGGTCACAGACACACAGACACCCACAGGCATCATCGAGAAAATAGTCACAACGTGTCCAGGGAACCTTAAAACATGTATTTCTGTTGAAATATCGAATACGATATTTTTCATGAAAACAATACCTACTTTCGCTATACTTCGTAAATGGAGAAAGTAATAAGGTCTTAATAGGGTATTTTACTATCTCCATACCTAGTATAAGAGAGTATTTTTTCGTAAAAAACCGATTTTGAGATTTCAAGCTAAGTACATGTTTTGAGGTCCCTGAAACACGTTCTGACCATTTTCTCGACGATGTCTGCTTAAAAATATAACCTACAGAACTTTAGTAATCGCCAAATTGTAGACGCAACGAAGAGATCACATTCATTTATAATGTTAGCGGGCGTACTGACTCCTTAAATACTAAATTTTAACAAGCCGTAGAGTTAAAAATATCAAATAAGTTAGTTGAAATTTTAACGTTAACAGTTGACAAAGTCAAGAGATCGTACAGATAGTCAATACTCGCACTTCTCTGATCCATACGATTATATATACTCTGTAAACACGGTAGCTATGCTCTTTTGGAATGTCGTGTGGTGATTCCCTTTCAACTAACTATCAACGCTAGGATTATTCCCGTCACACGATAGGAGGCTCTGCCGGCAAAACAAAGTTTTCTCGAACATTAATATCCATTTCATCAATGCTGTTTCTTCTGCGTATGGTGATGGAAGGTATATCGTAATTCTTTTATATGACCATAACAAATTGATTGCTGTCAGTCATTAATTTGTAAATTGCAATGCATCATTGTAAATAATTAATGTTTGCTGTTATCATTCACCCTGTCTCCTCTTCTCTTTGCCACGCAAATATGTACTCGGTTTTAATTTGATGACTTTTCACGTCCTACTCTCGTTTTAAATCCAAACTCTCGCATGTTAGCTCTTTAGTTGATGCGACGGAGTAAATGCAATTTATAATTCGACGAATTTTTGTGCCATTCTACTTGATTCGTAGAAGAAAAATTGTATTTTGAAAATTTACTCAAAACATTTCATCAATATAACAGTAACTCGCACCTGTAAACTCACGCTTGATGTATGATAACCAAAACAACTAGCTGCGTTTCTCTGAGAGAGTGTTTTCAAGCGAAAGAATTTTTGTATTCGAATGCATAAATTTTTCATCGCAATATCTCACTCCTTATTCTGGTTTTTTCCTTCGACTCACATCTCCTCTCTCGTATTCGTGCTTTTTCAACATTTTCTTTCAATAGAACAACAATATCATTTCCCTCTCCGTATCAATCTCTGCTTTTGCCTTTCCGTTTAACCTGCTCCTTCCTTTCTCGCTCTTTTATACTTCATATTGAAAAAAATAATAAACCCTGATCGCATTCATCTGAAGAATTCCATCAACAAATAAGTCTTTTTCATTTCGTAGTCCGTTCTCCCCCTCTCCTCACTCTCCCTCACTCTCTCCCTCTCTCTCTTTCTCCCAATCGCATCCCACTTTATTCATCCCTATCTCCGATTCAGATATTCTTCACAGCCTACGTGCCTTATCATTCGTCTTTCCACTTCTCCGAACTTTTTTCCGACGAAATTCTTTTTCTCTCTTTTTCCCTCTCGTTGGAGACGAGTACTTCCATTTCATCTTTCTCCCTCTCTCCCTCTCTCTCCCTCCCTCCCGTCCTTTATAGCTTTCTCCCTCCCTTTCTAGCTCTTTCTTCCTCTCTCCCACCCTCTCTATCCCTCCCTTTCTAGCTCTCTTCCACCCTATCACTCCCTCCCTCTCTCTCTGTCTCCCTACTCCCTCCCTTTCTAGCTCTCTTTTCCTCTCTCTATCCCTCCCTCCCTTTCTAGCTTTCTCTCTCCCACCCTTTCTATCCCTCCCTCCCTCCCTCTCTCTCTATCTTCATCTACCTTTTCCAAATCTGTCCCTCTTATTGATGCCCTCGCTCCGTATCTAGTATCTCTCCAAGTGTTTTTCCCCCCTCTCTCTCCCTCCCATATCCCCAAGCTGTTGATATCACAACCGCTTACTCATCTAAAACCCTTTCGATTCAAAGTCTCCCTATTCTCCTTTCTCGCCACATCTTTTGCTACTTTTTTTATCATTCCCCGTCCATTTAAAACCATATCCCGAAAATTTTTCATCCAAGTCCTTTATTCCGAAATTCCATCTTTTCTGTTTCACATTAACTTTCACTTTTAATTTGCAAAAAAACACCATCTGTTCTCCTCTCCGTCTCTCTCCTTTCTCTCAATATGCCAGTTTCTCCTGAGGTACAAATGCTCTGAATATTTTTTCCCTGCCCCACAATTATTTCTTCGTTGAACCTTTCCTTTTATTTTTTCGCCCATATAGCGATAATCCTGTTTTTACAATCCATTAGTTTTGCTTTATTTCGCTCTACAAAACTTCCTTTCGTTCGCGTTTTCTCTCCCAGCGGTTTTTTCGCCTACAATGATTATTGCATTATTATGCGTTCTTTGCACGAAGTGAACGCATATAGGGGAGGTCGTCTCCGTCCATCCGTCCGTCCGCATGTTAAAACTCGGGAATCGCTAGACGTATTTTGTGGCAATTTGGCATTGGGAGGTTTTACTGAAATTGGTCGACCGATTTCAATCTTGGTCAAAATCGGACAACAATTGCTACCACTTTACATGAAGACCTACATGTAGTTTACAATTTTCCTTTGTTTCAATTCGGGAATCGCTGAACGTATTTTGATGAAATTCGGTACTGGGGAGTTTTGCTAAAATCAATTGACCGATTCCAATTTTGGTTAAAATCGCACAGTAATTACTACCACTTTACATGAAGACCTATATGTATTTAAAAAGTACCTCGCTTGCTTCTCCTTAAATTATCATCTGAGTGAAAAATATCGAGAACATTGTGAAATCTCAAAGAACGCATTTGGAAACTCTGTGTACTCCGACATGGAGTACACCTTTCCAATCTTGTTATATTTGTGCTTTAAGTCTCTATTTCTTACCTTCGTTAGTGTTTTATGCCCGTCTATCACCTCGCTTATGAGTTTGTTCGTACTCTGTTATATCGCTCTTCGCTCTTCATATCTCACGGAATCATCCCACATAATACGGTCGTTTCTTTTCCCGCGGTGCGTGTTTTTCTTCCATATTGACAGATACTCGCCAGCAGCATATTATTAATCTTTGTTTTCTGCTCCGATTGGATAAATGGTATTTAGAAATCGCTTTTGATGGATGTAGTGATTTTTTTGGTAGAGAAGAGCCTCACGTCAGTTGAAGAGGAAAATTTAACTTGAATGACGCCAGCCCTTTATCCTGTGTGTTATGCAACTCTATTAACTTTGTCTCTGAGAGGCCGAAGACAGCCGTCCTCCGTTTTAGTGAAGCTATTTTTACCGCGAACAGCGTTTTGGAATTTTCACTTAACGTTTATGAGAACAACAGTACTATCGATAAGCTTCACCAAAAACACTTTTCTGGAATTATGAACTTTGGTGGCGATTTCAGGAAACTGTCATGTCTGAATATGTGCTTGCATGATATTGTAAGCGCAGATTAAAAATTCAATTGCAAAATTAACAGTGATGAGAAATATTTGATTGCCAAACGCTTTATATTGACCCACCAGCAATAACTCCACTCGCAACACACTGAATACATGCATTATCTTTCTCCAAAGTTAGTTGACTTATTCTATGAAGAATGTTATTTGCTATTAGGCCATGATCAGAAGTTGTCAAACTTTCAAAATAAAAGAGCGATGTTATTATGTCTCATTCCAAAATACTCGGGAGCCGTAAAATGACAATCTGTTCGACCATTTTATTACTTTATCATATGCGTAGTGTATTGAAAAATTATTTTGATCGTGAAAATATTCGACTTCGAGATTTTGATGGAAATACAAGTTTTAGGTGTCCCTGATTCCTGGTTTTCGTCATGCCGTCTGTCAGTCTATCTGTTTGTTTGCCGTTCTAAGGCCCAAACGTGTACATAAAATCGCATGATATCTCGTATTTATGCAACATATCATCTTTTGCTAATCCATTTTTAATAAAAATTATACTGCACAAAAATAAAGGGTAGTTTATTCTCTGCGATTTTTAGAAAAATTTGATTTACTCAAAAATGGCTACAGATAATTTGATTAAAATCAATCCATTTGTAGAGCCTGATGTCATAAATAACGCTGCGTAATCCATACGTCTCCAGAAATCACTATATGGCGTCCAGTGACATTAAAATGTACACTAAGCTATCTTACCTGAGCCTTATGACGTCATGCCTCCGCCGCGATCCATTAAAAATCTTACTAAAGCCTTACGGTTAAACAAAATCGAATGATATCTAATATTTGTGGATAATATAATTCATAAAAACGTTCTGAAACGATGAAAGATATTGCGCAACAATTAAGGGTACTTTATTCTTGGATATTTTGAAACAAAATTCGATTCACTCAAAAATTGCTCCCATGATTTAGATAAAAATCCTTCCATTAGTACAGTCTGATGTCACAAATAATACTAACTAAGCCATATGACCCAAAAGTTACTATATATCGTCCAGTGGCATTTTTTCTGTACAAGACGCTCAGTGCACGCGTCAGAGGGGAGGGGGAATCCGGGGATTCCCTAATGTAAAAATCCCTACTTCTCTGTTAACGCCACGCGCTTATTAGTGAGAGGTATTAGATGGGAGAGGTTGATGGTGTCAGTCGCTTTTGTTCTGTTGCTACATATCATTAAAATAATTGGCAGTGAATTGCCAAGCAGAGTTAATTTCGGTGCATAGAGTGTAGTGAGACGAAACGTATATACGTATATGAGAAAGTTTGTGCAATATATATTGCGCCGTTTATTTTATTATAAATTTGAGTGATTGCAATAAGCATGTTTCATGACTGATATAGGTTAATGAGCTCAGGTTACTTCTAAAGAGTCACAAGTATGTACTCAAGGAGTCATATGCGGTTCCGGAGCCAGGTTACCGACTTCTATCATAGGTAGACCACATTTTAGGTTTAACGTTAAAAGACACGGGTCCCTAAACTATGGCCCGCGAGCCATATGCGGCCCGCGCATTAATTTCATCCGGCCCACTTTAACATTGATTTTTATAAGACAGGCATATTCGTATATTTTCCAGCAGAAGTCACTAGATTCATTTATAAAATCATAACGATATTTCTCCAGAACATGGATTCAATCTACTTTTAATATACGCGCAGGACACATTAAACAATCTAAAAATTCTAAAAATTATCTCTTTGAAATTTAAGCATGGCCCGATCAGGTCGTATATGGCCCGCAGAGTGTTCCATAAAGCTTCACGCGGCCCTTTCAGTAATAAGTTTGGTGACCCCTTTTCTAAGAGATTCTTATTAATTTCATGGCGAGAATTTTGATTGCAATCCTGTTTATACTCCGAAACCGACCGACTATTGTACTGACGACAACAATTTTAAAATTGCGTGGAATTAAAAGCATATGATAGTCACATAAAATACGTAAAAAATAATCCTTTGTATTAAATTCTAATAAGAAGAGAAAATTTTGAGATTGGCGACCTAGTACGTATTTCTGCACATGGATTTTCCTTCTCGAGTTTGAACATCTCCGTAAGTACGTTCGCTTTTCTCTTATTTAATACCGCTTAATAACACCTGTCAAAAAATCTTATTTTTTCCTTCGAGATTATTCTCCATAACATTTTTGCGCTCGTATTTATTCGCGCATCAAATGTCACTCTGCTAACTCCTATTCCGCGCACATCCTTATTGCTCATGACCTTTCCCCTACTCTCATATGCTTATATTTTCCAATATCCTTCTGTAACAGGGGTTTCCAGAACTTTCACTTTCCCAATATCAAAGGGGTCTTCATTCTCCTCCTCCTAGTCATCGTTCTTTCACCTTTACTTTCTCCCCATCTCGGGAAATCCTTCCTCGTCTCCTTCCAACTTATTTTTCATCCTGCACACGAACCAAGTTAGCCGCCCACTCCCTTTTCCGCATAATCTATTACTATATCCTTTTTGCACACACGCACTCGCACACGCACTCATACAACACCAAATCCGGCATTTTGGAAGTCTGTATGTCTGATCCTTATTAAAAAACTTTTGATTATTAAATAGTAGGAGAAAATAGGATAATATAAAATCTCAAGTACTATTTCTAGAAGGGCCATAGATTTGAAATGTGGCATAATGAGCATTTTGTACAACCGATGAAAAAAATACAAAATAATAAAAATATTTTTTTCGTTCATTTTTCCGAACGCCTTATTTCAGTTCTGCCAACCGAAAGAATGGGTTTATTTTCGTTGAAAACAGAATTAAAATTCCGAATTCCGAATAAGCGTAAAAAATGGATTTTAGTTACAAAACAGCGGGCACTTTTCGGTGTTTAGCCTACTTTTCAGAATGGAAATAGGCTTATAGATATGTCGTTGTGTCTGTCTGTCTGTCCGTCCCCTATTTACTTTTGAACCAATAGACCGATTTTCACGAAACCTGGTGGAAATCTCTAGCTACATGGGCCGAGCTCCCGAGGATAGTGTTTGTTGCGAAGATTGAAGTCCCGGGTTCGATTCCAGGAACTATCCTTCCCATATGATTTCCATGGGAAATCTGAAATCCATCGTTCAGGGTAATTTTCTCTTGCACATTAAATATCTTAGAATTGTAATATCGGGGCGAGTTTTGTGGTATTACCTGAGGAAAGGAATGAAGAGTGTAAGTTTGTATCGTAGAACTTTGTTTATTGATTGTATTTCTTAGAATTTCGCGTAAATATTGGCGATTTTGCAGTTTTATTCACTCATTACGAGAGTGTTGCCATAGCAACAACTAATGTATTACTCAGATTCGGTATATTCTAATACGCACACGCGTTATTTTTCCCGCACAGATACGCGTGATCAATTTAATATTCCGTTCGAATGCATTTGTAGTATTTTATAACGTTAAATTATAAAATTTGGGAACAGAAAGAGCTACACATACGCGGTGACTTTAAAGGTATTAAAGCCAATATAAGTATTAAATAAATAATTATGTGGAACGTAGGCATCATCATTTCCGTTTGGATCATCTTGTTTATTCTGCTCAAAAGCATTTGGACTCGAATCTAACCACGTCATCGTAGAAACCAAAAATGCGTCGATATTATGCAGTAAGCCGATTTTTTCGTTTTAAAAGGATTTTCGAAAAATTATCCACATAATAAGTTACTTAAATACAAATTAGTGAAATGTCAAATGAAATGCGTGTGTGCGAGTGTGTGAAATGGTTCGGGTAGTGAATTAATTCATTGCGATGAAATTTTGATTTTATTGAGTTAAATCAGTCATTTTTAATGATAGGGAACTCTCTATGCAGTACCATGAAAGTTCTTTCCATCAAGAAAGATGCCTTACATATTTGGCATAACCTACGGGAAAAGACCGTGAAATGCCGGATTTTGTGAGTCGGGAATTCAGATGGCCGTCTGTGTGTATGTACTATGTGAGTGTGTGTTTCTCTCTCTATACATCTATTTTTCCATCTCTTTCTCCCTCCATTTCCAGCTATCTCCTTCGGCGGATGGAATAAATCCCTTAACTCATCTTTCCTTAACATCTTATAAAGCGGGGCACTCTGACTGATGACTTGCGTCCCATTTACGGGAGGAAAGGAGGAAGGTTGGACGAAAGAGAGAGGGAAACTCATCAAAAGAGCAAACCCATTTTGATATCCCCGAGCCGACAAAACGCCCCAAAGGATAAAAACGACGGGGCGGTGCGCGTAAATATCCATCTTTTGTTTCTCAAATAGCTCGATTATGATGGTTAAAAGAATAGAGGTTTCCCGACGACAGATATAAAGGAAAAGGGATGCTGTCGTCGGAGGAAGGATTGATTCTTTGTTTTTTTCCTCTCCAAAATCTTACATGCAGAGGCAAGGCTGGTTCGCCACGGTATCCTTTCTTTACCTTTACCTTCATTTCTACGCTCGCATCCTTATGCTTTATATTTAGGCGACCATGAAAAACCTCGGTTCTTAAAATGGTTTCTGGTATTCGCTAGAAATCGGCAAAAATCGTGGCACATCCCGTCGGTATATAGTTATAACGAATAGTAAAGGAAAAGAAATCTGATATTGTTATATTATTTTACTTTCATTTCCACATGAGACGATTTCCGATGTTGGTTGGTAATTAGGGCAATATTGATTCTTCTAATAAATTGATTATGTAGTAGCATCAACAAATGTATGCGTCCGAAAGTTGTAATACCAGTAAATACCAGTAAATATATTAAACTTGTCATAAGGCTGGGGTGCCGCAAAACCCTCTTTATCTTTGAAATTGTGCCGCGGCTCAAAAAAGTTTGAGAACAACTGGCTTAGATTATATGGTGTCCAAATGCTCTTCAACTTATCACCTCAATAACGGATGTTGTGCAGACCAATGGTTTTATTATGCATAGGAATAATATATGAAAAATTACACGGAAATTTCAGGCAATGATTACTTATAGCTGACTGCCTAAAAAATGAGGTTAACTTGTCTGCTGTGAATTTTGCGTCGAAACAAAAATTAAACAGATTAGAATTCCCTATAGAAACTTAAACAGTAGAGTTCACCTCACTTAGAAACAATTAGAAATCTATTTCAAAAATTGTTTACTATCACTAATAGTTTTATGATAAGTATCCTTACAAAATATAAAAGAAAAATTTCTTGGGAAAGAAGGGGGGCGTGGAGGTTTCAGAAATCAGAAAAGGGGGCGTGAGGGTCTTAGAAGATCAGAAAGGGGGGCACGAGACAAAAAAGGTTAAGAACAACTGGATTAGAGAACTCATCGGAGATACGGTAAAAGGCACTTAATTGGTTCTGTAATAATCCAAGAGGTTTATTAGCCATAACTACTACGACTGCATTGGAGTTGTTGAGGAATGAGGAAGGCGAGTGTCAATAATATGGAAAGAAAAAACGGCAGAAGAAAACAAGAGAAAAGGGAGGGATTTTTTAAGAAAGCGGTTGAATCACAGTGAGTCCTGCTATGAGCATCAGCGCCATTATTGATAGATGTTTAGGTAAAAATTTCACCTCCAAGCACAATTAGATTGAAGGGCCGAAAATATATTTGACATGGGCCTTTTTTGTAGCATTTTATCACTGTCACTGCGAAGAAATTGATTAAAATGAATGGACATACCGAGTTGAAAGCACAGAAACAAACTGAGGCTAATTAGTTGAGAATGAGGGGGAATGATGCATGAGGTAAATGAGTACATGAACGGTAGCCAAAACACAGGTGACGCAAGAAGATAAAGATTTATTGTAGAATGAAGGAATGGAAGGTGAACACAGGCCGTAAGAAGAAGAGAGGAAATATGCACACATTATGCGCGCATACATGCGATGCAGAGGCGTTATTTTACGATTTATGCAATCATGTCAAAAAGATAAGTATTAATGGCTTAGTATAATGTCTAAGAACTGGTATGCCGGTGGCGATGCCAAAGAAATATCGAATTTTTGGTTCACCGATTTATTTCCTATTCGGTTGTAATTAACTAGACAATCGACAATTATTTAAAACATACCTCACTCGAATAGTAGTAATATAATCTTTATGTGCACGTTCATTCATTCGTCGTAAATTACCTATTTCTTTTCACTTGCAAACGCTGTCTAAACGTAAAGAAAATAGACGTATTTACGTTCTTTTCTTCATCGTAGATAATCCATTTCCCTTCATTTACCAAATATTGCGTGCACACGAAAGAAAATTAAATGTAAATTGGTATTTGCAGCAGATATTGTTTACTTCAGTTGCCACAAAGATTGTTTTCGTTGGCAACAACTAATAAAAAAGAAAATTTTTCAGTCTAAAATGAATTACGACATTCTCGTTCGATTTTCTAGAATTCTGCTACTTCTTTGATAAAAATGTACTGAACAAAACAGAGTAGTTCTGCAATTTTGGGCTAAGTTTTAAGTAATATTTAACAGTTTATTTTTTGTCACCAATAAAGTGGCACTCCTGATTTCATCAACATCCGCCCAGTAGTTTCTGAGATGAAGCATGCGAAGAGACGGACGAACGGACGCGACCGGACCATAAGGCGTTCTTTATTTACTTATTGCAAAGAACGCCTAAAAATGGGAAACTCGTAGAAGACTCGAAAGGAGAGGGAGAGCTACGAAGATAAAAAAAATGGAATAAACGCGAGCTTGGATAGAGATTGAAAGAGTGAGTGAGCGGGGAAGATATGTTAGAGATATTGGAGGGTATAGATAGAATTGAGTGGAGATAAGATGAGGAATGTAGGAGTTGGGAAGAGATAGGAGAAGGAAGAGATGAATTTTTAACAGCTCCAAAATTAAGACCGAATTCTCTAATATGAGGAATGAAAAAGTTTTCAGACGTTCCGTTTTGATTACTCATATAGTATGCGCGTCACATGGAGCGTTGTTCGAGCTCTAAAGAAGGTGGATTAGTGAAGGGAAGGGAGAGAGGAAGTGAAGTAGGAATGAGAAGAGGTTGAGAGGAGGAGGGAAGAGAGAGAGAGAGAGAAAAGTGAGCGGAGGGAAAGTGGAACATAAGAGCCAAAGGATAGACCAGTGATATTCAAGTGCGGCCACCGTGGCCGTATGCGGCCATCAGAAAAATTATATTTTAAGCATACCAATAATTAATATGCAGACTGCGATTAATACTGTGATGTCACTTTGTATAATTAATGTTTGCTATTGTTATGTTATCTTGTTAAACTTCTTATTATTGGAAACAAATAGAGGCGGATAATTGTATGTAGGGAAAAACTAAGGATAATTAAGTTACTACATCAGAGGAGAAACCCCACAGTAGGAAAACACACAAGAATGGAGGTGTAAAAAACCTGCGAAACCTATTGATAGCATTATTTTAAATTTAAGAGGAACATAAAGGATAAGTACACACAATGAAATAGAAAGGATGAAAAAAATAATAAAGGTGGAGATTTGTGAAAAGGGAAGAATGAAGTAGAGAGAGAGCGAGTGGAAGGAAAGAGAGAGAAAGGAGGGAGAAAAGGTCAGAGATTGAATGAGAGAGAAAGATGAAGAAAGTACGATGGAGTTGGGAGTGAATTTTTATGAGGGGGTTAGCGCTTGGACGGGATCGAAATAAGAGGAGAGAATTACTCGGAGAGTGAGAAGAGAAGTGGATCCAAATAATAAAAGTGAATTCCCTCTTCACGCTTCATTATTCGTTGGATCGCTTCGTGAGGACGAACCCAGGAAAATTAATTAATAAAGCGCTTGCGAGGGAAGAGTTTGAGCTTTAATGTGTGGGCTGGCGAAACGGAAGCAGCCCGCGGTCTCTGCCCAGTGAGACTTTTAAGATGACGGTTAAAGAAACATAGACTTTGAATCAAGAAATTTCTGGACGTTGATGCTGCCATCTGTCTTCAATGAGAGGCTACGAAAACGTTCACATATTTTTTTTTAAATCTTGCCATTTTAACGGGATGTTGCCATGCCTACCAATTGCATCGTTAAACCTCAAAATCCTATTGCTATTTCAATCCTTTTGGGTTTAAGCATACCTTGAAGGCTTTTAATACCATAACATTCGTTGCCTTATTTACCTAAAGAGCTGAAATACTATTCAAAATGATTAAGTTAAACTCAATATTAATGAAATAGAAACGATATGATAAGGTGCTGCACCTTTTTATAAACAAATCGAACATGTAAAAAATATATAGAGTGAAGGATTGGGCGATAGGTTACGGAAATTAAGTAGACGAATGGAGATCTTGAGGACAGTTTGGGAAATAGGGAGAGAAAGAGAGGTTTAAAAGAATCAAAGAATAACAAAAATAATAATAAAAGGCTATATTGTCCGTCCGTTAGTCTGAGAGTAAATTTATTAAAACGGGACTGACTCGGTCAAGGATGCAGATAGAAAATTAAAATTTGGCAAAAATTTATATGAGGCAATTATAATTCGTTTGTTTAGGGTTGACATAGTAATTAGGGAAATAAATATTCATTTGTGGCGCTATTTTGAGGGGGGAAATATTGCACTTCCTTCTAATAAAACTAATAAATTTTAATTTAATGAAACAATATTTTATGTGGACTGAAAATTTAAAAAAATAAACAATTCACATTATAGTATGTTCCAGAGAGTTGAATTCTTGGCCTCATATTCATGCTTAATAAATGCACCATTTTAGTGCAATAATTCGGATCAGACTTTTATACACCGGTATCATCATATAGGTATAATATTACAGCAGTGTCTGTTTTCACCATTTTGATCTTATGAACTACCGAACCGATTTAATAAAAATTGACATTTTTAGAAAGCTTAGGCCTCGGAATTGATGCGAATGTCTTTTGTTTTTAATTTAACCCTTACCAAAGGGTAGCTTTTAACATTTTAAGTTCAACCCTGTTGTGTATACAACCCGCATTGTTTTCGGCGGCGATTTTAGACTGATCCTTCCTGTCGTTAGACAAGGCAGTCGGACGTCAATCGTTGAAGCCTATGTAAAGAAAAATCGGCTTTGGAATTCGGTCAAAATGAGGAAGCTTACCCATAATATGCGAGCAATAATAGATGACGAAAGTGTCTCCCGAGTCTATCGAAATACCAATACAGTGCTAAAGTAGCTGTGATGATCTTAACCAGCTTACATTCCAAACGGATTCCATTGGCGACAATAATATACACTATATAATCAATATTGCAATATTGTGCCCAAAAATTAAGATTGCACCGAAATAAATGATCACATCGTGAATACTTTAATCCAACACGATTCTAAAACTTGCTACAGTGTAGACACTGTAGATTATGAAGATCAGTCGGACGAGCAGCTATACACTATCGAGTTTTTGAACAGTTTATCGCCATTCCACCTGTTTACCACCGCATAGACTACATCTGAAACTAAACACTATTGTGATTTTGAACAGAAATTTAAACTCCAGTAAAGGATTAGTTAACGGAACACAAATGATCGTAAAAGGCTTTCACGAACACTGTATATCAGCAAAAGTTATCGGCACTGGAAATACTGTTTTCATACTGAGGATGTCCATTAGATTCTACAATTCCTTTCAAACTGTGTAGAAGACAATTTCCGATCAAAACCGCATTTGCAATGACAATCAATAAGGCTCAAGGACAGACGCTTAAACGTGTTGGAATTTACCTACCATCGTCAGTTTTCTCCAATGGTCAGCTTTACTAAGTTGCTTTTTCCCGAGCTTCATCATTTAAGGACGTCGCTGTTACCATCATTGAAGGACCTCGACAACTTATGGACAATGATAAAATAATAACGTCAAATATTGTATTTAAAAAAATATTGTAAAATTGTAAATATAAAGAAAAAAATTAAATAAAATTTTGTTTATTAAAATACTTTGTCTTTTCGTGGCAATTATTTGCACAGACACATCTAGTAACACATATACTGAACCTATTAAGTAGTTAGAGGAAGGAAGGAAAAGATAATGGAAATGAACAGAAAAAAAAAGAGGAAGACGTAGCATTTGCATAGAATTGAAAGGGACTGCGGTACAAGAATAACAATAATAAATTATAATTCATTATAAACATTTCATATGATCGAATCATGCGCGATTGCCAAATGGTGAGATTTCATAAAACTAAATATAACTTTATTTTTAATGATTTTCTTTAAATGATAATACAGGAAATATTTCGAACCGAATTTCTAATAGGATTAAAAAATAACATTTTATGAATTTTAAATTTCTTTAAATATAGCCAATTTTCTGAAAAAATTCAAAACTACTATAGTTAAAAGAAAATTGTACATGTAAATATTTAGTTCACAGTTAGTTACTAAACATTTTTCCTTTGATGGTAAATCGATTTGTTCATTCACATTTTATCCTGCTTTTACACGAATGAGTAAAAACAATTCAATTATTAAATTGAATTCTATACATTTTAAATAAGTTATAATTTGCTCGAATATTTCATGTAAATTTCTGCCTATTCTCCTTACATTATTTCCTATTACTATTTCGATTTTACTCTGATTTTCAGCAAATATTTGGATAATAATTTAACTTATCTGATAATAATTTTTAAACAATATAATTTAAAAAAGGATAACTTTCAAAAACATTGATTTGATTGTGCATGAAAGCCAAACCAGATCAGCATATTTGACTGATTTCTCATAACGAAATCAAATATCTTTGGAATAATTTTATGATGCTTTATTGCGAGATAGAGAGAAGGAGAGAGAGGAAGAAAGAAAGGAGAGAGCCAGAGGGTGAGAGAGAGGAGGTGAGAGACAAAATTAAATGTTCCATAAATTAAAAATAGTTTTTGGCATATAAGAATCGTATAGCGTAATTTATTTCTTTGTCACAAAATTTCTATTCGCATCAAACTATTTTTACTCTCGAGAACATTCATTTATGTGAATTTTATATCCATTGATTACATTTTAGGGAATGTAAAAGTTAGTTTCTTTAATTTTATTCCAATTTTAATTAACTTAATACTTAATTCACGCATACCCGTCATATTTGACGGGCAATCACGCTAGTTCAAAATATATTAAACTCAAGCCTAGACACTTTCGTTATTCATTTGTCTATGGATTCATTTTACTTCTTAGATAGGTAAATATTAAATTCTTCACTTAAATTTATGGGTGTAGCGTGTAGGTATCATCCCAAAGACTGTATCAGTTTAGACTTTACAGAATAATTCAAAGAAAAAAATATTGTCACGGTTTTAAAAGGCTACATGACTTCAATGCAAAGATTCATGGTATGAAGATCATTAACAACAGTGTATATTGTAGTATACATTGTACTATCCCTGTAAGTGATTAAAAAAATGGAGCGAATTCATTTGTTATATTAAGCACTGGAGAACTATGTCTTAAAAAATATCTTTTCCGAAGGATTCTCTGAGAAGAGGCAAAAAATGACAATCATTTAGACGAGAGTAGAAACTAAAATATGACTTAATTGATCCATTTTTTTATTAACGGAGCAACGCGACATGGGGATAAACGATGACGTACTCACGAAAAAATTCGAAAAAATAAATGAATAAAAACTATAATAGCAGGAAATTCTCACTATTTTAGGAATTAAATGGACAAAATTTAATTCATCCTATAAAAAGCGATGCAAAAGCTCCAATTACCAAGCAAATTTTGCGTTTGAAGCTCGCTACGACTGACCAGAATCATAATTCAAACACCACGTACTGTTATAATGAGTGACAATATCGTTTTTGAATTGTTGACGACATGTTGACGCGGCGGGGGGGAACATGGCCCCGTCGGCATTTTCCTTGTTGAAACATTCACGCGAAGATAGCGTCGATAGTCACAATAATGGCAATTAAAATACATCCAAATTAGTCGCTTTGGCAACAATGGCGGCCGTCGTGACGAGTAACAAACCGGTCAAAGGGAATTCTGAATGTAAACAGTCCCCGAAATTTAAATAGGATAATCGGGCCATCAGTAGCGGAGGCGAGGGGGTGAAGCGGACGAGGCACTGAGCGACGAATAGTCCGCCATTTGTATAATGGGGTTTCACGTTAATAGGGCGAGCGTTAAAAGGGCGGGCATCAAAAATGCGAAAACAAAATGAGCGAAAGTAGAAAATGAAATTAGTAAAGGATGAAAAGTTAGTGGTTTTATGCGCTTGTTGTATTTTCGACTAATGATGAGGATGGGTTAAGTGTTTGGGGATTGTATTCGTTGCATTTCCTCCCCCCGGGTTGGGTTAAGTGGTTGAGGGTTGGATTAATTGGTTGGGAGTTGTATTTGTTCAATTTCCTCCTCACGGGTTGGGTTAAGTGGTTGGGGGTTGGATTTGTTCTATTTCCTCCCCTCGGGTTGGGTTAAGTGGTTGGGGGTTGGATTGGTGCTGTTTTTTTCCCTCGGGTTTGATTGTGTTTGGGATTGGATTCTTACCATTTTCTAAATAAATCTGGTCACATAAGAGTTTTTGGATTTAATAATAATTATTAATTTTTTAATAATATCTGATTATAGCTAGGCCTTGAGAAATATATTGAAAAATTCAGTGACTGATATCCATACTTATTTGCTACAAGAAACCACGATTGTTCACAAAGAATCATTTCCTTGATAGAAGATACGTATGTATCGTATGTTGTGGATTTCATTGGATGGAAAGCAATTCCAGCCACACACCAGTTTATACTGCCTTTTATTCCTTCACAAATTTCGTTTTCTACTTTCCCCCATTTTGTTTTCGTCTTTTTGACGCTCGCCCTTTCGACGCTCGGCCTTATTGTTACGCCCTTTGTCGTGTAACTGTATAATGGAATGCATGGCAGCAAAATCTGTCGGATTCAAGATCGAACCTAGAATACAAAGCAATCGGTCTCGCGCGATCGAATAATTAACGACCCAAGTATCCCTATTGACCTTAAACTATGAAATTCCCTATCGCTTGTCATTTCTCCCATTAACTCTGGGAGCCTAGCAGATTCGAATCGCTGTAGTTCGCCTCCAGATGGAGTCCAATCGGGATTTCCTCAATCGGAGATTAAATCAACATCGAGGGCTTCCGATGGATTCGAAATAGAACCTTGCTCTGTGACAGCTCGCCGAACCGTATCTTTTTTCCGTTTGGGCCTGCTCAGGGACCTGCGTCATTCATCCTATCTTCACTCTCTATTTATTTATGATTATCTCGTAAACTGCGTTTTGCGACCATTTGATGTCACAAAGACTAGTGTAGACATCCATTCTCGTGATTGAATCCGAATCTGCGTCCCCAACATTGGGATACATTATAGATAGTTGCAAAGATTAAGTTGGTTAAGGGTTAATTTATGTGGATTTTTAACGTACACAACTGGCAAAACTTCTGATTTAAAGAAAAAATATTTTTAAGTTACATGTGTATGTTTAATGACAATACTGTGCAGTGGAACTTATAATTCTTCATAAAATCTAAAATTCATGAAAAAATCTGTTTTTTTTTAATCTCTAATATGTTTCTAATAGCTGAAACCCACAAAATATTTGCGATTAAATTAAAACTTTATTCCAACAATACATCTTTTTATCTTTTTCCATAGACTTTAATAGAATTAAAACTTCTTACTCTGGAAAAAGCCACATAAAGCTATCCATGCGTAAAAAGAGGCTTAGGAATATATATGCAAATTTCATCAAATGTCTGACCTTGTGACTTGTTTATGGTCATAGAGTATGAAAGCCTAATTGGGAACTGTTTTCTTCTGAGTTGAAAAGGCAGGTTTACGTCTGATGGGGTCAATGTTATTCTAGAAATAAATACTCTATTTCCTCGGAATCATCCTGTTATAATTTCAGCGTATCAATGAAGAAAACAGCTTTCTAACTACCAAACTTGTTCCATTACAAAGACCTTGTTTGGGACTCAAGTTTCGTAGAACCATTATAATTGCTCCTTCTTTGAGTCTAAGTTTGTGCGGCGGCATACCTATTGGATTTAGACTATCTAGAAACTCTAGAGGGTATAGGTTATTGCAATTACCTTAATCTATACAGTCAACACTGAGGTATTCTTTTAATTCGCTTGACAGTTTTCCTAAAACTTTATCGTTCAGTTCTAGTGAAATTTCGTTTTTATCATAAAGAATAGCTTTCGAATAATTAGTTATATCTTGTGAATCAATACTTTGGCCAAATAAGAAATCAACACAATTTGACTCTTGGGAGAACAATTTTTAGGGATTTCAATCGAATCTCCCAGTTTTCCATCCCATAGAGAGCTGTTATACTGCCTTAGGTGGTCCCTAAAATTTCTGCCTACTTCAGTTAACAATGTTTTGATCAAATGAGGAGAGTCCCGTAATGCTGGCAACTATACTTCTCCATTATGAGAGCAATCAGTATAACGCTTCGATTTGTTCAACTTATTTTGAAAATATTTGGCTCCATAATAGTTGCATTTTTCTGTTAATTTACCACATTTGAATTCGGCTACTAGAATATTTTCTTTTATCAACGTTATTAAGTGATTTTGCCCATTTCTCTGTCTCTCCATTCGAGGTCTATGTCTGTTTCTTTCAGTTTCTAAACGTTTACATCGTTTCTCATTTGATTCATCGACTTTTTGCTCTCAGTGCAGTATTCGATCTGCTTCTAAACGTTGAACTCTTTCTTCAGCCGATTCATTTTCTCTTGCCTCCATTTTTCTACTTTTATCATTTTCACGTTCGTTAGATTCACTTCTTGGTCATCTTGGCATTTCATGAATTTTTACGAAGCACTTTTAATTTGTTGTACAAAATATCCATTATAATTAATAACTTTGTTGCTAAGATAAACAAATGATAATCTATAATTTTACTTCAATAATAGAAGATTTAGTTCTGGTAGAGCGCTGATAGATAGCACCACTGTATTCTCAGGATAGACAAAAATTGTGTATTATTATAATAGATTAACTTGAAATGAAAGTAATTAGTGTAGTTTATATCTAAAATAAATTATTTGAAAAGTTTTGGCATTTATAAATTTAAGAAGAAATTAACACAACACTTTACATATAATTCTAAACGGTAGGTCAGTATATAGAGTTTTTGCCGATGAATTTATAATAATTCGTAGATTTAACTGAAAAACTTTTTATGCGAATAAATTCGCTGAGTTCAAGTGGCAGTCGTGCGCTGTTGAAGAATAAAAAACATTGCCCTCCTTAAAATGGATTTAATTGATGTTTTAAGTCGAACATTTCATTTGTTTTACAGAATCCGATCCTGCAACAAGATGCTACGAAACGAAACGATTACGGCTTCTCGTTTTTATCGCTTCCTTAAACGACTCCATTTTCTCTAACAAACATGAAAAGTAAACGCTCCCCCGTAACGAACACACTCCCTCGATTGTTCCGAGACAATAAGCTTAATTAAAACGCCTCCTGTTCCGCAAACGAAGCGATTGGCGAGAACACCGGGTCACGGAAAATCGCTCGCGAAGAATGCGAAAACGGCGAAGGAAAGACCGTTTCTTCGGCGGAACCAATCACGACTCCTTTCTACGCTTTTATGTGCGAGCTAAATGAACCGAGAGTGGAGGCTATCGCATCGCTTCCTTTTAAAGACTGGCAATTACGAGGAAGATGCTAGATGTGAACACTTGGACGCAGCCGTCGTTTCACGAACGCGCGTCTTAGCGCGGACCCAGCCATTTTTCTCAGCGTAGTACATGTCCGACGACGTTGCCAAGAACTGACCCAAGTTCGTTTTAAGCATCTGAAAGCGAGGGATCCGACGGGAAAGGATTCGAAGATTCTCCGCCGAGGTCGCAGAGGGCAAGTGGTCGTTAAAGGAGCAATTTCGAGAAATAGGCGTAATATTCGATTCTGAGCACGCCGTCAGATGTGCCTGAGGAGCGTACACAGTTTCAAGAGTTTAATTTATTTTTTACCTTTTTGCATCGCACGCCTTCCGCCATTCCGAAATTATATCATGCGCCGAAAGTATTTTTTATTTGTTAGCGACAGTTTGTTCACGTGTAGCAGGAGGAATCGAAAGAGCGCATATCGGGGATGATTGCTTAATCCATCAGCAGATGGTGGGAGAGACCAAGGGGAGAGCATACTTGCGAGGCACTTGCGTGGAATGCTAAAGAGCTGAGATAAATGATCGTCCCAAAGCGACCTTTTCGTTCTGAATGTTTTGTAAAAAGAACTAAAAATAAATCCAACACTGGCTTTCGGTTACATTATTTGCATTATTTATCACAAATTTATGCTCACAAGCCAATTAATTTCGAAAGTTAAATAAAGTTTTCAATGAAGCGTTAACAGAAGATATAATGATCATTAGACAATATGATAAGCATATTAGCATTTTTAGGAAATCACCTTTCTTCCTAAATTTTTAAAACTGACCAGCTGTCCATTACATTAATTCTCAGATACCAATTGCGCGTAAGCAAGAGGGAATCAGTAGGTCGTAAAAAAATAGAAGTTATTTTTAATATAAGAACTACAGCAAGCAAAATTATATTTCTGGGTCAATTTAATTTAAGAAGAAATCCTGAAATATTTTCTATCAATACTGAGCAGTAACCGAGAGTAAACTCATAGCCTCTCTGAACTAATAAAAATAAAAAGCTAAAAAATTGCACAAGATGCCGGTTCCAAGAAAATTTATGTATAATTAATTAATGATACGTTAAATATGAAATAAGAATGTAACACTAAACGGGAAAAATAAATGCCTCTAAATATCCAACGAAGATTTTTATATGAATGTTTTAAAAAACTCCCTAAATAATGTAAACGCCTATACATATCAATAATAATATTGCATTTTATTTGCGAAAAGCCGAAAACTTTCGCAGAGATGCGGCTAACGCGACATACGATCGCCACACAGTGGGGCTTTTTCAAAAAAACATGGCCAAAATCCAATTAACACTTTTATTGACGTCCAATAGCTACATTTTGCTTCCTCATTGGATAGGAAAGAAAATTAAACCATAATATAAAATATTAATAAAATAAATAGCATATTTCCTAAGCGGAACGTTACTTTCACTCCCGCCGGCTATCTTGGGCGTGGATCCTGATAGAAAACGACACTTGTTAACATTTTTGCGTGTGCTACTTCGGGTGTCGAAAAGTTTCGTTCGAACTTGGAACATGAAGATGAATGATTAAATTTAAAGATTTGTTTTATTTTATTTTTTGATTCCCTCAGAAATAGATTGGCGACATGTGACTGAGTGTCATCACAGGGAATCGGGGAGTTGGGAAAAATTGGGATGATAAAAGGAAAGAAAAAGGAAGGAAATGGAAGTTTTACAGAAAAAGAAGAATGAGCCAGGGGCTGATTCTTCCTTGCAGCATTCAAACTGTAAGAGTGTATCGATTAGTTTGTCCAAACTAAAGTTTTATGTCCTACCTGTAATGGAAAAAAATTAGATTTATAATATTTTTACTTGAAGTACGCCTTAAAATGAACATTAACACTCATATATTATTCCTAACTTAAAATACCAAAACGAACTTATTCTACAGAAATGAATTTTTAAATAATTACTTAAGAGTCAGAGGAAGAGCTTTCGTCATAATCTGTGGGTGTCCCCATATCTGAGTCCTCCGATTCTGCCGAAGATACCCTTGTGTCTGGAGGCTCGAGCATGGCAACAACCTCAGGAGTGTAGGATTTCGGTTGTCGATTTGGAAGCTCCCTTGTGCTTGATACAACAGGGTCTGAAGATATTAGGAGACTGTTGGGAGCATTTTCTTGAAAAACGTTCACGATACACTTTTATATCTTTGTTTCGTGCTTCTTGTGCCTCCTCCGAAAGCATACCAATTGGTAACATTGCTGACGAAATAACTATAGAACCATGCAGCAATATTTCATGTACAGTGGTTAGCATATTATACCATGGATACTTCTCCACAAATAATTTAGCAGTGTCCAAAGCATACTCTTCGAATTTTTCAACATTGATTGCATGGCCACTCGATATTGTCAAAAGAATCATCTCTCATCATCTTAAGATGAGCCCTTCATCAATCCCTGTTATGTTAGATGAATGTGTCGCATTTTCAAAAAATCTCCGAGCAGTGTTTCCATCGTTAGTACTACCATATCCGGGTTTTGGGCGATCGACCAGAAGACCCATTTCGGCTTGAAATTGCTCTTGTATTCGTTTCTTATTTTCCTTGACCATTTCCTTGTCAGTGTCACTTCGTGCTTGCCACTCTTTAATTTTTAATTTATAGGAAACGTGTTAAAGGCATTCGAAGAAACGAATCCAGGCATGGGGTGTGGAATGGCCAAATATCAAGGTTGAAATGTCAATTTTATTTTGTTTCATCGTCTCTATGTTGTTAAAATCTTTTACCGTGGCGCTACAAATGTAACATTTTTGTGTCGATGAATTTGATGATACGGAATTACATACTTTACCGTCTACCATGGTAAACTGTAAACTATGTCTTAATAAGAGCTGCTGTTAATTAAAAGTTATTGATGTTGGCGTCAGATCATTTATTTCATTTTCTACACGTGTAACTTCCTCAACAGTAGCATCAGCAGTTTCGTGTAGAAATTGGAGTCGAATTGGCCAACAAAATCGAGGTGAAGAAGGCCGGGGATTCTGCCAAACAATAATTTTGTTTGAATAATCAGCATCACCAACTATTAACTAAAGCGGTACAAATGAAGTTAGAAAAATGTTTGAGTCTGAACCAATACTGCTTTCAAATTTTTGCTTATATTGGCTATGTCCACAACTACCATCGCATCCCCACTTAGATATTAACTGTAAGCCAATCAGCTCCTTGGTTGTTAATTTTGCTAGCACTTCTTCTTGTACTTCCACTATACGATGAGCAGTATGGTTCAATATTGCTTGCAACCTAACTTCAACGCTGTTCTCGGTGAACGTAAAACCTTCACGATCGGGATAGCAGCGCTTCTTAGCCTCTTGAACGACTTGGTACGGAGGAAAGGTTTTCTTGGCTGGAGTTCTAACGACATTATATTGATGTCTAGTCAACTTCCCTTCTACTAAAATGGACAGTGCTGCATCACCAGAAAGTCTCATAATCTGTTTTACTCTTCCTTTGTAAGCCTCTCCATATTTGTTAGCTCGCATTGGTGTTGAGAAGGTTACTTCCTTTACTACTTTCGCAGCGTCTACAGAACCTTCTGCACGTAAACTCATTTGGGCAGCATACGTAAGTTCTGAAGGACTCACTTGTGATCGTAATAGTTAAGTCTTCCTATGTTTAGACCTTTCACTACTGCAATGGAAATCTACAGGACGGCGACCACTTTTCTTCTGAGGCGCGGTTGAATTAATGGGAAAAGAAATATTTACTTCCAACCAAGTCTTGTTTTTTTCTAAAAATCTCTTATTAATCCAGTGAGAAGCGGTGAGTTTTACTCTTAATTGAGAAGTGAAATGAGCCAATCTAATTTTAATAGTTTCTGACGAATCACATGGAAAATTAGTCATTTCTAAAACATGGCTCTTCAAATGTACACATCTATCACTAATTTTTTTTGAATCTGAAGAACACATAACTTCAAACATTGTCTTTCTACTCAAAGAAATATGTTCCTCACGTGAACCTGTAAGAAAACAGACGTTGTAGCCACCACAATTATCGAAAAAGATTGACCAATTTACTACGCATGTTATCTAAATTCACTACTGTGTGATGAAACTAACACATAGGTATTGTTCAAAGATGTGGTAATATGTGGTAAACTTTATTACGGTTTCAGATAGATAATAGACTATACTATCGTGTATTTATGAATATTTTTTTGCATAATTAACATCAAAGAAAAAAATATATACATGCAGATAAATATATTTGAAGAATGGAATATTATTTGACATGCCTCCAGGTATTTGGTCCATGTTAAAAAAAATTTTAAATGATTACTGCACCCACAAAAAATTAAATTCCGGGGGGGAAAAATCAAGAAAGATTATCCAGCTCGACTTACACGCTCGATAGCCAACTTTGAACTGAAATAAGGAGAAGATGGTTAGCATTTGGACACGGCAATTTGCAGCATGAAATGCGTAATTTGTCCCTCCTAAGGACAAAGTAGTCACAACAGTGATTTCTGCAACTTTGTATTTCACATTTTGGCCAGCTTTTAAGGAAAATACCCCACTGTGCCACGTTATGGCGCGCCATAACGATCCAAAAAGAGCTTTATAATAACTAAACAAATCGTAACATTTCAAACGCGTAAACGACCGATAAGTTCCTCATGAATATATAAACGGCGCGCAATTTATCTCGATCCATTAACTTCGAAAAGGCTTTCGCGGAAAAGAGTGAAAAAAACTTTAGCGAACGAATCGAACGAGTAATTTGATACGAAGCGTTATATTGAGGGAGAACGGGCGAGCAGCGGTTGGTTCGGTGTTATTTAATTTCCTAATTTGCCCAGAGAAAAGCGCCCTCTGCCGCGGTGTCGTTGACGCAACGACCGAGTGTAGCAGAGAAAAAAATTGACCCATCGAGCAGATGACGTCAATTTATTTCGAGCTGGATAATAAACATCGACCTCGTTGCGGAATCTCGCTTTAAGGCTCGAACTCCTCCTCGTTTCCACGGACGAGAAAATTTCAACAGTTTCATATGCTAATAGATTTACTGCCCACGTTAACTCGCTTGAGGGCAGAGGTAAATATTAACGCCTTCGCAATGTTTATCATACCATCACCATGATTGGATGCTCCCCAATGTTGCGATATATATATATATATATATATATATATATATATATATATATATATATATAATATCTTAAGGAAAACGAAAGGTAGTGATGAGGGTGGTAACAAGGTGTTGAAGGGAGCCCAGTGGACACTAACCAACATGAGGACCAAGTTGGCGAGCTGCTGGGGATGTCGAAGAGACACAACTAAAACACAAAACACGATTTCGGGCTTTAGCCTTTCCTCAGCGTTGGAGAGAAACTATATGCATATATATACTCTATCTTCATCGCTGAAGTAGGGCATAGGACCGAAAAGCTTTCGTGTGTTTTTCTTGTGTGCGTGTTTTCTGTCTCTTCGACGCCCCCAGCAGCCTGCCAACTTGGTCCCCAACTTGGTAGGTGTCCGCTGGGCTTCCTTCAACACCTTGTTGCCACCTTCATCACTACCTTTTCTTTTCCTTAAGTTTATATATATATATATATATATATATATATATATATATATATATATATATATATATATAATACATTAATTTTTCTAAGAGATATTTCATTAGAAATATTTTTTAATTCATAATATTTCACCTCTGCACCGATTTTTGTTTCTCCTTATGGAACAATATGTATTTGATTAAAACAATTACTAAAATTTGCAATTTTAAGAATATCATTATACTTTTCCCGTTGCGGGGAACTAATGTCACACATTTCCTCCAAATTTGAAAGTTATACCACATCTAGAATTGAAATAATATTTATCTAATTGTTAAAATTTTTAAAAATTTAAACAGCCGCAATAATAACTTCATGGAGATATTCAAATATTTATTTGTACATATAAACTAAGCTCTAATTAACTTTAAAATTTCATCTCCCTAGCTCACCCCATGGTACCTAAACATTCACCTATTTGTTTAAAAGCGGCGAATGCTGAGATTTTTTTTATACGGAAGCCATTAATTATGAAAATCAGATCTGACTTTCTTATTTTAAATGCAGAGGAATTTCTCTTTCCTTCTTTGCTAATTCTGCAATGACGTCATTATAGAACACTGGTTTTTGAGAAAGTTCTTTGATAAGGGCTTTTTCGATTGATAGAATTGATAATTTAGAGAGTGTTTTGATACGTTTGAGAGCTGAAAAACTCCGTTCAGTTGAGGCACTGCTCGCAGGTATTGTCAGTACTAATTCACATAATTCATCCACTTGAGAGTAAGCTTTGTCTGAACTGTTTTCTTTAATGGCATGGTATAAATCGCTAAAGCTGTCTTTATCAATATCTTCTATTTTATATATAGCCGAAAGTTCAGAATGCAAAGCAGTTATGTCGAAATAATTCCCGTAACTGCTCTTAAGGGAGTCGAATGCATCTTGTATAATTTTTTGCAGTGCGACTTGGGAAACATAAGAAATTAAATAATTCTGTATTGAACTGAAAGTGCCGCGAAACACTATGGAATGTTCCAATTGTTTTCCCAATGTTTCGTCGTACTTAGCAACCAATTCGACCAAGTCTACGTAATTACCTTTATTTACCGAGTCACTGGAATCGTCATGACCACGAAAGCCAAGTTAATGCTCTCCCAAAAACCAAACAATATAATAAGTCTTTTTTACATTTCCCGATTTTTATTTACTGCTTTGTTATGCTGGCGATGTGTAATTTCCAACTACTTATCTAAAACATGATCTATTCGAGTTCTTCCATATGTTTTTTCTTGAAGAATTAACTGTAAATGTTCTTTACTTATCGAATGTCTCATTATTACCTTATCAGGATCATTTAAACCAGAAAATACCGTATTAGTCCAAGCAATTTTTTCGTTCGAAAAACGTAAGCACGGCCAACAAAATAATTTTGCTTTTCTCTCAAATCCACTCAACCATTCCACAATGTTATAAATATCTACGATAAAATGTCTTGTGTATGATTAAATTTTTATATTTAAGTTTATGCGAGGTTTTGACCTACCTGTATGGATAATTTTACTCTTTGCTTAAAGATTGTTCGATGAAAAACTATTTGTTAATAAATTACACACTACACACCTCACCAGAGCTCCTTGAAAGCACAACAGAAGCATTTGAGGCACTCGGTTCACTCATGTTTGCAATTTTGTGTTTGCTTCCACTCCGTACTTTATTACGCAGAGAAAAACCGCGAAATTCCTCTTATCTGAGCCAAAATGTTTGGAAATAATATCTGTAAATGCACTACTATAACATAAAGACTTCTATAAGCATGATGGTTCACGTGAAACGTCAGAATTGCGACTTATTGAAATTGTAATATAACTGTACCAGACGCCTATTCTCCGCTCGTATACTCCAGCGAATGGCTCATCGACGTGTACGCAATAATATTCTTGCTTCCTAGTATGCTAGTATTGTTATTTTCGGCCATTGTGTGGTGCCAGCAATCAAGATAGATTTTTTTTAAATATCGCGCAAATACACGGTTTTACTGAAGATGTGCTTATAAAATTGCGTTTGTGAATGAGTAATTTTTATTGTTATTACTGTTATTATTATTTTAATTTCTAATTTGAAAGCAATTCTTCCTTTGCTTCCCGCATTAAAAGCCTTCAAAGCACACTTAAACCCATAAGGATTAGAATAACAATATAGTGTCAAGGTTTAACAATGTAATTAGCAGGCAAGTCAGCATCCCGTTAAAATGGCAAGATTTCCACAAAATATGTCAATTTAACGTTTAACATGAACAAATTGTAGACAAAAATGATGAACAGAATAAAAAACCGTGAAGTATTTCCTTTATATTGGTTTAAGTCTAAAGGTCGTGAGTCCATTTTTCTAATTTTAATCTCAAAAAGAAGAAAAGCCTGCACGTCAAAAAGTCGATTTTTACGTGTTATCTTATAAGGACTGTTAAACATTCCCTGGAGTCAAACGCTGGAAGTTTTTCGTAATTTTTGCTACAACATAGTATTTTTATATTAGTGTAGATTATCTATGCCAAATTTCAATTTTATATCTGCATATACGATAGAGTTGTTCACGTTTTAAATATATTCCAGGAACCCAGGAATCGGACATTTATATTATTATTATTTCTATATAAAATGCAAGTGGGCGCCTAGCCTGGTGGCAAGGTTACAAAATTAACATATAAAAATATTAAAAACATATAATAACATATTAAGAAGATTCAGTTTACAATTTTTCACGTACAGCATACAATATTCTATCCATATATTTTTCCTGTTAGGAGATTCGAGTTCGAGCTCCGTTAATTAATTCGTCTTACAATATTATTTAACAATAATTTAACTAAAAGTAACAAATATCGTTCACAGTGGTATTTTTAACTCTTGATTTAAAGGTTTTAACATTTCTAAGGAAGGGTACACCAATGGAAACATCACGTATCACTCAAAAGCTCGTCTTTTGAATTACCCATAATTATTATACATTTTGAATGCTATTTAACTTCGCCTTATAGAGAACTACGCGGGAAGGGAATGGCTTGAAGACCTCTGCAGGTAAGGCGTTTCAATGCTCAATCCCTCTATTAAGAAACGAAAATTTGCCCCAGTTTGTTTTCTGTGGAGGAGGCTCCATCTTGTGTTCATGATCCCAGCGTCAATGATAAGAAGGTTTCTTAATTTTATCACAAATATCTGCCCACGCATATGCATTAAAAAGTCCCCCTAGCCTTGCTATGCTTCTTCTATGTTCTAGCTATTCCCACTCGAGTTTTTTTAACATTTCTGTTACGCTCTCGGATCTTCTAAAATCTCCTAAGACATACCGCGCTGCAGTTCTCTGCACTATCTCAAGCTGCTTTATCTGACCCACTGAGTGGGGACCCCACACTATTGCAGCATATTCCAGAATAAGCCATTTCCTTTGTGGCGGGACTACTCTTTCCTAAGACCCTAATTATAAAATGCAGTGCTCCGTAAGCTTTGGCTACAACTCTGTCTATCTGCGGTCTCCACTGAAGGTCCTTCGTGAAAGTTACCCCGAGATACTTACACTCATCGTCCTCCGTTAGGACGCTGCCCTCTAAAACGTACTCCCAGTTAAATGCACTTCTTCCTCTACAGAAACGTATTAGTTTTGTTTTTTCTGCATTTATTATCATTTTATTTACTTCTGTCCAACGTAAAAGTTCATCTAAGTTAGTTTATAAAGATATATATATGCTAGCGTAATTGTCCGTCAAATATGACGAGCATCCGTGAATTACGTATCAAGTTAAAATTGAAATAAAAATTAATGAAACCAACTTTATATGCAATCAAATGTAAGCAATATATATATATATATATATATATATATATATATATATATATAAAATTCACATAATAAAGTGTTCCAGAGAGTAAATATAGTTTTGGGCGAATAGAAATTGTTTGACAAAGAAATAAATTAAGCTACACAATTCTTACATTCCCTAAATTATTTTTAATCAATGTTACATTTAATTTTGTCTCTCTCTTCCTGTCTGTCTCTCTCTTTCTTTCTCTCGTATTAAAGCATTTAAGGCACGGATTCCTTACGCATATACGGTAGTATTAGGATTAAGGCGAAAATTCATTCTCGAGGTTGGACAATGACACGGTCGGCAAGGCAACATAACGTTAAAAGCTAAAAAGTTTCAAATAAATGTGATATAAGCGTAGAACTTGAATGATTTTTTATTGTAGGCGAAATACGACGATAAGAATAAGTAACTTCGTTTATTTTTCTTAAGTACGGTCTAGGTCCGAATATCGTATGTCAATTATATCAAATTTCAATTTGCAAAAGAGTAAAAGTCTATAAGTCGAAAAATCGATTTTTACGTACTATCTTATGGGAAATAGAAATTATCTACTGGAGTCGAACCCGGTTTTTTTTGGGGATTTTGTTTCAAATATATATATATATATATATATATATATATATATATATATATATATATATATAGGTACATTATTTTATCAAGAATATCTATAAAACGCGACATCGTCCGTCCAGATGCAAGAAGAAACAAGGGCCTTTAAAACTGAAAAAGCAGTGAGGTAAGTAGATACCATGTCTCCAAAACTATTCACAGCAGCTTTAGAGGGAGTATTCAAAACGCTAGACTGGGAAGAAAAGGTTATAAATGTAAATGAAGAATATCTGAGTCACTTGCGATTCACTGATGACATCATAATGTTCGCAGGAAATCCAGAAGTGCTACGTAGAAAAACCGAGGAACTGGAGTAGGCAAGCCAAGAAACTGGGCTTAGAATGAATCTTAATAAAACAATGTACAACTCCTTGACAAATCCTAAGAAGATATCTATCATTGTAGAGAAACTCGAAGAAGTAATAAGTTACTTTTACTTGGGTCAACTCATCACTACCGACGGATCACTTCTTGGAGACATCAATCAGAGAGTGAAAAAGGCACGGAGTGCTTTTGGCAGGAATGCAAGCATCTTCAAATCAGATATCACAATCTTTCTGAAAAGGAGACTGTATGACAAAAAGTGTTCTGCCCGTTTTGATCTATTGATGCGGAACACGGACCATGAACGCTAGAATAGTCTAAACCCTGAGAACAACGCTGAGGAGCATGGAGAGATTTATGATTGGGATCACCCGAATAGACCGCAAAAGGATCGACTGGGTAAGAAAAAAGAAGGAAATCTTTCAAGCAATTAAAGAGTAAAGGCGCTTAAGCGGCACTTAGCGGGCGCTGTATTGCTAGAAGAAACGATCGGTGTTTGATTCAAGAGACTTCAAGAGACCGAACGGAAGACCGAAAGACAGAGGGGACAGAGAGCTTGTGAAGTTTTTACGGACAACTTGGAGGATACAGGCAGTTGATAGGAAAAACTGGAAGAGTCCAGGAGAGATTTTCATCCGTCAGTGGATTGAAAAGGGCTGATCATAATATATATATATTATTATTTTGCGGCCTCGACTCTACTGTAAGAACAAACAAGTGGCCGAACATCACAAGGATTCCGCTTTAATAAGAAAGTCATTAGAGCTGGTGAATGTCACACGAAGCAAATTAGAATAGAAAAATAGCAATGAGACCAAATATTTTTGGAATTGCAACATCCTTTCTTGTAATGTTTATTTGTGAAAAGTATATATAATTCTAGTAAATTGATATCATCGATGGATAACCGCTACTCATATGCAGTGCGATTATTGTTTGGATTTGAATCTGAATAAATACCCAGCAAGCCACCGCAATTGGTGTGTGGTAGGGAGAGTATATCACCAACCTATCATGTTATTCTAGAGTTATTCACTCTTATTGTCAATCTTATTTGGCAATACGCTTCTTTCTTAGTTAATAATCAGTAAAATTGTATGCTGATTATGAAAAAAGGTAATAATATCCTCGGATTTATATCAAATGAAATTTTTTATATTAGTATTGAATAAGAGGGGATAAATTACAGTGCATGCAAAATAAAGTTGCTCTAATGAGCAATTTGTTCTTTATCGTTTAGGCTTTAACCACTCGAAGCCAAATACCTTTCAAGAAGAATGGTCCATTTTCCCTTGTAGGTCGGGAAAGAGCAAATAGCGTGTCCTATGTGAGATCGTCACGCATCGTGTAAGCGCAATGTGCGAGGCGTTTCTAACGCGCGTCCTTGATGTTTGGACCATGAACAGCCAACAGCTGGAGTGATATTTCTCATTCGGGTGCCTTCCGTTGTCACAAAAACCAAATCGGAATTCTTCGTGAGACCATTATTCCGGCGAAAGGGCCGTTTTAACGATCACTTCTTCATGTACGAGACAGTTTTTCCTCCACGCGCATCAAATTCATTTTCCGCAGCTGGGTTGCTATTTAATCGTTGCTGCGTCCGTTGCATATCTAACAGAGCCTTACATCTTTGAAAAACACTCCTATGTTTTCATAAAAGTGTTCGAATAATTAAAAAGAAATTAACGTGAACCGCTTATCAAGAATCGTTCCCAGCGTAAATTTAGCAAATATGGCTAGAACGCAAAATGAAACGCGAAAGTATTTGCAAAGTTCTTCAAGATAAATAATCTACATAGACACAAAACACAATCAAGTTATACAAAATCAAATCATATCGCAAAAATTCTCCGATTTATACTCTCAGTATGCAAATATTTCATTTTTGCAATAATAGTTCCTCTCTAAAATTGAATATGCTTCGAAAAGAATATTCCCTCGATTTCAATGCACGGACGATGAAACAGTTATTTGAAACCACCAATGCTCGCGATGGAACCCAAAAATAGTGTCCCAAAAGACTAAAGAAAAAAAGTGGAAATGGGAAAAGAAACAGCTCGTTGCTAGCAGCGAATGCCCGCCGTCGGAGCCAAAAAGTATAAAATGATCCCATCGCTCCATTTGCGCTGCGCGGACTTGTTACGGATTAATTTCGCCTTCTACCAGCGACTTCCTGCCCCCGTACTCACCCCCTCCCTCCCAAGCGCACTCACCCCCTCTCTCCCCCGCCTTCTCATCCTCCATCTGCTCATTCCCCACGCACTCACCCATTTTCTCCAACACGTACTTCACCCCATTCCTCTCCACTACGCTCCCACGTCCATCGCGCGAAAACGGAAGCCCGGGGAAATGAATTCCATTCGGCGCCAGCGGACTCTTTTTTGTGGAAATAAGAACGCCGATGGGAATTTGTCGTCCCAAGTTTTTTTGGACTGGGAGAACCGGAATTACGTGGAGAGTTAAACGTATTCTGCGAATTTTGGCCGGCAAAGGACATCTTGGGATTCGATAAAGAATGAAAAAAAAGATTTAAGGCTGAAAAATTGAAAATCGACTCTTTTATTCGAAGGTTCTTTTCTGCGATTTCTGTGATCTTTAGGTATATACACACATTTTGGGAAACATTTTTTGGTCAACGTAGGTTAAGTTATTAGCAAAAGGATTCTATTCCGCCTGTTATCCTATAATGCGATATTGTAGAAAGCTTTCAAAATGGAGACTGTGAAATTCGAGTAGGAAGTAACGAATTTAAAGGTTGCAAGAAACCAACATTTATAAACTAGTTAATGAGAAGAGTTCTTTAGGAGAAAATCATTATTTCCTATACGGCACAGGATATATTAAATTGGGAAAGTGGACGAAAGGTCGCCAACCAAAAGGTCGATAGCATCATTTATTTAAAAATAAATTTAAGGAAAGTTTTCTTCTTTAGGCATTTCCGTTTATTCTGCCATAACATTTCGTATTGGTCGCTAGGTTAGTTTGATAGTATGGACAGCTGGTTGTTGAGTGTGATTCGCAGTGTGTAGAAATAGCAGTTTTTCGGTCATATTAACTGTCAAGAGATGATTCGATACTTCTGTATTGTTGAGCTTTCATGTTCATATTGTCTGCCTTTTGCCCATATTTATTAAATTTCTCATTATGTACTGAAAATATATGACACGAAGAGGTATCACAAAAATACCCAGAATTATAGGAATGATACATGTTGTCCTCAGTTCCTTTCCATGTTTCATCAAAGAGAGAAGCCATCCACTTCGTATTTGTTTGGCGCATGCTCGTAGCTTTCTTGAACGCACGGTAAAATACTAATGAGCATCAATCTGTTTCAAGAGGCTGATATTTTTATCTTTAACCTTTTCTTCACCAAACAAACTACGGGGTAAAATTTATTTATTTGGTTTCATCTTGAAGTAAAGGCTGCGTTAGCTAGCTTTCTTAACGGGGAGTTATTTTTTTTCCTTCCCGAGAACACGGGACTCTGCCGCTGATGCTATCTCTCGCGAAAGAATACTTTTTACAGCCTTTGGTGTGGGCTATCACTCTCAGTGCCGCGGGGAAGGTTTTTTATGGTTCTTTTCAATGATTTCATCAGCCCGCAATCGTACACATCTTATTTCTTTAAAACAGGTCTAGCGAAAAAATTCAAATTTCTCAAAGGTGAGGGTTTTAGTTGGGATACGTTTGATTCAACGAAACGAACGCTTTAAACTGGCATTCATGATTTATACATTCAGGCGAGACTTTTGAACTCGGAAGGTTTTTATTAATTTTTCAGAGGCAGCCTTTATGAAAATGATTTTATATTTTTATTGTCATGTAATTTTGATGTGACTGAAATTTATGCGATCAATAAGCTACCTAAATACACACTAAATACTAATTTTCGACCGATTGCACTGTGGTACATAGCGGAATGCATGATTGTGTTGCCTTTGAAAATGAGAAGGCTATTATTTTAGAATTAATCCCTAATTTTTGCCATTTCCTTCTTCATGACCAAATTAGCAGTTTTTAGAATGGAGGTTTGAGGTTGTAGACCTATCTTAATAAAGACTGTTCCTATGCGTGGTAAACAATAGTAACCCTGCGGGTTTTGAAATTATGGCATAAATTAAGTATTTTTCGCCCTTCATAACTACAACATAATGCAAAAATATGATTGATATCATACTCTAATTTGATTATAATAGAAGGTAGTTGCCACACACATCAGAAAACGTAAGTTTCAAATGTCCTCTCATGTAAATGGCCGATTCTGGTGGTGAGCGTATTAAACATCCACGATAAATTACTCGTAATCCTAACAATCTTTTCAAATCCGTGTCAGTGCTGATTGCGTTGTAATTAATTCTCTTTTTTGCTAATACGTCATTCTCATTAATCAAAAACTTTCCAGTTTCAATTTCACCTTCCAGGTAAGCATAATTGTCCATCTCTCTATTGGAGACCATATTGCGATTAAATATGTTGCTTCTACCTTAGAATACGTCGAAATCGCCTTAAAAAGTTGATACTGACAAAGAAGATTCTCACGCTAAACTATAAAATACAAATGCTGCACTATTGACCGCCAAGTTTGGCAATATTTCTAACTTATGTCCAGTGGCGGCTCGTGTATAGGCACTGCGGAACTGCAGTGCATTTTTTTTTCAGTTCTTTTATGGATTTCATTTTTAAATGAATAGATCAAGCTTGAACTGTAACAATTTAAGTTAAAGTAAGTAAAAAATGTTTGTTTTTTTTGTTAAGATTTTATCAAGTTCCTGAATAAATTTTCTTTTTATACATGTTTTTTTCCTTTTACACAATTTTAAAACAAAGGCTAAAAATTTTCTGGAGCAGCACCCCCACTAATTTTAGCTACGAGCCGCTACTGCTTATGTCGCAGAGCAGAGAGATGGAATATGTAAGCAAGGAACCCGCCTAGGTCCCAGCAAACTTAGGGTTGCTGCAAATGAAAATTTGAGCTTGAAATGTAAAGTTTATATTATAAAATATATTTTATATATTTTATTTTGCCTCTACATTGAAAATAAAGTATTGATATGAGAGGTAAGATTGTGTACTGCATATTTTCATTAGAAGGGAGGCGACATTTTCAAGCCTTGCCTGGAGTGTGAAAATGTCTTCTCGCGGCTCTGACTATCGCACCAAACGATCTAAAAAAACAAAAATAAATTTAAAAGCCAATACATTAACCGCATAAGTCCAAGAATTTTTTTGTTGACAGATTGGGACGAATCTTGTCAAAAAAATTCTAAGGATTTATAAATTTATTCAAAACTTCAAAAAATATTTTGTATATATTTAAACAGAATTTTCGATATCATGAGGGGCACACATAGCATATCTTGGACATTCATACCGCGCTGCTGTTATATATTTGCGTTTAAACAATGCTTTTCTATAAAAAAGTAATGCTGTACCCATTTAACGTAAGGATAATGCGCACATGGTTGATCGGTATTATAGTGCACCTCGTTGACCCCGCTCCTCCTGGGACGCTTCATTTCATTGGCTGAGAGGAATTTTCCCGTGGATAATGCTCTTTTCATGCGGACATAACGGAGAGGAAAGCGCAGAGACTGGCTATTTTGAGATAAATGCTTCATGCGCGAAAAACCATATCAGAGGTCTAAAACAACACGGGAAGCCGAAAAGAGTCCAAAATGTGTTTTAATCGACGACATAAAATTTCCTGGCGCAGCGGATTAAAAACATTCTGATGTAATTCATAGCGACAGTGGGCAAAATGAGTGTTTACATATATACTAAATCGCTATTCCTTTTACGTAAAAAGTTATGAAGCGGCTCATTACTGCCGTAATGATGAGGACCTTTTTTTAAAATAAATTTCGCCGCAAAAACGAACGGGTCGTTTTTTAAATTCGGGCGCAAGATTAAATGACTCTAAAAAGGCAGGAGTAACTTTGAAAAATTTGGCGATGTTAGGGGAACTCGTGTGATGGAAATAGAACGAGTGGAGAAATTCGAGTCGAGTGCGTTTTTATCTTGCGCGGCCATAAAGAGAACATACTTTTAACGCACGGGAAATTCAGATGAGGATAGTGCATAAAGCGGCAATAAAGCGCTTGAAGGCGTGTTTATTATTCGAAACTAACGATAGTGGCTATTGAGAATCCAAACAGATTCATTAAATTAGCCCCTTCTTGTGCAAAAGGTATATACAATAAGCAGCAATGGAAATATAATATAAAGTATTATTCGCGAAAAAAATCGACTTCAAGATTCTGACGGAAATACGCAATTTTTTTACGACCTGCTGATTCCCTCTTGCGCACTAAGAGGTAGTGCAATGAATAGCTGGTCAATTTAAAAAATTTCAGGAAGAAAGGTGACTTCCCGTTTATTGAATTTTACAGTTACACAGTTTAGGTGTTCCTAAGTTCAATAAAATGATATTCGCCATGCAATTTGTCTCTCCGTCTGTCTGTGCGTGCGAGACCCTAGAGCAGTGTTTTTCAACCTGTGTTTCGCGGAACACTGGCGTTTTGCTGGCAAGTGTTCCGCGAAATATTCCAGCGAAAATAATTTTTCTATAAATTTAGATTTATTAGTGAATTTTAAAATATAAAGTATTTTAATTTTGCTCTCACACCGTAAGTCCATCTATCGGGAAGGCAGAAAGTAGCAGGATACAACAGCTAACCTGCTGCAGTACGCATGCGCGTTCCCACAGCCATGGTAAATATATATGCGTATGTACCTATATAGGCGTTCCGCCAATATATGCGTACGTATATAGGCGTTCCGCCAATTTTTCTCATTCCAAATTGTTCCGCCGCTCAAAAAAGGATGAAAAACACTGCCCTAGAGCCTCAGTTCAAAGAAATCAAATGATATTTCATATTTAGGAATACAATTATTCAGAATAGAAACTATGAACGATACAGCGTAACAATGAAGAATAGTTTATTCTTGTTGATTTTTACAAAAAGTCGTTTTACTCAAAAATGGTTCTAACGGTTTTGATTGAAATTCTCGCATTTATAGAGTCATAAAAATAATTCATAATCTGTATTTCTAAAAAAATAGCTATATAATGTCCAGCGACATTATAATATATAGATTTTTACGCCAATCTACCACCCAGCTCTCCCCAGTTCTCTCAACAATCTCCGTCCAGCAATAATGCCTCAGCGTCTATGCAGCTTCATGAATCTGTAAATACCTGATATTTATGTGTGGTATAACTATTTATCAAGTTTGGTTTACTAATAATTCACATAATAAATATATTAATACCAATGACGTGTAGAAGATATTTTCCGCGACTTTGTTGTTTTTGTAGCAGTGAAAGTACCTTCCTGTCAGGAAAGAGTGTAGTGAGACCAAATGCATATTTATGTAGTACTTATATGAGAACGTTTGTGCAATGTATACTGTACCGACTTTTTTATTTTATAAATTATTAATTACGTAAAATTTCTAAAAAAGTTAAACAAATTATTATTCCCGCTAAAATACTTCATGAGAAGAAAGATGAAAAATCGGTCACATATGATCTTACTGTGAAATCGGAAATTTATTTTTATTATATTTTAATGAGTACAGAGATCTAATACTTTATTTATCTAGGTAATCCCATGAAAGCTAACAGCGATGCAGAAAAATGCATTTCGTTTGATGGTGAAATTCACACACTTAAGTGATAAAAGGAGCGTCTATATTGCTCGTTTAATTTAATTACCTGGAAAGCATCCATTCTGAAAGACTTGATGCAAAGCAGAGAATTCGTGGCCTTTGCTGCAACTTTAATGTATGAAATGAGATATGGCATTTGAGTTGAAAGTAAGAACGTAATGTAACGCCACAGATAAAAAAGCTCGTTAAACAGTTGGAGAGGAGTGCTATGCGCGCGGACACCAACCCAAAGGGTTCCATTAGTAAGACGTCGTTCTGACACGGATAACGACTCAGCAAGGCTCCTTCCTCATTGAGATTTAAAACTGGACGCGGATACAAAATTCTTCTCCGTAAGGATTTTTTTAGAAAGACCTTAAAAGTGCAAAAATCCGTGGCTGGTCTCTGTACTTTCCCTCGAAATGTGTATAACGGTCCCGTTGGTTCGTACGGTATCTCTGAGTTAAGAGGATTTATGAAGGAATGTTGCAGTAGAATAATGAATATTTGTAGGATAATGTATATGTGGGTGTGTTTGAATTACGTTCAAATGCTAAATTTAGATCTCCGTGATTGTGGCAGAAAAATTAACGGCGACCAAGGAGACATTTTTCAATTAAAACCATTTAAATTAATTGGCCATAAAATTAATTGAATATCTACCAAAGGATGTAATTATTATTCCTTTTATTATCGTAAATATTGTACAAATTAAATCAAAAATACAACAACAGCTATCAAAAATAATTAGAGAAATTAAAACTGTTTCAAAATCACTTTTTAAGTAGTTAATTTTAACCAACAATTCAAAATATCGACGAAAACGTAGGATTGATGCTTTTGCTCGGCATTTTACCTTTTACAAACGATATTTTTACGCTGATTCAATTTATAAATTCCGAAATTATGCTATATTGCTAAAGTGTACACTGCTACTCAAAAGTCATCATTTAAGTTTACCAAAAATACAGGTTAATAACCTCGCCGAAAATGGGTTGCCGTTTAAAAAAAAACAGGCAGAAGGGAAATTTTAAAGGACCGCAACTTTTAACAGGTTCCGAGAAAAAAATCACGGATCTGTAAAAATTTAATGCCCAATGGGAAATTCGAAGGTGGGTGGGGACAACGGCCGCATCGCAAAGCGCACATCATGAAAAACACGCGCTCTTTTAAAACGGGCGAAATAAAATAAAGAAAATCTCGCCAGATCCGTCATCAACACCGGGGCCCAAAACACACCTGACCTTTTCCGAAGTCAGAAATCACGAAACAACAAGTGACTGGACCAGAGGTGTAGCCAGTCAGTAAAGTTCTAGAAGTGCCATTTCTTTGAAAAAAAATACGAGAAGAAATACTCTCAGGATAAAGTAACGAAACAGAAACGGAACCGAAGAAACACGGTAGTATAAGACCATCGCAAAAAATGAGGAACAAAAAAACATGAATATACTAAACAATAAAGTGTTTATTTATTTTTTTTCATTCGATACTCTCCGTTTCGAAGGCTTAAGTGAAGGGGAGGAGGAGAAAGGGAGAGGATCGAGAAGATTAAGGGAGGCAGAGGAGAGGATAGATTGGAGGTTGGCGCAGGAGGTGGGCACTGCGAGTTAAGAAGCATTAACGTTTCAGCCTGCCGTAAATCAGTGAACGCGTGGAGTGGGTGGGATAGACACGGGTTGAGAGGCGCAAGGAGCGGAGAGGAAATAGAGAATGGGCGGAGGGTTGGTGTGGGCGGCGCGCGTAGGATCGGGGCGATTGCCTCGGGTCCAGATACAGCGATTATACAGACGGCGCGAGGTGGAGATGGATGGAGGAGAATTCTGGGAAGGGGACCGGTGGAATTCGGTAGCCGAGCCGTGTGACTGAGGGGACGCGGGGTCAGAGGTGAGGAATGTCCCCTTCTCTCTCGCTATGCGGTCGTCCGTTGCCGCGGCGAGTGCGTAGTCATGGAGCGGCTGCGTGTTATTCGTAAGCCGCCATCCGTTTCGCTTAAGTTTCCCTTTAATCCTGGAAAAACTACTCCTTTTCTTTACGGGACTGCGGACGCGGAAGTCGTCCGTCACTTTGTTTTTGGAGCCAACGAGGACACCCCGTCGCAGACAGTTTTTTGTTCCCTCCCTCCCCTCTCCAGCTGAGAGCTCGAACTGGCTGAATCATTCCCACGAGAGAATAGATAATTTAGACGACGTTAAGAAAATGAGGTAATTGGCGACGGAAAACTTCCTTGCGCTTTTATTGTGACTATCAAGCATATATTAGCGCTAGGAAATACATCGTTCGCCGATCCGAGATTGTAAAATTTTGACACATTTTATGAAAGCGATAAAGGATGGATACCAATGGCTACTGTTTGAATTAATTTGCCCGAAATGTGACATTGTCGTAGAATCGACAAACGTATCACTATTGTTTGGTTTTGACTTGTATACTTATTTATTTTCATTATACGAGCCGTTCACTCATATTGGCATTAATCAAGATGATATTTTCAAGTAATCCTTACCAGTTTTATAAATATGTACCTATTAGATGGAAAACTCTACAAATATCTCTTAAATGACCCTGTTCCATTTTATTTTTATACAAGTTTGAAGGGCGGAATTACCTTAAATTAACAAAATCGTAGTTCGGCTCTGATGCATCAGAGTGATTGAGCTGTTCTCTCTAATATTAATTATAAGGCGTCCTGATATAGGAATTAATATACTCTAGAAGATATATACGCAGTAATTTTGAGTCATAAAAATAGTAAAGTATAAAACGAGATAGAGTGGTTACTTTATTTGGAGACATGATTTTGAAAGATTGAAAAATATGTAACAATCGGAATTAATTTATAACACTTAAATTAATTGGAATCGTGTTCAGAATAACGCCTGCGGATGCGGTTATTTATAAATCACAATTATTTATAAAAAATAATCATATCGAGCGAATAACACAGTGACATATGTAACAATCAGAATATTCTAAACGACATCAAACGCGAGTTATTATTAGTAAAAAATATAATGAATCTCCTAATGAAATTTATGAAATTAAAATATATTTTCATATAGAAAAATTTAAGTCGAACATTATTTTCATTGTCGTTAGCATGAAATGCGTGGGCATATTCCGATTTCAAAATATTTTATGAATTCATTAACCACTCCGATTAAAAGAACCAATAACCATTATAGAAGTAATATTATATCTCTTAATCCCATACTACCAAATATTTAATTCGCATAGTATCTTTGTTACATGATTAAATTTCTTTTAGCTATTTTTACTGTTTCACTAAGAAAGATAAACGATAATTTTCAAAACATGCAACTGATGATGTATTTTAAAATTACGAAGTGAATATAAAGTTTTTAAAAATAAATTGGACAGTAAATATCATTGCAAAGGTATATAATAAAAGGAAAATTAGGATAGCGGTGTGCATGTACTCCAGTCACCAGATGCAAGAATGTTCTTTTTTGATGAACTTGAACGCCTTTTTGCGTATTATAAATGTATTTTGTCCAATTCCATCCAACTAAATTTTGGTTTTACGTTTTTCTTCGTCAAGAGGCACAAAAGCCCGAGGCCTGCATGCTTGCAGCCAACTCACGGGACTACTATTTCGAAATAAAAGACAGTTCTGGCCTGACCGCGGAAGTCCTAATTCAACGCAGTGCTTTCCTCCTTTCGTATCTCTCGTGTCACATTTTTCGAGCAACGCGTATTCTCCGAATAGAATGAATCAGCGGAGCGCCCATCTCCGTTGTTTTTTATTCGTTCTCAAACTGTGGACAATGTGGAAAATATTTCAATAAAATTCGTCTGTTCTGTGGAGAGATTTATTTGTTGAGTCGATTTGAATTACTTATATCTCTGCGTACTGTAAAAGCAAGAATGTAGTTTTGAGATGAATTACGGAAGGTATTAAACCCATTATTTCAGCACATTCTGTAACAATGACAGCTGTCTACGGGAGCGAACGAGCGAAGAAATAATCCTTTTAGAAGATACATAAAGCGTTCTTGTCGGCACTCATTATTATTCTTGGATCAAAAATGAAATATAAAAAAGATGCAAAAAAATGTTATGTTTTGAAGACTACAGTGATATTTAAATTTGGAAAGAATTAACACTCGTACCTAGGATCTTATCTCAGACCTTGGCGAGGAATAATTCTTCCAAAAACCTGAGAAATATTAATTTTTAAAAGATGTTTTCCTTGTGTACCAGCCTTTTATCTGCCTATCCTTTTTGTTACCCTATCTCTTCTTCCTAGTTAATCTCTAAGAACTGTAATTTTCGACTTTGGAGGAATTCGAAAACAAGATAGAAAAATATACTTCATAAATGGAACACAAAGATTTCAAAGGCGTTCTTTATGGGACATGCGTATGAAACGGTATCGAAAGATTGGGTAGTTCTTGAATTTTTACCTCCGAAACTGTAAGTCCTATTCTTTGGTCTAGGGGAACATTTTGTGGTAAATTTTGTCCTCTATTCAAATAAAATTTTTAATCTATAACTCACAGATCATACAAGACCTAGGGAGAGAATATGGATTTTTAATTATTGTTTGCCGATAAAATCGTCGTATCTACCGATTTAAACAAAATATGTTTTGCTCGAGATTTTCTTGAATTTTTATCTCCAAAACTTTAAATCGTAATTATGTGGCCTCAAAGACCTTTTTTGCGGCAAATATTGTTCTCTATCCGAATAAATGTTTTAATCTATACCTAAAATGTCATATAAGAGATAGGGAGAGAAGTATATGGTATTTAATTGTTGCTTGGAGGATACCATTGAACGAGATCAGAGTATAAGTTTATTAAAGTGCTTTTATAAAGTGAAAGTTATAATTGCCCAAAATCACAATTCAGCGATAAATTTTAATAAGGATTACTCGTACCTAATTTAATTAAAATTCGTCTAGCGCACGGGTTTGCTAGGTTTTCCTATCGAGTGCCACTCTTTATCAATATTCATTATTTGTGACACTCCGCGCGTGCCACCCTGAAATTCATTTGGTCCAAACCCCTTACGAAAAGTGTTTCTTATATAAAAAACATCCTGAATGTAATGCGGTATAACTACAATACTGATTACAATTGAAATAAAAGTAGAATTAATTTAAAAGTACATATTTTTTGTAATTCTTCTCTGAATTATCGTTCCATGTAAAAGCTTTTCGCGTGCCATAGGTTTTCGACCCCTGGTCTAGCGATTTAGGAGATGAAGTTTACGACAGACGGATGGACCATAAGGCGTTCCACAAGTACCGCTTTGCTTGAAAAGAACGCCTATAAACTAAAAATATCGTTATCACGTCATTCAGTGTTAATAAATTTTTCTCTAGATTTCTTGGTCAATAAGGGTAAAGAATGAGAAGTAAAAATTGTTTCATGGAATCAAAAGATTAAAGAATAAGTAATAAAATAAGGACTAGATCATTTAAATTACTGTCAATGAAAGCGCAACTATAACACATCGCATGGCCAAGTTGAATAGGCATGAAATCAAAGCGTGGTCCATTCATTTTTAAAAATTGAATAAGACGTTTAATAGAAAATTTCTTCACAGCTCAAAGTATAATTTTACATGTTGAACTAATATTTTAAAAATCAAAAGGAAGGCACTGTACCTTTTGTGATTACTTGCTGATATCCAGTAGTATCACTAGGGTTGACAATGAAGCGTCTGCAAAAGAATGAATCGAATGAGTATCGCTTGCGGTTAAGGTTAAACAGTTAACGTTCATAAAATAATTATTAAGCTATATAAGAACGTTAAAAAATAAAAATCATACTCATAAAATATCGAGTAATAAACATAAACTTCCCCGAGAGTAGCCGAGATAAAATAAGCTAGTAATAAATATAAATATTCATGTGTGGCATATAATTATTTTTCGCTTTAAATTAGGTTTCATCAATTGTATCTTTGACGTATAAATAAATTAAAGTGTTATTCATTCTTAGAAGAAAATATAAAGTGATTATTGTGAAAAAGATAAGAAAAATGAAACCGTAAGAAAAACTGTTCCGAGAAATTTTCTTTTATATTATTAAAAAACCTTAATAGAACGTATATGAAAAATCGTATTAGTTTTTTAAAATAATCGTTTTCAACAGCAGAATTAAAGATTCCTAAAAATATTTTACTACTAGAACATGTCTTCTAAATAACTACGTACATTGCTAATTTCAACTTCTTATGCCTAAACAGCTTAACATAAAAGAAAATGGATGCCAATGTCACAGACGGACGGCCACATGGGTTACGTAAACGAGGAGTATTATCGTAGCCGGGTATTACTTTAAGGAAATATACACTTAATTATCTATAGTGTTTTACAATAAGGAAACTTTGAAAGTGTCACAATGGGCAACATACAATCTCTTGATTACAAGTGACCGTCTTCTCTCCCATTTGAAAACAAAAGTGGAAATTCTTCAGCAACACTTCGATCGGACAAACCGTATCTGATTTGTACCTTACTTTATTTTTCAGCCGCGAGGAGAAATGATCAGGAAACACATGCGAACATTTCTACACAATCGATTCCTCACGCGAAACGCGATATATTCCGTTAATTCACAGCGAGTGCGAGGAATAGACTCCTTACATTCGCGTAACGGCCGTTTTAATCTTTCATCCGGGATAGAGGATCAAGTCGAAGAAGAAACTCACATAAATCGGCTGCCTTTTAATAAAACGACGACGCTTAAATAACGGGCTCAGCAACAAGTAAATCTCGATGGAGTCCTTTTCTTTGGGTCTTACAAGGAAGGAGTGGGCAAGTTGCAAGACGGAAGGGTGAAGGAGAAACTGTACCAGGAGATTTATGGGTAATTACTCGGATACTTAATTTATCCCTTTGCCATCCTCATTCTTAAAAATGGTCTCAAAATTTGACCCCGTCATTCACCCCTATAGCAGCGAAATGATGGAAGAGTGAGAGATAGAGGGATATATATATATATATATATATATATATATATACACAGAGAGAGAGAGAGAGAGAGAGGGAGAGAAAGGGAATCTTAAGAAGTGATTCAGTTCCTGAATATTCGGCGACCTAAATTTTCTAAAACTTACCCGGGAATCTTGTGAAGCGGAAGAAATCCATTAGAGATATTCATGGAGGAGAGATTTTTTTCGAGGATCACCGGGAGTAAAAAATCCGGACGGAATGGAAAATTAAAAAGAGCAGTTATACGACTCCGAAATGGCCGGCATTGAGGGAGATTATTTTGCTTGGTTGCAAATGCCATTCGGTTCATAGTCGTGATGGGAGTATTAAGCGATAAAAATGGGATAGCACTCGAAAAAAATCTATTGAGTCGGAAACTCCACGAATAGAGAGTACAGCTGAAACTGCTGCTGTTAAAAAATGGATGACAGTTCAGCGAGAAATGGGAATTTTTTGCAATTGAAGTATCTTCCAGCATACGATATGAATTTTTTCAAAAACAATCTTTTAATTTGGGATGGAGAAACGTTAAGAGCTACGCCTTATCTGTGTTGTTTTAAGCAATAATACAGATAGGAACGAATGCATCATTTGTATTAAAAAGTCATACATAAAATTGGAATCACGGACTTCATATATATAAGCTTAAATTATTGATTGAAAATTTAATTTCGTACCCGCTCTATGTGAAACCGTATGCATAAAAAAATAATTTGCAGATCTGAAGTCGGTGAATAAATTAATTTCCCTTTAAAATACCGCTAATATATTCGACGGTTGGAATTTTTGGTTTAGGCGATTATTATGATTCATCGTGAAAATCTCTCGAGAAGCTAATACAATTTTATCTCAACAACCAAAAACAAATAAAACAAATCGTCCTTTACGTACAAAATGTTTTATCCATTCTCTAAGTGGGTGAAGATTCCGAAAAATTCGAAATTATGCATTTTTTGCCCATTTATTACTTCACGAGAATTAATGCAACCACTCATATTCATCATTAAGCATTTCAATTCCCAAAACTAGCTGGCCGTGATGTATTCTGTAATTACCCTTCCAGGTCGAAAATTCGTATAACGCTTCCATCTGTCGGACCGATCCACGGGAAAAAAACACGCACGGGCAGCGGGAAACATGCGGCAACATTTTCCGAAGGATGCACTCCAAAAAGAAATAAGTAGAGTAGTTTTTTTCGTTTGTCTTTGTTTCTCCTTTCGGAAAGCCGTGATACTATTCTCTCTCTTTTCTCTTTCTCTCTACACGTTTCCTACGCACAAAACACAAAAACAAAACTCAATCAAACTGTCCCAACAGTTCCATTAAAAAAACTGACTCGGAATAAGCGAACTTTGAAAAAAAAAAAAACAAATAAAAAATGACAGCGGCGGAATGAATGGTGGAGTGAAAAGAAAACGGAACAAAGAGCGCGAGAGAGAGAGGAGTGGAAGAGGGAGAGAAAGAAAACAGTAGAGGGGAAAAAGGGAGAACGGATGGAGAATATAGGAAAAGCAGGTTAAATTGGCATAAGAGAAAAAAGGGGAGAAAACTGCGTGATAGTTCATGAAGGATAGGATAATCTGAGATAATAAAGGAGAGAACAGAGTTTGGAATTGCACATGAAAATAGATCGAAAGAATGAGATTAATAAATAGCTAGAGGGAAAGAGAATAACGGAAAAAGAGAAAGAAAGAGAATAATGTAGAGCAAAATGGAGAAGTTTGGAATAGAGGACGAGAGAGCTGTGAGGAGAGGATTAGGGAGGATTGCTCGAAAAAGTGGAAGAAAAGGGGATAAAAAGAGTTTTCGGGAGGGTGAAAGAGAGAGGGAGATAAAGAGAAACGAAGAGAGAGAAGATGAGGATCGGTGGATAACTCACATTTCTAAATCAGTGTCATTCTGCGGGAAAACAATGGTGGATGAAAGGACTGGATGGTTTCGTCCAACAATGCGCCACCGAAAAAAGAGAGCGACGGAATGACTATGGGACAAAAAGGATGGAAAAAACAAAAATGAAACAAAATGCGCACGAGGGGTAGAAATGCAAACAATCGGATTCTCTAATAATAAAACTTTTTCGAGACGAATCGAGAAAAATAAAACACGACATTCACTGCCATGTGATGCATGTGAGCCCCCACACACACTCACAGCACCACGATGTGCCTCTTTTACCGCGAATACAATATCCGCGTGCGATTTCTCAGTATGAGAGCGAAAGAGGATGACGGATAGGCAAAGAGACAGACTGACAGCTCGGGTTGCAGTGCAACTGCCTCTGGTTCCACCGATGCACTTTTTTTCTAGTCCAAAGTGGAGTAAATATTTTGCGCGTACGATATAAAAAATCCTACTCGATTAAAGGAATGTTAAATTGGATAAAATAATAATATGCAAACAATCAGATTGCAATGCGCCATCGCGTTCCCTTTCCCCCTCACCCTCCATCCGCCTCTGCCCCAAAAAGCGTGATGCCATGTTGATTTTTTTTAATCCGCTTGGGACTCTGGTAGCGGGAGAGGAACGGTTGTAATAAGCGATTTGTTTGATGAATAACAAATGGATTCCGTCATTAAAGGAGATGAGAGGGAATATTTATTCCAATCTGCAAGCCACAAAAATGTGCGCGAATTTCTCTCTTTTATTCCCTCAATCCGATGGAGTATTCTCTTCGCTAATTAATGGCTGGGATGAAAATTTGAGAATTTTAAAAAACCACTTCAATAAATCGTGTTGCAACGATTTTCAGTTGAGACAAAAGATCTGAACACAATATGCTTATCATAATTTATAATTAATGGAACAGGCATTAAGTAATTTTATTTACTTTATCAGGCGTGACTTCGTGGAAGTGTTTAATATTATTCATAATGAAACACCAGTAGTTCTTTTCCACTATATATATATATATATATATATATATATATATATATATATATATATATTAAAGTGAATGTGTGTACACAGGTATGTTTGTATGTCCCTTATACGTTTTTACACCGTTAAAGCTATCGAATTGAAAAGTTTCATGGGCCATCCTATGGGCAAAAGGAAGAACTTAGTCTAAGTTTTCAGACCATGGGGTCACTTATACCCCATGGGTCAACAAAATACAATTTCCATAATAATGCATGAGATGTGGTGTGGAGAATCCCTAAAATGCCATGCAGCCCTTTACTGATGAGGATATAAATATATGTACCTAAATATTAACTTAAGATCACAGAAAATGATTTATCTTACACACAAAAGGCAGAATATTGTAATTCCGTTCAAGTTTAGTCGAATTACTAGTTAAATCGCTCGAAATTATCCTTTAAGCGTAAAATGTATTAACATTTTCCAGGCGGCAACAAAGCTAAATTTTTTAATTTTTGTCCTCCTCAAAGGGAGATAGCCAAGTAAAGACTAATGCAAGGAAAGTCCACGAGGTGGCAAGCTGTAGAAGAAGAATAGCCAACGCCAAGATAAAGGGTACAAATGGATTAAATATAGTCTATGAATACTTTTAAAGTAAATCAAATGATTGTTAAGGAATATTATAACATTATTATCTTTTTCCATTAACATTGAAAGATTTATCGCAACATAAATCGGTACATATACTAACATTTGTTTGGTAACGAAGATGTTGTTTATTGTTTACGTTTTGGCTAATAGTATTGACATAATCCACATAATTTTATTGCAGCTTTAAAGGCTTCGGTGAATCTATCCATGCGGATATTAAGCAAGACGTTAATGCGTAAATATATTAATGGTAAAACATTACAATACAATAGATAAAATATTAAATGTTAATGTAAGCATCGTTTGCGTAATTAAGGAATAGGGAACGAAAATTGAGGGCTTATGGTGCACCCGGAGTAATTTCTATTTTAATAAAACTGCTCGATTATGCCATATATTCTTGGAAAAACGGTCTGCCTTGATTATATGATGGATTCGCCATTGAGATACACCCACGATCATAAGGCTGGCTAAAGTTTTTCAGTGGTTTCCTTAGGTGGTAGTTGCAGTTCCGTGTGAACCTCTCCTCCGTATAACACATTTGAAAAATTTTGGGGCACCGACAGCGCGGGGCCCCGAGAAATAAAAATCATTTGCTACTTAAAAGAAAATTCATTCCCGAGCGAAGCCGGGTAACTCCAGCTAATATATAAGTAAGTAAGACAGGGTTGCTACCTATCGCGGACCCTATTTAATATATATGGAGAAAGCTTAATGTAAGTAGCGTTAGAAGGCACAGAAGATTTCAAAATTGAAGGAAGGATTATAAGAACAGTAAAATACGCGGATGATCAAATACTTCCAGCAAGAAAGGAAAAGGAACTCCAGAAAATTATAAATACACTAGTAATAACAAATAGAAACCACGGTATGGAAACAAATACAGAAAAATCCAAGGTCATTCGAATATCGGGCAAAGAAGAGAATCTGGATATAAGTATTGGAGGAAAGCCCTTAGAACAAGTTTCAGACTATTGGAAGCATCTTAACAAGAGAAGTAAAATGTACGGATGAGATCAGGTCTAGAATAGGAAAAGCAAAACCGGCTTTCAAAAGAAAGAAATACCTACTTATGGGGAATATAAGGGAAGGTATCCGGAAGAAGTTGATAAAATGCTATGTTTGGAGTATTGTTTTGTACGGGGCAGAAACACGAACGCTAAGGAAAAATTACATCAAATACTTGGAAAACTTTTGAAATGTGGACTTGGAGGAGAATGTTGAAGATAAAATGGACAGATAGGATAAAAAACGATGAAGTGCTACGAAGAGTAGGAGAGAAGCGAATGATTATGCAGACTATTAAGAAGAGGAAGACAAACTGGGTTGGGCATTACCAGAGGAGAGAGTGTATGATTAAAGACGTGTTAGAAGGAAAACTAGATGGGAAAAAGGAAAGAGGTAGGAAAAGGTTTCAGTTGATAGACGATTTGAAAGGGAAAGAGAGTTATCAAGATATGAAGAGGGCAGTAGAAAATAGGTGTATATGGAGAACCAGGTTTAACCATGAATAATCACGGACCTGTCTACGGAAAGATTATCTATGATGATGGATGATGAAATATAAATAAATATCTAATATAACAAGAAGTCCAAACCAGGACTAATGCAGGCTGATTTCCCAAAGTTGACGTCCTGAATTGATTACTTATAATGACAGGAAATATTTCAGTATGTATTAGTCATTCCAAGGAATTCTCATACCACATGTGATTCATAGTTAATCAATGTTACAGAAAAATTGGAAAACAAATTAATAGAGCGCTATCAGGTTTAACATTCTAAAAACTGTCAAAATTTCTTTCTGAGATTATATTTTGCATGCATTTTTATAGATAAACGAATTTAATAAATGTTACTGTTTACACGCTAATATGTATGGATCAACTGTCCACTGCTGAATAGTAGTCGAACGGATAAGAAAATAACCCATTTGTTCACTCGTCTATGCTCAAGCATAGTTAGGTAATAATCGTCTCCATAGCAAAAATCCGATAAAATGCGATTTAAAACGCAAAAACGCTGTCGTAGCAGAAATTCAAGAAAATATTTTCAAATAAGAAAATTCGGTGATAAGAATTAGAATTTACATTCTTTTCCCCTCAGAACAGTACAAACCTCGCTCCGATATCACAATTTAATGATATTTTAATGTGTTAAAAAACATCTCTACACGATGGAATTGAGATCTCCTATGTAAATCAAATAGAGAAAAAAACGTTCGTGGAATCGAACCCGGGACTTCAATCTTCGCCAAATAAAATACAGCCCGAAGATGGGACCTGGCAGCACGAGCCTCATACCAAGTTTTAGAAAATCTGTCCATTGGCGCAAAAGTTGTTAGTATGGGACATACACACACAGGACCATTTCATGTGGAAACCAGCCTAAAAATGACTTTGTCATCGTCGGTGGGTGGAAAAGTGGAGATGTAATGGTATTTTTAACAAATTTTCCGAGTAGCTAGAAGATTCACATTTGGTGAGAATGCTTGATTTTTAAAGTAAAAGCCATTAACGGAAACCTTTTTCCAAAATCGACCCGGGATCGAGTCGTGAGAATGATTTCCTTTACCCATAAGATAGCATGAAGGAATCGATATTTCGACCTGCTAGCTTATTTTCTTTTTCTTATTAAAATTCACATATTTGACCTTTGATCTCCAAAATAGAACTGAATGAAAGAAAAATGATAATAGTTTCTTACTCTTATCGTCTTTTATCGCCTTAGAATCAAAATCTCTCGAATTTAACGTTTTAATATCATATTTTGCTAACATTTAGCGTTTTTAAGAAGTCGCCGTCCCAACCGATTGCATTTCTGATCTCGAAATCCTCTTACCCTCACTCCAAACCTCCATAAACCCTGACTGCCCAATTCACAGGTATCAGATATATCTCAGAATTAGTTTTTACTTTCTCCATATACGTAGTATAGAGAAAGTATTGTTTTTCTTGAAAAAATTCGAATTCGGTATTTCAACGGAAATACACATTTTAGGTCCCCTGATCACGTTCTGACTATTTTAGCGAGGATGTTTGTGTGTCGGTCTGTCTGCATGTGATAGGATTTTTACTTTCTCCATATGTAGTAAAGGGGAAAATATTGTTTTTATAAAAATGAAAAAATGAGCAAAAGTTGAAATGATTGTGTTACCATATGACAAAATTTTATTCGCAGAAGACGTCTGGCGTAGCCCGGGCATCGTCGGGTATTTTCCTCTTAGGGCTCATGATTGCAGTAAAATTCACAAAAAATACTAAGGGGGTCAGTCGTGTATAAGCATACTCTGAGTTCGCGTACTTTGAGACATTACTGTGTGTGTATATATATATATATACACATATATACATATACACACACATATATATATGTGTATGTATATATATATATATATATATATATATATATATATATATATATACTAGTAGAAGGTGCTTGCATACTGCAAGCATTTCATCTCAACATGAAAAAAACATTCATTTTTCAGACAGACATTTCATCATTACAAATATTCTCTTAATTCTAAAGATTTCACCTCCGCAGCGATTTTCGTTTTCCCCAAATGTAAAAATAATAGTTTAAAACAATCCCCAAATGTTGCAATTTTAAAAGTTTTACACTGTCTTCATTATAAAGTACTAATGCTACACATTTTAGCCAAATTTTAAAGTTGTAGCACTTCTATAAGTAAAATAATATTTTTCTAATTTTTTAAATTTAAATAATTTTTAACGGGCGCCGTAATTCATATATGGTAAAATTGAAATGTTTATTTGTGCAAATTCACTACTCTGTAAATAATTTGAAAATTTCAGCTTCCTAGCTCATCCCGTAGTACCTAATTAGTTATCTATTTGTTTAAACTTTAAGAATTTTTAACTGCCAAACAAATTAAAATATCAAAATTTGTATAATCTCCATTTCGTTTTTTAAGAATTCTACTTATAAAAAAATTTCAACTCCGTAGCACATGCGGAAATACATAAACCTTGAAATTTTGTTTAAACAATTGCGAATTTTTAGCGGCCGCATTGTTGCACTTTTTCAAGATTTTCGTTTTTTCTAGTCGGTTTTGTACAAAATCATACCTAAGAAAAAAATTTCGAATCTCCAGCTCATCTGAAAGTGCCTAAACATTAGTATCCTCCTATATATATGTTATCATTATATATCGACGACTCTTACAGAGGAGGATATCATTATATATAGACGTTCCTTACAGAGGACGAGGAGGAGGAGGATATAACATACTAGTAGTTGGTGCTTGCATACTGCAAGCATTTCATCTCACCTTGAAAAAACATTCATTTTTCAGACAGACATTTTATCATTACAAATATTCTTTTAATTCTAAAGATTTCAACGTCGCAGCGATTTTTGTTTTTCCCACATGTAAAAATAATAGATTAAAGATGAGCTGGAGATTCGAAATTTTTTTCTTAGGTAGGATTTTGGACAAAACCGACTAGAAAAAACGAAAATCTTCAAAAAGTGCAACAATGCGGCCGCTAAAATTTCGCAATTGTTTAAACAAATTTTCATGGTTTATGTATTTCCGCATGTGCTACGGAGTTGAAATTTTTTTGTAAGTAGAATTCTTAAAAAACGAAATATGAATTATACAAATTTTGATATTTTAGTTTGTTTGGGAGTTAAAAATTCTTAAAGTTTAAACAATTGGATAACTGTTTAGGTACTACGGGATGAGCTAGGAAGCTGAAATTTTCAAATTATTTACAAAGTAGTGAATTTGCACAAATAAACATTTCAATTTTACCATATATAAAATGTGGCGGCCGTTAAAAATTATTTAAATTTTAACAATTAGAAAAATATTATTATACTTCTAGAATTGCTACAACTTTAAAATTTGGCTAAAATATGTAGCATTAGTACCCCATAATGGAGAAAGTATAAAATTTTTAAAATTGCAACATTTGGGGAGTTTTTAATCTATTATTTTTACGTGGGAAAAACAAAAATCGCTGCGACGTTGAAATCTTTAGAATTAAAAGAATATTTGTGTTGATAAAATGTCTGTCTGAAAAATGAATGTTTTTTCAAGGTGAGATGAAATGCTTGTAGTATGCAAGCACCAACTACTAGTATGTTATATCCTCCTCCTCCTCTGTAAGGAACGTCTATATAGAATGATATATATATATATATATATATATATATATATATATATATATATATATATATATTAACTAAAGGAAAAGAAAAGGTAGTGATGAGGGTGGCAACAAGGTGTTGAGGGAAGCCCAGCGGACACTCACCAAGTATATATATATATATACTCTCTCTCCATCGCTGATGAAGGGCATATGTCCGAAAAGCTTTCGTGTTATATATATATATATATATATATATATATATATATATATATATATATATATATATAGAGTGGAAAAGTACTACTTATGTTTCAAATTAAATTTAGTTCTATCCCGGCTTTGATTTTTAATTCTACAAACTGTATTTTAAAATTATGTCATGTTGATTTAAAAAGTATTTATTGTAAAATCCAGCAAAATGCGAAAACTAATGAAATAGTTGTCTCATATAAATTTGTAGTCATTCAGAACATTACCGAAAGAAATATAGGTTCAAAGCCTCATAAAAAAACGCTAAATTCCTTTCTGGTGTATTTTATCCGTTTGTGATGCACGTATATCATTCTTAATATTAAATTTGTAATAAAGTAATTAATGCAAAAGGTAACATCCTATTTGTTTTTTAAATATAAAGATTTGATTTTGGTTCATATGATGCCCAATGCAGCATTATTGCATGTTTTTTTTTTAAATCATAGCTACTTACAATCTCTGCCGATTTAACGTAAAAATAGTATCTTCAAACGGCAGTATTTTTAGCGGCTTACTGATCCAAAGCATTCCGTCGTTGAATTTGGCGTAAGGGTGCTATTACCTTGACACCGTTGCAGCTCACACTGCGGTATGGCAATAGTTCAAGAGAGCAGGGACTTCGGGGGCAGTCGTGCAATGCAATTAGGGGAACCAGGCTATTCGATAGTGCTTCCGAGACCCTCCAATAGATTGAGCGCTGGTGGGTCGAGGGGAGTAGGGGACGGGAGAAAAGCTAGAGCAGGGCGATATCCAGCCATCTCTTCCCAGAATGCATCACGTAGCTCTCGGAATCCTTCTCCTCCCAATAATTCCTTTCCTGCGCTCTCCCGGAGGGTGGATGACGGGGGATGAGGGAGGGTAGAGTTGGAATCGAGTTCCAGGCCATCCCAAAAGGCCTCCAAAGTCAAGTGGGAAATGTGTTACGGTGTCGAAAATGCAAGTGGTACGTGTTATAATGGCGACGACCACGCGGCGTTATTGAATATGCCCTGCACTGGTCAGGTCTTATCGCGTTCACTTAAATTATTCGAGAGGGCGTATCAGCAGCTGCAGTTTGATGGCATTAAGTGGTTCCGGGATTAGTTTGAGTGTGTGTGAGTCTATGCGCACTTGCAGAGGATGGCTGGCGGTGCGGGATTATAGTTATGAACTGCAACGACACAGTGTCTGGAGATGAGTACGACTGGGTAATTGGAAATAATAGGCTTGTGTCAGAATGTGGACGAGTAAGTTATCCAGCAATTTCGTTATTTATCACGAGAGAGAGAGAGAGAGAGAGAGAGAGAGACAGAAATAGAATTGCCTGAGCATTAAAGCGTCAATGCGAAATTAGTTTTCCTGCACGCTTATCGATTAAAATGAAATAATGTGAGACGCACATACGGAAGCAGGCATAAAAATATTCCCCAATGCTATCCAGGAAGATGTCAAAATTATAAAAATCCAATTCAGACCAATTTCATGAGCGAGCATAGGTACTGTGAGTTGAACCTCGCCGAAGAAGTTAATGGATTGAGTGGTAAAGATTTTGATGAAAAAATTAATAGTTCCTGCACTGCTAAAAGTCTCCCAGTGAAAAAACATGTAGATAATATATAATTATTTTTTGTTTTAGTTTTAACTTGCTCAAGAAATTGTGGACTTCGTTTTTCAACCATGCTGGATGACGTTCTGAAGTCATGATCTGTTAGAACATCGGTAGAGGAATTCGACAAAGTTGTTTCCTATCGCCGGTCATGTTCAATATACGTGGAAAAAGGTTAGTGCAAGAAGCTCTAAGGCATTAGAAAATTTTCAGATTGGGAGGAGAATTATAAGAACGGTAAAATATGCTGATGATTTAGTCTTCTATGAAGAGAGGAAAAGGAACTCCAAAGAAATGATAAATAGACTGGATATAACAAGTAGAAAATATGGAATGAAAACAAATAAAGATACAGCCAAGGTTATGCAAATAACGGAAGAAGAAAGAAGTTGAACATAATGATTTATGGAAAGCCATTAGAACAAGTTTCAGACGATAAATACCTAGAAGGTATCATAACAAGAGATGAAAAATGAACCAGTAAAATAAGGACTAGGCTAAAGCCGCTTTCAGAAAAAATAAGCTTCTATTAACGGGAAAAGTAAACGATGATATAAAGTAATAAATTGACAAGATGCTATTTATGGAGTATTATCTACCAATTTTCGCGAAGCAGAAACATGCACACGCTTAGGAAAAAATATATAAAATACTTGAGAAGCTTCGTAATGTGGGCACGGTGAAAAATGTCAGAGATAAAATGGACAGATAGGATTATAAACGAAGAAATATTAAGAGGAACAGGAGGAATGTCAATTATTAACTAGACAAACTTTCAATTGTCGCGGCCCCCTTGGATACCATGGGGTCCCACGTGAATTGAAAATATTAATAGCTGCTACGTATTTTACGGAAAACGGATACGTAGGTAGTCAGCTTTAACCAATTATATTCAAATATCGTTAAATTCTATCATTTTGGAGCTTTTATTTGAAAATCCTCATTAATTCTTTAACTAAAAAACAAATAATTGCTTTGTAGGCCTGCAATGTTCCTTTTTGCATCATTATTATCATTCACTTTTGATAGATAAAAGATTAAAATTTGTTAACCATTGTTACCTTTTTTTCCAATTGATTCAAAAAGCCAAATATTTATGCTTAGATTGTTAAATAAATCGAAATAATATTTGATTTTTATTAGAATTGAAATTTTATTGCAATTTTAGGGACTCTATTTTATCTACCTGAGGATATTTTATTCTTAGTTGTATACAATAGAAATAATATAAAATTCAATTTCCACCAAATTATCTCCTACGGAGGTAGCAGAACTGTAGCTTCACATGGTCGTATTACACCAATATGCAACTCCATCACCTTTTCCAAAGTGAACGCGGATTAAAATTCCATCCAAAAAAACCACCTCAAAAATTCCAAAACCGGCAACGATGAACTCAAAGTAATTCGCGGAAATAGGCCAAGGACGAAAAAAATCGTCATCCCACCGAAAATATTTTCCTAACAACGGTCGATTTCCAGGCTCGGAAATTGAAAGCGGATTAAATAAATGGAGAGGAAAAAATAAATAATGACTCGAAGTTCGAGTTGAACCACGGCCGGGAGGAGGTGTTATTGGGGAAATTAAGGCAATATCCAGAGGAAGAGAGCGGAGGGGAAACGAGATGAGGGAGGAAAGACACGGAGCTGTTACACGGTGAGTGTGAAAGCTTTATACGGAATGCAACATCGAAAATACACGGCGCGCAAATTTTAACCGAGCGTGCAACGGATCTGGCGGCGGCCGAGCGGAGAGGCGTGATTAAACTAGACTTTGAAACGAAAGCGTGGCAAGCAGAACGAGAAGTAATCGCATGGGTAATCAAAGCAGCGGTGAGTGGGCGGGAAGGGAAGGAGAAAGAACTACACGGAAGAGGAGAAGGGGTTGGGAAGAAAGTCATGCTTGAAATCCGATATCTAAAGGATCAATGGCGTGGGTGCGGCCACAGAGAGGAAGGGGGAGAGATACCGGAGAGAGGGAGAGAATGGAGGAAGTGGGAGAAATGGGAACGAGAGGTGTTGATGTGGTGATGGAAAAGAGGGAGGGGGGAGCGATTTTGTGTGCATTATGGGCTATTGGAAAACTGTGAATTTAGCGTTTCCAATCCGAGGATGTTGCTTAAATTTAGTAGGTTTAGACGGTAGAATGCACTACACTACATGCGGAATGATTTTCGATAAAACAAAATTACAACCAATCAGGTCTACAAAAACACATGAAAATAGAGATTAGATTAAATATATGGTATGATACGATTAAACAACTTAAAAGTAAACCTAACCCGCCTTTACGCAAAGTACGTCATCATCTTATTCGGTTATGAATAACCACTACCGCAAAAAACATCGACTTTTGACTGATTAAATTATAAAAAAATCAATAGAATTAAAGAAAATTTGTTCAAAAACGAAGTAACATTACCAATTAATAAATATGTACATCTTAGAAATCTTATTGGAAATGACATCAGGAATTTCTTCAAATTTTTAATTTTTTTGCTTTCATATATAAACCATCAAGATTTAAATGAATTAATCTAAACTCTCTTGAACTGATAGGCGAAATTAGTTGAATGTAATTAATGCGAACGCTTTATTTTACCCAAAAGTTACGACTAATTTCCTTGGATCGAATATTGAAATCAAGATGGCTTTTGCTATGCAAAACAATTCAATGGGTTTGAGAAGGCAAAAACGTCAATTTTCTGACAAAAAAGCGTTTAATCCAGAATTGAAAAATACGCTAAAGGTGCCAACTGCATTCCCACAGGAGTTTCCTCATTCGCAGTTGAAATGTTCTAGGTCAGGGATCTCAAACTCGCGGCCTGCGGGCCGCATGCGGTCCTCGTGTTACATTTCTGCGGTCCGCGAAGTAAGCTGCTTTACAATAGACGACCTGAACTCAAATGTGTTTCTTATAAAATCTTTCACGTAAATCTAAGAAATTTAAGAATCATGTTAAAACAACACTTTTAAAATGTGGTTTATTACTCATTCAGATGAATGAAAAGTCTGCATAGGTGGGGCAATAGCAATAAGTATGTTCTTCTCGCAGCTAGCCTGTTTCTTACGTGTCAAAAAAACCTAACCCTCTAAGCCGAATCTGGCAATTTTGTAATGAATAGGTTTAAGGCCGCATAAAAGGGTTAAGGCAATCTATTTCCTGTGGAAGGGGAGAATGAATGTTCAAAGAATATGAAACGATGTGATGATTGGGAAAGTGATCGGACCGCGGACTAGTACGGTGCCATAATGCGGCCCGCAGGTTCGGTGGAGGGCCTTTATGCGCCTCGCGCATCGATATGTGTTTGAGACCCCTGTTTTAGGTGGACGCTAGAGGAGCGATCCCTATTCTCCGACCGTCATGGATACAGTCCTATGCAATCCTTTTGACCCGATAGCATCATCACTCACGGCTTAATATGGGAATACAGAATAGGTCATGTAACCGGACCCTTTGACCTACTTAACGATTTCCGCTGTTGATTTTGGGGTCTGCGTAATCTCGGAATTACAGGCGCATGCGTCTCCTTGGTTATCATCAGTCTCCTCGCTGTCAGTTTCTTCTTTGAGCTAATCCCGGAGTTTCCGAGGGATGAACAATGAGAGACATTCCAAGCGAGCCGATTAAAAGGTTTGATTTTGCTGCCGTAGCCTGTTCCTTTATTGTATCATATGTCAGAAAAGGGGGCGGAGAGAGAGGAGGGGGAGTAAGTTGACCCTTTTTTGCATTCCTTTGAAGGGTCACAGGCTAATCTCCTTGTCGGTCGATCATGGCAAAAGACAGCCCATTTTCACTCCTATAAGCTCCAATCGATCACCTCGTCCTGGACTAACAGGAGTTTGGCACACGTGTCTTTAGTATACTCCTTCTTTATCCCTATTGGAAGCTGTAGGGCGAATCCCACAATGGCGATGACAGCAGTTACTCTACTTAAAATGGTAAAGTACGAAGTTAGTTTTTCATCGGCTTAGGTCGCAAGAAATAAATGTAGTGCGCACTAATAGTTTGAATGAGTCATACCTTGTGTTTAAGTTCTCCATAATTTACTTTCTGTTTAAGAAGCTCCAGAAAGCCTTGAAATGCTCCTAATTTAAATGTGTGAAAATTATCTTTTTAAAAACTCGTCACGTAAATATTTAATTCTTTATTGTTTACAATAAATATACCGGTGCCATATATATATATATATATATATATATATATATATATATATATATATATATATATATATATATATATATGGTTATGGATGAGGAAAGGTAAATATGTATATGAACGGCAACTGCAACTCTCCGAAACCTCATTGCATTAGAGCTGAACTAATATATCTTAGACATAAAAGTAAAACTTACAGGATAGTTAGTTATCAAACTACTTAAAATTTTAAATCTTAAATAATTGATTTTTATGTGTGATAATCTAATATTAAATAATAGTAATTGACTAAAGCTGATGTAATTTCCGATGATGAAATAACTCCAATAACATTTCAAACATCTACATCTCTTACATATTCTTGAAATGTGTATTTGGAATCAAGTTCTCAGAAACAGTTCAAAATTTACATATCCTTCTGGATGGAGTAAATGTTATTCAGAAGTTTAATGTTGCCTGCTCGGCAGATTTATGGACCGCAAAAGCGATTCTTAAGCGCAATCGAAGTCTGACCATGCGTAACTCTTATGTCTCTCAGTGAATTCACATTCAAACATAAGAGTAAGTATTTTTAGGCTAGACATAGATTTAGTCTAGAAGGAGTTTTAAACGAACATATAATTCTCTCTCGGAGACAACTTTTTTCGATTCAGCGGTAGTTACTGAGTCCAAATAAAAGCGTTTTAAGAACTGCAACAAGCAATTCTCTCTCTAGGAAATTTACATTTTCACCGCGCCGCTCACGCAAATAGATAGATCTTACGGAGTGAGGTAATGCAGCCCAACAAAAGCCACCCGACGTATAACAACCGGAGTTTCTCATAAGCAATCCGCACTCAATAAACTTAGCAGTTCCATAAATAAATGAAAAGGAGAATAACACTTGTTAAAATAATTCCACTTTATTTAATGAAACAAACTCGACCGGTTTCGACTAAGTTCTAGTCATCATCAGGTATGAAAGCAAGGAGCAACACAAATATATATGGAAAAGGAAGGAAGTTGGGGAGGGGAATGTACAAAAGGGGGAGGACAATGAATGGACAGTGCGAGGGAAAGGTAAAGCCGAGGTATGGGGGAGGAGTGATGATTCGGAAGCAACAAAGTAAGCAGAGGAGAATGAGAGGTGAGAATAAGTTCGTTGACAAGGTTAAGAGCATTATCATTATTATGTAACAAAATTTCTAACTGCTCGAAAAGATTTAGTCTGGAGCCTTTGCTTTCAAAATGAATGACCTCCGGGATAAAGTTGGAGGAATGGTTATTTTCGAGCAGGTTTTGGGCAAAGTGGACTTTAAACGAGCCCTGTAGAAAAGATTTTCTGTGTTCCGCAGCCCTAGTGTGGAAATTTTTCTCTGTTTGCTTTATGTAAATTACGTGACAATCGTTGCAAGTAAGTTTATAGACCCCGCTCCTAAGTGGTATACTGCGTTTATCTTTTGTGTTAGTTACCAAGTGTTTATCTCCTTTTAATTTATTATGGAGCTCCACAAAGTAAGGGCTTCATCCGTAGAGTTGAGCAGTTCCAATCCACGTCACGTTCCCATAACGGTAAGACTTTTATTAACTACTGTCATTTGCATCACGACGGACAACATAGCAAGATGGCCTTTGGAAAATTATGTCACGGCTGCATTTGGGAGGTGCAAAGAGTTCCACGAACGAGGAAAGATTGAGAGAGAGACGGAGGAAGATGAAAGGAGAGAGAGAGAGAGGGAGGCTTCGAGTTAAAGAGGGTTGGAAAAGATTAAGTGAAGGACATGAAAAGCCATCGCTATGCAAAACGGGAAGAGAGAGTGGGGGGAGGAGACGTCTTGCTATGCGGCGGGATGACTATGCGGGTGGCTAATGGCGCGATTTCCAAGAATCGGAAGCTCTGGCGTGGGAAGGGTTGAAATGTCTTTCCGGAGGAAAGAAGTTAAGGAAGGGAGGGAAAAGGGTTTGATGGCCGCCTGCTTCCATGCATCACTTCCATCCTCTGCCCTCGCCATCGCCACTTGCCCTACTTAATCCATCTCCTCTTTGCATCGCTTCCTACCTCGTACTACCCTATCCATTACGTACGCTCATTTCTCCTTTTCATTCCTCCTTTCTCTGCATCTATTTCATATGGCCCCACTTCTGTTACACAAAATTCCATTTATCCTGTACATTTTATCGGCGATCTCATTTTAGCTCCACGTTACTGGACTTGTAAAAAAAAACATTTAAAAGTTATGATGCAGCTAAATTATGATAGTCAAAGCATTACATTTTTATAATTTTTCATATTTATTCTCAGCATGATCCACACAAGGCAGTTATATTATGGCTGGTTTATCCCAGTTATGGATAACTTACAAGTAGCACTGTGGGTTTTTCTGTAGATTCTTTTATATTTCACAATGTTGTTAAATTTTCGAAACCTCATCAGCTAATGTGCGAGTAAGTTGGTTTTATGATTGTAGAATAGGACAAATTTAAGGCCAGATTCTTCATTTTTTATTTATCGTTTGTTCCTTAGGACTAACTAATGTTAGTATAGACTATTTTTAAATCAATTTTTAAAGTAAAAGTAAAATGCTAATTAGATATTTATAATCATAGTTATCCATCAGAGTTTCAAGGTTTACCAAACGTCTGGCGAACGGATTTTTATATTCATCTCATAATACTAAATATATGGAATATTAATGAGAAAAATGCCTAATATTTTAAATAAGATTCAAGTTGAATTGTTCATTGCCAATTTTTGAAAAATTGTTTATCCAAAAAAGCGTAAGTAGTAGTATCAATGTACCGAAAAAAATTAGCGTATCGTAATATATTTTAATACAGTACAAAATAATAAACCGGCATGGTTGTTACTTAGAGGTTACAAACTTTTTGGAATGTTTCCGGTTTCTAGATATACGTATAAGAGGGGAGATCGAAAATTAACAAGGCTGAATTTTTTCGCCAGAATCAGGCGAGGCAGTTGTTAACTGCAAATAGTAAAATGCCATAATACATTTGATGCATTATCGGCTCAGTAAGGGTACTACAATATGCAATAATATTTCGTAAAACAGATACAGAAACGTCTTAAATGATCAAATTTTCGATCGGTGGCGATTGTTTGTTAACTCGCCGTTGATTTTTTTAGAAACACAAATGTTTTTCTGGGAGTTGTAAATGAATCGATGATCTATCACGATCTGAATAAAATTTCAATAAAATTGATGAGTTGATGAAAGCAATTCGAGCGGCAATATGCATTTACTCAAAGCTAAGGTCTAACTTGAACTATTTTGATCGCGACCATAGTTTACCGAATGCCATTACTGCCTAGCAAAGCGCAAGTTTTGCCCTAGTTCATCGTATGTGTGTAAATAGGAGCCACTGCAATCATCATATATTCTATTTTTTACAGGAAATATATACAAGCAAATAAAATCCAAATCATCCTTGATACCAACCAACCTATGTCTCTGCCCCTGAAATGTATACCATCTCCTTTGAAACAAAACCCCTATTTTTATTCAACTAATAGAGCATTAGGAAGTATCTACCTACAATAAAACATGTGGCCCTTGATTTTATGCCACCAAACACACTCAGCTGCACCTAAAACAAGGGAGGGCAAACTAGGTCCGAGGGATATATCAGGGCCGTGCAAGCATTTTATACGGATTGCTCTGCCATTATGAAAACTAACTATGAAATTAAATGCTGATAATTTCATATTTTTCGGTCAAAACAATTTAGAATGAATTCATAAGATTAATATATTATTCATTATTGATTTTTTCTAAAAGGATCCTTGGCATACTTTCAACTAAATTCCGATGTGAATCCTAATGTGGCCCGTGTAAGCACTTGCAACTATCAATGTGGCATCCATGAATGTTAATGCGGCCCACGTCGTAAAATGTTTTCTCATCTCTGCCCTGCAACGTAAACCACCAAACTATACCAATACTATGAAATTTGGCATATCCTACAACGCATCCCACCAAACACGCGAAAACTTCCTCTTGATTTTAGGCCTCCCGACATCGGCTGCACCTACGACGCATACCACCAAACTGACATCAATGCGCCTCTGATTTAGGCAAAATAAATGTCACTTTACTGCTACGACAGTGATGCGAAACCTTTATCAACCGCGGGCCACTCAGACACGGGTGATTTGACGAAGTGCCAGGAACAGTTTTTAAAACATAATATATTTACAAATCGAATTGTATTTATTTTATTAATATTTGTGTTAGACTACGATTAACTGCTTGGCTTCCCTAATATGTAATACTAATCCATTTATGTCTATTCTGCCTTGAATTTGGAAAAATACTCTCCGGCCTCCTGTTTCTCTCTCTCTACGTTTTTACGACTTTTCTCTGAAGTCCATTCTATAATAATTTTAACTTCAAACGTACAATTTTAATAGTTCCAAATGTAATGAAATTTGTGCTGAAAACTTATGATAGGAGGCACACACCTAGGATTTTCTGCTGGGGGAAGGTTAAATAAAATTTTAAGTTTAGATTTTTAAAACTCTCACATTTTTAGAACTTAATTTTGGCACTGTTTATTTGCAGCTAGGCTGTTCATATTTGGTGTAAAGGTAGTTGTTGCAAGAGGAAGAAGATTCTGGAAATTACCCTTCTTTAATCGTGACCTCTGCTTGTTTTTGATCACTTTCATAGCCGAAAACGCTTGTTCGCAGATGTACCTACTTGGAAACCAACATATATATTTCTGCACAAAGTTTCTCAAATTTGGAAAACTTTCTCGAGGCAGGTTTTGCCAAAATTCAGTCATATCTTTCACATTTGGTACTGCAGAAAGTTGATCAAATTTACTTTTCAGTGCGGTATTGAATTTTAAGTCCATAATTTCTATTTGAATTTTAGAATCCATGTCATTAATACTTTCATCTGATAATAGAAACGGATTTGTTAAAAGTGCAATGTTCCTTTTCTCTCCTCCATATTTGCGTAAACGAGATTCAAAGGCCTCTCTAAATCCATCAAGTTTTTCAATGTATTTATCATAGCTAAATTTGAATATGTCACTCTGCATTTTTAGGTGCTCAAAGTGATCCAGTCTTTTCTGTCTTACTGTTAGATGCAATTCCAGCATATTATATTTCATCTTAAACTACATTATATCATTAAAAAGGTGTGAAAACAAATTATCTTTCCATTGCAGTTTTAAAGTTAAAGTATTAAGATGACCAGTAATATCTGCTAAAAATGCTAGGTCACTTAGCCACTAGTTATCTTTCAAATTTCTTCTTTCCTCGTAGAGCTCATCCTTTTCTTCCAAAAATTGTAGGATGGTATCTTTCAGAAGCCAAAAGCGGTGTAACATTTTCCCTCTGGAAAGCCAACGCACCTCGGCATGCAGAATAACATCGCTTTACTCTTCTTCCAACATTTCGCAGTATTCTTTGAACTGGCGGTGATAGTCCTTTTGCTCTAATTTTATTTACACATTTAATCACAGTAACCATAATGTCATTCATTTTTAAACTCAAGGCTTCTTGATGATAAAATGATAATAAGTGGTGATAATAAAGTAATATGATAACAAAGGTCGATTCCAAAGAAATACAAGTAAAGCCTTGCACCCATTCTTTTCCCTATCATTGCTGGTGCGCCATCATTACAAAAACTTTCCAGCTTATTGTAATCAAGGTTCTTTATTTCTAACGATGGTTTTCATTTTTCAAACAAATCGGTAACTTTTTTTGTCCAATGGAGTGATTTGAGACTAAGAAGCTCCTCAATTACGTGGAAATCTTTGCTTACTACCCTTATAAAAATGTAAAGCTGTGCAGTGTTGCAAATGTCCATATATTCGCCCATTGAGATTCAAAAGTACTTGCACTGCAAAGCAAGGTTTGTAATTTGCTTAACAACATTGTTCGCGATTTATTCCACTCATCGCGTCATTGTCTCCCTCGATAGCGAGATATCCCTTACTTTTTTTCAATAGTCGAATCACCAAATCGTGCAGCAACAATTTCAATTTAACTCTTCACTCGCTGAAAATGGCTGCTATTTTTAGCAAGCAGAAAAGCAATTTCGTAAGACGCCCCAAACATAGATACGCGTACATCACTGCACTTCTTTAAAAAAAATTGCTCTTTTTTAATACACGAAATTTTATTGCGTATATAATCACTGCGTAATTTTGTGCCACATTTTATCCTTTGCCCTTCAATATGATCTTTATGTTTTGTCTCATAATATCTCTTCAGATCATATATTTTTAAATTTTTAATTGTACTACAACACACCAGGCACACAGGTTTACCATCCAATCCCAGAGTAAAAAGAAATTCTTCTTCCCACTCACTATTAAACTCACAGTTACGAACACAGCTTTCCTTTTAAGCGATTTGCGCAAACTCATTCTGAGGGTTTAAAACAGTAAGTTCAGGAAAATAATGACGAAACTGATTCAGTTTTGAGTAATACCAAAATTTAAATCATAACGTTACACAAAATATCAACAGTAGTTTTAAAGAATCACAAATTAAATGCACACTAATGCAACACTCAGATTTTGCTACTGAACAGGAGAACAGCTTCAAGCAAACTGACCTATGGAAATACAGAATTAGTTTCGGATCCCTTTACTGCCTGGCATTGACCCTCATGTATAGGACTATGCATTTCGTCACTTTCCCATATTTGCACTTCAGTTAACCCTACCCATCTTTGGCTAATTTAGTATACCTACGGTTACAGATCTTTGTCTTTACTTCCTTTGTGGAAATTTATTGCATTCAACCAAAGAAAAATTTACGACCTTTCTATTCTACAACTTTTTTCTTTCCTGCCACGTCTTACGCCTTTGGCATTCAATAACAAAAGCACTAGTTTGTAAAGAGAAATACTTCGTTTTTTAAAAGTCTGCTCTATACTATTTACAAAGAACCAGGCGCCCGCCAGGATTGCCTTTTGGTGGGGTTCAACTCTTGAGTAAGTACCCATATGGTTCATACAAATTCCACAGTATAGGGTTACTAAGGGAGAGAATTTAGAGTTTTAAGGAGGCTGAAGCTCGTGAGTACCTCCCCCCCTCTGGCTGAGTCCCTCCAGGAATTAAGAATTATTTTAAAGCTCATAAGAAAGGCTCGAGGGCCACGAGTGTTCCTCGGGCCACAGGTTGCGCCCTACTGGCTTTTTATGCAGTATATGATCCAGTACGTTTTCTGTACTGGCAGGTACCATTGCCAGCTTAGCTTTAAATGGTGATTTTAGCGGTAAAAACCAGCTTATTTCCCGATTGGCCACTATTTAAGGGCAACTAAAATTTCCCTCACTCCAAGCGAGGTCGTTTGTTGGGAGGGAGGATTCCTGCGAATCGAGGCTGGCGATGGGGCGCTTATAGCGGTCCCACCACCTAGCCCGGATCTCGCCGAGCGCATTCACCTCTCGGGGCTGGGAGGCTGCCGCCTTCGCGTAGAATTCCCTGGACATCCTTGGCAAGAGGATGTCCAGTGATTCCACGCTCCCGTCTTCGTGCAACCGGCTGACACTTTCGTATCGGGTACGACCGAGTATCAGCCGGAGTGCGATGTTCTGCACGACCTGGATCCTGTAAAAGGAGGCCTTGGGCACTCCGGATCAAAGCAGAGCTGCGTAGGTCAGGATAGGCCGTACGCAACTCAGGTATAGGCGTCTCCGTGTGTCGGCCGAGAAGTCGCGGGAGCTGAGGACGGGACGAAGTCTCATCAGAGCCCCGAGCGCCTTGCGGCGGACGCTTTCTACCTGAGACTTCCAAAGAATCCTCCGGTCCAACACTACGCCAAGGTAGGTTACCTCTTGACTCCAGGGGATTACCTCCCCCATCACCGACAGGTCGATTCCAGGTGGCGCTCCCCTTCCAGGGTGGAAGATGACCGCTCCTGTCTTGGAATGGTTGACCGCAATGCGCCATCGACGATACCAGGTGGCCAGATCGTCGACGGCGCACTGCAGATTCTCAACTGCCGCGTACTTCTTGGTCGAACGCGTCAGGAGCCCCGCGTCGTCCGCGTACAGGGCGAGGACTGTGTTCCACCCGAAACCCCTAGGGGGGTGTAGACGTTGAAGAGGATTGGCCCCAGGACGGATCCCTGCGGGACACCGGCGCAGATTCGCCGCAGTCATGTTCTGCCCTGTATGTACGACTGCACAAGTCGCACGAACCAAACTGGCATCTGGAGTCGAACCATCTTCAACAGGAGCGCACAGTGCCAGACGCGGTCGAAGGCCTTCGATATATCAAAGAAGGCCCCAGCGACCGCCTGCCCCCTGTTGAAGGCGTCGGTGACAAAGTCGGTCACTCTACCCAGCTGTTGGGTGGTGAAGTGCCCCTCGCGGAAGCAGAACTGTTCGTCCGGGAGAATATACTTCTCCCGGAGGATGACGACCAGTTGCTTCCGGAGCAGACGCTCAAAGATCTTCCCGAAGCCAGCCAGGAGCGAGATTGGCCGGATGTCTCCGGGACCAATCTCCGTCCCCGGCTTCTTCGGGATGCACACGATCTTTGCCCTTTTCCAGGCAGGCGGGAAGTATGGAATCCTGACGCAGCCGTTGTATACGGCGGTCAGTAATTCTATCGCTGCGACGGGGACCTGCCTCAGGACGACGTTGGGATACCGTCGTCCCCCGGAGCCCTCCTCAACCCGAGACGGCGAACCAGTGCCACGACCTCGCCGCTCGTGTATCGAGGAAGCTCCGCCTCCGGCATGGGATCCCGACCCAGCGAACCCAGGATCGCTGCGATGTCCTCTTCCACCGTATCCGACTCTGCAGTGGCCGGATTGGGACAGAACACCCCCTCGAGGTATTCTGCCATCAATCCGGCCTTCTCCTCTGGGGAACTCGCGACGCAGTCCCCTTGAACAATAAGGGGATCGCGCCGCTGAGGTCCGCACAGCCTCGAACAGGTCTTCCAGACCGAATGGTCCTCCAGGCTGAGGGTGCGGAGATGATTCTCCCACACGTCAGAGCGCACGTCATGTAACATGCGCCTGACGGTCCTGGTCAGACCATCCAGCTGGAGCCTGAGACCCAGCGTCCGATGGCGCTGCCACCGCCGTCGGACGCTGTTTCGCCGGGTGATGATCTCCCGGACGACTCGAGGCAGGGCGATGAGGACAGCCCGGGCGTTAACCACCTTAGGCACCGCAGCGTCCATGGCCTGTTGGACGGTGGAAGTGATGAGGTCGACCATTCGGTCTGCCTCATCCCTCGTCTCAGGCTGAGTCGGCACGACCGGCAGCCTTTCCGCGATGAATTCACGGAAGTATCGCCAGTCGGCCCTCGCGAGGTCCAGACGCTGCGGTGGTGGGACTCGCACCGGCGAGTTCCCCAGAAGCAGCAGAGTCGGATTGTGGTCAGAGGACAAATCAGAATGAATGCATGCTCAGGGATGCCCTGAATTTGTCGACGAGAGCAACGTCAAGGATATCCCCGGAAGGCAGAAATGTCGGTTCCGTGGGGGCCAACACAGTCAGCCCCTCCTCGTCTGCCAAGTCCCGCAGTCTTGTGCCACTCGGATTGGCGACCCTCGAATGCCAGCTGGCATGCTTGGCAATCAGGTCGCCGATGACAATTGAGGGGCAGCCGTCTCTGACGAGATCCATGACCTCGTCCGTGTCCCACGCCTTCCCAGGCAGATAGTATGCCGAGGAGACCCTGATCCACCCGGAGTCGGTCAGCACGTCGGCAGACACGGCCTCCATCGACCTGTATGATTGCTCCCGACACGGGCGATGCCTTACAGATCGATGGATCAATAATGCAGACCCATCCCGCCCCTGGCCCCCGGTCGGCTGGCCGGGCCTGTCGGCACGGTAGATCGACCAGCCGGGTACCTTCCAGGAGTCCGATGGGCGGAGGTGGGTCTCATTAACTGCGGCCACGATGGTGGTCTTATCTTGCAGGAATGCACGGAGTTCCTCCGTCTTCTCCTTGACTCCCCGTGCGTTCCATTGCATTATGACGGAGCACCCCCTAGTCGCCATTATTAGATGACGAGGAGTGCTCCTTCACCAACTCCTCCAGCAGCGACAGGAGTAGTAGTCCGGAAGTTGAGGAGATGTATCTCCTCAACGACCTGCTAATCATGGCCACCGTGGACCAGAAGTCTGGGTCCACCTCGGACCTAGCTACCTCTGGCTCGGCATTACGTGTCAGACGAGTCTTGGTTGGTGCAGCACCCTCAGGCGGGATCACCACTTCCGCAGTAGGAACGGTGGAAACCGTCCTCGCGGCAGCCTTTTTAATTGGTTCGGCCATGGGGGTCGTGGTCGTGGCGGGGCCGTCTGCAAACGGCCACACTCTCCACTTCCATGACCGATTCGGCCATCTGCTTCTCCCTCAATGCCAATTCTTGGGCGGCCCTCCTCCTTTGCTTCCTTAGGAAGGTCTTGAATGGAGGAGCCGCTTGCTCCCGTTGTTCAGGGAGTGCGACAGGGGGCGCCACGGAGGGCGACCCCGAAGAAGAAGGGGCGGGAGCTGAGGCAGGTACAGCAGCGGGCCGATGAACCTGCACAGAGACGGGGGCCGAGGGAGTCGGACCCTTAACCGCGGTGGAGTAGGACCGCGTGGCGGTCGCCTTCGCCGCAGGAGCAGACTTGGCCTTAATGAGGGCCGGTGCAGATTTGGGTGCCGATTTCGGCACCTTCTTCTGCTGGCCCTCCTCGTACCTCTCAAGCGCCTCAAGATATGCGGGGCATTCCTTGTACGAGGACGGGTGATCGCCCTCGCAATTGGCGCATTTGGCCGGATCGTCGGGTCGCCTGGGGCAATCAGCCCCCTTATGCGGACCCGCACACTTGAAGCATCTTGTGTCGCATCGGCACGCATGTGACATATAGCCGAACCGCTGACAGTTGAAGCATGTCAGCGGACCGCGACTGCCGCGGAAGTGCTCGACCTGAATCGAGCACCGGCAAACCTTTTTAATCTCATTTGGGAGAGGAGCTCTTGGAGTCCTCTCCACGTTGACAACGAAGCGGCCGATGAGGACTCTTTTACCGTCCTCCATCGCTGTCATCTGTCGGACGTTCCTGACCACGAACCCCTTCGCGGTCAGGTCCGCCGACACGTCCTCTGGCGTGTATCCCCGCCCAACTCCCTTCAGGAGAAGGCGCATCCCCTGCACCGACTCCAGGAGTTGGGTATGATACTGGACGCCAGCGTCGTCCAGCACCTTTGTTGCAGCTCTGTGGTGTTCCGCCGAATGGACCATCACTCTGGTGGAGGCCCGACGGACCTCCAGCTCATAGTCATCGCCAATGACCTTACCAGCTCATTGGCGATGACCTTATGAGACGCGATGCCGTATACCACTATCGGTGATACGCGCAATCGTGTCCTCGCTCCTTTGCCAGAATTTCCGGCCTGACCTTTCTTTTGGGCCTTTCCACCGGCTCCGCCATTAGCATTTGAGGAAGTCTTCTTCCTCTTTGCCCTGCGGCGGGTAACCTCCGTGAACCCTCCCTCGTGGTCGTGGCTATCCTCGTCGGACGAGGCGAGGATAGATGCCGAGCGGTCGGCTAACGAGGCGTCAGCGGGGCCGACGTCCTTCGTAACTGTTATTTTCCGTTTGCCACGGGTACCCTCCGTGGCTTCCATCGCCTCTGGGGCTTCGGATTTATGGCCCTGCAAAGGGCCGTTTTCCTTAGCCACACTCGAGGCCCCTGTTACCCCCAAGCCCGATGCAGAGGAGGGCAGGACATCCTCCACACTACCCAGGGGGACAGAGGTGCCGACGACGGCGACATTACCCTCTGCCAGAAGGGGAACAGAGCTCGGATTTTGCACTCCTCCAGTAGAGGCCCGTGCAATATTTCCCCGCTTAGCCTTGGGATCAGCTTCTTCGGTATCCATGGCGGCAGCAACTGGAGCCGATCTAACTAGATCCTTAAGCCCTTGCGGGGTGACTTTCCCGAAGCCGCTGGGCGGCTCGACCCGGTCGATAAGGAGGCTCCCTTCATCAAGGGCAGCCGAACTAATAAGCCCGCTCGGGCAGTCAATAGATTTTTCCGGCAGAGCCGGAGTCCCTAGAGACGAGCCGCTATGCGGACACGACCGGGAAACTTGGAGGCCCCCTTCTTTAAGGGCAGCCAACACCGAAGACCTGGTTAGGTCCATGGCCATGATGGCCAAAGATATGGGGGAGGCCCTTTTCAGGGCCACAACCAGCGAGAACTAGCCTCAGACGGCTAGTTCAGGCAGTTCGAAGACTGCCAAGTGAAAAGAAGGGACTAGTTAGCCTTCCCTTGGCAGCCACGACCCAAAAAGCAGAGCGAAAGTCACTAATCTACAGCAAAGCCGCACTTGGGGCTTTCCGTAAACAATCGACAGTCGCGAAAATCTCGTAAGCACGATGTGCGTAGAGTTTGATCGTACTAAATCAGTAGCCAATCAGAACTCGAGGCTCTCGGCGAGCATTCCTACTGGCCTACAAAATATTTAACCAAACATATACGAAATTCCCCCTGATTTTAGGCCATTCGTCCTCCCATTGGCTACACCTACGACGTAAACCACCAAACTTACACCATTACCCCCTGATTTTAGGCCACCAATTGACATTTGACTGCCCCTACAACGTACACCACCAAACACGCACAAAATTACCCCATGATCTTCTGCAAAAACCTAATACTACTTTGATGATGATGACATACATCAAAGCCGTAGTCGGTTGGTCGCCTAATCATGTGAATAAAACTGCCCATAACTCAAAACATTTTCATCTTTTTGTAAATGAAACTTTAAGCAATTGCTTGGCAGGTAATAAGGTAATAAACGTCTACATTGAAGTCATGGGTTTGATTCAAGGAGCTTTTTATATCCATTTCATTAACAGGGAATGGGTGTAGCACAAAAATCATTTGCAGATAAAAATTACTTATAATCATCGTATAATTTCCAGACGTTGAGCAACAAACGCCTAATGAAACAATTTTATTTTCCTTGCGTCGATGTTTGAATACGCGACGAATCGGTCAAGAAATTAGTTTTAACGCAAACATTTGAAGTATTTTTAAGTGAAAATCTATTTTTTTGGTGGAGTTTTGCATTGTTGCCGGTTTCATGTAATTGCGTACGATTGACTGAGGTTATAATTTCGCGTCACATCTGTCCACATATTCACAAAATTTCTACACTATTTTGAAGTTTGTCATGCGAAACCTATATCTTTATTTTAGCGTTGGCCGGAATAATGTCTTTCAACTTTAATAATTACAGAAATTTAATTTTATTCGAAAAAATATAGCTTCGCCCCATTGGAGGCTGCTTTACCGATAAAGTAATAAATGAAAATTTGTTTCAATAAGAAGCCATTTTGCATTTAACTAGTGCTCTTTGTTTTGATTATCATTTAATGTTACAAAATATCAATATGTATCGATACTAGTTTCTTATATATCATAGGATGCAACTATCGATTCCTTTGCTACATCATGCTCATGAAATCCATCCAAAGGCTGCACTGTGAGGAAATCACGCAAGGTTACTTCGCGTAACATCCTATACTTCATCTATGGAATTCCTGTTGACAAAATAATTTTTAAACGACCTTGCTCCCCGAGATCATCTGATTTGTATAGATGTGATTTTATTTGAAGGGTTACATGTCAGTGGTGACTAACCCACAACATACTTAAGTTGAGATATTTAAGGGTCAAGTTAAAAATAAAAAGTATGAATTCTTAATTTTATCTTTTTTCAGAAACATTCACTAGATTACATCGCTGTACAGTAAGTATAACAGTCATTTCTGGCACAAAATAAACCTGTTTAAAGATTTGAATGAAATGACTAACCAACTTTTTACAATTTTGTGGGTTAGTCGCCTCTGGTTTGTAACCCTTCATTTGTGGTTACCTAAAGGATGTTTGTTGCTATAAGCACTAAGCCACAGCCGAGGAACTGAAGAACAATATCTGCAATTCTGTTTGTGAAATTTATTCATAAGTTTTGAAAAACGCTTTAACAAAATAAATGAAAAGAAATAAAGCTTCCTTGAAAGCTAAAGGAGTACAGTTCCAATATATTTTGTAAGGTATTACCAAAGCAATGTAATGATTACATAAGAGATTATTTTGTGGTTATAAATAGCCAATTCCTAATTGAAATAGGGGCCCGTCTTATTTGTGTCACCCTATACTAATTATATTTATCTTCATAATTATCTCTTAGGAATTATGTATACTGTGAAATGATATTTGATAGACTAAGATAATCAAAATCATAGATTTCTGGGTATAATAGTGACTCTTTGTAAACATATTTATCAATTCAATGAAACCCTTTTATTTTCCTTTCTTTATCATTTTTATGTTAACATTTCTGCCGTTTCTGCATTTATCATTTCGAGAGATTTAAAGCCACTATAGTGCCCCTTATCGCAAATGAAATAAATCCACTTTTGGATCTCCCTATCTCGATAATTCGGCAAACTAGATCAACCAAGCGGCCATCTTCTGTGGAAATTCGCCGATCTGTCATTATAATACATCTTATTCTTGTTGGAATTGATGATGGGTGAGCAAGAAATGATGACGACGCTTCGGCGGTTGAAATAAATTTTGAATGTTTCATAGCGGCATTATTTACATTTACACTGCTCCTCTCAAGCTGCGATTCCTTACTAGTGTCGGTAACCTGCTTAACGGCTGTATTTTAATCCTTCCCTTTATTTTTCTGTCGCAAACCGATATTTTCCTACCAATTTCCTCTTTCTCCCTCTGTCCACTCTCTCCCTCCAACAGCACCTTGCTACGCCTCTCTCCCACTTTCCATGAGAACAGAGAAAGTGCGGAGAGAGAAAGGGAGGACGGCACAGAAAAAGGGAGAGAAAGAGATAGATATTGGTGGGGTGTGGGAGAAGTGCGGAATCGAGGCTCTTCGCAGAAGGCTGACTCCGTTTGTAACGGTACGGCTGCGCGCCGCAAGAAAAGGGTTTCAAGCATCTCTTCCTATCTCCGTTTGCCTTTCTCTCTACCCACCTCCAGCGTTCCTTCCTAGCGCTATATTCCGGGAGATAACGGCCTCTCCACACCGGGGAGGCAAAAATTGAGCATCGTAATGAAGAAAAAGCGTACTGTGCAAATGGTTCAGTACTAGAGATAGAGTGTGTTTGTGCGTGTGTGAAGGGAAGAGGGAGAGAGAGGGAAGGAGAAGGGAAGATGAAGAGATAGAAAGTGGGTGGGAAGAAAGCGCGATAGGAGTGTCGGGTAGCGAAATACAAAATTCGAGAGAAGAAATAAAAAATACAAGAGAGAGGTCTGTACGGTAGATAGACATTTCTATCGCATGGCGAGAACACAAAGAATTCGATTTAAAAACATGAACTTCTACAAAGTGGGGGTTTTCTAAAATCATATTAACGCTTCGGGTTTGATATCCAGCACATTTTATTTTCATCCAAGAACCTTACTTTCATCGCTGTATATTTTAGGTAGAAATTTATAATCGCAAAGTAGATAGTTAAAGCATACATTGCTACAAGATGTTTACATAAAACAATATCATAGATAGTGTAATTTCATCCTTTCAGGTGGTTATAATTATTTTCGCATTTATTTAATGCTAATTTTTTAGAAAAAGAAATACACACACACGCACGCGCGCGCACACACACACACACATATATAATTATAGTACAAGTAGTTGGTGATTGCAGTCTGCAAGCCTTTCAGCCCATATCGAAAGTAACACCATAGGATTTTGAGGGGGTACAGTGCATCAGGCAGTCCATAACGTCACTTCTAACAGGGTTGCTTTTCCTCTTGTGATCCCTGATATTCCTAGAGAGAAAAAACCTATCCGCTCTTTCCTACAGTCGATATCCCAAATTTAATCGCCGTGTTTGTGCTTTCAGTATTACGTTAGAATTCTAATTATTTATGTTACCCTCAAACACAATGCGTGATGTAATTAGTGTTTTGGATATATAAAAAACTTAAACATTATTGGAAGGAAATATAGGTGATGATGTTTTATAATATGCGTGATATTGAAAATAAGAGTAAGTTATTTTATATGTTTATGGGAATAAACTTGATGTTAACTCAATTAAAGAAAAATGAAAAAATATACTTCCATAACTCGATTTTTCTATATCCCGAATAATGTTTGCTTTCCCTTGAGATTCGAGTTTCACTGAATATATACGAATATATAAAAAAATATATTTCCGTATTTTTAATTTTCTATAACTCAAATAATTTTTACTTTCCATTTAGATTCGAGTTATGGAAGTTCCACTATAATTCGTTATGACAGTATCGATTTCCATTAAAAGCATTATAACGTCTTTAATTTCTATTAAAAGCATTCAAGGTCCATTTAAAAGCAATGAGGTCATTGCCATGGTTTTTATACATTTCAATTGTTGAAAAGAGGAAAAATTCACATTTTATTCTGATTTAAAGCAGGTATTTATGCTAATTTGGTGCGTATTTGAAATCTGCCTAAAAACATAAAGAACTCCGTTCTTACAGCTAGAAAACTTCTTTTCTCAAATTCTTATCCCAATTTTAAGCAATTTAAAAATACATTTTTAGAAAACCTTGCACTGAATCCCATGCTTTTCTTACGGGATATTGAAATGGAACACTAGGGTTAAAAAGTCCTCTTAAATATTATTAGCTTTTTTTTATTTTGTTATTATTTTTCTCGTCGGTTGTGCCAAATGTCAGATTTATAGCCCTTCTATAAGTGCCTAAGAGTTTTATGTCAGTGAGTGAGTGAGGCACAAGTAGCTTTATCATTATAGATATGTATGTTATAAAATCGTTATGTTCACCATGATGCATAACGCTCACTCTGATGTAAAAATCCTAAGATTGACATAAAACTCAGGATCCGAAAAAAACACGTTTTTGAGTACTTTTGAAAATTGAAATACTTTGACTTTCCCACATACTATTGTCTTATACGACTTCGTCAACTGAATGCCATTTCCTGCCAAACATATGTTATAGCTTACGCGTAAAAAGAGCACGTTAATATGGGAACAAAGTTAAAACGGGGAAACTATAAGTGTGAGGATTCGATGCGAACTCCGCCAATTTTTCAATATCTGTTCAACCATAGAGTAGTAACCTAGCCTGTGGCAAAGCTTGGCCCAAAACGGCGTCACTTCTTAAATGGGAAAAGCTCCCTCACAATCAGCTAAAATCAAATCTGGAACAAAAAGATTTTGATAACTCAATTCATTTGCAAGGTTTTTAATAAAAGATCGTGTGGTCGTAATAAATGCATTTGTTGTCTCGAAATGTCATTTTCAATGTTTTTATAGATAAACGTGAGCCGAATAAAGAAACATTATCAACTCCATAAACAGAAATCGTATTGTTATGGATGAAAAAAATGGCATCATGGAATAAATGTTCTTATACAAATCTAATTTTAAAATTTCATTATAGGTATTCATAATGCTTTCCTATTTAAATGAACAAGGCTTTTCTATTTACAAGTTATCAAAAGTATAACGACATACTCCTAAATAGATGAATAATTTCTCTTAATAAATAGAATAGAATAGAAAGATGAACAGTTTCTCATGTAATACTATAAAGGTATATGGCACATTATCTTTTCCACCAAGTCAAGGAAGGGATATGAGCGACTGTACGTCATAATAGAGTATTGAACGGATGATTACAGCTTCACAGCATGGAAGCCCTTCCATAATAATTTCCCAGACGATTCCAAGCACAAATCTTAATTGACGCAACGGGGAAAACCAAATACACAGCTAGATCACACGATTTCGACCTGCCAAGGCATCACGAAGCACCAAAACGCTGTTTTGTAACCGATGTGCGTTGTTAATATTTATCAGCCTTGGCGTGTGAATCCCCGCTGCACACACCTCAACCCCACTCCTGCCCGGATAATTACCTCAGATTGGTTGCAGCGCATCATTTGACAAATGCGAGTTGCGCGCGTGGCAACTTGACTCTACTTTGCATGGCTCTGCCTGATTCAAGATCCTGGGGGTAATATCCAAGCACTATAAAAGCAGCATTGGCTGGTATTATTTTTATCAGGTTATTTTGAATTGTGGTTGAAATTTTCGCGAGTATTTCTTGTAAAATGAAGGGCAGAGAGGAGCGGCTTCCTTGTATGGGGGCGCGCACAGGGAAACATATGTCTCCGCTTATCGTATCCACATTCTATATTTATATACGGTTAAATAAGAAGGTTGGTCAATTCTAAGGAGGAATTGAAATTTAATTGGCATTACCTTCATTGTATCCCGCAAATAAATAGCACTGACGTCAAAAACAAAACTCAATGAACTCGTCTCTAGGCGACCGACGGAGTCCGTCTGAAGAGATATTCACTTTGATTACGAAACTCGCAAGTAGAAATGATGGACTCAATTCGCTCATTGGTTTAATTAGTGGAAAAGGAAGTAGAGAGAGAGAGTGATAACAGTAATCTTAAAAGTAAAATCCGCCATAACCAATCACCTCATTTCGTGTAATTTTCTCTCTCTGTGAGCACCAATTCAGTACCACCAGCCTCTGCGTATCAATCCACTATCCCCTCTTCGTCATATTTGGTCCAATCATATCCAACCAATCAATCTCGCACGGATAAAATGACTGGGTCCATTTATTGAGTGAGTATTACCAAAAATCTCGCAGAAAAAGTCATCGAGCGAAATCGAATTACGTCATCCGACGAGAAATAAAAACGTTCGTATCCGGAAAGGACAAAGTAAATAAAAACAAAACACGGTCAACTTTTTAAAAATGTGACATCTACATCATAGTACTTGTTTTGAGTGAGTAATGCTCCCCCGCAGACCCTTTCCACGTTCATCAACGATTGAAAAGGATCTTCTCGGTTTTGCAGTCGCAAGAAAAAAAACCAATTAGGAAGTTTATTGTTGTATAGCACGGGGTCCGATCCATTGCCTTCTAGTAATTGCACGATGCTGGGGTCGGGAGTAAATCGGAAATATTCGTTGGGGTTGGTGTGAGATGGAGTCTGTTGGGGTGAAAACAGGAGGAGAGACGAGGAGAGAGAAAGAGGGAGTTAGGACGCTTAATAATGGGAGGGATATACGTCGTGGATCGAGGGTTGCATTATTGCATCAATTTGAGGAAAGGCGTGTTTACGGGCACTTGAAATGCCGTCGATTCGACGATCTACAGGGAATTGAACTGCGATTGGGCAAAGTGCGCTGTAGCATCATGGTTTCTGCCGGATGATCTTCGCTGCATCTCGATTCATTAACGAGCGCTGCTCGGTAAGCCTTTTTTTTCTAATCCTCCTCCCCAGGGGGTGATGCATCTATCCAATCCCATAAGCTCGGCGTTTGCGCAGCGCTGGGGTTTTGTTTTTGATTTAAAAAATCGGAACGAGATTTTTTATTCGGAATCTCAGTATCGTGCGAATAATTGCAGGACGCATGAATCAAACTATTTGACCCATAAACCGACGACGATTGAGGGGCGTTATTGCTTTGATAGGTCATATGGAGAAGATTTTCAGAAGGCATAATTTTCCTGAAAAAATACCTTGGCCGGACGGTATGCCGAACAGACATTATGCCGAACGGACTCTATGCTGAACGGACGTTGAGCCGAACAGACATTATGCCGAACGGACGGTATGCCGATAGGACGTTATGTCGAACGGACGCTATGCAGACAGGACGTTGTGCGGACAAGATGGGATTGGCGAGGAATGTTAACAAGCGATGCCTACACATTTTCACGGGATATGTAATCCACCGGAATGTATAAACAATTGAACTGGTAATATGAACTGCCAGTATTGTGAACCATTGAACGGTTAACATTAATCACAGGTATAAACAATTGAACGAGTGGATGGAGCCGTCGGAAGTATAAAATATTGAACGGTTGGATTGAACCGAGGGAATTATAAAGTTTTGATCGGATAACTTGAACCGCCAAAGTTCTATTTTTAATCTGTATGTAACTCCCAGTCGATAGATATTGCATAGGTTTTATTACGATTTCTTTTGCCTCCTTCCCCTATGGCCATCCTGTCATATTATATTAATTAATTCCTTGGGTATTATTATGAATGTTTTTCCCATTCGATAGACACCTATATTGCCTACGTTGGATTTTATTCGTCGTGATAACAATTTCCCTTTCCGCTGCTAATAATTACTGTTGTTCATATTACCCGTTAAATTGTTCATAATACAACTAGAATAATTTACCCGTTCAATTGTTCATTATACGGCTAATAAATTGACCTGTTCAGTTGTTTATACGTTTGGTGCTACAGATTACAAAATAAATTGTTAATGTGTAATTCTCTACACATACCCTTTCAAATTTTATACTTCGAGTTTTACACTTTACCTCTTCAATTGTTTATACTACTGACTACTATGGTTCTGGTGGTTAAAATTATCTGTACAATATTATATTCCACTGGTCGTACAAATTGCACCTTCAATTGTTGATATGTCCGGCGGTAAATTGTACCTGTGTTTTTGTTGGTTCAAGTTACCCGTTTAAAACTTTATAATTCTCTCGGTTTAATCCAACCTTTCAATATTTTTTACTTCCAATGGCTTCATGCACTCGTTCAATTGTTTATCGTCCGAGTACCAAAAATTCAGTATTTATGCGCCATTTTTATGTTACAAACCGATTATTTGTTGCTCACAACTAAAATTCAACACAAAAAAGTATCTGGGTATCCATTTACAATAATTCCGATCATAATAAGAGTCAGTCTCATTCTGTCATAGTCATTCCGTGTAAGATTTTAGAAACTAATGCTATTAACTCTAGAACTGTCAATTCGACTTCGATGAGTCATTCGGCAGACACTTGGTGCGTGAATTTGCATATTTCAAACGGGTCTTGATTAATGATTAGTGCGTGGGTCCGATTCCAGAATAATTAACTTTCTCTCTTTGATTAACATATGGATGAAACCATTCATTTTAAAGAGATTATTTTGAACCAGCAATGTTCTTATTCATAAACTGGTACATAAAAATAGAGAAATAATCTGCAGAGAAATCAAAGTCTTCCTATTCTTCGTAAATTAATATTTTTGGAATAAGGAACAGCACGCGCAAACAATGGCGCTAAATTTCGTTGAAAATGACTTTCTCGGATAAAGTTGGAATTGTTGGATGGTTCGATTTACAAATTAATTCATTACCCTGAAAGGCCAGAATTTCCGTAAAATTCGAATAAGTAAAGATTTTAATTTAACAATTTTCAATTAAACCACTAAATGAGAAATGGACACAAAACAACAAATTCCGAACAAGTAATTAAAATTTGATTATATTTATGGATGGAATCCACGATTTTTTTAAAACGCGCTCATAAATTTTAAATAAAATAAACATTGTTATAAAAAGCAGAATAAACTCTAAATTTAAAAATTAGTAAGGTAAAAATGGGTGCGCTGCGAAAATTAAAACATTCACTACAAGATAAAACCAGCCTTAAGACATGATTCGCTCATATAAAAATACAAAGAGATTGAAAATTAGAATTTGACTACACTTTTATAATAAGATGATTGCATACCAATTAAGTGTTTACAATTCTTAATCAGAATTGAAATACCGAAAACAATTATGAAACTCAGAAAAATTGAAATGAATTTTGGAATTAAAACTCATAGCCTCATTAACATTTGGTGACTTCATATCACACTGACACAAGCTCGTTTCTTCCACTTGAACCCACGGATTAACCGCAAAATGCAGCGTCATAGTTCTCTAGTAATACAACCATATGTCATCATGTTAAGCTCAACAGCCGTTACTGCAAGAAGCTGAAGTCATGGAGGTTTTTTATGTTAATAACTAGTTCTTCTAGCCACATCTGGTGGCTAGAAATTTTCCGTGCTACTATCTGCGTGTATCCACAAGCATAATCTCACCTAACGTATAAACTCTGAGACAATGCTATCTAAAAGTTACAGCTTCCAAGTAAAACGAGTGACGAAGATTATGGAAAATTGCTTTCGCAGGTCGGGGGATCTTTTAAAAACTTGGAGCTAATTAATTCAAAAGATGTATCTATTGCTCATTTTCTTCAAATTTAGTGCAATAAAATCACTAATTAATCATGATAAAATATATTCCTTAAGGCCTCCATTCCGAATATATTGTAGAGAAAAGAGAGTTTCTGTGAGAATGTTTTAAAAGAGTAGTATTTATCGAAGCGCTTAGTTAGGATTACTGATGAGAAAGAAAAAATATAATTAATGAGATGGGAGATAGTCTGGCGAAAGACTTTTAGTGACACAAAAACAGAGAACTGATAGGAAATTGAAGAAGCAAGGAGAGAGGAGGGATGTAGGGAGAAGGAGAGAGGAGGGATGTAGGGAGGGGGAGAGAGGAGGGAAGGAGAGAGGGAGAGAGGAGGGAGGAAGGATGGAAGAAGTGGAGGGATAGGTGAGGGAGGGAAATATACGACCGTCGCAGGAGTCCATCTCGTGCTCACAGGAGCAATAACTCTCCGCGACAGGTTGAAGGCGACAATGCCTTGGAGGACCCGAATAAAAAAAGAGCATCGGAGTGGATATGACGTCCCTTTCCGTATCAAACACGATTACTCCCTGAAGGCGTATAAGAGGCCGCGTCCGTTGCGGAAAAGGAAACCTTACCCATTGTAGTACATGGCGAGAAAGAGAGAGAGAGAAGGGGTGAAAAAATGGAAAACACGTGTGAAAAATTCTGTTTTTCGAGATGATTCTCTAACGGCGCCGATTCTATGGTCATGCACGCAGAACCAAAGAATTTGTTTTTAAAAGAGGTTGTCCAGTCGGATGTAAAATCTACAGGGAGACAAAATTCGGGAGAATCAAAAGACGAGTACAAATGCAATGCTTCAAAAATAGGTATAGGAAGCAAAGATTACAATTTACTTAATATAAGATAAACTTCAAATTATGATAAAGATCGGGTCTGGAAATTAAAAGAACCTAATAAAAAATTTAATATTTTATTTAATATAATTACTGTGAGGAAAACCTAAATATTTACTAAAATTTGTCCTTCAAGAGTAATTTTATCGGAAGAAACTAAACGAATGACGCTTAGAAAAAATATTAATATTAATTTTAACAACGGCGCATTTGAAATGACTATAAATTGTTTCATTCCCTTGAGGAATATTTATTTAAAAATCATATAAAATAGTACAACTGAAAACATCAAACGAAGAGTAAACATGTGATGTATAACGTTTAATTACCAAATAATTTGAAATAGGGTTTAGTTTTCCATTTTCCAAAACGCTTATTTATTTATCACAATGCCATTTTAAATCAGAAAATAGTCGCAGTCCTTGCGTCATAAAAGTTTTAATCATGCAGTACCAATACTGCTAAATATCATAAAATATTTTTGTGTCATGGTACCAGACAAATAATATATTATAGCTTTAATTGTGATTCGCTAAACAGATAAAAAACCAAAACATTTTGTCGTAATTAAAAAAACGGCAGAAAATCAATGGAAAATTATCCTGCGTGCTGTTTCCGCAATCATTCGCTCATAAATTTAAACCAGAAAGGACAGTATCACCGAGAACCATTCGAAATGAATCTGTGCAGTATATTACATCGACGATACAAACGCACCGTGAGAGAGAGAGAGAGATGGAGCAACAACCGCTTTCAAGCAGCTTTGAAATTCACGCCCAATTTTAGCGTCGCGTCGCGGGTTCGATGCGATAAATTTCCGGGCGAAAAACCTTTCTGACGGAAAATTGAAAACCGCAATAGGAGTGTTCCCATGAAAAACATGGATTAATTCGATTCCCTAGGCGCAGAGTCTTCCCAACCTGCATCGGATTTTCAATGGTTCATTCCCCCGCATCTATCACCCTCCCTCTCTCCCTACCTCTCCATCACTACCTGTCTCCCTCCCTACCTCTCTCTCTTCCCCAACCTCTCTCTCTACTACCTTAATCTCTCGCCGATCCAAATCCTCCCCTTCCAACCTGCGACGGCGGCAAATTCCCCCGATTGCAACGACAACCGCCAATTAAAATAATTCCGCAGATAAAAAATATTCGCGACCCGGCGTCGGCTTTTTGCTATGCAGCGCGGGACATCCGTACCGACTGCCGTGCAGAGAGAGGGCCTCTATCCATCCAACTCAACAAGCAATTAATCTCGCGTTCCGATGGACGGATCAGTTAGTCGTTTGTCATTCCGCCGCTAGGTTGCAGCGCCGTTCCTCTGCGTGTGTCTCCCAAGTGCGCATGAGCATAAATCGCGGGTTCCAAAAATACATAAGGCATAAGGCAAAATGTAAGTTAATGGCGCTCAATCGCACTGCAGAAAAATATTCGTTCAAAGAACACAATGGTTAATATACTTATGGAATGATAATTGAATTTTATTGTTTCTGGAGGATAGAATAAACATAAAAACGGCAACTCAACTTGATTTTCATTGCATTTACGGTTTTTATTTCAGTTAATTTATGGAAATATTGTATATTTATTTCTACAGGAAGGTAAACAATTTTTATTGCTAAAGTCATTACAAAATAAAAAAAAATTAAATAATTCTTAAGTGTCCCATTGTCCCTTATAAAATGAGGAATTTTATTTATGAAAATAATTTTAACGTAAAAATGTCATTTGCAACTAGATAATTTGTATTTATTAGTGGATTATTTACAATAAAACTTTACGAAATAACATGGATCCATTTCATGCTGTAATTAATAGAACTACGTAATAAATTTACTACTCTGCGTGTGTGCGTATGTGTGTGTTGTATGGATAAGTGGCCTTAGCAATTATTTCGACTGCCGAACGAAACATTAACGTAGGTGGAATCTTGACGTGAGCCTATTGTTTCATTTTTTTATTAGAACGATACATTTAATATTCAGTTTCGTCGACATTTGAAGTTATGAGGGGTCCAGTAACGCGTATCCGACTCTTTTGCCATCGAGTGAATAAAGAGAATAATGACCACCTGATATAATGAATAATGAAACGGCGAGCTTGGATTAATGAATATTCCAAACAATGAGAACGAACATGCGTGAGGTTTTTTCGTTTCAAAATAACGACTTATGAATTCGAAACGAACAATCTGGACAACGTGCATTCATTCCCTCGCTAACCGACTGTTGCGGAGAGGGAGAATAAAAGAAATTTTGCACTAAAGGAAAAAGGAGTCTTTGGATAGAAAAACGGTGCAATGGATTCTAGCTTTGAACTAACAGTCCATGAAATTTGACATAATTTCGAATGAAGAGAGGCTTTAAAAATGCTAATTCGAATAAAATAGCTTTGAGCCAGATGTAGATTCTATTTCTGGAGATTATCTTGCTTTATTCGTAATTCTCTTAGAAAATCTTCAGAAAATCTGCAAAAACGTTATTTTCAAACAAAGGAACTTAACTGTTTTAAGCGTAAGAACAAAAAACGAAACTCGTTAAAATTTTAATTATGAACTAATCTAGAAGCAGCTTAATCTTGGCATTCAAAGGCATTAGGGTAAGCATTATTCCATCGACAACGACAAATTTCAAATTAATCAAAATTTTAAGAAGTCATTCCGATTCACGGTTCATATTTAGATCCAGATAGACATCCATTCTTAAATGGCAATCATTCGCGCAATCGCTATAAAGTTTAAACCTCCAAACAATCCCATATGCCTAAAAAAAACTTCTCGTTCCAATTTAGAACCAAAACGCGAGGAAAATGTTAAAAACGAATGGACGTATGAACGTCAAATCGAGTAGACAAGATCTTCCCTTTGCGTTCAGAGACCGATAAACACGCGTCTGCCTCTTTCCGAGGCGGAAACAGTCCATCCAGTTCAGCTTTCGATCATCACAAAGATTCGAAATTGAAAATCATCGATGACATCGACCGTGTCGCGCCATGAAAGAGAGAGAGAGGAAAACAAGCGAGTGGCGAAATAAGCAGGTGACAATTGATCGCTCGCCGAGGACAATAAAAGCGGATCGAGATCGGAATAGCATCTATTGCTACGTAGCGAATGCTCATATTCATCCTCAACTTCCCTAGAGACTGGAGCAGTGGTATCTATCGCAGCGCGCGCGAGAGCAAAAGCAATAATGCCGAGGATATATCCACGAATATTGCCAGCTTCCGATTGCCGGGACAAATCCGATCCGTTCCGCCGACGTGCCGCGTTACGCGAACTGACGCCACACTGAGTTCGGACGAGAAAAAAAATCACGGTAGCGAAGCGCATCGCGCATTGAAAGTCCTTATATTCCCGTTCCACAGCCTGCAAAACCCCTCCTAGGTTCATACGGCGAGTGAGTCGAACCGGGAGGAAATCCGGTACGCTTTCGGCTCCGGATAATGGTCTAGTCGCGGGGCTTGGGCGAATCAAAATTCAATCTGCGCTGCAGAGGCGTCGAAAGATCGACTCCGGACTAGAATAAAAGATGATAAGGGGTTGACTAATAAATGATCCTTCAGCGCAAATTCCCTTTGCCATACTTTTACAGCGCAGAACGGAAGTTCTGAACCACCTTTACTTTCCCCTAAGTCTCTCTCTCTATCTCCATCTACACTTCTACGTTTCATAACTCTCTCCCTTCATTATGTTAATAATATAGGTAAATTAACGCTTGTTATGTTTTCTTCATATTACTCTCAAACTTTTAATTATAATATTGGTAGGTTTTGCAAGTTTTTCACACGCCCCTTTATGTACGTGTTTTCCTTCAGTGAGGTTTTTCCTTAGTATTATTGAATATGCTTCTGCTTAGTTTTTCCAAACAAATATTCTTCTTATTTTATTTTAAACTGTACAATATAATGCATGCAAAATATTCAGTTTATAACTTGTACATGGCAGAGATGGAAGAGGAAATAACTTGTCTCAATCTCTCCCTAATAATAAAGTATACCCATCCATCCAGGCCTACCGAGAGGGTGGGGATTGCGGGGGAAAATCCTCTGGGGGGGGGGGGCGGAAGAGGATATGATATTTAAAAATATTAATAAATTAATTGGCCTAGTAGCAGAAATGTAAGTGATAAACAATTTTTATAGAGAGCATGGCGTCTTGCCAACACCCACAGTGTTTGACGTAAGTGCAAAAATGCAGTATGTATACAGTTAGTCCGTAGAAATGTTAATTACCACGGGGCACATAAGACAACCCTTCCTTAGGGCCCGTGTCAGCTCTTAGCGGCCCTGTACCCATCCATCCAGTTCTTTCTTCATTCGCATTACTTCCTCTTCCGAATTCTCTCTCTCCTTCATTTAAATCCTCTCTCTTTCCTTCCACCATATCCCCATTTACTATCATTCTCCCCTCTCCCCCTTTCTTTCTTCTGTTCTTCCTCCTACTTTAATTCGTTCTATCCCTCCTTCACATCATCTCTCCCCTTTCCGGTTTCACTTTCTATGTGGGTATTTTTGGCTAATCAACCTCTTGAATTGTTATAGCCATAGCTCCTTTCACACAGAAAACACCCAAAAGGGAGGAGGGAAACCCGGTGCCGGCATTTGCCTGCTCTTAACGAAGAGCACCAAGGGGGGCAACGGCTAAACGTCCCTTCCGACAGACTGAACGCTGACTCCCCAAACCACACAAACAGGGAGCCGGGCGACCTTGGAAAAAATCCTACTTTCGCAGGATTAGTGCCCGCTGCCCTTTCGAGCAGCAAGCGAGTAGCAGCCAGCCTCCTAACCACTACACTTTCTATTTCTAACTCCCTCACGTCATACCCTTCTCTCCCTTTCCTTCTTCTCCCCCATCCCCCCTCTCTCCCTTCTTTCTCATTTTCTCTCTCTCCCCCGCTATTTCACTCTCACACCTCCAAACCACTTTTCTTCTCCACATCTCCCATTTCTCTCCCTTCCACCTTCTCTCCCTTTCTCTCTCCTTCTCAATTTTCCTCGCACCTCCTCCCGCACTCTACGTCGCTGTGCTAGGTCAATAACTCCGCAGAAGGCGTGGTTTTAATTCGCTTGAAATTCCGTGTCACGGCGAGAGGGCATAGGTCGATAGGAACTGCGCAGGGCGTACGCAAGAGAGAGGAAAAGTTGTGGATTTTTGGTTTACGTGCCGACTTTTGTTTTTCGCTTTTATAATTCGAAATCGGGAATACGAAGAAAGGGAGAGATTTCTAACACACTCCTGTCTCTCCCTCTATCTGTCTCTCCTCCTCCCATACCTCTCTGCCCGCCTGGCTCCGGAAATTAGTTTTTTTGAGCGAGGCCCGAATTGGCGAAGAGGCTGGTTCAGCGGGGGAGTTTAGTGTAGTGAAGGTGCGGGGGTGGGCATAGGGGAAGAGACGGGGTCACTTGGTTGCATCCCTTCCCATTTTTTGAAGGAGAATGAAGGTGAGAAGTAGGTGACCGAATTAGCATTTTTTCGCCCCCCTACTTTTCCATGGGATTGATTTTATTTTGTGGGTGGGCGAGCTCTGATGGAAATGCGAGTGCACTGATCCCTTTCAGTTCCCGTTAATGGATGGGTGGGCTAATGACCGGGGTTCCATTAATGTCCGATTCCTGTGACGTCCGCCTGATGTTTCGCCCGGACGGAGGCCAATTGCCTCGTGGCCATGGCGACGGTTTTGAGGAATCCCGTCGGCCGCCAGAAACTCTCGGGTCATGCGGGGCTTAAAATAACGCCAAGTGACGTATGTCGAAACGAAAAAATATTTAAAATATATTTTTCGTACTCGAGCCTTTTAAACCCGAGAATACATAAAATGGGAAATAATATAAGTCGCGCGTAAGGGAAAAGAAAGATGTTAGAAATAATTAGGCACGATGTCAACTACAGAAGTAATTTCTCTTCGAGTAAAATATCCAATTAATCAAGTTAAGATTACAAAAGCGAAAACATGCTCGAAATATAGCTGGTCTTTAATTAAACCAAGTTAATGCTCGATTGATAAATTACAAAGTAGAACTGCAGAAAATAATTAGGGAATAAAAGAAAACATCACGTGAATATTTCGAAAATCATGTCGCATCATAATACTTCAACGATTTACGTCAAATAAGTCACAGCGTAACACTCTCTACGTACCGGTTAACTATGATAACCAAGAAATTACAAGAGCAGACCAATTTTTCCGTTTATATAGAAAAGGTACTGACGCATCTCACCGATTATCAATGTTCTAAGGAAAACCGTAACAACCCTTACAGATTTTTATGTTAAATTATAAAGGATTGAAGATTGCGGAAACGAAAAATGGTGAATTTTTGGTGGGTAGGCAGAGATTGCTTTGAGCACAGAAGACAAACTGAGTTATTTTGTAAATCTACGTAATTGAGATCAAAAGAGTCATAAATAAGCACCCCATTTAGATGAGTTTCGTTTTTAGTCCTAGTATTTGGAATCTACGGGATTGGAATGTATGCGAGAAAAGAGGGTTTCGGGGTTAAAGCACCGCTTAAAGAGGAAAGACGCACTCTGAAAAGGAGTGAAATTAAAGGGACTGCATGGGGAACAAAGGAATTTCGCGGAGCCAAGGAAATGAAAAACGAAGACGATTGAAAGACATACACGAGCACAATTAAAGGACAAATTTAAGCGAATTTTTTATTGGGCAATAGGAATCAAAGAAATAACATCTGAGACGATAGTCCATTTTAACAATAGCACAAAACACAGGCGACTGATGTGGATTTCACTAAATCGTTTGGTTTTCGGGCTAAACAGTCCAAATTTAAATTCTTTATTTTTTGTCTCATTTGAGGGATTTTCAATAGGTTTCCGACGATCAGGAGCTCATATTCGCCACATGATGCAAAATATAAATAATATTGGGAAATTTGTGAAAAAGAGAAAAAATCCGCTATTACAGGGAATCGAACCCGAGCGGATATTCTATTACTGAAATATCTTATTAGATTAATTCAGAACGGGAATGTTTCCTTAGGTTAGGACCGGGTTAGCCATGCTAGTATCATTCAGCCGCAATGGATGCCCCCAAAGAGATACGCCGTAGAAAACCCCTACCCTCTCAATTGGTGCGATTGTCTAATTCTAAATAGATAGAGTTAATGGATCGTATGATCCCTATGCTTCAGGCATAAGCTGGAGTAATGGGAAATTTGGAAACATGAAAAAAAAATCTTACATGATTGGGAATAGAATCCGGGTCTTCCACAATGTTAATAAATATGATATGCAATCCATTGAAACTAGGTCTTAGTTCTGATACCAAGACTGATATTTACAGAGTAAACCAAAATAACTTATTAATGAAAATTTAAAAAATAACTTAAGAAACCACTTGTGATTCCACTAAGTTATTTTGTAATTTTCAATTTGGAAAAGTCCCGAAAAAGCACTCCTCTGGAAGTAGATTATTACCTATTTATTGTGAAATGTTAACATAAGCTAAATATTTTTCCGCTCCACATTCTCCAACATAGGGAGTAAATTTAAAATATGATCAATGTTAGATTCCAAATTGTTGTCACAAAATGTTTCCCGCGACAAAAAAAGAGTAAATTTCGAATATTGTTCCAAATAAGAAGAAAAAGCATGAGCTGATGAAGAACAACAATTTGTCACATGCGGCTAGTGACGGACGTTTTGGACACCCATAACTTGCATGAAACCGGCTTGAAAATTAACGTAGCATTTTATTACCCTTGAATCCACACCTATAATCAATTTACAAAGTTGATGAGAGAGACAGATGTTGTATTCTGTTGGATGGAACTCGACTTTGCTCCAAAACGTGCCCTATTTGCCTCGGAACTTGTTATTAAACGCAATACTCGTCCGCGAACGCCATGTTAACTGAATCGAGGGATCGTCCTCTTCTGGAGCTTATTGGCGGACAATCGTGCATATTATGCAGCGGCCTTTTATCTCGGCTGGATGTCCCATATTTGTCACCGAGCGCGATTTGCGTCGACCACTGCACTGCTAATGACTGAAGTTGTGGCTTTTCCGAACGGTGCCAATGTTTCGCGTAATTTGCAAACAAGTCCATAGAATGAAACGACTTATAAACGCCGGACTCATCGTTCGTTATTTTCTCCCCGAAGTAATGGGGCGAAATGTATCGATAATGCACTACGTTAATGGCGCCGCAGATCGCCAAAGGAAAAAAGAAAATCGAAACCGCGTGTCCTTAAAAACCATTAACGATGTATTTTTTCAATTTGTTTCGCCGGAAAACAGGAATAGCTAATTCTATTCAATTAATAACACTGCAGGCTGGAGGGATACAAACTTGATTGAAGGTCGTACTTAACTCCTAATAAGCACCATTCTTAATTCTTATTCATGCCATGTTTGCGTAGGAAACGTTTCAAACCTTTTATGATAGAACAAGTAGCTTCAGATTTTAAAAGATTTTCTCGTTAAATAACTTTTATGGTGTGCACGATGTATAGTTTCTCTTTATGAAAAAATGCTTGATCATAGTTAAGGTTTGTTTTATTTAATTTCATAATGTTATTAAAATTTCTCTGGCGTAATTGGGAAGGAATCTAAGAAATTTTTCCTTCGTATTAAATTGAATAAAAGCGAAACACATACTGGAAAATACATCGGCAAATACAAGTTAGACAAGTTACTACAAAAACTCTCAAAGAATACGAAAATACTGATTTATCTTGAACAAAAAGCTTAAAAATTAAAAATACATGCAAAAGCTTTGTGCTGTAAATTTCTCCTTTCTCTTCAAAACTCTGGCACTCAATCCTCTTTCATTCAAAGTTTTTATTACAAGCTACTCACGGAAGTTATTGCTGGATAAATCTTGAAAATTATCATTTCCATGAATTATAATTTTCAGGAAATACAATGTCCTCCTCACGAAACGGAAACGAAACTTAGGAAATTAAAAAAATAAATGTCCTAAAAAATTTATTGTATTAGTTTCAAAGATTCTAAAGCTCTTTTGAGTTTGAAAACGTATCATCCGCAGTAATTTTAATACGTAAAAAGAACGCATTACCATTCGCATTAAGTTAGCTGCAAATTAATCTCCATCAAAAAAATTATTTATCTTTCGCCATCTTGTCCTCAATTATACGACAACCTTTTCGAATATGTCGCCTTAAAAAAAAGACAAGCGCGGATGGAAAAGAGATAGAGGCAGCATCTCCCGTTCGAAATGCCCTGGCCGTCATGCTCGTCCACTGAGTAACGGTGCAGGAGATTACGTGCAGTGGTTGGTTCGAGAAACGAATTAGTACGTCCAGGCGCCACCAGGAGCAAACATGTCAGCCACGTCGCCCGTTCCACGCCCGGTGCTTTAAAACGTCAATTTAATGATACCGAAGTGACGAGACGGTGACACGAAGCTCTGATGAATAAATCAGTGCTTTTCTCTCTTTCTCCTGCCCTCTCTTCTTTTTATTTTCTCTTTTTCTCTCCCTTTCTCCACAACTCTTCCTCACTCTCTCTCTCTCTCTCTATCATTCTATGTATGCCAAATTCTCTTTTCATATCACTCCTTTGTCTATTCATTTATTTTTTTTTATTCTTCCATCTCAGCGTCTCCTATTTTTCGTCTTCGCTAGCCCAAATCTCGGTCTAATAAATACAATCGTATATTTTTCATCTATCAATTTCTCCCCCTTTATAGCTTTTATCCTCTTTCTTTCATCTGTACCTGTCAACATCCCTCTCTCTCTCTTCACCGAAAACGACGAACCATAAGACGCGTTCTTGGATTTTGATGTTTGCGACGAAAACAAAGAAACGAAAGGGAAAACTAATTAGATAGTGAAATGTAATCGCTGTTTTTTATTCATAGAATAACTGCAACATTGTATCTCCTAGGTTGCCAACCTGGTGCTTGCGAGCACCGTTGTGCTCTTTCGCTACCTGACTGTGCTCTTCTGTTTAGAATTGCAATTTCTATCACCAGTAATTTCATTTGTTATTTTTCTTTCTTTCTTCTTGTATTTAAGAACATAAAGAATAGCTTTGACGCTGGTTTATTTTTATTAGTGTTCATTTCTTTTTTTGTAAAAATATAGTGCCATACTCGCTTAATATTCTAGGATAGAACTTGGCAGAGATATGGCGCCTACGGCAAAATTTTTGAAAACATCTTAGTTACGTAGAGTATTATTTTTACCTGCGTTTTAAATGAGAATTGTAGCAATTTATTAACAATGAATTTAAAATTGGAGTGTTAAATTAATACTTAATCTTGGGAAAATATACTTTTGGCATGTATGCGAGAAAGTTTGGCGACTATGGAATTACCACCTTCGCCATACCATAGTTACGGCACTGCAACTTGGGATTCGCCGCATTAAAAAGATTGGGAGCTCCTGTTGTACGGCTCGCGCAAAGAATTATCAGATCCGATTGCATGAACTTTAACAAATGCCTAAAAGTGACGATTAAATCACCTCTAAGGCCTATGCGGATATATATCCCAAAATTATTATTAGTCGCTTGGTAAGGTTCCGTATACATATTTTAGTTCTTTATCAGATTAATATTGAATTATGGTACACGGTTGGTAATTAAGGTGAGAGTCGGTAAATCTTAATTTATGCACTATTTTCCCTTATTCGTTGCTGTGTGGCATTTTAACTTTGATCTGATGATGACGGTCAGTCGTCAAAACAAGTCGTATTTACTCTTTGTTTGGAAATACTAAAAGTTTTTAATGCTGTGTTTTATTTTATTTAACATACAAACATTACTGATTTAATTTTCGAGCTAAACTCTTAAATTTGCTCAGATAAAAACAACCTAATCAAGAAGTCATCTGAAGATATACTGCGTGTAAGTCAGTCCCTTCTCATGCATATATTTATACTGATATTAAACAATCACAACAAGTGAAATTTCCGTTAAAAGTTTGTTCCCTTTTCTTTTGCGTGATAAATATTGAAACACGCTGGAAAGTGCAGCGCAACTTCACTCACTACTTCTCTCTCATCGCTGATAATATCCCTTTATAGGCACCGCAGCATCTGGGTTAAGAAGCATCTCTTTTCTACTACACCGCAGTAATGTCATGAATTTTGGTATTCAAATCATCCGTGGAAAGCTAAAATATAGATGGTTTCTTTCTATAGACAGCAGTGTCGAATTACTAAGAGGTTCTATCAATAAATATGGTTACATGATGCCATATTTGGGTTGGGACCTGTCAGACGAGGCCCAGCGCACCGGGCCTGCCAGGCAGACCCTTAGGTCAGTGGACGGGTTAAAACCCAAAATAAACAAATATATGATAATGAATATGATAAAAAGTAATAAAGTATGAAGATAAATAAATGAAGGCTGAAATAAATTCAAACAACGATTACACTAAAACTCAAAGACGGTAATTTTGTAAATCTGTTAAGAAGTCATTGGCTAACTGAGAAACTATAGTTTCTAGAGAAGCAACATATGTGAAACTACATTCCTAATGAGAAATTAAAAATGTGTCCATAGGTAGTGAATAAATATTGAAATATATTTTTGAAGGAGATCTCCCAAAGCATTAATATTTGCTAAAATAATGCGGAGGCAGTGCTTTAAACCGAAATTGATTTAAAGGATGCCGGACATTACAGCTGCCCAAAAGTTTCGGAAGTACAGTTAACCTAAGGCAGTGGCAGTATAAGGACGGTGAATTATGAAATCTAAAGACAACTAAGTACGATGGATGATAACCGATCATCACAAAATTCGATTCCTCGGACGAAAGAAAGTAGAATAAGAAATGATTGAGAATGAATTCTCCAAAGAATTAGATTAAATGGGAAGAGAACAAACAAAGTAAGGGAGGGAGGTACGGCGTAAGGCGAATCGATGCGAAAGCAATATGGATTTTCCTCCGAGTAAATATTGAATTGTTTCCAATTTCGGAGTCTGAAGAACCCGTAGAAAATTTTAAGGTATCTCCATAAAAAATAAGGAAAGATTAAAAAAAATGGAAAGAAGGTTCTCTTTGAATCGGTGCAAGTTGGAGAAGAAATATATTTATTTAGTTTCAAAAACAGCACAGAGGCACCGTTACATTGAAACATATAACTGTAACAAATAATATAACATTAAAATAAATGACTATAATATGTAAGGATATATATAAGTAAACCTATACACGGGCAATCACTCATATCATTTATTGAACTCCGATGAATACGCGGCGAGTCCTTAAAAAAACATTTTTTTGAAATTGAAATGAGATGGAAGAAAGAATAAATAAGTAAAAATAAAACCCGACGAAGGAAGATAGTTATAAGTAATAAGATTTGAAAATACCCAAAAAATTTGAATAATTCGAAAAAGAAGAAAACAAAGAGTTTGGAGGAATAAAACATCATCTCGCAGAAGAATCATTGAATCGAACAAAGACTCGCTCAATATCTTGTCGTCCATAGAGAAGAGAACGTATTGAGTCGGAATCGAGTGATCGATAGATTATATGTTGCGAGCTTCTTGCATAAAATACACACTCTTGAAAAGACCTAAATAACTTTCTGCTTGAAAAGTATTGCGCAAATACTGGTATGGTAAAATTCATTGAATAAAACAGCACAGGAGAGCAACAAATGCGATTATTTCGAGAAGTATGTTTCGGAGATGAATAGTCGACGTAGGAATTATTAGAGCGATGTGAGGAAAGAATTAAACCACATAGAAAGTTTGAGTTAGAAATGATAAGTATAAGCCACTGAAGAAGGAAAAAAGCATTTAGAATTAACAAAATTTACGTTTAATTGAATTTTGGATCGTATTTCTACCAAAAGAATTCCTGACCGCCTACGCAATTCCGGGAAGTCACGCCAAATGCCGTGTCGTGTGAGTTTATACTATGGCACCCTAATTAAACCTCCGCCCACCCGGTTGCGCTACCGCTTTCAAAATAGCTACGAATACGAAAAGGATCGTTTGTGCGTGTATCTGTAGTACGTGCGAGCATGGTGTTTGAATTCGCTAGTGTGTGTTTGTGCGTGTGCGTGCGTGCGTGCTTGCGTGCGTGCGTGCGCGTGTGCATGTGTGTGTGTGTGTGTGTTTGTGTGCGTACGCATAGGTTTCTCTACGGTCTAGCCTGCCCGGATCGTGCATATGGCGGCACGGTGTCTAACTAAATTTCCCAGGTAACACACACACGGGGCCAACGTTTATCCCTCCCCTCACAGCCGCAGGTCGAGCAGAAGGTTACCCGCGAACCGTTCTAAACGCCAAAAGCACACCCAATCATGTGCTATGGGTTTGGGGGGAGGAGAGTGTTGTGAACTAGCGACTCTAAGCATACGCTTCCGTAAACACCGCTAGCCCTGCTTAGGTACACGTCGACACGTGACACACAAATACGATACGATTCGAAGGGGAAGTTTTCTGGTCCGTGCTTCGACTTCTGATTCAGCTTCTGTAATTGGATAGGGTTCGTTTATGTAGGTGAATGTACGTGGTGTGTGTGCGTGCGTGCGCGAGGGCATGAGCGTATTAAAGCGAATGCTTTTACGTACGCAGCGGTGCGCCTATCGTCGCAAATAACTTTTAGATTATCGGGAATTTGATAACAAACTTTCGACTTTCGAAAGTTTAAATTTAAATGAACAAATTATTCGTTTCTTGAAAAATAATATAAAATAATTATAACTTAAGTATTTTGATAAAGTTAAAAAATTCAGTTGCAACAGCTCATCATTTATAACCTTAGCATATGAAAGAATCGTCCTAATCAGAGTGTAATGGTAACTTACAACGCATTGGAGTGGTTAAAAGAAAATAGGCAAGATTTATTACGGGAGCAACTAAGTGGATAGCATTAGTAATAAGAAGGTATGCTGGAGGCGTCAACTGACATCTGATCCACAAACCTATTTAACTAATCACAGAATTGGCGATTAGTTCAAAACGGATACATACATACAGAGTGACGTTCACAAGAGTCATTCTAGATTAACTTCTCTTACCTCAATAATCAATTACAAGGAATTTCAGTAGAAGAGAAAGTGACAGATATCATCACCCGCGTCCCACGGATTTAACAGCACCATATTTTAGTTGCAGTCAGAAGGATATCTCATATACGAGAAATTCGATTACACGAGATAGAAGCATCGTGTGCATGCGTACACGTAAGTCTTTTGCTCATATTTGTAAGCACAGGTTGGAGGCCATGCTATGAACTTTTGAGACAGCAAAGTAACAGTCGAAATAATACTTTATTCGCAATGCATTTTTATTTGAGAAATAGAAGCTGTTTTGATTTTTTAGACCTGGAGACACACACGCACTCATGCACAAACAAAAATATGACATAAATCGAATACATTTTTTTGCCATCCATTCCAAGCTTATGCCATCTTTCACGAAAAGCAAATGCGCAATTCCAATTCTACTCAAATTAATATATCCTTAATCGATTACATTGCATATTTTTTCAGAATTTTAAACTGAATAACCTTTATTTCCACCGAAGCTGTACATAATACAAAAAAAATCTTTTGAATTTACCACTTTCGAGCGAAAAAAACAAACATTTTTGGGCGAGGAGTTTCGAGAAATTCCCCTTCACCTTAACTTTCGAGATTTGGAGAATAATAACGACTGTCACATGAAATAACATAAGGAGAGTTTACCAACTGTTCGAGCCTGCGAAAGTATGCAACGGAGACAGTGGAATGATTCAAAGATATTCTATGAGAGGAGTTCACATTTCAGCTGCAAGACAAAGAATCTCTCAAACGACAGATAGAATCCTTATAAGCTGGACTGGAATTTTTCGAAAGCGCAATTTCCTCTTCTCGCTAACTCGTCCGGGATCCGTTAGTTTGGCGAGCAATACACGGACGTCGAAACTGTTTAGACTCGAACTCATTTCGCCGTGGGCTCCCCTATCTACTACGCTAGCGAAAACATTCCGCTTTAAGTGTATGGGCAAATTGAGCCTGCAATCGGACGAATCGCGAGTGAACGAAATCCGATTGGAAACTTTTAAAAAAGTTTCGCTTCCGGCGAGGATGCACTTAATTAAGTCACCATGGAAACGAGAATGAAGACTTCAGAAGTGAACATCAAACAAAACACGGGCGCCGACGGAATTCACCGTTCATTTCAATAATACACACGGGATTGGAGATATTTGATTGAAAGAATTCCGCACGTTATCCTAATGAGAACATGAACTGCGAAGGTCCAAGGTTACATAAATACGCCATCCGAAATCTTTTCATATTTTTTTGGTGAGTTACGATAAAATATTTCTCTTCACTTTGAAATGCAAACGTTTTACACAGAATTATACTGCGTAAATGGTTTAGGCTACTTTATTATTACTGCATTTATTCCATGAACGTAATGAAATTAGGTTATTTGATATTGAGATGAGGCTATTTAATTCATCCAAAACTTTTAATTTACATTTAAATTTTATTCTGCACATTTAACCTGAAGTTAATCATTATCATCTGTATTGTAATGAAGTGGAATAATCACTTAGTTTTAGACTTTAGTTTAGTTTTTATATAATTACATCTATTAATCCATATTTTCTATATAAAGTTTAAATCTTTATACTGCCAGAAATTCTAATCGAGGATTATGATGAAATGGCGACCTATAACTGACAATAATAAAAAACCTGCCATCGGTCGATGAGTGAACAACTTTGCGTTTTTCGTACCCTGTTTTGAAGTTCTGCATTATTCGCTATAAACATAGTGTATTTGATCATATAAACAGTTATAGCATGGTAGAAAATATGTATCCCATGCTAAAGAATGAAACTTAGCGCCACTTTTATTTTTTGCATTGGGTTAAAGCTAAGAATTTCTTTTAAAATGAGGAAGTTTGCTTGATTCAACAGAACGCTCACAAGAAAGAATGAGCTCTCAATCAAAAGTAGATTTGCTTGTTAAGCAGGCGTCTCATGATCATTTAGCGCGGAAGCAAAAAATCAAAGAAACGTTAAGTACCAGAGAAAGGGAAAATGGAACTTGGATAGCTGTGTCTCTCTCTCCTTATCGACGATTATATTCCCATTTTCCCTCTTTCTTAGGTCACATAAAGAGTCCTTTTGCGGTCATAAAAACACACGTTTGAATATTTAAGGACTGAACACAATGGGCGCCGCGAAAAAGCGACCGAATTCAATTTGACTTTGTCAACGTTCCATTTAAAGGGAATTTCCATCACTCTTCTTTTTATCGCTAGTTTTAATCAACAGTTAACCATGACTAATTACCACGGAGAATACATTTTTTCGCTGACGGGGGCTCAATTTCCGCTGAATTAAACATTGGAAATCGTTCTGTGTCACGTATTTAAGTAGTTAATGGTAGGTGAACAAAGTTTTCTTTTAATCATTGACATTTGCGTGAGTAATAATAGGACGTTAAAAAAAGAGTTGTCGCAGGATCGAATATTCCTGCGTGTTTCAGATCATCGCGTTGAGTAACATTTATAGATAAATTTCAAAGGGTTTTCGAACAAAGATAAGTTTCCTTATGTTCCGTGCCAATAAAAACCAAACGTACTATATCATTTTTTGGTTAAAAAAGTCTTTCCGTATCGATTCATTTTTGGATCATTCCGGCCATGCAGAGGCCCTTATCACAGCCTTTATTTATAACACCTCGGTGTGTTTCTAAATGTCAAGGTGAATCAATACAAGCAGTTCGTGCCAATCTATTTCTGGTTACAGATCACAGGCATTGAGGTCTATCTGCCTGAATGTAAATATTCTGTAAGAAGTGAGTCAGTCTGTTTCACATCAGCTACTTATTTCAATAACGTGCATTGGAAACCTCCAAATTAGAGTGATATGTAGAATTTGGAAATAATTTATGAATAGGCTAATTGATTCATTTCTGAAATAACATTACTCGGATATGCTTCCGGTGTCTGGCAGAATAAAATATATATGAGCCAATGAATTTAATTTAGATGAATGTAGGTATTATTCAATGTCGAACCAAGATGCGCAAATGTAAAAAAATATTGGTCTGGGAGATTTTAAGGTTGCTTCGGTCGCAATTCTTGAAAACTCATTAGAGCAGAGTTCGACCCATTATAGAATCTGACATACGATAAGTCAAGAAAGAGATCATTTGTAAAATCTTGATAAAATAACTGGCGCTCTAAATATACATTCTTATCTTTATGCATTCACAATATAAATGTTGCTAAAAACTTGAGCTCGTATCGTTAACATTATGCAGCCATTTATGCATTTGTTTGAGAAAATAATGCAGCCTAGTGCGAAAAATAAGAAAAATATTTGCTGAATAAAATTACTGTCAATACAATATCATCATTTATAGTGAAATCGCAAATAATTTCTGAAATACAATATAGAGTTGCAAAAATTTTCAAACGAAATTTATTAAAAATTTATTACACAGTTCAATGGCGAAGTAGCGTTCGAATTTGGTGTGAATAATTCTGCTGACGTGTAACATTAAAACTAGTTAAAAGAAAACATCGAGTAATTTCTGAAATCAAAATCTTGCCGCCACAAAAATTAAAATTCGCTACATTTGTAATCATATCATTTTAAAAAAGAGCATAATCACCAAATTCTCCGTGTTTATATTTTTATTTTGCTGTTCTATTTTATTTTAAAATCATACTTAATGATGGAATCGCAAAATATATTAATATGCGATATTCTCAGGAAATTTAATTCAAATTTATCGCATCAAAGAGGCATTACAAATTATTTTACCATGAAGAACAATTTAGCACAGAATCTAGGTAATTTCTTTTTCAATATCAGTTTCCAAAATGATTCTCCATTAGATTTATTCTCATAGCACCGGTAATCTATAAAAATGCAGCGATAAACGCTCCTTTAAATTCCTCACAGTTATTTCACTGGAATGGAATTCCATATCTGGGTCAGTATCTCCGGGAGCGTAAAGAACCTGCACACACATCTGTTGACTTTTTTCTACAAAAAAATCGCCTCCACTTATTTTCAAATGAAACGTTACTCTGTTACGCAAAAAAATCTCCGGGCGCCATTACCGTACATCACGTGCTCAGCAACGATAAAGCGCCATCTATATTTCTTCCAAAACATAAAATACGCGGGGCATCACTCCGTAGGAGAGGCAAAAGAAGGATTTTAAAGAGGCGAGGAACGGTGGGGGACGGAGGATACACCGTGGGGAGGTTGGGTGGAGGTTCAGGGGAGGAGGGCATACGGCTGTGGGATATCACGATAGTTTTCCGTGTATCATAGACTCTTAATGGCCTTCCTCTCCGATAGCGAAATCAAATGCCGCTCGCTCCGCGGCTGCAAAATAAAAACACCCCGTTGCGCCCGGCGCATTTGACGATCCTCTCCCCGGAAGGCGATTAATGGCAGGACGACCGATGCAATGAACACGGCACGAAAGCCTCGGAGCTCACCCTCTCTCTCTCTTGCGCGGGAAAGGCAACCGAGGCCGTGCCGCGAGGCTCGGAAGGGCTTTTAGACAGTCCGCACAGGAAATCGGTTTATGGAAACCCACGGAAATTCCTTTTATTTTTTTCCACCGCTGGTATTCCGCGTGTTTTCTGTTTGTGCGGTTTTTTTGTATGTCGATGTTGACTGGCTCCAGGGCAACAGTGAGTTTATCGAAGTCTTCCTCTTTATCGATAGATTACGTGTCTTTTTAATCATTTTTAAAATCACTGTAGCATTATAACGCTATAGATTTTTATATTTATTTATTTTATCTGCAGGACAGGATGTTAGAGAAGCGAGAAGAGACGATTTTAGTTTTGACTGACAGAATGAAATAATAACCGATGAAAAGAAGTAGGCATGATTAAATTTTAATTTAGGTTAAAGTTCGTAAAATTGACGGGTTTTGGTTCATCGAGTCTAAAACGAAGAGTGGATGCATGCAGTTTTCACGATTTCGAATGCAATTTAATTGAACAAAAAAGATTTCATTAGCATTATCTGCAAAGGCTAACCATTTGATATATTTATCTGTTGAAAAATCAAAGTTTAAAAAATTAACAATAATTATCGACCGCTGAGCCACATCCGAAATAATGCTTCAGTTCAGAAGTTATAATAATAAAATCGATGGTAACATTTTACACTACATATTAGTTCCCAAGATCTCTTGGGGAAAATTTACGAATAAATAGTAGGTACGATTTTAATCTAATCTATTACGTTATGACATTCCTCTGTGAGTTTTAAAAGTAACGACAAAAATAATAGTCAGGGGAAAGGAAAAAAAGTGATCCGCAAAATAACAAGCATTACTAAAAGGAAAATAATTTTATCTTTAATCTTTTCATTTCTAACTTTGTTTTAATCTTTCCCCTACGTAATAATTATAGCATAAATTAAGCGTGATACCGGAAAAATGCAATTAGAAGCAAAGAATGAAAATGTTTTTTTCGGCCATAAAACATCTTTCTTGATCGTAACACTCCTCCCTTAATAGATACCTATTCAACCCCCAAGAAACAGTGTTGATGTAAGGAACATTTCACGTTTCGTACGAATACGGTTAAGCACCGTGATACACACATTAGAAAATGACCATAATCTCTCCATTCCTTAGTTTGAGAATAGTGGCGCGGCCGGAAATTCGCCGTGCAAGGCGGCAAGACAGGACTCAATCGTGAATCGCCGCTGGCATTATTACGCTTCCTTATATATGTATGGTAAAAAAATAGGCTGCACTAAGCAAATCTGCGCGATTCTCTTAAAAAAAATTACTCACTGGCTGAAAGTATCGGCGAATGGACTCTAATCTAGCCTAGAGGATTTATATCGCTGCTCCCAAACTTTGTGAATGCAAATCAAATTTAATCCTCTAAACGCGAAATCTCTATAAGGACCGACTGGCATTTTTATTTTCTCCATTCCCGGATCGAATCGATTCCGCGATACGACCGCTTTCGCGTATAGCCTTCAACGATGCGAGTCGTTTGGACTGAAGCGCACTGTGAGGATATGCTCCAGAAGCAGTGGATCGTCCCCCTCCCCCAACCCCCTGAAGTGGCATCCGCGAACGGGAAAGAGTAATGTTATATCTCTCTTTCCTATGTTTGCTGAAGTGCGGTTAATGGTTTCTTCGAGTCTAAATTATAGTTTTCCTCACTATATCTCTTCGTTTGCGATTATATCACGAGTTGAAATAAAACAACTCGACAGTCTAAGCTTATATCTGTCCTTAAGTTCTACCCAGATGCTGCATCGTGATATTTTAAATATATACTGTAGACTTCCGTAACGCGGTAGTTCCTGAAACGGCCGCGTTGGAAGAAAACTTTTCCCTTAGGGCAATACTAGTTTCATGAACATCTATGTATATGTTCAACTAGATTCCAAATATGTTGTTGGAAAAAAACATCGATTCTTACCGTGCCTGTAAAACTCCAAATTATCTCGAAAGGTTATGGAGACAGTTGCCCAGCCTTTGTTCTAAATAGCATTGCGCGAATTTAGGCAAACTAATCATTTCACCGTGAGAGTGATAGTAAGTGATATTATGGCCCTGTAATATAAGTTAAATCGTTTAAGGCAGAATAAATAATATTTTAACCCTTCTGTAGGCGCGTGATCTACAGTCGTAGACCACACATATCTCTATTAGTATATTCCTTATACGGACTTGTTTACGCTTGCGTCAATCTCAGTAGCTGATTACTAGGCCTTGATCTGCTTTATTTGTTCATAAGTGGTATTTTTCCGTGGCTTATGTTAATGTTTTCTGCAAGTAGTCTACGAGTTTAGACCACACGCCTAAATATGAAACAGGCTTTTTGCATACAGCATTCCCTCGAATAACCACGTTAATTCGTTCCATGAAAAAGCGTCCTTGTGTGAAACGTCGTTATGCAAATTTTAAAACTCCATACGAACAATGTTATATTGGATTTACTGGTGCCTGGACTGTGAATTAGCAAACAAAAAGGAAAATCTACGCACTTGTACAATCACTCCATCTTTTATAAGATATGATGAATTAATTCCTGGTCTAAACTAAAGACATTTAAACTTAAAACCTATGTGGATATTCAACCAGAAGGGCCATATAAATATAATGATTCCGCCGAAGAGATTGTGTTAAGACTTGTCGAACCAGTAGTAGGTACAAAAAGAAATATTACTGGGGATAATTGGTTCACACGCTTGCCGTTGGTGAAAAACCTACTGCATCAAAAACAATTAACCTATGTGGGTACCATTCGAAAAAATAAACGTGAGTTACCCGCAGAATTTTTACCAACTAAAAATAAGGAAGAGATGTCATCTGTCTTTGGGTTTTAAGAAGACTGTACATTGGTCTTTTATTGTCCAAATAAAAATAAGGCAGTCTTATACATTAGTTATATCCAGTATGCACCACGAAAATGCTATTGATGCTGAAACGGGCGCCGAAAGAAAGCCTGAAATAATAACTTTGTACAACCAAACGAAAATTGGAGTTGACCTAGTAGACCAACTGTGTCAAAAATACAATGTTGCAAGAATCACACGCCGTTGGCCAATGGTTCCTTGTCATAACTTATTAAATATTGCTGCTATTAATTTTCTTTGTGTATATAAAGCAAATAGGTGTTATCAGTTGGTAAAAAGAATAGAATTTAAGGAAAAGTTTTCATGGGAGTTTATTAGGCCGCAAATCGAGTACCATTCAACAACATCCATTAGAAATAAGAAGGCGAGCAAAAGTAATTTTGGGAATCACAGAGCACCTCCTCCCTGTGCAACAAAACTATGTGGGTCGTTGCTATACTTGTACAAGATACCGCAACAAATCCACACGAAAGTGGCGCATAAAATGTCACAAATATGCGTGCAACGATCATATTACACACATTTGTATCAACTGTTCAGTTACGGATTAGGATCATTTTTCATGTTCATTCCTTTCGCTTACATCGAGTAGAATTGACGTCTTCAGTGTTTTTCACATCAATCGGTGTTTGTTTGTCACTAATTTACACAAAAACCTTTATAATATATTTTTAAAAGTAACTTTTTGTTATGTAAAAAATATTGTCAAATATATGGTTTTATGTACACAAAATTGGTTTCATCTCTCCAATCACTAAAAAAGACCTTTTTATAAAAATCAATCATTTTTTAGGTTTTCATAATAATATGTTTTAATTAATCTAAGGTTAATGCATTGGAAAAGTTCAAAAATAAATAGTCAAATAAATAAACAAAATGGTCTACAATAGTAGTCTACGCGCCCCAACTCGTCACTAAAGACAACGCGCCTACTGAAGGGTTAAATAAATTCATCTTCATCTGAACCTTACTTGCAGCTATAAAGGTATAAATACCATTTTACGCAGTTGTTGGTATGCAAATATTAGTTTATATGGATTCAGATAGCCTTACAAGATAGTATCCTTTTGAAACATACTTGGTCTCCCAGAGGCATGGAGTTTATCGTTACAGGGATAATGAAATAGCTAGCCCATTTTGCAATTTAACTCATGTATACCATTCTATGAAAAATTGAAAAGATTGCAAGGATTAAAGAGAATTGTTTTATGTTACTGTCACCCAAAATAAGCTCATTCAGTCTTGATTCTTTAATGTAATATAATTTGGAGCAGAACGCGACGGGGGTTTTATTTTTGTAGCCATAATTAGAGTGTCATTCTATCCATTATTTTCAGCGTACACGAAGCTATGCGACAGAAAATACAGGTCTGGTTCTACAATAATTTTGAAACGCGCTTGTTGAAATTAATCCCAAAAAATTATTTTTATAATAATTTATTTATTTTTAAATAATCGGCTTACAGCACGAGGTCCATTACAACCGATAGATTAACAATATATAACAATAACGACAAAAAAATATAATCACATCAACCATAACCAAGGCGGGACACGAACGAGTGACTCGAGCATTCAGGAGCCAGACGCGCTGGCCACTCCTCTACCAACGCCGTAAATTACAAAACCCCTTTTTAAAAGGATGAAATTCGCATAGAACATTGAAAATGTGTAAGACTAATTGGTAAATAAACTTTGCCCTAGGAATACCAACCTGCGAAATAAATAGGTGTCATTTTTTTCATCGCAATCTTACATTTCGAAACAAAAAACCAGAACGTCCCAAGGAATAGACCGGCGCCCTCTTGGAAGAAATATCGCTTTCTCTCGAGGAATTTAATGCCCGTTTCTGCTTTCGTTTAGTTTTGCCGGAGTGGGTCGCACTAGTAGACCTCCATCTGTAAACAACGTGTCAATGCGATCTCTAGCAGCTGCCTGACAATAAATCAATGGATTTATTGGGATAAAATAAAAATGCTGCTTCCTCATTATAACAGGGGAATGGGAAGAGGGACTCGGGTTTCCTAACACGCGGCTTTTTTACGAGCACCTTCTCCCCTCTTTTGGTCTGCTTCTTTTCTGCTTTGAAAAAGGAGACACGGCCGAATATATATTTAAGGGAAAAAGGTTAAGATGATTACGGGAGCGGTGTCAGGAGGAATGAAAATCCTTTCGGTACTAGTATCTCTGGCTGGCTTTCGGAATGGCGTTAGAAGAAAGAAGAAATTGAGGGTAGAAAGCTGACAAGATAGCATGAAGCAACAAAATCATAACACAGGCACGCTTACCAGTACGATAAGAGAGCAACCCTGGCAGCCTTTCACGGCTAAAGAGTCGGAGAAAGAAATTTGAAAATTAGTACGAATCTCCTTTGAATCTTTTTGACTGATAACTTGGAATTTTAATGTAACCGGTAACGTGGTTACAGCATAAAGACAAAGTGAAAGCATTTAAAAACCACTGTTTACACTACTTAATTTCGTCTTTACTTACACCGTTGAACATGATGAGTGGACCACCATCCATCCACCTATACTGTATCTTACATATCTTGGAACGCCACTGGCCAAAAATATTTCTTTTACAGGCAGGCTTTATGCAGTTTCAGCGAATGAACTGCAGAATTATATTTAAGAGTTCTTCTGTCCCATGCCCCAGGAACATTTTCCTTTAATGACTTAAGAGCAGCTAGTGCAACTCAGTTTGCCACATTCAAAGTTGCTACCATTAAAAGAGGATTATTTTCAATAAATAATTAATGGGAAATTAAGCACCCTTTTTTGAATGCCGCAGCAACTTTGAGATGTTTTATTATACAGTTATGCAGGGTCGGCCCGAGATACGGTCGATTCGGGCAACTGCCCGCGGCGCCCAAGTATTGGGGGCGCTAGCTCGAACGTATACCTAACTTGCAATCGAATAAATGTTAGATAACAATTTGTATCGCGTAAAAGGCAGGAACCTAGATTACATTCCCCTTAATTTTCATTATAAATTATTTTACGGATTAATGAATAAATGAACAAGTTATTTTTAAAATATCTTAACAAAAATTTACGAAAGGGGGCGCTGGAGCAGTTTCTCGCCCGGGGCGCCAAAATACCTAGGGCCATATGTCTGTTTGAGTGATCAGAACTATAATTAAAGCGTAATTATAGAATTATAAAACAATTTTTGGCCAGAGGAATACTTAGGTATCTCTCAAATCCACGTCAAACAGACCTATCCAAAAACGAATACTGTGGCGCGTTGAAAAGGTTTACTATTCGGTCGATAAAGAGGTTTGGGATGATGACGAAAATAGCCTTTATAATTTGTGAACAGTTTATTAATTATCACCACATAAAATGATTCTGAAAACGGAGTTGTCATCATTTTGTTTCGTGGCATGCAACCGAAACGTGGGCAGGTAAAAGTTACGAGATCGTTTGTAAAAGAAATGCTTGAACGAATCTTGACTAAGAAAGTTACCTGTCAATACAAAAGAGAATGTCCATCATTACCAAAAATTAATCTCAAACTTTCCGATCTTGTCCTTCCATTTAAATTTAAAAGATTGCAATTACCGGTTTGAATCGCTATCGAAACAATGAACAAGGCAGCAAGTTTGGACAAATACGACTCATATATACCCATACCATGTTTAAATCACGGGCCGTTGTGCGTCACTATATCGCGTAAAAGGTGACCCAACGGATTGAAAATATAAATATTAGAGAATTGTCAATAAAATCAGCGACAGTTGATGAACGATTTCTACAACAAAAATATCGCGTAGTGGGAATTGCAAATTATTGAAGTAGAAATGTAATTATACTTATTTGTAAATCATTCAACAATTGTATTCTTTCAATAAAAACATTTCCATGATTTCTGCATTAAGACGCGTTGTGAGAATATTTTTTCTGGTAGAAAATAACTTTTTCATTTGTCAAATTTACGATTGTAAACGACTAAGAATAATGCAATTTAGTCTCAGGCATTGTTTTTTCGAAATATTTTGTTTTTTCTTTGTTTTTTCGGGAAAAACTACAGCGGAAACTTATGATATCAATCAATAAGATACAATCAACATTCAACGGAATTTTCTTCTGCATTTCTTCAGCCGTACGAGAACACACGCCCTTGCGTTTGCGTGTATAACACGAACTGCATACGAGGGGACATTACTGCAAGGATATAAACCCACATTCGTCATCAGTAAATCGAAGGTGTTCGCTAAAAAAAAATATGATAAAAGCGATGAAATATTACAATGAACGATTGCTGGAGAGAGGAATATATTTTCAATGGATGCGCTTAAAAATATGTTCACCCATAAAAAATTTAATTCACACAAAATAAAAAATCGCGTTAATTACCATGTCCTGCGAGGTCTCTACGTTAAAAGCGTCATGTCTGCCTCCAGAAGCCTGAAATGTTGGTGCAATAGTTACTAGGGTGAAAAGAGAAAGGATAGACAGTAGTTATTATTCCATTGAATGTTGGTCATTTGCATCGCGTATAGTTTAATAGAGTAAATAGGAGTCAACCAAATCTTTTTAGTGGAAATTACAGGCTTTTATTTCTAGACTTGTCTCTATTGTTACCGTAAAGAGCTTAGCGTTTGGATGCATCTAGTATCACATAATTTGATTTCTTTTGACTGTAACTCACGCTCTTTTGCAAAACTAGTGCGCTGCGAATGGAAATGAAAGCTCTCTATTAAAACTCTGCCGTTCATTCGGCATGTGCTGGGTCCGAGGTTGTTCTAAAAAGGTTGATTTTGCAGTCATCCAATTATCATTTACACGTTGATCTGACGTGTTGGTTTCGTTCTTCAACGGTGCATTACGGAATGCTTTCGCATATCAATTTTAAAAAAATTATTAATTAAGATAGCATGCTTTCAAAGGTTCCATCAAATACAGGCAGGGTAGGCGATTTATTTCTTATGCATCTGGTGACTGCTTCGGTCGCAGCTTTAATAAATCATTCGATTTCATACAGGTTGTGGCACGCAATATATGGAAAGATGAGGGAACTAGGATATTTTTATAATTAAATTAAACCACTGTATAGACCGCGCGATGAAATAACATAAATTAAAATCTCAGAACTTCTTATACAATTGGATTCAATTCGTCCTCAAGCGAAAAAGAATAATGACGACTATCATATGATAAATTTAATTGGAGAAAGAAAAAAATGTGGTTGAAATATATGTTACTTTATCTAATGCGAACTAGGTTTACTTAAAGTTTGAAATACCTGCGCACAAAAAGAATTTGCGAGACGACTTTCGATAGCTATAATCAAGCCTGAACTCTTTCCGCCTCTGCTGAAGTTCCATAGTCATTAAATCTTTATAAAATGCTTAAAAATTCTCTCTTCCTCTCTCGTAGCGAGTAGTTCCCCCACTTTCACGGTTTCCACACCATATCCTCCAAATGAGCCCTCTGTGCGTGCACTTCGGTATATCATTATCCAATAGGATCCCGACTCTTATCCGAATGTCAGGATTGGAAATAAAGCATTCACGACCCGCATCGACATCCACGAAAACTCCTCCTTCACAGCTAAAACTCCAAAACTTAGACAGCATCTATACTTCGAAAACACTTTTGGAGCTTTTTTCTATTGCGATAAATCTCTCTATAAACTCGCGGGGAAGCTCCATTTTCCGAGAATACCGATTCGTGTGTGTGTGCGCGCGCGTGTGTGCGCGCGCGCGATGCGAGGGACTGGCGGAGACTACGTTGATGCCTTTATCGAATTAAACTATACGACCAAGTATTTTATCGCGCCTGAGAACACATTTTAAGTTATCAACTACCGGGCAGCCTGGAACTTCGTGTTAGGAAGTATTGATCGCGCCTGGTATCGCAAACTGTTTTCCTATCCAATCGTTCTAGATGCCGTCGAGACAGTTTAATTCGCTCCTATCAACAGTTTCGAAACCTGGATCTTTAGTCTTGAGGTTCTCTCGTTGGTTCGATCGAGATGGTTGGAGCAAATATTGGAGCGTTGCCTTTAACCACGCTCCTCCGACAAGCAATTGTATCTCGAAGGTATTGGTGGTTGATCAATCGGGACAACCTAAGACTAAAAAAACCATTGCCCGGTGAAGAATGCGCAGCAGATCTATGAAATTTATTTAGGTACGCTATAGGCATTATTTTACGAGATAAAATTAACGTCTTAATTTTCCATAACGAAATGCTTTTCCAGAAGTCTTATGTTGAAACATAAATTAATAATATAGCGATATTTTGAGAGAAATTGCTTCATGGACTCCAAATTCTTGCTTCAATGTCTGTACTTAGAGGGAGAAAACAAGTAAAATCAAATATTCTAAAAGAAAGATAATATTCAGATACATATTGCGTTTCTGAAGGTTAGATCGTAAAGTCATAAATTGGAAACTACTTGCTCAAATTCCTTCCGCAAAAAGTACAGCCCAGAAACAAAAAGCGCAGCATCGAATTTCTGCAATAATAGAATCAGATTGTTCAGTCGCAATTGTCGAATAAGCCACCATCTCGACTCTCTCTCTCTCTCTCTCTCTCGTGACTTCAACACCTGATAATAAACCTTTCGCTGAATATGTATAAGACAATCGACCGCGTCACAGCGGTATGTAATTCACGTGACAACTGTTGCTAACGAATAGGCAATCACTGTCCCCATAGCTGTCCCCTCGGTTGTCAAGCTAATCCCAAGTGATTCATTCTCGTCCAATCCCTACGCCCTTGCAGCCGGGTCCCGCGGGGAGATGCACGATCGTACATTAGGCGGCCCCTACTACTCCTTAACCTCCCTCCTCCCCTTCCCATTCTCTCTCCAGACGAAAACCATTCGAAAACCCTGTCCTATCCTTCCGCAAATTCACTTGCGCGCATGCTGTGAGGGCTTTACATGGCGGGAGGCGAATAAACGCACCCGGCGGAGGCAGTCGTGTGGTGCTGAAGGGTGTTTCGGACGTCAATGTTCTAGCCACAGCACATGCATTTCGGCCTCCTTCCGATGCACTCTGCCCTTCCGGCTACAATCGAACGACGATAAACCACGACTAGAGTAGCAGTGAAATGTTGGGGTACTTCCAAACGGAGGCTCGAGAGAATATTCCGCTCGCTGAAGTGTCTTGTTTGGAAATGAAAAAAATGACTGAGAACGTTGTTCGTGTTCTCAGTCCTTGACGATTGTTGAACATTGTACAAATATGTGCCAAACCTTTGCAGTGGATATGCCAGTTTTTTCTGTACTTGAAAATAAACTTAATCAACATGCTGCGAAAAATTTAACTTGTTTGTAAATAAAGACACTCATAATTTCCATTGGAAACTGAGTTACTTTTATTTTATGTTCTTATATGATATTTTTTATCGCTTAACGAATATTTCAATACCGTTACAGATATAAAATAACGTCATTTTTATAAAGTTTCGACGTTGTTTTATGCATAAGATTGCAGGCTTCCATTCAAGATCTTTCGTTTGAAATATAACTCTAAAATCCCATTTTACAGAACATGCAGGGGCGTATCCAATCCTTCACTTTTGACCTCATAAAACCCCTTTATCCGGCGCCGCAGCAAGAGAACAGAATCGCATGTACCCCTTGGGAAGTTTCTGGATCATCCCGTTACTGTACGTAATGACATTTGCAATTAAATTACCTCGGAGATGAATTACCGCTTAACACAGTTAAGGGCTATTGAATTCGGTGGATTAGACATCAAACATCGATGGATTTTTCATTAATATTTTGTGTGGATCAGCAGGTTCATTTTAACTATTGGGAGCTTTGTCATAATATGATGCGCTGAATTGCGAACTACAAACGTATAGATATTTAATATTCTTTCTGGTATTATGACGATCTCTCTGATGTTTTTCAAGAGTACAAAAAATATTCCGGGGTTATGCTGAGGCTTTTTTTTTAGTAAAATATTCATCTTCGGAACCCATGTGATCGCCAAATCTTGTGATTGGCAATGGATGGGCGAATAATTGAGAGATTTTCGAATTTGCTTTGAGAAGTTATACGCATTTATTTTGAGTATGGAATAAAAAGGAAGAATCTGATTGGAAGTCGGCTGCCTATCATTCTCCTCATAAAGTAAGCATCCAAAATTGCTTACCTCTTCCACGATATTATCCACCACCTCTCTCTCTCCTGCGTCTAATTTGGCTTTCTGTGTCTTCACTCACGCTCACTTTCATTTCCCTGCATCTTCCACTCTCTCCCACGGCCACTTTTGCATATCTCTTCTTACTTTCATCCCCTCTCTCATCTCTCGCCATACATCTTCTTCTCGCCACATTTCTTACTCTCTCATTTTCATCCTCCATCTTCTCCTAATAAGCCCTATCATTTCAAAATCCCACATGAAGCGGCGCACTTCTCACTTGTGCTTCATTCGAACATTTATCATCTCCCTCGCGTCGCGGCCGCATCCTCCTTCGAACAATCCGTCCTATAACCCATTAAGTTTCCGTTTTTGGCCGTACGGAATCATAAAGTTTTCCCGTGAGGAAGTTTCCGCGTAAACGGGTTTTAAACTGCCATTGAGCATTGGCGCCGGAGACATTCTGCGACGGGAAGTTTCGTAGGAACAAGGGAATATTCGGAAGAGGACTTGCGCCCCAATGAAAGGTTATATAAGCGTTCGAGGAAGTTTATGAGGAGGAGGAAGTCGAGAAGCGTGAAATGTTTTCTTGTGTCCTTCAATAAGATCCAACTCTTTGCCATGGAGACTCTGCTCACGTTCAGACGGATCGTATGCTAACAAAAAACCTCCGATTATTCCCCCATTGGAGACCTATATTCTTTTGAACTCGAAGAAATATGAAGTAGTGCGGAGCTGGAGAATGGAAGTTTTGGGCGGTGGATTTAATTGGCTGGACATAAGGGATCGTTCCATAATTCTCCTACACTCTCTTCTCAGACTAGTTACGTAGACGCCTGTTTACATATAAAAAACGAATTGTAATCGTCTTCGATACAGTCGAATGGTTTAATGTGTCAAAAAGCAACAAGGCGTCAAATCTTTAGGAAATGCGACATTTAAATGGAAATGTATTGCAGTTACTACTTTCGACTTTCAAATATCAATGCGTTCTTTTTCTCAAGAAATGGTTATTCAGAAATACGTAGTTAGTCAATTTTATGCGACCGCTGTATGACAGAACTTTTGTAAATAATAATATCGTTGTTTTAAAATGAATTTTAAGAAAGAATTTCAAGTAGAAAAATAAGTCTGAATGTTATTCAAGAAGCGAATAATAAAAGGAACTATGTATTGCGCTTTATTAAAAACCCATATGAATATCGTAGACTTCACACCTAGCAACACGAGGTTGCTCATTTAAATTACAGTTTCTCTATGTTCAGCTAGTCATCTATCTATCATTCTAGTAAAAATATTAATTGACAATTATTGAATTGCCACAAAGAGCGAGTATATTGTTTGCCATGTAAAATAGAATGAAAACTTTTCATCAAATCAATTGAAAATTATCAATATTATTCCATAATTGAAGCTTCCATTATTTTAATTAATACAAAATATAAATTTACCGATAAAATAAAAATAAGTAACTTCATTTAAACAATAAAAAGAAGCTTAATGATAAGGGCGTCAAGGAAGTTAATAGACGAGGGTCCCCGATAAAGACATTCGATACCATACGCCAATTATCTTCAACATTTAATCCGAAAACTCGTCTCATCCCCGAGTCATAAAGTGAAAGGGCGGATCTTTCACGGAACAAAAAAAGCGAAAAAGTAAAAGTATGGAAGGCTGACGTATAGTGCGGGCCTCCGAGGAATGAGTTTTAAAAAATTGATTCGCGTATGCATATGAAAGGTTAAAGGGCGATAGGGGGAGGAGTAAGGAGGCGAAGAGAGGCACAAAAGTACGGGGTGGGAATGATAGAGAATGGAGATGAGGAAGAGAGAGAGAGAGGGGGGATATAAGACGGAGAGAGAGAGGTGAAGAACAAATGGGAAGTTCAAAGGAGGGTAGAAAGCGGGGAAGAGAGGGATAGAACGGGGAAAAGGGATGGGTAGAGAAAGGGGAAAGGAGGAGAAAGAAGAGGAAGTAAAAGTGAGGGTAAGAGAGACGGGAAAAGAGGGTGGAGAGAGGAAATAAGATGGAGAAAGAGGAATACTGGAAAGGAGATTGATAAGGATGTTGCCCAGGCTCGGTAAGAATGCGGGGAGTTTCGTATGGGGTGAGGCGGCTAAGGGATAAGAAGAGGAGAGGAAATTGAGATCGTGGGTTGCTTTTGATATTGGGAGTGATATGAGGGTGTCAGGGAGGAGGGTTAGAGGCGAATAGGAGGAGTGAGGGGGGGAGGGGGGCGAAAAGAGGGAGAATGAAATAGGAGGAGAGGGGTAAGGAAGGGGGAGGGGCACGTGGATGAGGTTGTGAAGGCACGGAGGGCGTGGAGTGGAATTGATATAGATGGAAAGATAGATTTACGGTCCAATATATGAAGTGGCTGGCGCCTTGAGATAACAGCTTACGCTCTCACAATTTCCGTAAGAAGCATTTTTATGCAAAACGGGCGCTAAATACAAATACAATCCTTCGCTCGGAGGCGTATTCTCTATCTCTCTCTCACCACGGTTCTTTCGAAAAAAATCTCCAAATTTATTCGCTTCAATTTCGGCGCGAGATTCAACTCTTTTACTCCATCCGGCTTTGAACGGCTTGCTTCTTGAGGAATGGAATTTGAGAAAAGTTGGAAATAGATGAGGGAAATAAACGTGACATAATTTTAAGGAAATATAGATAAATAGCGGAAAAAATGTTCTTTTCATTTCATAAACATAATTGCACATTAAAGGTTTAAAAGAGCAACTAAGGCGACCTTTGTTTATAGAAAAAGAGTATTTTCTGTACTGCCATTGCGCCTCATATTAATGTTCAATTAAGCAGAATTTTTGCAAAGTAAAGGAAAAATGGAAATATTCGCGAAAGCCGAAAATGCGCTAGAATCTGTTGGCAGCGAGTGAGAGGAGAAGCGAGGCCTGCGTTTCGGTATGGAAGGAGAAGAGAGGAGGAGAAAGGGGAAGGGTCGGTCAGGGCGGGGTGCGGTTTGATTCGAAAGGGAGAGGCGTGGAATAGGGGTTGACGGGAAACGGTTTTCCAAGCGAAGATTACGTCGCTAGCAAATTGAATGCGCGCTGAGGGATGGAACGAGGCTCGCGATAAGGGGAGGAGGGGAGATAAATAATAAATTCCTGATTTGGGAATGAAAAAGTGCTCCTGTGAATCATTCGTGGCGTCGGCACGTGTACGCGCATCACGATGCCTCCGTTCCCTCAACGAACGCATCTATATCATTTGAACAATTTATTCAAGAGCCTCCTCTCTACCAGAGTGAGCAAGCCTCGAAAGCCAAAGCAGGAGAGCGGCGGCAAAAACGGGGAAAATACTATTTCATGAGGTATATCGCGTGTAGTTATGCTCGAATGTGCAAAGAAGATTGGATATTTTTTCTCAAGAAAGGTGAAAGATTGAATTAATAAAGAGCGAATTTATTTTAACACCGTGCGCCATCGCTTAAAGAGTAAAAGATTAAGACTGTTGAATAGAAAAATTAATATTTATGCGGTCAAACCTCAAAACTACATATTCTGCAAACCACCATTGCTGTTCAAATCCTCAAAACCGTCTTTCCTCTATTTTATAACATTGGCCACTGGGAGAAGTCAAATGGGTGTCACAAAATTATGACAAAATTTCGGTTCGTTCAAGCGGGGAAAAAACTAGCTATTACTAAATATGAACGTGCATTTAATTACGGCAGTATGGAAAACTTAATTTAAACAATTTCCATGGATACAGCGAGCATAATTTTCGAACACGTTTTATCCATTGCCTGGAAGCAAACGAACCAATTTTATCTGTCATATCCTGGATTTTCATCAGCCGAAATAAATATCAGACCGCGAGAGAGAAAAAATTTCATTTTTTTCGTCCCGGTCGGGTGGGCGTGGCAAAATGAGGGAAGACGGAAAGGGAGGAGAAAAGAGGGAAAGAAGGATATATGGGAGGAGAAAGAGAGGTAAATTGGGGAGGAAGAGGAAGAGAGATAGTGGGCAAGATTAAAAGAGAAGAGAGATGGATGAGGGCGACGATGGAATTCCATCGAGAGAGAGAGAAAGGGAGAGAGTAATAGATAGCCCCAAAGGCGAGCCAGATAGGCTTAAAGGGAGCGGGGGCGGTCGGGGATGGGGTTTATGACGGGTAATATGAGGAGATGGTAATGGAGAGGCGGAAGGGTGTCTCGCGGGGTGACGGGACATAAAGATGAGAGTTTTAGAGGAAGGATGGATTGAGAAGTCGCGGAGGGGGGGGGGGGGGACGCTTGATCCTGTTTAGGCGACGCAGTGACACATAATACTCAAGTCGAATTCCCTGTCACTCTCTCTCTCTCTCCCGTATAATGCGATCAAGCGATGCGTTTCTGTCGATCGTTTGACTACGCTACGTGAAATCGCTAAATTTCATTTCAACTATAGAAATCTTTTAATATATTTCTTTGTTCCTCTTTTCAAGATTACCTAATTAAGACGTTTATCTGTCTATCTATAGTTTTGGGTTGAGATTTGAGGATTATTTGGCTGTAACTGAGGTGGAAAAAACAATCATTTTTCGGAAGGGTACTTTTCAGTGTTAAATCGTATCATCTCTAAGCCACAACAAATTCATCATAACACCCGGAGCCAAGGCGAACGACTTGACTTGTTTAAAATTATATTTGCGAGTTGAAGCTGGTCATAAGTTCACACTTGTCGATACGTCTCTGCCTAAAATGAATGAATATATTATTAAAAAATAATATCTGGAATTTAATCGCGCTACTCGGATATGGCTTTTTATGTCAATGAAAGTTTTTAACACTTTGAAGTTCAACTTTTAATTTTTCCTACAGTGGAATATTATCCTGCGCAATAAAACATAACTATGCTGAAAATTTCACGGAATGAAATTTTTTTTACGTATTCCTGCCCACTCTCTCGGGAAAATAATAAAAGGCACTCCGAATCATTGTTGCTCCGGAAACCTACTTCAGTCTTGCAGACATTTAAGGAGGATCCACCCCCAGAGAGGATTTAAGCTCTAGGTCGGTGGAAGCTCCATCAAACAAACAACTATCCCCTTAATTACATAACAGCATCTACGGGAAACCCGCCCTGCATAAACGAAATACCAACCGACAGTAAAGCAATAAACCTAATCGCATTTTGCATGATCTGGTATTATTATTTTTATGTCCTCCGATTCTTTTCTTCCGCTCACTGCGGCCGCATGAATAAATAGGACGGTGATCACGAATCACGCACGCGATACAAGTACCTGTCTGCATTCCTTATTTAGAATTTGGAATTGTTTTCCGTTAATTGAAAAAGAAAAAACTAGGAGTGCGTTATTGTTTCAGTTTTATAAAGCGTGACGATTAACACTGCACAATTAACACGTTTAAGTTGTGAAAATAGATACGTTGTGATTTGATGACACTGATTTAACCGTCGAGATCAATTTCTGCAACAATAACGTATATCGGTTATTATATATAAATATCCCGCGCCGATAAATTCGAAAATTTGGCATTTTTAAGCATTATAACGGAAGTTTCAGGCTCTAGTAGTGATTAATTATGAGTAAACCTCCGGTGGGAACAAATTTTGAGCTCTTATCCCAGTCTTATTTTTAAACAAATATTTAATAATTTCATACAACCATTACCTTGCGTGACTTAAGGATACACAACTAAAGTCGAACCTTTGCGATTTAGATTGCATGCAAACTTGGGCGGAAATATTCAGACAGAAAAGTAAATAAAGGTCTGTTTAAGGCGAAATAATACTCAGCCATTACCTCGCTTGAATTATATTCGGACGCACCTAGTCAAGCCGATGCAATACTTAAGAAAAAGTCAACGTCCTCTTCCTGCAGTGAAACGCTCCTCGAATTACTTCCCGGGCCGAGGAAATCCATATACAAGCTTAAGGGGAGGGAGATGGATGTTTATCGGTAGCTTGGGAATTGTCCGACCCGTCGAGTGGTGCACGGAAGGAAGAAGGGGTCAGGGCAGGTGGGTGGGTGGGTGCAGATGGGAGGGGCGCGTGAGGGCGAAGAGGACGCGAGGGGGCTCCGGGGGCGGAGGAGGAGAGCATACACCCGCTGCGATGCTTCGCGTGAACGTATGGCCTCTCCACAAGATCCCATCGCGTGTCAGCATTAGAAGAACAAATGAACGGCGCCATGCGAGGGGTTAATTCGTAGCAGGTCTTCTCGAAACCATAGTCGAGTACACAGACGAGGCAAAAAATTATAAAGGGATCGCAATTCTTCGACAAACAAGACGAAAGCAATCCGATGGCAATTTTTTTCGCATTTTCGCAAATGGGATTTCGGGATGTCCGTGGAATGTGATTAGAGCAACGGAAGCGAAATCGGATATCTGAGACGAATTGTGTCGGCTGTCATTCATGGCAGATGCCCGAAGTAGAATAAACGGATGGAATTAAATGATAAAGTATCGCAGACTATTATTGAATGGTGTGACTTAAACAATGAAGAAAAGGCATCCTAAGCTCTGGTAGAAAAATCGCCTTTTCGGAATATTAGCAATATTTTGTTGCGATTTTGTCGACTACAAGATCGAGGAGAGTACAGTACTTTATAATATAGAAATAACAATATAAAACTTAGATGAATATGTTATTCCAAAAAATAAAAAAATGGCCATTATCGATTGGTTTCATATTCATGTAATTTAAACATCAGATCCGTAAGTAATCCAAAATATAAGGAATACTTTTTTAATTTTGAAAATTGAATAAAAATAAGAATAGAGCCATTGACAGCTAATGGCATGATATCATAATTTTTTAGGTTCATTTCCTCCTTTCACTGCCCATGTAAACCAATGAGTAATTTTGAATGCATCATACTCTTTCAATGCTTTAAAGATGTCCGTACAATTTTTGAACAATGAATTGATGAATGAATCCTCCCGCCAATTTTCATTATCCATTTCAAAAGGCTTCGTTTTAAATATGTTAAGACAGACTGACAGTCAAGCTAAAAACCAGTTATCGTTGATAATTTAGATTTAATTAGATTTATTTCAATTGACTGTAATAAAAAATAATGTATGGCAGTGTAACTTTGGAAAATTGGGCAATTTGTGATTTTTACTTTCTCCATATATGCAGTGTAGGGGAAAGTATTGTATTCATGAAAAAAATCGACTTCGATATTTCAATGGAAATACACGTTTTGAGGTCCCCTGAACACGTTTTGACCATTTTCTCGATGATGTCTGTGTGTGTGACTGTGTATGTGATAGCTTTATTGTGGGTGCTCTAACTCAAAAACTATTAATCAGGTCAAAGCGAATTTTTTTATTTAACATTTTTATAAAAGTCGAAAGAAATGATTAGTTTTTGGTAAAAATCGGTCAACCGAAAGTGAGTGTTACTCTTGTCACATCCGTTATTTTGAAATATTTGCTTTAATAATTGATATATGTAAAAATAAAAGTTGTTTTCTAAAACCTCTGTTTGAAACATTTTTTCATATAATGCATTGTTAAAGAGATATCTTATATTTTTATCTGCCACCACCACGCCACCTACCGACAATTGTTGACAATTGTCGCTTAGTTACGTCTTAGTTACGCTCCTTTTTATTTTCTTAATTGTTGGAGTCTTGTTGCTATATTCAATATCAGAAGGCTATGGTTTGAGTTTAATTCTGTTATTTGTAGTTATTATCTCGCAGTTTCTTAAAACATTTATTTTTATGTAACCTATTTGGAATTTTTAGAAAAATTACAGGTATGGAGAAAGTCACGTGGTGGTCACGACAGATTTTTTGTTTTAAGATTATGACGTCATCATAAGATTACAACTTTGTTGAGATCGACGCTCTCACAATATAGCCCATAAAGTCCCATTAAAAGCATCACTTACGTCAATGTTATGTAATAGTGTGTTGCCCGCTTAAAAGCATTGGGATCGTCGTCATGTAAGTTGATGCAAATGAAACTGTTGGTGATGTTTGTATGCAGGTAGGCGTACGCTAGACATGAAGATTTCTGAAAAAGCCAGAGAAAAATGCTGCTTTGATCGAACCAGGATCTTCTTCCACTTGCCGTGCGGGTTTTCTTTGGGCGATCCTATCCTGAAAATTTGGCTTCTCCAAGTTGCAGTATCTTACATATAGTTTTCCCGTTCTGTCAGTTCTGTCTGGTCGGTCTGTGTGTGGCGCTGACGTCATCAATGCCACTTTTTAACGCGTTTTTATCAAACTTCCCGATTAGGTAGAAGTTTGAAATTTCTCAGCAATGTTTGATTCAGATATAGAAATGAAATGACGAAGTTTCTTATTCTATTCATCTTTTTTCGCCTACCGTTCGAAATCACTCATATCAAACATTTAAATGACATATTTTGGGAAAATATCGGCTTTTAAATGGGATGCTGCCTTGCCGACCACGTCATTGTTAAACTTCGAGAACAAATTGTTGTCACAACCCGCATACGTGTAGTATATACGAGCGCATAGATTGCATTGTATTATAGTAGGACTTTTCGCAAAATTACGTAATCCTAATGGGACTGGGATTTCGTTTGAATTCTTTTGCTTATACAGACGACTATATTGATATAGAGTAAGAAAGAGTGGGGGTGTGGGGAGAGAGATATGAAGGAATTGATATAGAATGGAAGGTACATAGAGAGTAAGGGAGGTATAGAATTAGAAAGGACGGGAGGAAAGAGATAAAGAGGGCGACGGAGAAAAAGAGGGAGAGCTATGGATTGGGACAGGAGGGAATGATAGATGGGGAGGTAAAACAAAAGAGAGGCAGAGAGGGAGGTAGAGAAAGAGAGAAGGAAAGAGAGAGAGAGAGAGGAAGAGAGGGAAGGCGAGAGGGTGGTAAGGGACTCATCATTAAGCATATCTTACTGATTTTTACTTTCTCCATACGTAGTATAGGGAAAGGTATTGTTTTCATGAAAAAATTGACTTCGAGATTTCAACGGAAATACACGTTTTGAGGTCCTCTGAACAATTTTTGACCATTTTCTCGATTATATCTCTATGTGTGTAATAGCTTTTTGTGGGTGCTCTAACTCAAAAACTATTAATCAGGTCAAAGCGAAATTTTATATTTAACATTTTTATTCAGATTTTTCATTTCGAAATCAAATATGTTTGAAATACTACTATCATAATCCCGTCATATTTGGCGGGCAAATACGCTAGTTCTAAAGATATTGCCCGTAAAGGCAGGCGAACAGGCGAGAAGACAACACCGAATACGTAGGTAAGCTATATTTTTCAGAAAAATCTGATGTGGCCACCACATGACTTTCTCCATATCTGTAATATTTCTAAAAATTTCAAATAGGTTACATAATAATAAATCTTTTAAGAAACTGCGAGAAAATTTTAGACATGACAAAGGACAGAAATAAACTCAAACCATAGCCTTCTGATATTGGATATAGCCACAAAGCTCCAACAATTAAGAAAAGAAAAAGGAACGTTACTAAGCGTCAATTGTTAACATTAGTCGTCGGTAGGTGGCGTGGTGGTGGCAGTCAAAAATATAAGATATCTCTTAAACAATGCATTATATGGAAAAAATTACACTTCCTACAACTTTTATTGAAAAATATTTTTAAATTTATCAAATATTTCAAAATAACGGATGTAACCAGAGTAAACACTCACTTCCGGTTGACCGATTTTTACCAAAAACTAATCATTTATTTTGACTTTTATAGAAATGTTAAATATAAAATTTTGCGTTGACCTGATTAATAGTTTTTGAGTTAGAGCACCCACAAAAAAGATATCACACACACACAAAGACAGACATCGAGAAAATGGTCAAAACGTTTTCAGAGGACCTCAAAACGTGTATTTCCGTTAAAATCTCAAAGTCGAATTTTTTTATGAATACAATATACTACGTATATGGAGAAAGTAAAAAACATATTAACATATTTAAACCGAATCAGCCAAACAGGGATGCCACAGTTACAAATTTAACTCTTTCGTTAATTAGGGATTTGGAAGGAATTGGCTTAACAGATTTCAATTAAATTTTGTATATTAGATTTATACAAAATACCACAATTAAATCAAGATGTTTTAATCGGAGCTATAGAGCAGGGCTTCCACAGTTAAAAGTTAAGTAACATTTATTTTACACATTTCTAGAAAACTGACCTGGTGGATTTTAACCCAGTATTTTATATATAATCTTCCTATAAATAAATAACCAAAATATCATATTTCAACCGGGTCTACTAAACAGGGCTACCACAATATCAAGGTTAGAATTTTCTGTAACTATGAATTTGGTAGGTATCAGCTGAACGGATTTTAAAGAAATTTCGTTTTTAGGGCGGGTATAGAATGGAAAAACGAGATATTTAGAACGGATAAAAAAGCAGGGCTACCACAATGTAAGGAAAATAATTTTCTGATTTCAAAGAAAATACATTAATAAATATTTTACTAAGGGGAATTTGACGAAAATCACTTCTGCACCACGGGAAGCCTGTGTACACCCTCATTTGTTATATATAAAAATTGTATTGAAAGGAAAGTAGGCGGATTAATTCTTTCCAGAACTACTTGTCATTAGTTTTTGTGCATATATCGTTACTGAATTCCATTCAATATTTATTATGTAAAGTATTACCGTGCGGAGTTTTGTAACATCCAAAGGTTGGGTTGTCTGGTTTAAGAGACTCTAAAATGTTGTTAATGAAGCTATATCTGGTTAGGGTAACAGCATTTTCATAAAAGTTTATGCAACCAGCGACATATAAATGCAACCGAATAAATCTCATACGGGGCGAGGAGAATCTGGCCATAGTGGTAAAAAGTTAAAGATAGGTTCACTGTTCTTCTTGCATGCTATGCTGATGGGTAGTGGTGTCCAACCTTTTCTACATGGGGGGCCGCATTGCCGGTTGCAAATCCTTCGGCGGGCCGCATTGGAAGTTGCCACTTCTTCGGCGGGCAGGATTAGAGTATAATTCGGATTCTGAGGTGCCGTATAAGTGTAAATCGAGTCTAAATTTAGCTAACATTTAAATATTAAAAGCTTTATTATCAAAATTTTCATAGTAATGTATGAATTTATTTGTTAAATTTTTCGGATTGCTTTTTCATCATAGCTTCCCGAGCCGCACAAAAACCCTTCGCGGGCCGCATCCGGCCCCCGTGCCGTAGGTTGGACACCCCTGCTGATGAGAATGATAAATTACCACCGTTAGTAATTGGGAAACTCAAAAAACTTCGATTTTTCAAGAACGTTGAGAAGCAACCTACTAAATATGAGAATGGTAAAAAACTTGGTTGACTACTCAAACATTCGAAGGTTTTCTTAATAGCACTTGATGCATAAATGAGATATAAAAACCACAAGATTATGTTTATTGTAAAATCAATGTGCCGCTCATACACGGTATCCCCTTCATTTGAGAAATGCTCCCCTCCTAATTACGTCAGTCATCCTTAGTCACTAGCCAAGGACATCATCAATGCTTTAAAATGCAACCACAGAAACTAGAATGCTATGGCGCTGATACATGGACACATGTTAAAGATGCTACACAACTGAAGTTGAATATAGTGAATTCGCTATACTTTACATCAGAAGCCTGGCGCTTAATATAAGCATCCGCCGTGAATTTACTAGATGTGTGTTTACAATTAATGCGAATTATAATGATGTTGCCATAGAGCGTGATGTGATCCTGAATGACAACGGAGAGAATGATTGGCAAAGAGTGCAACCGGCAGGGGTACAATTTGAGGTCAATGTCGGACGGCACGTGAAAGATGAGAGATTTCTTTGGGAAGAAAGAACTGTTGCGAGGCATAAAAGTTGTTTATTGTTTATTTTATGCAAAGTAAAATTACTTGATGATACAATTTTTATTGCAGTTGCATTGCGTTCTTTTTTGAACTATAGTCCACTTTCAGCATTATCCCGTTTTCATCGATTTCTTTTCTACGCGGTTTCCAAAAAGCTAGCGAGCTTGAGTTTTCACTGTATTATAGTTTTTACTTTCTCCATACGTAGTCTAGGGGAAAGTATTGTTTTCATGAAAAAAATCGGCTTCGAGATTTCAACGGAAATACAAGTTTTGAGGTCCCCTGAAAACATTTTGACCATTTTCTCGATGTCTGTGTGATAGCTTTTTTGTAGGTGCTCTAACTCAAAAACTATTAATCAGGTCAACGCAAAATTTTATATTTAACGTTTTTATGAAAGTTAGAATAATAGATTAGTTTTTGCTAAAAATCGGTCAACTGAAAGTGGGTGTTTATCCTTGTCACTTATCCGTTATTTTAAAATATTTGCTTTAATATTTGATAAATTTAAAAATATACTGATATAAAAGTTGTAGAAAATGTAATTTTCTACAACCTTTGTCTAAAATATTTTCCCATTTAATGCATTTTTAAAGAGAAATCTTATATTTTTAACTGCTACCACCACGCCACCTTCCGACGACTATTATTAATAATTGACGCTTAGTTACGTCTTAGTAACGCTCTTTTTTTCTTTTCTTAATTGTTGGATCTTTGTGGCTATATCCAATATCAGAAGGCTATGGTTTGAATTTATTTCTGTTCTTTGTAAAGTAAAATTTTCTTGCAGTTTCTTAAACTATTTATTATTATTTAACCTATTTGGAATTTTTAGAAATGTTACAGATATGGAGAAAGTCATGTGGTGGCCACATCAAATTTTTAATAATAATATAGCTCATAATTGGTCGAATTACAGTGTTTATTGTACTCCTTTATTTGGCATAGCTACAGTAATCCGTGCCGCATTATTCTTCAGCCAATTTTAATTTTCTCGATTTTACATTTTTTTAAAATCGGTTCCTTCAAAATATTAACATTAAAGCTTCACTGTGTAATTTCACTCATCCATCCTATTTCTTACAAGTGCGGCTACAAAAGAATTTTTTTAAGAAAAAATTCTTTTAACTTGATCAGTAATATGTAATTACAAAATAACTGATTTTTTTAAAGCTGAGACGGCGGAGCATGATACGATGTGTTTTGCATATATGTTGCATGAAGAATTGATTTTGAAATCTCATAGCTAAAAAGGCGGTATTACCATTCCTAATTAATTTTGCAAAATATATTTTTTCTCAAAACCGCAATTAAAACAATAAATTTCATAAAAATAAATCATTGTTCAATATGCTTAGAGGGCAAAAAATTTAAAATGTATCCTAATTAGCTCCGCCTTTGCCTACGCTATAAATGGGATTTTACGGTTGATGTATGGTGATAAATTGGCATAAGTTGGGCGAAAGGTTATCATCTGTATGACTTTGTAAGAGCGCACTCACTCTGTATCTGCACTGACGTCAAGTATTTGTTCGGCTGGAGGTGCAGGCAGTCAATCGTGAACACGGTGATGAATCTGGGAATGTAGACTAATGTACACTAATGTGGATGTGACATCATCCCTCCGATGAAAGGTAGAGACTGCGAATGGTTTCATAGATGTCACACGTATATTTCACACACGCTCTCATTAGAGAGGCAATGGAGGATTTACTATATATATATATATATATTGTCTGGAAAATAATGAAAAAAATGTCATTAAGTACGGGGAAATATAACTCGATACACCTATCTGGATGAGCGTTTTTTTTAGTTTGCTGACATGATAATGTACTGCTTTTATCCGAGTAAGCGTAGAAAGGAGGATGGTTCGTCTTTAAAAGCCACTGAGCCGTTCACTTAAGAGTTGAAATTTATAAATCATTATCAGAGAGGACTAAAAGGGGATTACTGAACTATGTATCCACTTGAATAATGGTTATACTTTTATTCCTACAAATATAAATTGTAATAAATGAAATTTATTCAACTCGATTGAGAGGGAAAGATTCCAGAGATGGGTTAAGAAGTCGTGAATTATCATATGTGCCTTGCTAATATCTTTTTTTTCTGCTGATAGAAGACAAAAAATAAACTACTGAATGGACTAAAATTACATTAGAAAAAATTATAACAATGCTAACGCCATTTTGAGACATTTTCTTTATCTGAAGAATAAAGAAAATAATCCAGAAATAGTGCAATACAGCTCGTCGCCATATGCCAAGGCAAAGTAACAAAAAGGCTAATGTGAGGTGGAGTGCATTTGGATTGAAATAATTTTAATTTTAAGCATATATTTCTAACTTTATTTTTGGAGGGCATCAATTATTTTATACTATTTGTCGCAACATGCAGTTATCAAGTATCGGGAAATTCATACAGGAGTACACTTTCAAAAAAATATGAGAAGTTTACGCTGCGCCAGAAGCATTTCTTACAAATAATTTTTCTTCAAATTCAATTTCGAGAGTTTCGTATAGCGTTGTTTTGAGATACTCCATAAGTGTATGAAAGAAAAATGTCACACGAGGTGTCACTGTAAATGCTTTGCCATTTGAGTTAAGTACGTTTGAATATGAACAGAATTTCTCTTCACTTGCGCAAGACATAATTACGTTATATTCATTATACGGGAATAAAAAGTTATAATTTATCCAACCAGGTTTCTCTTGGACCAAATATTCCACTCTTTGTTTGATTGCCATTGATCCATAGTGTGAAACGCAAATGTAAATCATTTAAGCCTCCGAAGGGTGTCAAATTTGCGAAGGAAACTAAGACTCCATTATTGAGATAGCTTTTGGAGGAGCAATGAAGCAGCTAAACAGAATCCTATTATATCTCTTCCCGCGTACTCATTAGAGCAATTTAGAGTGAGAACTAATTTTCTGTAGGCGCTCAATCTTGTTCTTTTATTCATTCTGCAAATCACACTGATGACATACAATTGGCGATGCCTTTTAAAATTCGTGAAAAGTTCATGTTTTAGTTTTCGCATGTGTAGTGATTGTTTTATTTTCTCTCAGCGTTAAGTGAAATAAACTGATGACGAGAAGGGCGAAGGGTAATTACAGGAACCTTAACGTTCACTATTGGCTATTAAGGCTCATAGGTAAACATCTTCTAAGCGTGTTTCATCAACCACATTATTCCCATCCATTAAAACGATTGCATAACAAAAATTAATTGGTTCAATACAGTTAAAAGCATTGGCGGTTTTTGGAGTAACTCGCCTCAAGTTTCTCAAAATCCTTCGGGAATTCACGGATCTAATATGCGTTATAGTTATAATTTCATTTTTTAAACACATATCTTAACCGGAAATTTTTTGTTGCGTATGCATTATATTTATGTGAAATAGAAGCGATTCAGTTTTATATTTTAAAAGGAGATCTTTATATGTTTTGGCTTTTAGGAAACTTAAAAAAAAACTAAAAAACTTTGAAATTTATAGAAAATTGTATTAATGAAGAAACTTTAAAAAACCCTATAAAATGACGAACTAAATAAACTAGGAGATAAAACCCAACTTTTTTACATGGAAGACATGAAAAAATCAAAATTAATATTTACCTTCCGGATCTCAAAATTTAGAAAATTAACCAGAAACTATAAAATTTCCATACACTACACATGTCATTTGAGAGACCGAATCATTTTTATCGATAATATACCTTATTTGAATTAATTCGAGAAAAATCGTACGGTATTGATGAAGGTTTCACCAGCTCATGTTCTCACAACAGATTCATTTCCCAAAATAAATCTTATTTTTAGGGCTTCTGTATAATACGAAGCCCTTTATTTCCCTTTTTATCTTATTTATTGCAGCTCAGTTTATTAATCGGATCAAATAAAAGAAAGGTATTTGTGAAGTTGATAGCCTTGGTGGAATGATTCCTTAATTATAAATCAGGGAAACGGAAAAGACAACGTATTATTCCATATATAAAAAAGGAGTTTTACTTTCATACAGGTATTTGTCCTGAAGACTTTCAATAGCTGGTAATAATGCCATATTTGAGGCTGCATCAGGAGATTAGAGACGAATTGAAGGCTAAAATTATATCAGATGAAACGTCAAATAGTTGAAAGCCATCATATACGCCATTTGGTAAAAAATAACTAGGTATCGGATTGTATTATCATTTTGTACTTTTGAGTTAAATTTCTCTAAAAATTCATAAGAACTTATAATGACTTTAAATCCACAACACAGAACGAGAGCCTGTTTGGTTTATTAACCACTTCGCGATTTTCTGTTATTAAAATATGTGTAGAAAAATCACATCGATGAACGTTAGAGAAAAATAATGAAGAATATGCAAAATGAACCCTTGGTGGAATTTTCTTATAAATAAGGGTATAGATAGAAAGAGAAATTCAATCCAATGCGAATACCGGAAGTGGCGCGGTGGAAAGGAGGTCGACTCGATTTGGACAAACTATAGAGATTTTTTAAATCCGCGGAATCTGGCAAAGCATTAGCAGATTGCGCGTTTGATTTATTATTAAATGCGGTATATACCTTGTACGATCTCACTTTAACGATAATCCCCCGAAATAGTGCAGAGGAATACTTTCATGTAGAAACCCACCAAGCCACCATACACATCCCTTTTATTTTCTGTCCTATACTGATCCCCAACATGATTCTTGGCGTTTATTTAGCTGCGCCTCTACTGTTTTTCTTGCCCATCCCATTCCTATCAACCTTCATTTAGCCCCTCAGTCCCTCTCTAACTTTCTCGTATTTCACCTTCCCACCCTCATTTCCCTCCCTCTCCCCCCCTCCCCCCCCCCCCCTCCCTCCCCCCCTCACCCATTGGAACGACCCTCGCGTACGCGCCACCGTCCACACACGCCCGCCGTTAGCGTTTTATCTCTTCCGCCGCGCAGCGACAGTCTTCTGTCACCCATCCAATGGCAGGTGCAGGCGTGTCCCTTCCTCTATCTCCTTCTTCCGCAGTGTCCTCCTCTCCCACTCCCTCCCTCCGCCACGCACGGCATCCGCATGCATAAAACAAACGAAAATCAAAAAAAGGCCGCAAAAAGAAGACGGAAAAAAATGGCCGATGACAAAAAGCAAAATGGCGGACGAGCGACGTTTTTACAAAATAAAAAACTATTACGCAAGGTGGAGTAAAGCGGGCAAACAGAAGCTAAAAAGAGAAGAGGACGTCCATCGATCCGAAATTACGACAGAAAGGAGAGAGAGACAGAGAGAAGAGGGGTGGGAAGAAAGGGGTCGGGAGTTTTGAAATAAAAGAAACCGTTGGTCTTTTATCCCGGTGGGTGCTCTGGGACAATGCACTTTGGGCTAAAAACACGCTCTTTTGTTCTTCCGCCGCTCTCTCTCTCTCTCTTCCTCACTCTGCCGGGAAAAGGCTTCAGTTATACTTAACGAAAAAAAAATCCACTTCTCCCCGTCTTTCCTTATGGTTGTTTTTCGATAAAACGTTCCCATAAAAAAACTTAATCCGTTCGCGGAAGGAGAAACTGTCAGAGAGAAAAAAAGATCGCGACGCGAAAGACACTAATGCAACTGCATTCGCAAGATGGAGTTAAAAGGGGAGAGGAGGGAGAAATGCTGCGAATGTATGAAAAAACAAAATCCAAAGGATCGGGAGCATGAGCCTTGCGACGACGGAGAACTTACATATAACTCATGTCTAAAGGATATCCTCTCTCAATACTTCCCTCTCTCTCTCTCTCTCTATCCATCTCTGTCGTTCTCTCCTCACTCCTTCATGTATTTATCTCTCTCACCCTCTTTCTCCCACTGGTATTAGGCTCACATAAACTACATATCTGGTCAAAACTCGTTTTTAAGGGATTTGAATGTGATCTATTCGAGATAGTCGCGTTTTTTCAGTTTAGGAGTGGTATCGGTACAAAGATCTCGCGAGACGGTCCGCCGTTCTATACTTTTGTGTTGTGAGGTTCACTGCGATCTAGGAGTTTTTGACGCATTCGTTTAGTTTGGACGAAAAAAGCTCCAAGTTTACAACCAAATTCGAACGTATGTTGAGACTCTAAAAATCTGAAAAACAATTATTTTTATTTCTTCCACTAGTATTTTATTGATCACAGAAAAATAAGTGGCTGAAAGTAATGAGTACAAGGAACCAGAGTCCTGAAAAACATCGTTGGCAAAAATCAGGACAGATGTAGCTTTCACTCATTTAATTTTTGCACCGCTAAACACTTAATACAAATAATTAAAATATTTAATACAAATACATTAAAAAGCACGATTTCTTTCCTTTGTTAATCGTTAAAGGATCTTTGTAATGCGACGAAATGAAAATTTAAAAAAGTTCCCTATTGCAGAAATCGCAATAAATAAAACCCCTGAATATTACGCGAGCTGTAAACCTTGCAACAAGAATGTTAAGCAAGGTTTTCGCCGACAGGATTTAACGTTATATTACAACATTACTCGTATTAAATCCGGCAAAAATAAAATTAAATCTCTCTTACGTCTTTCTCCTGCAAGATTTAAATCAATATGACGGAACGATAAAAAGCTCTATCTGACCTAAGATCTCAGAGGAAACATTATACGCCATTAACACCCGCAGCAAAAACGAGAAATGGAATAATTTCGAACGCGCCGCGTTCCACCGATGCGCGTCGGACTTATGGAAGCGCAAAAAATCTCGAAGTCAGCTTTAATTCGTCTTTTTTAATAAAAAAACAACAGGAAAGAAGACGGAAGGATCCTTTGGGATGCAGAATGAACCACGCAGAAGAGTGACACGCGGATTATAATTAATCCAGAAGGAAACGGGTCGTGAGAAAGAGAAAGATAGGGGAGGAAGGGGGAAGGGAGGAGGAAGGGGGAAGGAAAAGGAAGGGGGAGGGAGGAGGAAGGGGAAAGGGAGGAGGAATGGAGTGGAGGGGAAGAGAGAGGGAGAAGGGGGATCGAAAATGAGACGTCGTCTGGGAGCTGATAGAATTACGCGCGGGACGGCACGCCATTGTTCCCGAAACCTCGGCTTGGTGTGTGTGTGTGTGCGTGTGGCGTGCAGAAACTCGCAGAAAAGATAGAGAGAAAATATAGGGAAAAAATGGGAGAGGAAAAGATAGAAAGGAAGAGACGGGAAGAATATCTAGGAACCCTCCCGTCCTTCCAGCAAGCCCTTCCCATAAAAAGGATCGTTTTTTCGGAGGAAAAAATATATAGGCGCAGGACATTCGCCGGCACCGTTGGTTGCAGGAACCGTGGCGACGCCAGGGGCAAATGGCGTGCAATATGCGAGCGTCTCTCTCTTTTTCCCTCCATTTTTCCTCCTCGTTACTTATCTTCCTGTCTTTCTTTTCCTCATCTTCCCTCCCATCCCAACTTTCCATTCGCCCTGCTACGAAAACTTGCGCGCAGATATGCGATTATCCACCCCCGCACTCAATTCTCCCCCTCTTCTCCTCCCTCCACTTCCTGAGGAGGTCTGCATCCTCCTCTTCCTTTCTCCCCTCAGCCCGTCCTCCGAAAGGTTAGACTGCAACACCCTCTTCAGGTCTTTCATAAAACGCCTCTCATGCAAAACACTTAAACCCTCGCCCCCACTTTGCTGCAAGTAAGGCAGTTTCTAAAAGAAACATGGAAGTTGCCAGCGGTTTTTGCGGCTTTCATTCTCACATCTTTTCATCATAAACGCTCTAGGATCTCAATTTTGAAAGCGAACCTAAATTACAAACGTGTGAAATATTATGCAAAGTAAAATAATTTCAATTACTTTCAGAATTATCCTATTGCCTTCTCATTAAGTCATATAGATACGCATGAGAACTGTGGGAAGGATTCGTTTTCACCGAGCGGATCAAATGAGTATAAAAAAATGGATTCATGTTGGTGTTTCTTTTTTAATAATACGATAAGACTGATTTATCTTTTGCGTAAACGTTCTGCCTACGTTTTTTGTGGCGGAGTTGAACAAAAAAGAGATGGAGAGCAGATTAAGCTACTTTGGGGCTGAAAAATATCGCGGCGTAAGAAAATAGTCTCGGTGTGTATCTTTATCTCATAACCAGATTTACTTCCCGCGATGGTTGCGTAGCAACTGAGATGTTGACTATAGCAGGCGAATATGATGCGTCTGTGCAAACACCTCGACCAAAGTTTACATATAAATTGACCAGTGAAATGAAAAGAATACATGAATTACGACCTAAAATTAAGATTAATTAATTAAGATTATCTAAGTATCCCTTTTATAATGGGTACATAGACATAGTAGCTTAGGTTGTTAATTTCGGAAATTTCTTTTATATTTACGCCGGGATTATTCATTTTTAGATTTGTGACTTAATTTTCATACAAAAAATAGGAAACATTTCAAGGAGTGCTGATAATTTCTTTTCCAACTAAAGATTCAGTTTCCTAATACTAAGAATAGGTGTGTAAAAGCTTAAGCGATACTAATAATCAAATGAAATATAGTAATTGGCACTACGTGATATTAAGCTTCATCCATCAAAAAATATTATATTTTAAATGGACGATAGTCATGTCATTAGATCAAAAGTTTCCGTTTTTTATTTACAGAACTTTTAAAAAGAAATTCGTAAAAACATGAAATTCGCAAACTAAAAAAAGGTAATATTAATTAAAATTCCTTCTTCTCCCATTTGCATTGTGCAAAATATTTCTATAAGTAAATCGAAAAAATCTGTAAAAACTTTTGAAAACGTTTTGTAAATCGATAGTTTTTGAAAAAGTTCCTTACTCGCTGGATATTTTCCTTGTTTATATCATAAATATGCTCAAAACACACACAAATGCCTCATCAATAGCTACAGAAACTGAAATAACAAGAAAAGAAACTTTCGCTTTGCGCCGTCATGCTCTGCGACGCCGAAGGAACACGCTTTTTGAAGGAAGTCGGGCAAAAGTTTGAGCCACAGCATTTTCGCTGGCAGTAGTAGAACAATCGCATTATCCTCCCGCTAACGTAAGTCTCGGAAACTCCAAGAGGGAGGGGGGGATGAGAGTTTCAAACGAGAAACTGCGTATTGTAGGGTTCAGTCATGCCCAAGGCACTCTTAAAACTTCGCGGCCATTTTAATTCACAGACACGCTGGTGCAAGATATTCTGGCGGAACAAGTTCGCGAGAAAACAGCGAGCATAATGCCCAAAGAGTTCTTCCTCTTCGCTGCGGAGTCACTACTTCGAAATTCGCCTCGTCGTGCCATTTCGAGATTATTCGCTTAAAAGCGAGGAACGGCGGAGAAAATTCGCGGAGGCAACGGAGGAGGAAATTTAATTCGACTAGAGTGACGATACAGAGTGGAAAATTGGAATCGCTTTTTGGACACAATGTTGAGGTAAATATTTTATCGCGGGAAACGAGAGTATATACTACAGTTGTCCTTTAAAAAAATAAATGAATGCTAGGATTGGAACTGTTCTTTTTTCACGGTAAAATAACTGATTTCTCCAGGGATTTCCAAGTTTAGGAACTCCAGCGAAAAACTAAACTCTAGCGAAGTGCATGTGTTTGCTTTAATCATGCATTTGGATCGGCATATGACTGATTAAATCTTGGACCGAACATTTTGCTTGGCCATTGGTTGGAAGGACTGTAAAAAAAGCGTGCAGTAGTTAGAAAAAGAAATTCGACATTAACATTTGTAAAATAATAATTTATAGGTTACATTTTTGAAATCGCGACAATTTAGCGTGAATGTTTTTCCTTGAATTATTTAGTTTTGAATTAAAAACAAAATTTAATAATATAAAGCCGTACTATGGAGTTTAAAATCACACTATAATCATTGTTATTGCTGATAGACGAAAATTAATTTTTGTCGTTTTTGCTTAGAAAATCAAACATACCCACATTTGCCTGTAGGCTTGATTCACTGACAATAGATGATTTGAGAGTTGTTTTTCGAGTTAAATCTTACCGAAATTCTCTCGATTTTGCATTCAGAGTAATCTTATTCAGTCATTTGTTCATAAAATAGAAAATATTTTATAAAAATTTCACTTCCATTATTTTGATTAATGATACAACCATACAATAATATTGGTAAACCAGATGATGCTCTTGTAAAATTCATCCTAAGTTGCATCACAATTAAAAGACGCCAATGTAAATTAACGGTTTCTATTTGCAGATTTTATCACAAAACAATTATACTAAGTAACAAATTTGTTCGTCAAGTACGTGAAATTTGCATGACGCGTGGTTGTAATTGAGCAAAACTTCGGGAGCAACTAATCAACAGCAAAGTCCGGCGTAGGACTGAGGATAAACAAAAAAAGAGGGAGAAAACTTACTTTTACGTGCAGCGTAAGCAGACATGCAACCTGTTTACTTGGCGCATTAAATGATTACTAAGGGAGTGCCTCTTTGTTGATATTTTCCAAACAAACGGGTCATTTTTCATCTAACTCTTATCTTTATGAATAAACATCAAAATAAACTTCATTTTTATTTTGATGGCGATAGAATTTGTTCATTTACTTCATAATAATTATATCCTAACGACTATTATTGCGGTGTGTGCAAGATAAGGTCGTACCTCTATACTGTCGCTGCATTAACGTCGGAAGTCTCTCCATGAAAAGGTCTTGCATGGATCAATGAGACACGGGCAAACGATGATCTACAATCGCAAGCGGCGAGGAATTTCGAAATAAAAGGGACTTTCTTTCGTTTTGCTCGTTGCTTAGATTTCCCGATTCGCTGCGGATGACGACGATTCGCGGAGATGACAGATCAGGCCTCCCCCTCCGGCCAACCGCCTCCCCCCACTAATTCCATAACTCTGTCTCTCATTCCTCCTCACCCCTCAACCATCCACTCTCCTGTCCCCCTACTCACTTTTTCTCGACTTTTTATTCCCGCCAATGATATGAGAGGAGAGCCAGATGGCGCCACGTTTACATTTAACCTCCCGGCCGCAAGCCCCGCTCCATTATTAGCTTCCTATAAGTTAATTAGAGCTGATTGACGTGCGAAAAAATTGCATGTCCGATTTCCCGTTATGCCGTCGTAAAAAAAATAAAAAAGCATATTTTTATTCTTCGATTCTGTCCGTCGTGCATCAAGCCGCAGAAAAAATAGGCGATTATATTTTTATCTTTTTCTTGCGTGTGGATGAGGAAAAGCCGGTAAATTTACCGGTTTTGAAGGCGCGCGTATTGTGTTGCTTTCGACAGATACCTAATTAAACCTCACAACGGTTCGGTAGTCCGATTGTACAGTTAGGTCGTTTGGCATTCGTGTTGTCTTATTTGGTTTCCTATTTGTTTCGGTTCCGAAACTTATTACGGTGCAATTTTTGTCGTTCGTCGGGATGCGAGAGTCTATGCAGGAATTTACATTTAAAATACGAATTGACGGAAGTGAATATGAAGTAAGCAGGAGAGTTATTCTTCTACATTAGAACGCATTTGAATTTTCTATATATATATATATAAATCTAATCGAAAAAAATTAACAAACACGCATAACGTAAATAACTTCAAATGAATCCTTAGCACAACTCTTAGCTCTCTAATTACGACATTAACCGTTATAACTTCGCATCATTACCAAAACTGTTAATTTATTTCCACCGGCGTCGCAGTCAATGCGACGGGAAGGAAATTTAAAGGAGGCGCGTTGGAACAAGGTAAACTCGAAATTATACCATTGTATGCATAATGCAGTTCAGTGGAAAGCCAAATTGTTCTCTATTAACGTCTTTTCGCCATATCTCATCTCCTAAATTAATCTTAACTACGCTTGCTTAAGTTAATCTTGCTACGTTGAGGTTATGAGACAGCGAGCAAAAACGGATCACTCGTTCCCTCTCGCGGGGAAGCGTTGAACTAATCTCGCTCGAAAGCGCTGTGGGCATACACGCTAGGTTAAGATACACTTCGAAAAGGGAGTGGTCTTAATCCGAAGAACTTCGTTTCGAACAACGAATCTAGACATCTTTTTCTCTCTTAAAATGTGTAAATATATGAAAATATGAGTGCATGCTTTGGACGTTAATTTCCTATTTCTAGGGAAGCTAAAATAAAACAAATGTCATTGAATTAGTTTTCATAATAGAAAAAACAAATAAATAAGAATACAATTTTACCTTTAAAACATTTGAATATTCAATAATTTTTCCAGAGAAATATAGAAACGTTGACATTGAAAATAGTATAAAGTAATAAAATATACCATAAGAGTATAATTTAACGACTGATTTGATGATAATCATTCTTTAGCTTAAAATCCACAGGAATTTATCATGTATGCATATTTGCATAATTCTAGAACCTAAAAATTATAAATAGCTATCTTAAGTAATTTGACTCAAGGTAAAAACAGTGATTGCGTGTATCTATTTTAAATCTGCACGTTTATGCTGAAAGCCATGGCTGAAATAGCATATTTTCTATCAGTGATCATTTTGGAACATGACATTTATGCATTTTGAATAAAATACATAAAAATATTTGCTTACTATTACAAGTAACAGTAACTAGCAGTGCATTATGCTATAAAACTCTATCCGAAACTCTTACTTCACGCCTCGAATTACTCATTAAAATAGTGGTTCCCAAAATTTACTTATCTTCTTCTCTTAAAACGTCCGATCTTGTCGTGGCCCTCTTAACTCAATCATTTTCCAACAAATTTGTAATTTAATATGGATTTCATAATATTATTAATATTTATTTTATCCGACGTAATAAAATTGAAAATCAAAACAAAAACGTTCCGTCTTTGCGAGGTCTGAGTTTGATGTGCATACGTCACAGTAAAATTAAAATGCTATTGCCAACCTAGGAGTAAATTATTTTCATGTAAGTACATAATAAAAATTACGGAATTCGGTCAAATAATTCTAAATTCCAAACCTAAATATATAGCCTCAAATAGATTCCGCAACTCAGCTGCGTTCACTTCTTCTACGAATATGGCAGCACTTATGTTACAAACTAAACAGAAGATGAACTCAAAATTAGCTATTTTACGCCCGAAAAAAACTACGTACAAATTTATCTCGCAAAATTAAGGTAAATGATTAATCTTTAGTTTCACGTTGTAATCTACCATAAATTGAGGTTCAACACATTTCTATTAGCCGTTTACCCATTAGTAATATTTTTTGTTTGGAATTGTAATAATTCGATGTCAGCCGTTCAGATTAGCATATCAGTTTATAACATACGGAAAGTACGCAGTAAAATCGACATTTTTTTAGAATTTCAAAAAGGAAAAAAATAAATAGCAACGCAGCAAGACTACGCCAGTGAAACATGTTGACATTTTGATGGTTTCATTTTTACATATTAAATTACACAGGCAACGCATTTTATTCTTAAAATGATGGGGAATTTTATTCAAAAACATGCGTAAAATTTGCGCAGTAAATGCAGAGTAATACTAAAAAAGTCGGAAAAGAGCTGCTGAAGCGCACAGAAAATTGCCGTTTTTCCGAAAAAAATTAATCATACAGAATGTTAAAATTTATGTAAACTAGTATGATTAGTCGGGAATAATTTTATTAGAGTAATTTAATATAATTTAGATGGATAATTTTTAAATAATAATAATTTAGCAAAATGGAAATTTAAATTAAATTTTTTACCCACACTCTACTTATGGGTTAGATGGAAGAGGAGACTGTTTAGTCTCAATCTCGCCCTAATAAAGACGTATATCTATCTATCTATCTATCTAGAACTTCCATAAGAAAACGTGCACAACAAGATAGAATTCAAAATCGATTGACGACAAAACGAAGTCTATAACAGCTTTCTTTTAGGAATTAGCGCGTGAATCAGTCAGGAAAACGAAAAGATGGACCTACACAAGAAAACGTGCACAACGGAATAATACAAAATCGATCAGAGAAAAAACGAAGTCTCTATCGGCATTCGTTTAGGAGTATGTATTTCGTTCGTCAGCAAGACGGACGAAACAAAGGCAAAAGCGGATATTTTTAAACCGCTAAAAATATATGGTAACATAATTCTTCATCATCATTAAGAGCCTCGGTCAATAAGAAAAGTGGTGACTGTTACATTTAAATGACAAACATTCAAATGCAAACCCAAAGAATTTGCGCTTTGCGCTTAGATTATGCTTGAACATATAAAAAGATTTTTCTCTCCTGATGCATGCATTTATGAAAAATTTCAAGTCGTATTATTCTAAATAACGTCCCACAGACATTTAGGAGATAAAGCTAAAACCGACTAACAATAGCGGCCCAACGACAAAATTTCAGAAGCACGAACGAATTGATTTTCAAATTCTACGCGCTCATCGCGTAAACCACGCTGCTGAAATAATCTATATGGCGTGGCGAATGAATTCCGTCTCGGCTTTCTTTGATTCGTCTATTTACAACGCTTGTGTTTTAACGACTTCGAGCGTCCCATCCCTCTTTCGCATTCCACCGGCATCCACCCCCTCCCCATCCATCCATTCCTCCCCACATCCATCCCTCTCCCACATCCGTCCCTCTCCCACATCCATCCCTCTCCCGCATCCATCCCTCTCCCACAAATGAGCCTCCACCGACCGAACAGGTTTCTCAAGGAAGCCGAAGCATTTTGCAACTACAATTCGCGTTACGCAAGAACGAGATAATCTATTCATTATGATGGACCATATAACATAAATTGATCGTAGTCGCTTTACGAGAGAGACACGAAAGATAGCGGCTGTAAATAAGCGTTTTAGCACGCATAATAGCGGTCGTTTCGTGCGATTCCTCCTATTGCAAATAGGGCGGTCGTAACGCTCCCCTCAGGAGAGGTCGCTTTCCGGCAGTCGGGCGTTTACACCCATGCGTGAGTTCGGCGTTGGGAAAGGAGAGGGTGAAGTGGAAGGGGAGGAGAGGGGCTTTATGACGGAACAGGTGCCGAGCGGGGTAGAAGGGAGAGTGGCAGAGGGTGAAACTTGACTCCACCGCATTATCTCGGCGAGGTCGTTTGAGAGGGGAGGAGGAGAAAGGGATGGGAGCTCGAGTGCGCGGGAGTGAAGGCGTTTGGTGGGTGGCCATTTGAGGTTCGGGAATACGGACGACTCCCGTATGGTTTCGGGAAGGATAGGTTATCCGCTTCCCCCGCACAAGCGGCTCGGATTCTGCGGCCGACGGTTTAGTCTTGGGCGCGTTCTGAGGAAGCACGAAACTTCAGTTGCGAAGGTTACAGTGGTAGAGAGAGAGAGAGTTAGAGAGAGATATAGGTAGAAAGAAAGGTAGAGAAAAAGGTAGAGAAAAAAGTAGAGAGAAAGCTAGAGAGAGATGTAGAGAGATAGAGGTAGATAGAGGTATAGAGATAGAGAGAGAGTAGAGAGAGGGAGAGAGGTAGAGAGAGGAGAGAGTGGGGTAGAGAGAGGTAGAGAGAATGGTAGAAAGAGTGGTAGAGAGAGAGGTAGAGAAGTAGAGAGAGAGGTAGAGAGAGAGGTAGAGAGAGAGGTAGAGAGAGAGGTAAAGAGAGATGTAGAGAGAGAGGTAGAGAAGTAGAGAGAGAGGTAGAGAAGTAGAGAGAGAGGTAGAGAAGTAGAGAGAGAGGTAGATAGATAGATAGATAGTTACACGTCTTTTTAGGTAGAGAGAGAGCTAGAGAGAGAGAGCTAGAGAGAGAGAGAGAGAGCTAGAGAGAGAACTAGAGAGAGAATTAGAAAGAAAGAGAGGATGCAATGGAGTGGGAGGAAGAGGAGGAGGAGAGGAGGTAAAAAAAGGCGAGGGTGGTTCCTTTTATTTTCACATATGGCGCAACTTTCCGTCTTCCCACGCCCTCCGAAGAGAAACAATCAGGGGATGTGCGTAGCCGACGCGCCCATTAAAGGAATCTTTGCGGTGCGTGGTGTCGGCCACAAGGCTCCGCGCCACTCCACAAACTGGCCAGAGTGAGGTCTGCTTATAACAGAGAGAGAGTCTTGCGAATGTGAGGAATATTTCTCGAAGGAGAACTCTCTCTCCCTCCGTATTACTCAGGAATATATGAATAGATAATATCCTGAGCAACATTTTAATGAATCTTATTTATATCTTGAAGGCTCATATGATTGGCTGATAAAATTCCTGGGATAATTTTGGATAAAAATTGTTTTGGCGTTCGAATAAAATTTTAAAAAGTAATTAAGTATCGCTGAAAATTTTACTTTCAAAATTCTTCGTTATGTTAATTACATATGATGTAAAAACAATCGCATTAAAAATGAATTTTTTTAATTTGTCAAGAACTTACGATAAACAATAAATACTGGTCGAATCAATAATTTAAGTTTTAAAAACTTTTTAATATAATAAATTTAAGTGGGTAATTCTTACGCGCTAAAAATAATGTGAAACGAAATATTACCTGCAAAAACCATGACCCAAACCAATTATATAGAGCCTTTTCGAACCGAAATCATAAATTAGTATGTATTATTCTATAGGAGAAGACAGCTATTTATATTACGAGAAGATTAATAAAAGAACCCTGAATAAGAAGAGAGAATAAATCGATTCGAAAGAAACTACCAATTAAGAGAAATATAAATATGACTGACCTAATAAATTCCGAGAAAGCTGAAAATATACGGAACTCAAATTTCAATGATTAAACAAGTGATATTTAGTAGTCTGTATGGGACTGAATTATAAAAGAAATTACTGCAGATAATAAAATTCCTTGATAACAAGATTTTTTCTAAAAAATAGAGGAAAAATCCAGGATCTACGCCATTAAGGAAAGGTCGATTATGCAGTTGAGTGAAATGAGCTATACTAACGGAAAAACAGACGAGGTTAAAAGTAAAAAAAATGCCTACCAGAAGTGTAATTAACTAATTGCGGGAAAGGGAAAATCTAGTGCCTAGGTTGAGCTGGAGTTGGCTGAGATAATGAATTTCACTGTGCATTTTATTCCAAGGATTGAGGTTAAATGCTAATCCAATGTAACGTTGAAATGGGATTTTTTGCTCAATGTCTTAAAAAAGTCTATGCTCGGAAAAAAAGATAAATTCTGTTTGAAAATACACTATATTGAAAAGTGATAGAAATTATATTTAAATAAATATTCAACTTATCCCGGTCTGTGTTATTGCTCAAAAAAAGTGCAATTAAAACTATTTCAGAAATAATTTTATAGAATACAATTTTTGTAAAAATTAATTTAGCTCATAATTTGCCAAGTAATTTACTGATTACATTTTTGTCTAAAAGTAATTACAGAAAATCTAGCGCTAATTGTTATGTCTAAGGGTAATCCAATAAGCATTGGAATAGACGCAAAACTATTATTAGCCAGAAAAACTGCAAAAGTTTTCTATAACTTTAAATGATACATTGAAGTTGTCTAGATAAAAAATTATGTTGAATATTATAAGAACTTATCTGCAAGTCACGTTGTCTTTTTACAACACTTTTATTCTTTGAATGGAATGAAAACTATCTAAATTAGTTACTATAGAATTGCCACTGAAATATTACCCAGAAGTTTCATAATTTATTTTAGATTAATTAGAAAGAGTACCCGCTGCAGCTTTGGTAGAAATTGGTATGTGAAAGGTTAAACATAACGGTCAAAGGACTAATAATGTTAATTTTTTAAACGATTATAAGTATTAATTAAGAAATAAAATTAAAATATTGAGATAACTGAATCATGTTATAAAATTTCAATGGAAAGAACTTTATTTCTTCTCGTTTCTCCATTTCACGGCATAAAATAGGATTTTTATTCTCTCTCTCTCCCATTCTCATTTCCTATTTAAAAGCATCTGAATCGATGCCGTTATATCAGAATTTCTTATGTTTTAAATTCTGAAAAATTCCCGTTTTTTTACATCAAATTAATTCTAAGCTAATTCGGATTCTCTCCTCCAGAATAATTTACTTCAATATTTCGGGTCTACAAATGTACACGATTCAAGTTCGTATCCTATTTATAGATAATTTATTCAAACTATGTTATGGAGATAAATGGCGACACAATGTATTTCTTATGGAAACAGTTTATTTTTTAAAATCAATTGGTTCATAACTGTTCCACATTTCAAGTTTTTCAGATTTTAGCGGATGTTTATGCCTACATATAGTCCAATTTTTATATAGTCAGCTATTCCAAATCTACCACTTCCACACCATTGTGACGCGCGCACGAACGCATGTACAATACAAAATTAGCATTTAGTATAAGTAACAAAAATCTTCCGACTAATCAAACTCTTGAAGCTACTCTTTGGATTTTATCTCATTGAAATATCTGCCGTTTTTAGCCTGATATCCATATTTTTTATTAGAAAAGGTCACAGAATAATTTAATAAGTTGGCACTAAGAACGTATACGAATTAGGGCAACGGTGTCCGAAGTGTCGTTTAGGGAGGACTTTTAAAAGGAATAGGAGAATGGAGGCAACAAGGAGATTAGGACGGAGAACGTCCCGGCACGCGGAAGGAGACGTTAGACCAAACGCAGTTTTATCCGTGAAATTATCCAATTAAAACCCCGCTGCCATGGCAACGCCATCGATCAGAAACGAAAAAAAAGTCCGTAATGAGCGGAGATCGAGAGGCAGGGACGAACAAAAAATAAACGGAAATGAGATGTCCGGGAGCATGAATAAGGAGTGCGTGGAATGAGGTAAGAAGAAGATGAGTTTACTCCAAAAGACCCGCAGCTCTTGGGAAATCACGCCGCGGAATTAAAACGGTTTTCCTCCTGGGCCGAGAACGAAGTGTCGGGGTATAGTGGCGATGCCGGTTGCCTAGATACGAGGATGAATGTTCCCTCCGCCCGCAAAGCTCCCCATTCCCAGATTTTCCTCCTCTTCTGTTCTTCTTCTTCTCTCTCTTTCCCCTCTCTCCACATCTCTCCGCCGCGAAACCACTCGCTTCCACATAGATTTCCATCATCCCGTTCGCATCGGAATTTCAAGACTTTGCCATCTTGAAAACGACGGCGGCCCCTCCCACACACCTTTCTCCCTTTCATTCCTTCCCCTCTTTCCCCTCCCTTTCCCTCCCTTTCCCTCCCTCTTCCTCCCCTCCCCCTGCCTCAACCCTTTTGAACGCGCCGGAGACTATATGAACGAAGGACAGAGAGAAAGAGGAGTGTGGAAAGAGATATAGGCTGGGAAATATATACGAGCGATAAACGTAGACTCTCCCTAGCATTTACGAGTCGAAAAAGGCTCCTCGTCCTTAATATCGTATTTTTCCAACTTTTTTCGGCGATTAGATAGATATAGAGCGTGAGGGAGGCCATGATGGAGCAAAAGGAGGAAATAAAAAGAGCAGGGAGGCGGAGAAGTTAAAAGGGTATTAAAGAGGCGAAATGCACTCGGGGACCTGATGAAATAATTGAAGGGAGTAATTCAGTTTTAGAATGATTCTTAAAGAAAAATACTTTTCACGTGAAACCAAAGGTGGGTTAATTTCATTAGGTTTAGTTTGCACGAGTACTGCCAGCATTCACGATTATGTCAACGCAAAACTGAAAACATATATAAGTATGTATATTCGAACTATAAGATTAACGGTGGATTAAATTAATGGGTAGCATATTTGAAGGGCTAATTTCATAAGTTGATGGAAATGGTAAATTTATTTTATACTCGGGCGCGTCCGATACAGGAATCGAATGAAACATTCATAGAGAATTTTCATGTGAGAAGCTATAGATATAAGTCTGCAGGATAAATAAAGTTTAAACCTAGGTATGCAACTCCCAGAGAAATTACCGGGTATCTCCTGAAATTGCATGTTCTCTCTGGTATCTCGACTATAAGTTACCCGAGAGGCAATATCCATTCTAATTCCACTATAATATTTCTAAATAAGTAGATTTATCTAGTTTTCATAGAACGATATTAACGAAGCACGGAGAAGTCTAAACCCTTTATCGAGAATTTTTTGAATCGGAAGAGAATCGTCGCGAAAACATTTTAAAATAGAAATAATGAATTTCCCTTTCCCTTCGCTATTCAACTGGGTGAATTAATCTCCTGCAGAATTATAAGAGGTAAAGTTTGTAAATATTGAGCTGAAACAACAGTTCCGGAATTTTAAGCAAAACCTCCAATCCCCAGTGGATATGTGGGTGGGTTAAACCTTTTTTACCCAAACATCTGCTCTTCCAACCAAATTTAATTAAATTATTCATAAATAGACAAAAGTTCAAATCGCCGTGATATTTTTGATAAAATAAACGAGAGGAATATGAAAGCGACCAAAATCCTTTTCTTTCCAAAACGAAATTTTTAAAATGGTGTTATTAAAAATGAAAGTTTGACATTACAGTCCAAATAATTCCACGAGTAGCTAAAGATATTGTCAAGAAATGAAAAACAAGGCAGCCGCAAATGATTTCAAAAGAATTTGTTTGTCTCTTAACTTTCTTGAAGAACGGATGAGAATGTAGGCGGATCTTAAGGATTAAAAATAACTAAAAATATAGAGTCCGTGTTAAGCTTCGTTTTAGGACATGAGAAGAGGCAAGGAAGGAGGAGATATTCGATGAAACAATGGAATAACGATTTAGAAGCGATGAAAGGAGAAAGGGAAGATAGAAAATAGAATCGCAAAAAGTCGTAACATAATAATTCCTTCAAGACGGATTATTTATATTTTTAGAAGAATTGCAATTTATACGAAATAAATCTATCACATTTTTTGTTACGATGCAGGCGTCCGCATATATTTGCAATGGCTCTAAATAAGAAAAACTGTCCGTTAATAAAATAAATCATAGTATTTAATTTTTTTATCTTTATTCTCTAAAATATTGCCTTTTTCGACAGCTGGCTAATTTTTATTCACATCTTATGGACTATTACTGAAATAGGAATTGTTTAAGAAATATGCCTACACATGTAAATCTTTATCGAGTAACACTTTATATTATTTATGTTAAGAAAGGAGTGAGAACATGGCGACTAGATTGGGTTACTTCTACACTGTTAACGGATCTCCAAATGATAGTATTATGTGGAATAATTCGGGTTGATTTGTTGCTATATGATCTTGAAAAACGATTTTTATATTAACTGAAACGTAAACATATAAATATATAAGAGAAATGAAATTTAGTACCCTTATCTTCTAGGAAAACGATCAAGGCACCGTTTTTGTTAAATATAACACGCTGAGGAATGAGAAAGAACATCACAATCATATGAATAAAGAAATGTGAGTTCTCATAGTTGAGGATCGTCAGAGAAAATAAACGATTGCTTCTTACAAATATTTTATTTTTAATTTCAAATTTAAAGATTAAAACCGCGAAAATGGAATGCAAAGCTTATAATAACTCGCCAACGAAATTGTTTACGATTTATATGTCGGAGAGGGGAAATGAGTGACTGGAAAATGCGACCGTGAAAGGTAATGCATCGATCTATTTCTCAGCATGGCCAACGTGGAGGCTGATCTGGTTTGACATAAATGCAACCTTCTTCGAAAAGGGGCTGAAGTGCGCAAGAGAGAATGCCAACGCGGTGTCGAAAGCCGATAACCAACATCCGAACTAGAAGACGGATGGGATGGAAGGATTCCCAGGTGAGGATAGGCGGGAGGAGGGGAAGAGGATCGGAATGACGTGTGAGAAGAAGCGGAATCTAAGACCAACAAAAAGAACCATCGAACGATTCTTTCTTTTCCACATTGAAGGCACATTCTTTTGTGCATCGCCAGGGAGCTTCTATTCTCTAACTGTGCGACGAGTAACTCTTAAAGTTAACCTGTTTACGAATAGGTTAAAAAAGAGCTGCGAATAGAAAATTTCATAAGAAGCTTCTCTGGAAAAATTTGCTATAAATATTACAACTAAATATAGAAATTTAAGAATATGCAGCTAGAATGAAATCGATACTCGAATGATCTTTTTGTGGTTCAAATAAAACTATCGTTAAATGATTACAACCTAATCTCTTGTACCAATGTCAATTTTCAACGGAAACCAAATTACCGAGTTGGTTTAATATTTGTGGACTTAATTATTTCCGTCCTTCTTTGATAAAAATTTCAAGACAATATCATTTAAATAAATATCACGTCTAACTAAAATTGTGGCTGCTAACACTATCATTCTAAAAGAGGATTTATTTTAAAATTTTAGGTATATGGTGTGCAGTGACTCGAATAAAAAGAAGAATGATTACTTGAATTTTCAACCTGACGTCTTAATTAGTTTCTAAGCAAGTTTAAATAAATTAATCATTACTTTGCTTGTAATGTTCAACTAAACACAAAATTATGAGATATAAGCTAATTTTTTCGTAATGACTGAGAGATGATATACAAAATTTGAATCGCCATGCATATAACAATTCGCCCAGGACCAGACAATATAACCAAAATTTCCTCACTTTCCAGAATATGAGTTATTCGCACCACCTGAAATTAAAATGTGAAACCGTTTAATGAAAGGAAAAAAACGCAATAAAAAACTAAGAAATAAACGCCCGTTTCGTTCGTCTTCTCCTTAATCTTCGTCCTCCGATAGCCATCGTAATATATCCTACCACCACCTCCTCCACCACCTTCGCGGAAACAACCTTCCCTTATTTCTCTCCCACACTCCTCCCTTTTTATCCCTCTCACTCCACTCCCTCTCCATCTCTTCCTCTCTCTCCAACCCACTCTCTCTCATTCCACTCTCTCTCTCCCTCTCCCTTTCTCTCCATCTCTCCCTCTCTCTCCCTCTCTATCCCTCTCTCTCGCTCTCTCTCCATCTCTCTCCCTCTCTCTCCCTCTCTATCCCTCTCTCTCTCTCCCTTCATTTTACATCGCCTTATATTCTCAAGAGATACATTTAGATTCCAATTAAACCGGCAGTTGCCTCATCTTTTTTCTCTCCTCCGAATCGCTTCTCGTCCTCTGGAGGAATGGAATACTGCGCTGGGAATTATTGGATCCTCTTGAAGAATGATGCGTTCGGAAGAAGAAGGGAAAGTTGGGAGAGGGGAAAGAGAGAGATCTTTTGCCTTTAATACGTCCTTTTATTACCCAGAACTGCAAGATGGAGCACAGCCACTCAAAGTCCGGGCCGATTCATCTGCCCCCAGCGAAGGCCTCCTCCCACATCTCTTTCTTTCACCTCCTCTCTCTCTAAGAATCCTCTCGGATGTCTTATTGGACTCTGGACTCGACGGAGGACGGGATAAACTCGGAGAAACAAAAGGAAATCCCTTTTTTCTGGCGAGCGATAGGATGAGAGGGTGATAGTGGTCCGTGGAGACGAAGAGGGATTCTAAGAACGGAAGGATGATTCTTATTTTTTTGCAGGAGAGAAAGAGAGAGTTCCTATTTTTATTTTACCTAGACTGAGAAAAATTCCCGCTTCAAGGATTTATTTGGAAAATTAACTCCGACGGAACGGAAAATGCTCGCTCGGTGTTTTATCTCTCCGGCTGTCACGCGCTAAGGAAATTCAACGATCGCTGAAAATTATGGAGGCAATTTCGAATTGTGGAGGAGGAAGACTCGTGGTCGTGCAGCGCATAGAAATACCTAGATGCGGGCTCGATATTTTCATCCAACCAAACTATGTAGTTTAAGTAAATTAAATTGCGTAAAATTATTTATGAAATTATAGTTTGTAGCCCGATTAAATAATTTGGCCCGAGTAGGTTGTAAATCCCTAAATTTAAAGTAATTTTTAATCGAATATAACTCTTCAAATTAATTAGTATGCATTTGAGCCTAAATATTATATAATATTATATAAATTATTAAGAGGTAGATGCATTATATCTATTAAAATGGTTTGAATTAACATTGATGAGCATTTGTCGTACTTGATTGTTATCGTGAAAGAATAAAAACCGGAGTCATAATCTACTGACCAAATTTACCGAAAATTGTTCTGTGAAAGGCAGAGATGAACGTGCGTACATAAATAAACCAACGTCATATTACGACGAAAATTCACGGAAAAGCGCAACGTGCGTATTAGTACTTATATACGCATTGAATGGAGCCGATGTTAAGAAACAATCCAGGAAAGGAGAATTTATAAAGTTAAGAGGGATGATCTTTGGCGTCAAAATGAAGAAACTCCATTAAATACCGCCACCTCTCCTCATTTTAGTTCCAAACAAAGCAAGTGTCTGCGTAGCACCATCAAACACACCAAAAGTTCTTCAACTTAACTTCATCCTCCCTTTCTTTACATACACACCTTCCTCAAACCCTCCCTGTACGAAAACTGAATTCCCTTAGGAAACCACACACACACACACTATGCCAAAGCATCTAAAGCGATAAGATGCCGAAATACCTCCTCCCTCCTAGGCGAGATTCGAGGAGACAAAAGTCTTCATCGACGGGATAAAATCCGATACTACCGCCTTCAAATACCTCCGAAGGTGCGGGCGTGGGCAAGGAGTTATGAAGAGAGACAGAGAGATGCGAAGAATGAAAATTTCTCCTATTTTGTCAAAGTCCTCGGAATAAAGAGGAGGAGATGGATCGGAGATAGCGTCCGCGATGAGACAATCTCCTCCGCGTCTCGAATAAGACCATTCAAAAGGGAGAGAGAGAGAGAGATTCGCTATTTTGGATGAATTCCCGAGGGAGGACGGTTTGAGGATCTTGTCGCTGGGGACTACGAGAGGCGAAATTCGTCTGGGTACGTTTTCGGAATTAGGAAAGTGGAAATTAATTTGGATATCTCTCTATCCGTCTCTTTCGGATTACCCCGGAATCGCCCAAGCCATTTTCCGTCTCTTTCTTCGAATGTGGGAGTTATTGAATTCGCTCGGTGCGAGATAGGGACTCGTTCATTTCCACGTAATGATTTAACATAATTTTGGGAATAAAAAGCTTTCCTAAAGGCACACAAATTGATCTTCCGGTTTGGTCTATATTTGGGAGTAGAATTGAGACAGGTTTCATACGAAGATGCAGCCGTCGGAATGTTTCGAATATCTAAAAAGGATCGTCACTAATTTGTCTTGATTGCTATGATCTAATTGTGATGACTTTTACACAAAATTAAAACTTTTTTATGAGGGGATATTTTGACACCAGGAGGAAGAATCGAATCAGTGAAATTATTCCACTTGTCTGAAAATGATTTAATACAAAACTGAACTTCCATTGACACAACTTTTACTTTAAGCACGCAAAAACAGGTTTAAGAATTTATATACATAAAATGTTATTGAATAGAGCTAAAATAGTTTTGTTATTCTTTATTAAATGGAAAGAAAGCCATGACTTCAAAATTCAATAATATATCGCGCGAATGAAGTATATTACTCAACATTAAAAATTAATATTATTAAAATGTTACGTAACTTTTAAGAGATCATCAAACCTATACAAGAACTTATACAATATAAATAATGATTTTCAATTTATTTTGGAGATGAATAATCTCTGACAGCGTGCGTTGAGTATGAAATACAATGTGGTTTTCTGATTAATCAATGCTTATATGCATGTTTTCATAATTGCTTACTCAGAAGCTAAATATTTTGTTCAATTCTATTATTAATGTTGTTGAATTTTCTTAGTTCATTTTGTTAAAATTGTACGAATTCCAAAGAATATTTCTATCTATTAGAAGCACTCTTATTATAATTGCCTTTTTACGTTGTTCAAAATAGGTATTTAACTAAGTATCAGAGAGGAAATGATATAATTGGTGCACTGGCTGTAAAAATTGATGGAATTAAGCGATCTGAAAGTCCTATGCAGATAGGAATAAGCTGTAATGTTGTAAATATTTTCGAAACGAGAAAATAGTCTTCTCTTGACTGGGAATCAGAACACAGGTTATCCACTTGCCGGGCAGATATTCTACCACAGAACTATCGTAGCAGTTCAATTTTCTCGTTCCTGAACGCGGATGCTTTCTTTTTTTCTCGTTTCAGTAAATCTTTACAAAAATGATATTCCTCGCAATACTTGGAAAAATTTCCAAAATCTCAGCCAAAAAAATGAAGAAACACAATGTACTTTTCCTAGTACTCGCGGGAAATAATATTAGCAAATAATGCGCGGCAACTATTCATCTAAAAGCATACGTGCGCAAGGGAATTGTGATGGAGGAAACAGAAGGAACTGAAGGGCAACATAAATATGAATAACGGCGGGATACGGAGAAAGTACTTTCTCTCCTCCGCCCCCCGTTGCCTCACTCTCTCCCTCCTCGCCCATCCCCCGCCTCCAGTAAACGCGCTAGGATAGGGGAAATAAAAACCAAAGGGACAGAGGCGAGGCGAGAACAGAAACCTTTTGGCGACCTCGATGAGAGAGAGAGAGAAATTAAAAGAGGAATTTTCTCCCGAAGCAGAGATTGGAAGAAGGAATGGAGAAATGAAACGCCGAGGAGGATTAAATACACGTTACTACACTTTTCCTTTTCCCAATGCCGTCTCATTTCCGCTCTCATTCTCTCCGTCTCACTTTCGTACCTCTTTCCCTTCCTTAGGTTTCCGTGGCGATTGCACTTGGCGATTGTCGCCTTGCGATTTTACAGCTCTAAAGAGGATTCTCAGGGCGTTGTGCGAAGTGGTGCAGAAAACGTGGATGTTGTGAGGGAGAGCGATTTGGAGGGAAGAGAAAGGAAAAAAAGGAGGGTGGATGGAGAGAAAGGCGCGGGCAGGACAAAAAAAGAGATAGGTACGATATTATACTTGAAAAGGATACTATTCAAAGCTCATCGAACGTTTTCTATCTGCGTCTAAAAAATAACGCATAAAAACGAGTAGAGGGAAAGGAAATAATAGAGAAAACTTCGTCGTGACGCTGCGTAAGCAATAGACACCTAAAATATAACTATTAAATCAATACTCCGACTATAAAATAGTAATAAAAAGGCATTTTAAACAAAAATATGATTGTTTAAATATAAGATTTTTGTGTGAATGAAAATTTATGTATTTTTTAAGACATTATTCAGAAATGAGTTATCAACAATAATATAGCAACGGGAGTAACAGTATTCGCCATTTAAATTTTAAATCCGAAGAAAATGGTTTTTATAATCTGATAATTTATGGAATGAACATTTCTGAAAACTAGGTAAGACAAACTTCATAGTGAACTCCATTCCGCGGTATAAGTGGAGTATTGCATGCAAAAATACACCGAAAGAGAATTTATTTTTACAAAATGTTGTCTTCTGGCCTGATTTCAATATTATATTCAACATTTAAAGCAATGTAAATATTGTATTCTTATGAGAAAAAATCATAAAGGAAGCAACAGAAAATTGGAAGCGTAGAAGAATAAGGCTATGGAGACAAATTCTAATTAAAGTGAGGAAGATGAAGCAAAGAAGCATAGAGAGAGAAAGGGGATGGAAAGAAAGTAAAAAGAGAAGGAATTAAATTCATCGAGGGAACGAGTCTAAGCACACAAGATGCGGGTGGTCTGAGAGTTGAAGACAATCTTCCCTCCGAGGCAACGAAGAGGAGTGATGGCAAGGTGAAATGTGACATCGAGGGTGAAGTGATAGGGAAGGAAGCAGCGAAACAGATGATCAAAGTGATTAACGAGGACAAGAAGAAGTAAAGAGATATGGAGAGGAAGAGAGAGAAAAGGCAAAATGAAAACTACTAAAAAAAAGAGCCATAAATTAAGAGAGAAAAGAACCGAGGCAGAGAGAAAAACGCAGGAGAATGAAAAGAAGGAAAAGAGGTCCTTGAAAGTGGACTTTCTCATATCGCGAACCTTTTATTTTATGGCAAAAAGAGGTGCGCAAGGCGTAATAGTTCGTTAAAATTTGTTTTCCTGGACTGCTATAAATAGGAAGAAATTACGGAATAATTGGCAAATTAAATAAAAACCAATGGAAGCCGACGAGAATTCGAGTAGGAGGAAAAGAAGACGATAATTTGATGAGATAAGGAGTAGAATGAAACTGGAACCAATGAGAGAGAGAGAGAAAGAAAAGATTCCAATCTATCGGACTCATCGAGAGGTCGAAGTGGAACATTTGGCGGGCATTAGAGGTGGAAGCGAGGAAAAATGCGAAAGAAAAAGGAAAATGAAGATTGGGCAAGATAGAGTAAAGGGAGAAGAAAAAGGAGAAGAGTTCCAAACAAAAGAAGTTGATGAAGGGAAGTTATATTACTTGAAAACAGAAAGTGCTTTAGGAAAAAATGGGAAATGGGAATGGAATTTGGATAAAAGAAAAAGAGGAAGGAAAAGGAGGAAGGATAGTGGAAGAGGTAGAAAGAAAATAAAACGAGAGAGAATCGAAAGCAAATAGGAAAAAGAGGAGAGAGTGGGGACGGAAGAGAGGGAGAGATAAAGGAAGGGAGGGAAGTGGAAAAGTTGAAGTAAGGACGTTGGAGGTAGTGAGTATCTGATAATAAGAAAAAAATTCTCGAAGAATAGAGTTCAGTCCGGGCACAAAAGGGTAAAAAGTGAGAGATGCAGTATATGTTTATGAGTATCAGTTGATTACAGTCATAAGTGAATCAGAGCAGCAGTTACCTCCAAGTACCGGTTAGGCTTGTGTCGGTGTGGCCGATATTTGCATTGCGTATTTTTATTCTTTATATACATTTAGGATTAGGGTAAAAATTAAGATAGAAACCAAAATTTTATCCCATTTATGCACATTATGGTAAAAATAATACCATCTTGAAGCAACATGTTTTAAAAAGTCACATTTAACTCATTCTATATCGCGCATAGATAAGATCGCAAGATTTTTTTGCGCTTATAGGTCGAAAATTGCTATGACAGTGGGAACATGTGCGCTAAATAAGAGAAATATAACGTCTAGGAAACATTATTAATAGAAGCGAAAGAATCAACTGAAATAGTCAAGTGTGATGTGTTAAGTCGAACCGATAACTACAGATCAACAACCAAACTGTTTGGATGCTAAAATACGGACGATGATGAAAGTCAACTGCAAATCCAAAATTAATGATATTTAGATCAAAATGAACAGCAATAATTGATCTGTGCAGTACGTTAACCAATTCAGTCTAAATTTCCATGAGCATTGAACTCTGTGGTTACCGAATCAGTAACTAACTAACAGATGCTTTTCTGAAACAAGAAAAATTGCTAGAGATAAAACGGAAGCATTAATCGTGACGATTTATCACAATTAAACAAATAATAACATTAAGAGTAATAAAAAAATTATTTACCTCAAGGACAGGAGAAAATGGTCAGAACGTCCTTCTAAGAGGATCTATAGGGTCGTGGAAAGTATTAATCATTTTAAAATTTTAATTTCGAATTTTTTATAAGCTTTTAATGCTAAGCATTAATTACATAACATTCACGTAAATTTTGTATTTTTACCAAGCTGTGGGCACAAAAAAGTGCATACTAGATTTACTGCAAAACATGAAACATTTCAATAGGAACTATTCAGCCTCGAATTTTAGATTTTATTCTTTAGATAAAAATTCTGCTTTCGTGGAATTATTTCCGGTTATTCAACCACTCGCCTGCTTTTTCATATCCATTCTTTGTTGAGACTAAAAGTTCTCCGAATGGAAAATATATCGAATAATGTTACTGTCTTGTATGTTGGTACGCCTTCCTCCATTAAAAAGACAGATTTAATCGTCGCCCTCTTTTGGATGGCTCTATTCCTTGGAAGCGTTGTCTCCGCAAAAGATATATAAAAAACGGTCCCTTCGGACCTGCTGAGGCAACATTTTTTAAACAAAAAAAAACCTTTTACGCTTTCCCTCTCTCGTTTGTTTCCCACCCGCATCCTCCATTCCGTTCTCCTCTCTTTAGCACGATTTTCCGCATTCAGCTGTTCGTACCGTTCCCGCTATCGCCTTGGGAGTCATATATTCGAAATTTTTTAGTTTGAATACGACCTAGTTTCACGAACTTACGACAAAAAAGAAGAAGTTGAACAGAAAGAGAAGATTTCCTAAAATACGCGATAGTAGCCCGCGAAGAGAGATATTTTGCGCAAAAAATATGAGCGCCATGGAACCTAAAATCTCACCTTTGTTCGTTTTTACTTTGATTTCGAGACTCGCTGTATCTTATTTCCTTCGCCACAGCGTTGCAAGTTCAGCTCGCAAATTTCTCCGACCGAAATACTCCTGTGAGCTTCTTTATGTTTGCGCTGTTAAACGTGAATCCAAGATTACTATATTTCGAAGTGCAAAATTTGGTTTATTTTTCTTGCCAAACTGTAGCCGTGAGTCTGTATGTCTATTTGAATACGTCATCAACAACATGGTTTTATGATGAAGTTTAGATTTCCATCCAATTCTGGAAATTTTAAGAAACTAAAAATAAAAATTAAATATATAATTAATTCTCTATGAAAGAGTTTTAAAAGTGTCTTAACCAACGAAAACTTGAATGTTCAACAACTAGCCCTAAAAAAATACAGAAAATTTTCCTGTATATTTCATAAAAATATTTTATTAAAGTGAAAATTATCCTTCAGTTCCAAGTCAAAATAAAAATGGAAATATTTTTATATAGTATATAGGTTTTATGGAAGCATTTCGTTTCGTAACTTTGGCACATAGGAATTTTCATCGTATTAATAGATTAATTTAAGACGAAAATCAGAAAATAGCTATTAAACTATTAGTTGAAACCCTAACCTATATTATAAATCTCGCTAATTGATTTGCTTTTAAAATCAATTGTTAAAGAAAAATCGAAATTTACTTACATTTTGGAATAATTTGTTTCTGTTTCTTTCTTATTTGTTTGTTTGAGTGCCCAGTCAATTCGCCTCTCTTACAGCACAAATGGGTATCTCAGAGGTAGTGCAATGAATAACCGGGGAAGGGAGGAGGGAAACCCGGTGCCGGCATTTACCTGCTCTTACGAAGAACACCAGGGGGGGCTACAGCTTAACGTCCCTTCCGAAGAACGGAACAGCTGAATTTGCGCGGTCTCCTCAAACCACACAAACAGGGGGCCGGGCGACCTTGGAAAAATCCTACTTGCGCAGGATTCGTACCCGATGACTTTTTCAAGCATCAGGCGAGTAGCAGCCAGCGTCCTAACCACTACACCACCGGCACCCCCTCTTTCTTATTTCCATGATATACACGAATGAGATATCTTCATGTCCGAGTATTTTGTAAAATATCTTTCTGAATTATTTCCATTCGGCTTGAAAATAATTAACCACTTCAGACCTGGTGTACATTATTTTGAGCTTACTTTTCAAATATTCTTTCACAATGCATACCTATATTTTATTGAAAACTTGCTGGACACTTACAATTTGTGTGAAGTCTAATGAATCCATTATTGGTACGTTTACTGCCATCTATTGCAGACTAGTTGAAGTTAAATGGCATTAAATACAAGATGGCAAGAACAGAAAATAATTGCTCCAAATAGATCAAATTTCTTTTTTTGTTTCTGTCGTCGAAACATCACACTTGGATACTATTTTCATTGAACTTAGATAAGGAAAGCTTCTTATTTCATAAATAAAATAATTTTGCACCTTTTTTGTTGATTTCTGACGTTTTAACACGTTGCAATGAAACTTTAAAAACTTTCTTAAAATAAAGATTTTTTCAAATTTCTTTCATCTATTTCTTTTGAATCCAATGAGTGAAAAAAATTCCCCAAAGAAAAACGTCAGGTCTTAAGGGTTTATAATATTATGCAATATTTATATATAGGTTTACGTTTTTATAACTACGTTCGATAGATTTGAAAACTTGGCATCATTTCAAATGAATTGCAAAAAAATTTGACTCAGATTAGAGATGGAAACTATCATTAAACGCAAATGCTGACACCTTCAGTAAGGATTCAATTAATGATGATAGCTGACATTCCCTAAAATTTCTCCGATTTATCGGCGAAGCAAATTCACCTTAACCGTGGGAATATATGTTTGATGAACATCAATTTATCCTAGATCCGGGTTTAGAGCCCTCGGCATTATTTCGTTTACGTTCATAATCAACGAGTGACTTCGAACGGAATTACACGGGTTTATTTGTCGACAAAAAAGAGGAGAGCGCAATAAGGCCTCAACGGAGGCCTTTTCGCTATGAAGCGAAACAAAGCCAATAATCGATGCTGCTTCCGCGGCTATGGTGACGGAGAACCCGTTGGAATATCGCTGGAATACAGAGCGTCGCATCTTCAAAGCGAAAAAAAACATGCAACCTCCACCTCTTCAGATAAAAACGAAGTGCGGATATTGAGGTAAGGAGACCAGAATGTCGCACAGAACCTTGAAATGAGAGTCGGAGATCAAAGGGAGAAGGCTCGGAGGGGAGAAGGTCGAAAATAAAATGGAAGAGGGTGGGAGGAGAGAGGGTGGTTGGGGAAGAGGCGGAGAGGGGGGGGGGAGAAGCGTGACTTCCGCATCGCTCGCCCCAGAGGCGCGCATTTGCCCTCCCACCGCACGCGTCTGAAGGGGAGATGAAGGGCGATGTGGAGGCAGGGGCAAGGGTGCCCCCAATGAAGACGAGAGGATACACGTGATCACGTCTCCCCCATAAGGAACGAGTTTCAAAAGCACGGCTCTCGTGACGGAGCGCGTCTTATCAAAGGGTTTTATTTATGAAACACGCCCCCCTGCCCTTTTTCTTGTAGTATCGTTGCTCCAGGAAAAGAGTGCGTGGGGGAAGGAAGGCGTGAAGAAAAAAAACATCCGACGGGTCGGGATGCGTTAGAATGCGCAGTGCAAGCCTATATGGGTGGGCGTGTAGACGCGTGTGCCCGTGCGTGGGCGCGTGAGGTGATGGAGAGTGTTTTTATGGTCGCAGCTGAGAACGAAAGAGGGGAGAGGAAAGTTAGAAAGGGGGCTCCTTTGAAGTGTAAGGAGAAATGGCCTTAGGGGGAGAGGGGGGAGGGTGGATGGTGGGAGGGGAGAGGGGGAAGGAGGGAAAGGGGCGTATCCTGTCGATAAAGAAAGGGGAGTGTTTGCGGGACCCGAAATGGACAGTTATCGGTTTACAATACGCGCGCAGCTGTTCGATGACTGGGGAATGGATTGCTCGAGAGCGATAGACTTGTTAAAGGGGATTGGCACTTGCGAGGCGATGTGACGGGCATGCCTGGATTCTTCTTTCTCATCGGATAGTGGCGGGGAAGAATTATCGAGAGGGGTTCAATGAGGATGAGACGAGAGGTATCTTATTCGTATAATCTTGTTTGCTCTTTCCGTTGTTGCTTCAGTGAATTTCTCAAAATTTTCGTTTTTCCCTTTACAGCAAACCAGTATACGATTTCAAGTGGTGAATTAATAATCTAATTAATATCTTACGACTTTCCACTTATTAATTTCTACCGATTAAATGTTTTTCTGCGCGAACACGAGTTTAATTGTTTCTTGATGACAATTCACAGTTCTGTTTATTTGTTTTTCCACGCTTATTGAAAATATTATTAATCTTCAGGATTAAAATATTCATGTGCAATCACTGTATATTACGTAAATTGCGTATAAATAACCTGAAGGAGGGCACAAGGCGTAAAATTGAGGTGAGAAAGAAGTGAAATGGAAATAGAGAAAGTTACGTGAATTCAGTGGTATTTCGGTAGATACGGTTGCGTGGACGAATTAATTATACCGCACTCTACTCTTTCGAAGAATAGACAATCAATGAATTCAAAAAATATATTTTAATCATTTTGATAATACGCTTCGTTTGATATCGTAAGTCAATACAACATAAATTTGTGAAATGATAGAATATATAACATTGAGTATGTACTACACATATAAGTAGAACCAAGTCTGTATGTTTGTTTGGAATTTCTGCTTAATCAACCTCTTGGATTATTATGGCCATTACTCCTTCCACACCGAACACATACACAAGGAAGGACGAAAACCTGGTGCCGGCATTAGCTTACTCTTTACGAAAAGCACCAAGGGGGCCAACGGCTTAACATACATTCCGAAGGACGGAGCGCTGACTTGCGCGGTTTCCTGAAAGCATACAAGTAGAGGACGGGACGATCCCAGGCTGAAAAATCCGGATTCGAACCTGGGATCGCTGCGTGGAAGACCAGCGCTATAACCACTCCGCTAACGCCGCTCCATATAAGCAGAAATAACTGCTGGTAAATTTAGGTTTACTCAGTGAACTCCTATCCGTCGGTAGGAGGGAGTTATATTGTGGGTTGGGAAGATGTATAGAGGGAAAGCAAGCTGAATAGGTTTGGAAAATAACTTGGATACATAGTAAGGGAATAGGAATGCGAAATAAAGAGAATAGGAAGGAGACCGTGAGAGAGAGAGAGGGAAAGAGAGGAAGAGAGAGAGAGAGAGAGAGAGAGAGAGAGATTTAGTGAACGTGAAAGGGAAAATGATAGAAAGCGATGAATCGAGAAGGGGTGAGAATAGGAGGTATCGGGACGGCTCGGTTGGAATGGAAAGGATGAGGAAAAACGTCTTGAGTCGGGAGAGGCGGGATTTGGGGAGGAGAGGGTAAAGGAGGAAGGGAGGGGGTATTGTTTGTGGGGATTGCGTAGACATTCCCCTCTCTCTCTCTTTCTACCTCTCTTTATCTCTCTCTCTCTCTATCTACCTCTCTTTCTCTCTCTCTCTTTCTCTCTCTCTCTTTCTATCTCTCTCTCTTTCTATCTCTCTCTCTCTTTCTCTCTCTCTTTCTCCCTCCCCTTCCTCCCTCACTCTCTCCCATTCGGGCTCAGGATGGGTTCTCCCGTGGATGGAAGGAGGGCAAAGGAGGCGCGCGGAGAAACTGGAAGACGAAAGGATAAAAGTTCGCGGCGCTCGTCCGTGTAAAGGGAAGGGAAAAAAAGCGATAGGGATTAAGGTGGACGTAGAATTGGACTGATGTGCGCTAGCGCGCGTTTTTTTCTCTCGCCCGTTGCTAAGGAAAGTGTGTGAAAGGAGAACAAATAAAAGTAAAAAGTATCTGCTGTGACGCTCGTCTTCGATAAAAAGTCTTTCGCGAGATGCGCGATGTAGCATGGAATTACGTCTCTCTCCCCTTCTCTCTCTCTCTCTCTCTCTCTCTCTCTCTCTCTCTCTCTCTCTCTCTCTCAGACACACACACACAGAAGATTGTCTTTTTGGATCACGTGTGTCTTTTCGGAAATTCCGCCGGGATATTTTCAAATTTTACCTTTACGTCGTTTCACGAGATCTAAAGACGTACGCCTGAATGTTCAGAAGGTCACGAGCCCTCGAAGCGTTTCGAGGCAGAACGATAGTTTCCTCTCATGCGTGTAATCCAGATTCAAAAAGCTCGATAGCGCAGCGGGATTTTATAGACAAGAAATTTTCCATTATTTTCCATGGGTCCTGTGCTTTATTATATTCTTGTAGACATAAATCCTTATGATTTTCGTTTATTTACTGCGCAGCAGTAGCGATATAGTAAAAATAACCTTTCTTGTGTAAAACGGAGCGAATGGCTATTTTCGAGCAAGAATTCCACGATAATTTTTTAATGTTATTATTTTTCTTTTATGAATAATTTTCTGTTCATTAATTCTTGAAGTAAATAAATCGAGAAAAAAAATCATCCCACCCCTTTCTAAAAAACATCAAAACTCATTGGTTTAAACAATGTAAATGGCACGGTTTACTTGATTTTTAAAATCCTAAATTCATCTGGTATATATATTCAATAACAAATCAATTCTTACTTTCATTACAGCTGGATTCGTACTAAAGAACTATAAGACCAACATATTCTAAAAATGGAAATCAATCGCTTAAATTTGTCTTTATAATTTACTAGCTGTGTGACCCGGCGTTGCCCGGGTGCGATTCGGGATTGCACCCGCTCCTCTTTCACTCACCCCTCCCACCGCCCGCCCCTCTTTCACTCACCCTTTCCACCGCCCGCCCCTCTTTTACTCACCCTTCCCACCGCCCATCCTTCTTTCACTCACCCCTCCCACCAACCCCCGAACGTCATAAAGTAGCGTAGGAAAATGGGTGTTCGCGGAAAAATCGCCATATCTTTGAAACGGCTTAAGTTAAAAGAATAAAATTAAACCTAAAACCTCTTGGAAATTTTGCTTAATCTTTCAGTGAAAGTTTAGTGAAAATCGGCTTAATAGATTCGGAGATCTAGCGTTGCAAACATTCAAACTCATCTATCATTAAGCCTTATATATAAATATATATATATTCAACATCTTGTTGCCACCCTCATCACTACCTTTTCTTTTCCTTTAGTTAATATATATATATATATATATATATATATATATATATATATATATATATATATTATTGGCATATTATACCATTAATAAAAGTCGGGCAGAAAATTGCAGTAAATAAAACACGAAATTAATTAAACTATCTTCTAACATCCACGAAAAACTGAAATGTTAAATAATTTCTGGTAACAAGTATGTTTTTAATCCCATTTTGACTTCGTCTGTAAAGTATATTTACCAAGTACGAGTTAAGAATATGTTTTATTTGATATATACATTCAAATAAACATTATACGGTATTAAACTGCGTAATACTTTTCAAGAACACTCGAATACTCGGCGCATTATCATTCCGTAGATTTTAAAGAAAATTATTCGTGAAATTTCTACGCTTTATCGAACTCTATTTCAATATGAAGTCCTTTGAGTGTACTATTTGAAAAGGTTTCATACCTAAGAGTTCAAATGTATTCATATCTCAGTCAATCTCTTACGTCTGTAGTCAGTTAAATGTCGAGCCTTTCTTACAGCCTTCGGCTGCAGGTCTTTTTAAATAACGGCGTCCAAATTTTACTACGTTCTTGAAACAAACGAAACTTTTAAATGTGTGCTTTTAGTAAACATTTGGCCTTCGGATAAATTTAATTAACATTTGAAATGCTTGAATAAAATTTGCACGTGTCTCCAAGCACATTCATAAAATTGCTTCTGAACGCATATAGCATAAAATCTGGTGCGTAAATTCCAGCTTCGATAGAAAAGTGTTTTTTTTTTAACATTAAGGAAATATTAATTTTGAAAAGTAAGTTCATTTGTGGAGAAGAGATAATGTAAGTGAATGGTATCTACATATGTACGCTGTTATGTTTACTTGATATTCGTGAAAGTATGTACATAACCTTTCTTCTTCTCCTACCGTATTAATACGGCGCTTTCTGGAAGATCCGTCATCATAGTAACTGACATAGAGACGTCTCAAAACCTCTTCATTTTTCCTGTACTTACTATAATTCTCTAAAACTCTCCCATCTTTCTTCTCTCCGGCAGCTTCGCTTTCTTTTCCTCTTTCCCTCTCCGCAGCATTCGTTCTAGCCGTCCTGAGCCCCCGAAAAATAATCCATCGCTCAAAAATCCAATAGTTTTCCATTCCTTTCATTTTTTTATTCGCATCTCGTCGCTCCTTTGTTCTTCTCTGCTTCCTTCCTCGAGCGGGGCGTGTCTGCCGTTATTACTACTTTTTTATTCGGCTCTCTGCGGGAGATCGGGGGAGCTCTCCTCACTCTCTCTCTCTTTCCACTCCCCTCCCTCACTTCTTCGACATTTCCGCACCCCGACGCGAAAACTAAAAGATATTGGACAAAAGAGATTCGAGAAGAGAACGAGGCAAGAATGAGAACACATCCGCCTAGGAACGAACGAGTGATGGCGGATAAAAAACAGCGTTCCTTTATTTTTTATCTCATTCCGAGTTGCTTTATGCTCGTCGGTTTTGGAAGGATGTGGGCACGAGAGTGTTTCGATAACTTCTCCCCTCCCCCTCTCTCCCATCCCCCTCTCTCCCCTCCTCCTCTCTCCCTCCCTCTCTATTCCCTTCCCCTCTCTCCCCTCCCCCTCTCCGCCCTCTCTCCCCTCCCCCTACTCTCCCTCTCCATAATTTCCTCCTCCCCCACTCCTGTTCCATTCTCTCCCGTCGATCTTTCCTCTTCAATCGCTCTTCAACCACTTTTTACGACTCCGCTCCTCAGTCGTTCGAAAAATGTTGCAGCTTCTGAGAGAAAAATGCATTCTTGTAAAAAAAATATTCCATGCTGTAACTCTTTTTGTTTGTCTGACGCAACGTAAACAAGGAAGTTGTTGATTTACGGCGATGCTCGCGCATAACAATGGCGATCATTGCACGAAGCACAATATGGTAGGAACTCGATCTGTATATTTCGAAATGTTGATGAGTTGCATGCGTTCTTTTCAAACAAATCCAGGCAAAATAAGACCTGCATTGCAGTATTGCAATCGCCAATCATATTGTTCTATGAATAACTTCCCCTACCCTTTTCCAGCTCCGTCATCAAGAACGAAGCATTTATGTTTTACTTTTAACAATAGTCTGTTACCAGGGACAGTCCTAGGTATTATTGTATCCAGGGCAAGTACCCAGCGCATTTGAATTCATTTATTGAAACAAATGATAACGTATAGGTTACACGTTACATATTACCGCCCGTTTAGCGATATTCGTTTGTTGAATTACAAATAATGTATACATGTACAATTGATTATAAATCGATAAGAGTTTGGTGTCACTAGCACCAGCAGAACTCGCAGCAGTCCAGGGTTAAATGTAACGGACTAAATAGACAAAATTTATAATTTTTTGTTCTTCATTTGATAGAAAAATTAAAATCAGCGCGAAAAACTTTCAGTCCTAGATATTCGCATAGTGTGTACATTAAAAAAGTCAACACTTTTTCCGAAAAATATAAAAAATACTATACAATCAATGACGAATCCAACAATTTAATTTTTATGAAAAACAATCAAATTCCAAAAATGTTCATACATTTGTATAAATTAAAATATTTCATTAAATCCTACAAATTATTTCAATTTAGTCAGTAAATATTAGACGCGCATATCTGATTAATCAAGCGCACAATATTTAACCTAATTGCTTCGAATATAATTCATACCGACGTTCGATAAACAACGAGAAAGAATTGGAATTTTTAAAACGCAAATCGACACGCATCCAAAACGATCTGTTTTCATGAGTTCCGAACCTCAGAATAGAATCAGCGCCTCGATCATAAACCGAACAGGGCGATATTTCACACACGGCCGTAAACACGCGCGGGAAGCGGCATTTTAATAAATTGCGCGATGCGAGAGCTTTCTTTTCCCTCCCTGACCCTTGCATCCCGTAAGCAAAATCCGCGATTGCGTAGTCGTTCGAAAATAAATTTTTAAAAAATAACCCCGTGGGTGGAGTCGCGCAGAACTCAAAAAAAGCTCGTCCCGAGCGTCGGAAAGCCATCGTTCTATCACATCTCGCGGAACGCTGCAGAACGGGTTCCTGGCGTGCCGTTGGAGATTGTTGGCAACAACTTTCGCGGCAAGAGCAGTAAGGGTGCAGGTGAGTGAGAGGTGAGGTGCGTGTGTGTGTGGCAAGAAGAACTGGGTGTGGAAGCGGAAAAGGTCGAATCGCGGCAAGTGGCGATGGAGAGAGTGTTAAAGGAAATGAGGGATACTCAGGGGAGAATGGGGCTAAGGAGGATATGAGTGGAGCGGGATATGGAGAGGTGGAGAGAATTAGGAAAGGTTGAAAAGAGAATGCAGGGAAAATGGATGGAGAGTGGAGAAGTGGGGAGAGAATGTGAGCACAGGGAGGAGATGAAAAGAAACAAGAATAACTTCACCCGGTGAAGCCGAAGGCATCAAATCATTTTATCATAAAAACTTTACGCTTTTAACTGTGGATTTATAGGAACAAAATAAAAAATGGGCAAACTTTTCAGCAGGGGGTGTAGTTGAATTTAATTTCACATAATATATGCATGTCGGACAATATAAATAAAGCTGTGAAAAACTCGCAGAAACACTTTGAATAAAGGTTACAATGAATAATTCGAAGGCTATGCATTAAATATACGAGTGGTGGCTGTGAAGTTCAATGTAGAAAGGGAATTTCGGAGAGTAGTTTATTCGCATTATATTTACACATCCTGTGACAAAATGCAAAGACTCATGATAGTAGCATGAGCAGTTCAATCTCAGAAAATCAGTGTGTGCACAGCCCTCAGTTGGCATGGAAAAATTCGAATACAGAGCTGTGATACGCTATCTTTTCATAAAAGACAGCAGAAAATGCGACACGTGGAAGGCATTGGGAAATGATTCGTTCAGTTCTTCAGCAATTTAAATCTGAGCATATTATCATGAAACGGTGTGCACATCGTCGCAAGATGTTTAGCTACAACATATAAACGACGCTACCCTCCCGTATTCCCTTCTTATTTAGGCCGAGAACGATTCAGCCACCCCTCCTAACTTATACAGTGCATAAGAAAAATAATAGGAGTAAGGGGAGGAATGAGGAGGAGGTGGAAAGAGGGGCAAAAGTAGACCGATTAACAGTTAGAGAGAAAAGAAGGGTGTGGCTAAAAATCCAAGAGGGCGGAAGGAAAGTTGATAAAATGAGAATATTAGAGACAGAGAAGCTCTTTGGAGAATACGGGAGAGGAAGGATTGGAAGGTAATGGGCGGGAAGGTGTGATCTGAGAGAGAGAGGGGGGGGAGGAAAAATGTACAAGTGAACTTCGAGAAGCGTCGGATGAGGTAAGCATACGTGTTGGAGTTAGCAAGGGCGCTTTAAAGTCTCAGCGAGTGGTTGAGAGCCATGCGCGATAATCACATTCCACGCAACAGAGGGAGCGCCAAACATTACTAGCTAAAGAGAGAGAAAGAGAAAATAGGAGGAGAAAGGAAAATGGTGTAAGAGGGTAGTTATAGTATGGGAGTACGTTTCCTCTCCCTATCTTCTATCTGTCCGTGTGTTAACAAGTCGCTCGAATAGTTTTTTTTTGGGGAAGAAGTGAGAAAATGCTTTTCTTCCTCGAGTTGTATTTAATTTCTCTGCGGAAGCTTGGGAGTAAAAAGTATTTCTCTCTCTGCATTTGGGAATGTTTTGAGCAAAAGAGTAGTTTTTTTTATTTAATAAAAAAATATCGTAGCAGTGTTTTATATTTTAATGTCATGATTATCAAGAAAATGCCTCATCCTCGTAGCACGGGGTTCACTCGAGAATAATAGTTTCAACGCTCTTATGCTCTATTTGGCGATTGATTCGTTTTAAACTAATTTTAAGTAAAAAACAGTTTCTCTTTACAGTACGACTGCTAAAAATATAACCATTGAGGATTTTATTCAAATATTTTACTTATTTTTTAAATAAATTCCGCAGCCAGCTTACTTGTCGAAAGCTGTAATTAAATTCAAGAAATCACGTTCAAAGAGGGAATTAATTGGTTCATGCTTTACTTATCAAAGGGTTTCGATTATTCATGCATCAATTATGCGTTACCTTTGCTTACACGGAGCATCTGCATGAGAAAAATGCGAGTATAACTGCCGTTACGGACGAATAAATCATTCATGCGAACTTGCGCGCATTCTTCTGCTCCAGGTACTTTGTTTTGCACATTACCACTACGATTGCGGACTAATTATTTAAATAAAGATAGTTTAATGTCATTTTTTAAATGATGATATTAAAGATGATTTATATCAGCTATTAGGAATAAGAAAAATTAAACTAGACAATTCCAAAAATAATTTTATTATTATTTGAGTCATTTTTTAATCAGCTCATGAAAATTGGTCAAATAGTAGCTACTTAGGCAGAACTATTATTTATACGATGAAATATATGTAATAGTAGTAAAAATAACCTTAAACGTCAAGAATTTTGCGGCGACAAACATAATTCACAGAAACGAGCAATTCTGCGCTTTACCGTGGGCACAGAAAGCAGCGTATGAATATAAGACCGAATCGAGACGTTTTTATGACGTTCATTAAACTTTTAGACTTGGGAATACGTCGGCGTAAACGCACGCAAACGGACGCAGTGCCACCCTACGGGCTATTAACCAATCCCAGACATTTAAGAGAAACAGCTAATTAGCATTTCTGGAAAACTACCACCTTCGGACAAATTGCTCGCTCGCTGTAGGAGAGCACCGATACTTTTACGAGGACCTGGTTTTTAGCGCCGGTGCCTCGAGGGGGTGGGCGGAGAGAAAGAGGGTATTGTTGGAGGAGGGGAGGGCCAAAGCCACCGGTTTTTCGTTTTGCGAGACAAATAAAAAGAGAAAATCGCATGGCCAGGAGAGTGAGTGGCCCTCGGGCACGATGAAAGGGAATTGTGGAGGTGGAAGAACGAGGCTCGAGAAGGGGAGGCAGCACTTTTATTTCTGGCCTTTAACTTCTGGTCGCTCACGAACAGTATGCAAGAATTATACAATTCGGCAGAGTAAAAGTTATACTTGTACTTGTTAGTCCGAGATTTCTATAACCGCAGTCAGATAACAGACGCTTTCACCTTGAGGAAAAGCGTCAGAATTAGATAATAATCGATAAAGACGTATTTTTTCTTTTTTTAACCTTTTACAAAGTTAGCGCTAGTTGGCGTTTTCTTGCTATAGGAATAAAGGAATTATTGCCTACAATTTTGTTCGGGATGGTTAAGACACTACAATCTTCACTGATAGATAAAGCTCACTAAAGTCATAAGAGAAAACTTACTGAAGTTCATAAGGATAAACTGCCATTTTTATTACATAAATTTGAAATTTGAAACCAAAACGAATCATTCTCTTATCTGAATAGAGATTCTTCTTAGGCGCATAAGTTTCTCTGGCAGATGTTACCCTTAGTGGAATTGGGTTAAAATATTTCCTAGCGCACGATATTCTTCCCTATTCGTCATTCCCCATAACAAAAAAGTGCTTCTTATATTTGCGTAGGCCAAATGTCGATGAATTCGGTGAGTTAATTTAAAACAATATTCCCGTGTATCCCTATTATCTTGATTGCCACGTCAGCAAGTAACCTGGAAATGAAGTGCCGATATAAAATAAATTGCTATGAGGAATAAACAATTCCGCAAATAACGAGAAAGATGACTTGCAATAATATTTTATAATTATTTTTATTGCATTAACTAAACCAAAGAGAGACAAAGAAAATCTAAAAGATTTTTTCAATGTCGAGGAAATCAAAACATGCACAAAGACGCAACACGCAAACATCTTTGTGAAAATATCGGGGGCGGATCATTATTGTGAACCGCTTCGCTGTCGGACGTCAAATTTAAGCGCTATTCATTTAATTATGATGATTGTAAACTTGTTTCACTATGACCGAGAAATTTTATGCATAAAATTATTCACCATGCGATTGATAAACCGATAAAGCCCTTTCATCACATACTTAATGAGGCCTAAATTGTTTTAATTAGTATTACTTGATATCGGCACGGGAAAACTTGAGTTTTATTAGAAAGAAATCGATAAAGCGTCTTTCGTTTAGATTCCAAAAGCTTCTTTATGCTTATCAGTCAGGCGTTCATTAAATGGCTTTGCAAAGGCATAAAACGTTGCAGAAAACGAAAGTGTGAAATCCTGCTGATGGATGTATATATAGTATGTTCCACACCGAGAAAGACTTCCTCAACCGCCTCACTAATGTGAGAGGGCCCCGAGGGTGTTAAGCTTCAGCGATGCGAGAGATAACGTAAGATTGAACACCTCTGGAGATTCGATTGCAAACAACAAACCGCCCATCGACTTCTTCGAAAAAAAATGCCAACAAAGGAATGAGCGATGGAGATGGAGCCCCTTATCTCGAAAAGAAAAGTCCATTTCTATGTGAACGGCGGTTATAACGCAAGGATTTGCTAAACGAACGCATAAAGTACGCTCTGCTAAAACGGACGCACGTTCGGTTCTGGATCAGCAAAGCAGCGAGTAAAAGGTTAATGGATTCCATTTTCCCAGGAGGCGGCGACGGTGGGAAACAGTGGGAGGGAAGGCGGTCACTCCCATCAATCCACGGGCTGTTTATAGTAACCGACAAATGGACGTTTATTCCGTTCCTTAGAGACGTGTTATTTGCTCTTTAACGCGTTGGACTTAAACCGCTCCGCAGAATAAACGGCTTTCGACCAATGTATCAAAAGGGGTTTGCCGCGGAGACGGCGCGAAGAAGTAATTGCCGAAACGGCAAAAAGCAATACGATCGTCTCTTTTTATTTTCGTTATTTTAAAACAGATGGAATCTGTGATCTTTCGCTGCAGGCACCAAAGTATTTAGCGTAACCTTAAGGTCGGATCCTTTTTTTTTTTTTTGCTTTAACCCCCGCCGAGACATTCTAATATTATTCACACCTCTCGAGTGCGCTTACGTGAGTTCGCTCAGACGTGCATTCATGAATACATTCGTGCAAATATCCAACGCCCAGAATAATGTACACCAGCTGCTCACGCTTCTAACACTTTTTTCTGAAAGTAAGACAACAACGGCATAAACCGAAAGCCGCAAAAGGCGTTTGTAATCACCAAATAAAATTACAATTTTACCTTTGGATTATGCAGTAGTTTTTTAAAATAGATAGTCTAATTCATTTAATTTCCTATTTGTGTATTTCTGGAATACTAATGAATGAATGAAGCAAGCCGATCACAATTCAACAGTTTTTCCCGTAAATAATTTAAGTGCATACACCAACGATTCTAAATTTATCTCATCTATGTTTAAGAAACAACTCTGCTCACAGTGTTTCATTCACCTTACCTCTTTGAATCTTTTTAAAATGTTTCTCATAATTATAGACGGATTTTCAACCGGCTAAATATCTAGATGGAAGAACGATCGAAAACATAATTCGGACATCTATTTTTTTTCATTTATCGAACAATGTATCATTTCTCTTCCTATTCCCATAGCATGAAATTTTTAACTCGAACTTTTAAAAACTCGATTTTTACTCATTCTGAATGTCTGGAATGGTAAGGATTAAATTGCAATTATTTACGATTACACCGGCTAAACACTTTGATGCTCTGACTTTATTTTCTCGTGTTATACAATGTTCATTGAAATAACATTAGTCGTTTATCATCGAATTTTATTTTTAATTTTAGTAAAAATAGAAGCTGGATTTCGTAGGCATGGAAACTGCGCGCCTGAGTTCTGTTTAAAACTTCTTTATGAAATACATCAGATAAGTAGAATAAGTTCTTCAAGCACAAGTGGGTGGAATTCACAAATTATTACTCGCAGTTTTCCTGGTAAATATGCGAATTTCGATTAATTAGCTATGGGCGACCGTATTAGCTCTCGGCTTAAAGTTTCGTTTCATTGGTTAAATATAACTTATCTTTACGTAAAAGCGATTTAAATGAGAATTACTGCCTCTCAGTTGTTATGGCCGCCACTGACTAATTGGCTCTATAAATGAGAAACAAATTACTCGGTTGACTGCTTGAGAAAGAAACGAGAAGAAAAAGTGATCTTTTTATCAAAACAACGAGAACATTTTTTTCATAAGTGAAACTTGCTAGCCGAGAAATGTAAGGTGATTGATTTTTTTACTTGTGATATTGAGCAACGATATTCTCTCCTCAGGAGAAATGGATTGAATTGTTTGTTGGAATGAGAAACAGAGAGGGGTATAATATGTTCTTTGAAGATGGGAACAAGGATGGCCCAGTTGCCGACGCCTGAAGGACCCCACATTGAGGGACGCGAAGATGGAGAGTATCGCAGCTCCGGAAGCGTTTTGGAAGCGTCCGAATTCTACATTGGCAGGGTCTGGTCACGAAACCCTAGGCCCGAGTAAAATCACCTCCGGCCCAGTAATACATTCGCCAAGCTCCGCTTAAGTTTCTCGCCGCTTCCTCGCTTTCTCCGCTATCTCCTTCTCCTATCTCTACCATGCTCTTCTGCTTAACTCACGGCATCAATAAATCTACAGCGCTTTAGGAACACGCATGATTTAGAATGCTGCGATTAACTGGCTCTAACGGTGCTTCTATTTTCTCAAGCAATTTTTAAACACATTACTTTTCCTAACAGAAGAACATTTTTGGCAGATACTTTTGCTGCTTATTTAACACGAAACATTGCTTTTGTAAAAATGCAATAATTTTCAAATACCATATATTCCTGCTTTAAAAAGTAATCGATTTAACAATTTAGTTTATCAATAAAATTTAATACTATTTTAATGTTGTGAATTAAAACTAGTCTGTCCTACTTCTTTGAAAGTTATGTTTAACTCTTAAGAGTAAGCGCGGTATTTTGTTATATAAGAGGTCGGTCTTTTGACAGCGTTCAAAAATCTAGCAAAATATCCTAATTATCAATAGTTATTTAATTTTTTCTTTAATTTTAAAATATTTCGTTCGTACCAGAATTTTTTATTTATATAGCTCCATTTATTCTCTTTTCCTTTATAAAACACTGTGGCGTTGCCATGCATCATCATCGTCTTATCTTCATCCACATATTCATTGGATTTTTCGCTGCCTCTGTTATGGTCATTTCCCTTTAACGCGTCATCCTCTTCATCAAAATCATCCAATCAAGTAATATCTTCTTCCACTTCTATTTTGCTTTCCAAAAGGAACTTGATCCTTTCCTCTTTTCTCGCATCAAACGAATTCATGACGAGGAGTAATGTAAGTCATTTGTGTAAAACAAACCCCAACCTTTCTAGAAAATAATAATTGTCGGGCAAAAATAATGAATACTATGATAAAATCGGACTTGAACGACCACACTTGAAAAAGACAGCGTTGTAGCAAAGGTATTCTCTCAACCAGGCACACAGACTGACAGTCACTGAGGCAAAAACCAGAACAATAAACGCCTTAACAAAAAGTCCCCCAGATCTATATATCAACTAGTGTAAATGCCCGTTGAAATTTAACGAGAAAATTGGAACTTAATATATTCAACTATATTGGAAGGAAGTGAGCTAAATCTGACACTTATACGAACATTAGATAAGATAGATGAACAGGATTTTTACATTTAATAGTAAGACAATAAGAGTATACAGTTTTTTAACTAAGTTAAAAACATCTTTAACGTTTTATTCCGAAAAGAATTAGCTATTATGGACTCACCAGATATGTTGATTTTCTATATGAACAACATTGCTGTTGATCGCCAAGGGAACGTTTCAATAAAAATGCAAAATTTTTACAAATTTTCGAATCTTTTAGCTTAATGTGAGTGAATTCGATTCGAAAACAAAAATCAACGATAAGAATAAGAATCATCATTTAATTTTTCCTTTAAAATGGTTCTTATCCTAAGATAGTGCGTCAAATACTTCTAATTTAATTTTACAAAAGAAAATAAGTCTGCAAGTGCGAAGGAGGTATATTTAAGATCCCTCTTATGGAAAATCTTATATAGCGTTCCAAAAGACCAATCAACATTATTAATTGTTTAATAATTAATAAAAACATTGAACTCGAGGAATGGTACTGAGAAGACCTGGGATGAGAGTTAAATATGAGCTTATAAAATTAAGAAAATTAAAAGAGCACGATCTAAAAGATCGCGCGCGACCTTCTAAGAGTTGAATGAACATTAGTGTGTTTTATATATTGTGAGTTGTGTGTGTTATATATTCTCAGCTTAAAACAATTCAAGGCTTAAATAAAAAATGAGTTATTCTAAGATTATATAGGCATGAAAAATTGTTCGCCATATTTTGCATACGAGATTAAAATTATTTTTGGCGGGAAGAAATGCAAACTGGCGAACATTCCCTGAAGACACGGCACAAACAACGATGCAATATAAGGTCGTTGTCACTTTTGGAAATCATCGAAAACAAAAGGAGTTGTAAAGAATTCTATCACCATCATGAAATATTTCTTATAGTATTACCCGTCTTTCAATCCTTGACACACAAAATTATCCGAAAAGTGAAAAGCAGTAAGCAGATAAAAATGTCCAAATTTCGAAGATTCGCGCCGTCATCGCGCAGCAATAATTTCCAAACTGACTTTCTGTACTGCGTTCCTACCGGTGAAGCTCGTAGTTCTCAAATAATATCCTCTTTTTTTAAAAAAAGCTCGCAAACTCCTCATTGCACTCAATCACTCATACGTCCAAGAATCGGAGCTATCATCACGGCGGTTTTTTTAAAACATACCCGAAATTATTTGCAAACCGGGTTTAATTTGTGGTGCAGAACCTCATTTATCAATCTCAGAAAAAATTCCAAGAAATTATATGCTTCTGGAATATTAATTACCGTTTGCGAAACTACTTTCGAGCGTTCAGGAAGGCTCTCGCATGACATCTATATCCAGATTTAAACAAACAAAAAGATTCAGTTTCCGGCATGAATATTCATCCGTCTCCCTATAAACTCTGCTCCCTATATTACCTCTGCTTTCCCTCTCGTCTCTATGGAAAACCTCCTCCTGAGCACGCTGATTCATACTCGGGGATTTTTTTCAATCGCCCCGCCCTACCCACTCTCTTTCTCTCACTTCTCTTACGTCACTTTATTATTACGTCCAATCCCCTTCAGTAGCCATCGCCGCTTTCTCGCACAACCAGGAAAGCACACCTCCCAACCGCGATCTAATTCTAGAAAATTTCGCCAATTCTCTGGCGAAAAACCGTGTTAAGTAATCATACCCCAATTACGGCACGTTAATCTCTGATGCTAATTGGAAAATTTTCTCCCGCGTTATTTTCATAGAAACTTGCCCTCGTAGTTTGGTTTTTCTGCTCGCTCGTTTTTGAGAAGCTTATTTAATAATCAAACTTCGTGAGATCTTTTTGTTCTCTCAATATTGTAGAAGTTATACATTATATAGTATGATGTGGCTCTTATACTATTGATTTATGCATGAGAAATTATTTAATAACTATGTGAGTTGCCTATATAACATATTGAATACAAATAGAAGTGAGCCCGACAACTCCTTTTTTTGAAATTTGAAATCTATATCATTCTTTGCTTTCGTACTCGGTGAGAAACGCTTAAATTTTTATTTCTTAAAATTAATTTTTATATGAACTTTTCTCACTAATTTGTTTTTATTAGTTCTGAAATATTGTTTTTTAAACCAGCTATCAAATTTTCAGTAAATAGCCCCCTTTCACGGGATGGAGCTATTTTTTAAGATTTGATATTATCCCCCGGAAGCTAAATATTTCCAATGTAAAGGTTTGCTATGATGCACGAACCCAGAAATTTATTTCGTGAGTGGGGGAGGAAGATGGGGAGGGAGGGTGGGGGGAGGGGACTGAGGGCAAAAACCAATTTCCAGCATTTGATTAAATTAAATTCCTATTCAAATAATATAAACTTTTATGACGTTGTTGGTTCTCATAACTCAGCGTTGCAAGAGGAAGAGTAGCAAGTTCGTAGCGTGGTTATCGCAGATTCCACAAATGTCTGTACAACGAAGGGGGGTGGGGTCTGTACCCCCCGGACTCTCCACCTGGGTACGCCCTTGTTTCTTATATTCACTAACATTAATTAACATCTTTTGTAGTTGAATGAGAAAAATAAATTATGCGTGTGTGTATTTTTGGCTAATCAACCTCTTGGATTATTATAGAGAAATAAATTATAAATTTTATAGTCGATCGATAAATAGTTTTGCGCTATAACTTATTCGTCATGGTCTTATAACACGACATTAACAAGTGTGTGATATAAATATTTTGGTTTTTATCCTTTTTTGTACAAGTATCGTTTTGCAGTAATGTTCCTATAGAGAAATAATCGCGAGAGAAGTTCAACTTATTTTATTTTAAAGTAGTTCTATCTTTCAAGTTGTTTCGCCTCCTTTTTGTACAGAGAAGTCCCTCAAGGATCGAAGCTGGGTGCACTTTCCATAATCATCCCCTAACGCCGCACTTTGAAGGCTCGCGTACTTTTAATGGTCTTTTTCAATCCCCTGCACTCCAGAGGTTCCTAGACCTCCCTCTCCATGCCCCCTTTACTTCTCGAGAAGCCGATGACATGCTGGCTCCGCCCCAATGCAACCTTCCACCTCACTTCTTTTTGGTCTCCCGGGAGACGTTCTTTTCCATTCTGATTCACAATTTCGCGTACTCGTTGTTCTCCCATTCTCCCTCCAAACCATTTCAATCTCGCGACCGACGAATCTCTAAAATAGCCGTTTTGCCTCTACGCTTCTTTTAATATCTTATATTTTTGATTTCTCCAACCCACTTTTATATTCCATTCATCGAGGTCTGTTATTTCATGCAGTTGAATTCCTCGTTTGCCCTTTGCGTTATCATTTTTGCATTTAGCTTGACATATCTTTAGCTTAATAGATATTCATTTTGTACAAGATTCTACATCAGTAATTTATAGTTTTTTCTTTACTTGCAATATTTATATAGTGCATCTCCTCTCTGTTCTATTAACTACCCTTGTGTAATGAGTTAATTTTTAAATATTTTTAGTTATTCCTTTCGGGCTGTCAATATGTAAAATTAGCTAAGATAAACTAAGTTAATACTATGATAATTATATTAAAACACGTATTCCTTTAGAAAGAGTTTTACTAAAGCTACAGTTAACGTTAAATGTTATTTTACAAAATATTTCATTCAACATATCCATTTGCTCGGGATTTCGTCCATTCCAACCACAGCACCCGGATTGGACAGGAATGGGCAAGAATGAAGACTTGGGCGTTCTGATAATTAAATTTTTAAAAATGAGTAATTTTTATTATAGAGATCTGAGAATTTATACACGGAACACAAGTGTATAATTCAAAACAATAACAGAGGAGCAATAGAATCATTTTCTGTTTCGTAATTTACAACAAAATTTTCCAAGATAATATTCCCTCGCAAAAAACCGTCGAGTTTGAGTGTTTTGTCAGCAAATTGTTGACTGCGTGGAAAGATACATAAAAAGTTTCACGTTGAGAACGTTATACAAACCATTTATAAAAATTAGTCTATGACATTATTATATCATAATGATGAATTATTACGCATAATTATTTACTACAAATAAAAATAAAACAAATTTTGAATAAATTTTATATTAATCGATTAAAAAGGAAAAATATTCACAATAGGTGTTACCTACTTTTATTTGGAGTATTGCAAATTTTCCTAATATTCACCGAAAGATATTTTCGTCGCTGGGGTAGTTATTTATTTTCACTCCGAAGAAAGCCTTGCTGTATAAAAGTTGGAATCCTTCCCTCGGCCTCTTCCAAACTCATCTCTCCCTACTTCTCTGACCTCTCCCCCCCATTCCCTTCAAAAACTACAGTGACAATGTCACTGTTGATTGGCGTTACGGGTCACCACAGGACCGCTGTAAGCAAGGTGGTTAGGATGAGGTTCATTGCTCGGTTATGTTTCCTTGGATTCCACCTCATCTGGTTTTCAAATCATCTTTTCAAGCGGTCAATTTTTTCTGTTATCGAGTCGCTTCGACATGATGCTGGGCAACAATCGAAATTTTACGAAGGCCAGCCTCGTTTTATTTCTTTGGGGTTTTGAACGCGAGTGATGGAATTGTACCACATTTCGAATAAATTTTTTATTCGATAGCGATTATTTTTTTTATTTTTCCCCGTTCGAAAATTTTCGGATTGGGTAAGGAAGCTAATGAATTTACTTCTATGGACTGCTAACATAATTACCAATTAGAAGATGGCGAGTTTTTGCTGAATTAAATTAATAGCCGTGCCTTTAATCATGTCATTATCTTTAAAAAGTTATCCACGCGTGTCATCTACAGCTATGACGTTAATTTAAAAAAATTGAATTCGAGCAAAAGTGAGGGATGGTTTTTATCACTCACACCAGAGAATGTTTTAAAACACAATACGCATGTCATACATAGTTAAAATTAATTATCAGATATTTTGCCAGATTGTTATTTGATTGCCTATATTATGTAGTTACACCAATTCGATTACATCCATTTTCGGCATGGACTATTTATTTGAAATTCATGGTAAATTTAAAGTGGTAAGCGGTCTACAGGATAATTATCTGTACAGTTATGTTTAACGAATAAAATAAATTTTACTAAACGAAATACTCGCGTATTCCAAATTAAAAAATATAATTTCATGTAGTAAGGTAGCTTCTTTGGCTTAATTTTTTAAGCCAAGCAAAAGCGTATTTTAATTTATTTATTTATAATCCGGTTCCTAAACTCAGAGGGTGGCGAAGTGGTTAGAGCGTTGGCCTTCCACGCAGCGGTTCCATATGTCGAAACCGGTGGAGGTCGGATTTTTCGGCCTGGAATCGTCTCTTCCCCTACTTGTGTAATTTGAGGATGCTGCGCAAGTCAGCGCTCCGTCCTTTGGAAGGAACGTTAAGCAGTTGACCCTCTTGGTGCATTTCGTAAAAAGTAAGCTAATGCCAGCACAGGGTTTCCCTCCTCTTCTGTGTGTGTTTGGTGTGGAAGGAGAAATTACTAAAATAATCCAAGAGGTTGAATAGCCAGAAATTCCACACAAACAAACAAATCCTAAACACAGAGTCTGTTCCTCTATTTCCTTTTGTTGTGTTCTAAAGCTTTTTAACGACAGCCATTGTAACTTGGACCTATTTCCGACAGTTTTAACTCACTGAAATTCTGATCCATTAATTTGTATTTACTCTCTCATCCAAATTCGCTCTCTTGGTTTAAAAAATAACTGCTTTTTCTCTACATAGCTTTGCTAGCTTAAGTACTTTATATTAAAGGAATAAAAGCGACAATTCTAGGGATAGATTACTTCGCAGTAACTTAAATATTCTTTGCTTAGCGTACGCCCTTCAGAAAATTTCAAGTTTTGAAATAAAGCATTATAAAAGTGTCTGCTTTAAATAGATTTAATTAAAAATCAAACATTAAAGCAGGTTGCCATCATCAGTAGTGCCGGTCTTCCGACATGCCAGACTGTGTCCCGACTGCGCGCCTACCGTGTTTCGAATTGCCGAAGTTCCACGCAGTCCCACAGGCGACAGAATGAATCGCTCAGAGGAGGATGTGATTATTGCGTGTATCTACTTTTACAAGAGAAAAAGCGGGAAAAACTAAGAAAATACTGGGTTTATAAAATTTATAGAGCAAGAGAGGAAGGAGAATTTCACATAATTTTTGGACGTCTCAAGGATGACAGCCAAAAATTCTTCAAATACTTGAGAATGTTTCGAAATTTGAAAACTTAAAGCAACTCTTACAAACAGAACTTGAAAAAAAGAGCACAAGATAGAGACGCAGAGTAACGCCAACTGTATGCTATTGATGCAGCAATTAGTTCTGTAAATAATATTCCTTTCTTTGGAATTTCCACAGATACCTCTAATGACGGATATATAAAAGGGCTTCCTGTACTTATACAATACTTTAACTACCAGTAATGGGGTATGAAATTAAAAGTAACTGATCTTCAAAATATTTCAAATGTAACTTCAGCAAGAATTTCAAGCACAATTTCTGACACACTTTGCAAGAAAGAGATTTCGAGTAAGTGTATTCCATTTGGAGGTGAAAACTGTGACACAAACTTAGGATGAGTCACGAGAGGTGGAGAAAGGAAAGTATTTTTTAAATGGTAGGGTTGATATACTGCCTATAGACTATGAGAGCATTGTTGTGAAAATTTTCAATTATCTATCCGAGTACAAAGTTTGGCCTGAAAATTTATGGAAGATGTGCAGTTAAAATTGTTTTCTGTAATAAATAGTAATTAATTTTGTTTACCAAATTCTTGTCAAGTTCATAATGTAACGTTTATAGATAGACACGTGTTTTGTGTGTGATATTAAATGATGAATATTTGTACATAAAGATGTAATACCTTATATACCCGTATATAACGCGCTCCCGTGTATAACATGCACCCATACTTTTTGCCAAAAACTCCTGATTTTTTTCCCTATATCCTGTGTAAAACGCGCACCCTAGATTTTGAGTATAAGAACAAAATTTTAGAATTATATTGCCATGTAAGGTATTGACTAGAGTAACAAATAAACAAATAAATAAACAAAAAATGAACAAATAAATAAATACAGGCTTCGACCTTACGGTAAAACCTCCGAAATTAATTTTTTAAATCTGAAAATTCCAAGTTGCGGAAATTTGCTTACAAGGCAAAGCGCTTCAGGCTTAAAATTGAATGAAGTTTAAACCGGCCAATTTATTTTTAAAATTTCAAAGTACACGTAACACTTAGTTATGGAATATTGAATGGCATGAGATATTTAATGAGAGTATATAATACGAAATATAAATTTCTTGCGCATCGCAGTCGCCTTCATCGCATATTTATTTGGTGCTGAAGATGTTGAGGAAGATGAATTCTATGGGTTTTTAATTGCTTAAATTGTTAAATTATTATATTCATTAACTAAAAAAATATTTCAATTTAAGTATATACATACTCGGTTTCTTGTTTTCGATACTCGTTATGCGGAGAGTCCACCTGGCGAATATGCGGGAGACTACAGCAATCAGCTGATTAGCTAGCAAAATGTGGAATATTTGGAGAGGATGGAAATACAATGGTAAGGAAGTAATTAGGAGTTTGATACGTTTAATTAATTTATGCATAAGCTGGTTTTTCGATAATAAGCGTGTTTTCCCCTCAATTCACCCAAAAAGTGAGAAATTGGTGCGAGGTAGGCGCACTTCAATTTCTTATTTTAACTGCACATAAGTGTTACTCGATCTTCGGATGAGAACCATTTTATAAATGAAAATTCTTATTCTTATCGTTGATTTTTGTTTTCGAATCGAATTCACTCACATTAAGCTAATATATATATATATATATATATATATATATATATATATATATATATATATATATATGCCAGTGTAGCTCGCTCTCTTTTACTTAACTTAAGCTAAAAGATTCGAAAATTTGTCAAAATTTTGCATTTTTATTGAAACGTTCCCTTGGCGATCAATAACATTGTTGTTCATACAGAAAATCGACATATCTGGTGAGTCCCTAATAGCTAATTCTTTTCGGAATAAAACGTTAAAGATGTTGTTAACTTAGTTGAAAAATTGTATACTCTTATTGTCTTACTATTAAATATAAAAAATATATTAAAGTGAAAACCTGTTCATCTATCTTATCTAATGTTCGTATAAGTGTCAGATTTAGCTCACTTCCTTCCAATATAGTTGAATATATTAAGTTCCAATTTTCTCGTTGAATTTCAACGCTAGTTACTTTAATAAACTTATACTCGTATTTCGTTAAATGGCATCCGTCAAGCTACAATGAAATAACATACTTTTCTCTCCCTAGCTATTATATGATCTGTAAGGTACAGATTAAAACATTTATTCGGATAGAGAGCAACATTACTACAATTATGTCTACGAGACCATGTACTACACCACCTACCGGCGACTATTGTAAACACTTTACGCTCCTTTTTTATTTTCTGAATTGTTGGAACTTCCTGGCTATATTAAATATTAGAAGGCTACGATTTGAGTGTATTTCTGTTCCTTGTGAAGTCTTTAAATTTTTCTCTCACAATCAGTTGCTTAAAATATTTACTATCATTTAACGTATTTGGAATTTTTTGAAATATTCCAGGTATGGAGAAAGTCATTTGGCCGCCACATCAGATTTTTTTCAAAGCGAATTTGGTGGCATTTTTAGTTCTTACTTAAGGAAAGAATGAAAAAATTCAAACTATATTTATTATTGTTTTTAAACTATAATTTGTACCTGTTATGATATACATACTCATAAATTCTTAAGAAATTCGATTACTATAATAAAATCAATGTACAAAATATGTTATATATTATGCTTATGTTATTTAAGTGTATTTTCTTATTTTCTAAATCACTACCGTAACCGCAAGCTGAGAACACACAAAATAACAGAGAAGACTTTCATCATTGTTGATAACAGTTAATAATATTCCCGAAATTGTATTTGTTTTAAGTTTAGGAATTAGGAATTATTCAAAATTTTAAACACGTAAGATAATACAATTTGTGTTCATTATAAGTTGTACTAAACACTTTTTATTTACAGTTATTGTTGATAATAATCTATTTTGGCTGTTTTATTATGTAGCTTAAATTAGAGACAATAAATAATTGCGGTCTTGTTATGGACTTTTAACCCTTAATTAGTCGCGTGGGGTCAATATGACCCCAAGCAATGTTTTTTCGTCAATATCTAAAGAAATGTATTGTCAATCTAACCCAAACTTGTTCTGCCTTCGAAACTGACATTCTAGAAGAGAAATTAGCATTTCTTTGTTTTTTTAATTTGTTATTTTTTATATTTTTATATTTATACATATAGTATAAATATTGTAATTATTGAGAAAATTGAACTATTTTAATGTGCTATTTTGGTGTGTATCCATTTGTTATGTATATATGAGGTTAAAAATGTTGCTTTTATTATGACATCTCTCTACCTGTTGCTTTTTTCTTTATTGGTCTAGAAGGGTTAAACGCAATACAGATTATTATTATCACATCAGAAATACAAATAATTTTCCTGATAAGCAGTATTTCATTGTTTTAACACTAGTTCTCCTATGATACATTTTCACTTCTCTAATTTTCACTATAGGTTGGTTACCCTTCTTCCTCCCATCTCCCCCTCCCCTCTCCCCCTCCCCCTCTCCCCCCTCCAATGTACCTTTTTCCCTCTTTTCGGAATTCTCCGGGTGTTTTCTTACTTCGGCCGCACACATGCAACCGTTTTCTACCCGCAATAAAAGTCACAAACAAACGCACGTGGTCTCTCTAGAAATTGCTGTCGAAGAATTGACCCGAGGATGACTTCTTTGACGCAGAATTCCACGTATTCTATCAAGACCGATGCATGATTTTTGAAACTATTATCTAGATTTTATAATTGAACTACATCCATATTATTCCCTTTTCTGTACAGTAATTATTTATCACATGCTTTCGTCATTATTGTGAAATACTCTCAAAAATGGAACATCTTTCTAGCGACTTTTGGCAGCTTTTTTATCACCCTCATTGGATGAAGCTCTTAGTACCCATGTGCAAAAAGGATAAAAGAAAGCGGTTTGCCTTTCATTACCGCTCACCCTTTTTAGCACGAGTTTCTCCCTTATTTTTCGGAATAAGCTCGAACACGAATGAGATCGGCAATCTTCAAAGTTTTTGGATCTCCTACCGGTCGCATGATGGTCACGGTTGGGACGTTTTAGACCAAAATATAAAAATCCTATTTCCAATGGGGTTTCTATGGAGAAGTCCCAAGTATGTTCACACTTATAGGGGAGGACGCGCTTGGACCTCGGCACGAACCCCTTGGGTCGCTTGAGGAGGCAACTTTTGTCCAAAGCCCCATCGAGGGCAATCCTCGGTGACAGCAGAAGTGAGCTTGAATCTTTCTCATAAACTACTTCATGCTGTAGGTGGGGGCCGGAAAGCGACCGTGCCGCGACCGATGTCTAACCCACAAGTGTGAGTGATCTCCGCAAAAATAGTCCTATCACTAATAAAGCCCTCAACGCGATCTTCATGCAACAATGCAACAAAAAGTGCGATCAGCTCTGCGCTGCTTATAATGTTGGCAGAAGAACGAAAAGATGGCCGTTAGCTGTGTTTTTTATTAGCTGAACGTTTCTGCCATAAATGCCTTTATTGTTTATAAACAAAACGTTCAAAAGGAAATGACAAGGCGAAATTTCTTGAAATCATTATCGAAGGAATTAATAAAGGATCTACAGATTTTGAGGTCTCAGAGTCAGTTTATATCTAGGCATCTCCGAAAGCGCATATGCACTCAACAGGGACTTGCGCAGGAAGGTCCATCACCAGGATCGGGACTATCAACAGGAAGATGCGAACATTGCCCAAGAAATAAGGACAATAAAGTGTCCACTAGATGTGGAAATTGTGGAGCTTTTACTTGCAAAGACCATATGATAATGAAGTGCATTGAATGTGGGAAGAGGGAAAGTGATTAGAAAATACAAAAAAATATTTTAAGTTATTTTAATCAATGTTTATTGTAAAAATTATTAATAAATAATTGTATTAAAATGTAAGATTGATTTTATTTCCAGTAAAATATAAATAAATTAATATATTATTGCTTATCTTAAGAAATTATTTTGGGGTCATATTGACCTCACGCGACTAATTACGGAACTTTTTTTCACGCGACTAACTAAGGGTTAAACGCTTATTCTAGTTTACAACTGAGATCCATTTAAGCCAGATAAGAGTATGTAGGTCTTAAACATACCGATAGGTGAAATTGCAACGTAGCCTTTTATTTTATAACAGGTATTTGGAGTAAATATTTTTTAGAACAGTAACAGGTAGAATATACATCGCAAAATAACACTTTCGCCCATCCCTAATACAAACACATGGTCAACTTTGAATAGGAATCACTCACTCTCGTATGAACATTTCTTACAAAAATTAGATTAAACATAATCTGTCCGTCGTACTATCGCGGCACTAGAGTCATACGCGAAAAATAATTTTTAAATCACTAAATATTTCTTTCTGTCGAACCAATTGCAGATATGTTTTAATTTTTAGCAGTATCTATTTATTACCATAAAATCGTCACATTATATGCTGTTGTTAATTAAAATTACACAACTGTCACATATAGTTTAAGCACCTATTAAACACATCCACGGAGATAGGTTAAAATATCTGCTTTTCATAACTTGCATGAAAATTCACTGGATATTCAACACATAAAAATCTGTAGATTTTTCCCGTGGTTTCACTAATTAATTACACAATTTCTCTCTACAACAACAAAAGTTTTGAGACGATTCACAACAACAACACCGTGGGCAGAATGGGTGAAGATGGAGGGTGGGGATATCTCGCGCAACCTAAGGGCAGGGGTGTGCTATATTTTCACGATTGTGGGCTACGTTATTATTTCCGGGTACCTCTCCGAGCTCCATATTAAGTCGCGGTTGCTTCGATGGGCCGCATTGAAAGTCTTAGATGTCTCGATGAGCCGCGTCGGACTTTAACCCTCACGAGGTCGCTCGGTCATTTTGTCCGCGATGGAAAAGATTTTTCCCATTAAAAAAAGGAAATAATAGTAGTTCGAGAATAGGCTTAGTAAATGACTTGTAGGCCTGTAAGCAGTACTTCTCATTTCCAACGACTTTACCGAGAATTTAAATCCAAAATTTTTAGATTAACATTTAAAAATTGTTGACTTTCAATGCCATAAGTGCTTTGCGTTAGGGAGAGAGACTTGGAGTCAGTGGCGGATTCAAGGGGGTGGGGGCGATCACCCTTTCCTTCGACGACCCCATTGCCCCCCACTGGGTGCATTCATAAATTCATTCCACGCAGCATTCCTTGTTTCTACACCGAAGATTAAGACTGTGAGACAAGGGAAAGATAGATTCTCATGGGGATAGGGATTTTCAAAATGTATGGTCGTCTGCAGAGGCGAAAACAAGAGGGGAGGGGGGCAATTGGGGAGATTGCCCTTCCCTTAAGAAGTCTCTGGATCCGCCCCTGCTTGGAGTGAATATAATGTCCACCCCCGCTGAGATTCGATCTTACGAACCCTCTCCTACGAAACCTTTCCTAGATTCATTTGCGATCCCGGCATACATCAAACGCAATTTCCCTCAACAATCGAATTCAGTTGCACGTTAAAGAGCCGCATAAATCACGCGTTTGCTTCGGACAGAATTGTCTGTGTCGGTTTGTCTAATGCGAATATTTTTCACGCAGTCGGGTGTTGCTTCGAAACCGCGGCCATAATTAATAGCGGGCGCCCCTTCGTGCTCCTCCTCCTCCTCCTTCATTCCCTCTCCCCTCTCATCCTCCACCTCCCCTCCCCTCATCCTCCCACTCCCAAACGCCTATCTTCAAACCTCGTTATTCTGCCTCCTGCCTCCACACTCCAGTAACTCCATTAACCGCTCACATCTCTCTCTCTCTCCCATGTTTCTCTCTTCATTATTCCTGGAATATTAGTACTGACAAGCCATTACATAAAATTCTTTGGATTTGGATATTTTACTTTCATTAATCGATTCAAATATTATATAATGTATTCATATGCTACCTTTCCTTTGTATTTATATGTAAATATCTGATATGGCCACTACATGACTTTATGACTTTCTCCAAACCAGTAATATTTATAGAAATTCCTAATAGGTTAAAAGATAATAAATATTTTAAGGAACTGTGAGAAAATTTAAAGACTTTACAAAGAACAGAAATAATCTCAAATCGTGGACTTCTGATATTGGATATAGCCACGAAGCTCCAACAATTAAGAAAATAGAAAGGAGAGTTAATAAGACGTAAACGTAAAGTGTTTACAATAGTCGCCGGTAGGTGATGTGGTGGTGGCAACTAAAAAATTAATTTAGATTCTCTTAAACAATGATTCAAAAAAAGATCGTACAAAATTAAATTTCCTAATGCGTTATTTCAGTACTTTATACATTCACCAAATATTAAAGGAAATATTACAAAATCTGATGTGGCCACCACGTGACTTTCTCCATACCTGTAATATTTCTAAAAATTCCAAATAAGTTACATAATAATAAATCATGAATAATCTGCGAGAAAAATTTAGACTTTACAAAGAACAGAAATAAACAAACCATAACCACCTGATATCGGATATAGCCACAAAGCTCCAACAATTAAGGAAATAAAAAGGAGCGTTACTAAGACGTAACTAAGCGTCAATTGTTAACAATAGTCGTGGTGGTGGCAGCTAAAAATATAATTTTTAAGATCTCTTAAAAATTTATTTTATGGGAAAACGTGTCAAACAAAGGTTATATACAATTACATTTTTTACATTTATTTTAGTCTATTTTTACATACATCAAAAATTAAAGCAAATATTTCAAAATAACAGATAAGTGACAAGAGTAGACACCCACTTCGGGTTGACCGAGTTTTACCAAAAACTAATCAACTCTTGTGACTTTCATAAAAATGTTAAATATAAAATTTTGCGTTGACCTGATAAATACATTTTGAGTTCGAGCACCCACAAAAAACTGTCACTCACACAAACACACAAACGCATCGGCAACATCGAGAAAATTTTCAAAACGTGTTCTTGAGACCTCAAAACTTGTATTTCCGCTGAAATCTCGAAATCGATTTTTTCATGAAAACAATACCTACTTTCCCCTATACTACGCAAATATGGAGAAAGTAAAAATGTTTATTTTCTGTATTTTCATGTACACATATGTTATAATTTGTTTTGTTTCTGCACTCAGGACTGAGATGTGAGTATACGCCAATTATGTGCCGCACTTGTTACGATGTTTAATGGGACCTAGTCCTGGAACAATAAACTTCATTCATTCATTCCCTTCAAACATCTCTTCCTATTATTTCCGCTTTCCCTCCCCCCTCTCTCTCTCTCTACCAGTCTTATTGTTAGCCTATCTCCACATCTCCTTTGCGCTTAACTTTAGCCCATGCCCACCCAACTGCTTTTTTATCTTAACCTTCTCTTCTTTGCCTTCCTTATTTCCTATATTCCATCTTTTTAGCGCGTTTCATTTTATGAATGCTCTTATGTTTTTGCTTTGTCTGTAAAATCAGTTAAATTAAAATGCCAAGTAAACGGTAAAATATAGAAGACTGAAATTTGCATGGGTGTATGTGATCTGTGACGCCATTTATTACACTGCCAAAGAAATTTGTTGGTGGGTGTCAGGGCCTGCCTTAAAAAATTTCACATTCAGATTCTGCGCAAATGGCTACAGATAGAAAGTTAAACATTTTTACTTAATTATTGAATTAATTACTTTGTCATTTAATTATATTACTAAATTTATAAAAACTTTATATTTATAATTATAAATAAACCTCAATAAATAAAACGTGCATATTTATATTGCGCCGGTAAACAAAACTACAATTTTTTACTCTTTCTTCTCGCATTATATCTTGAAATTATTTTCATACTTGTACTTATAGAGTAGATATAAATGTTTTCTTTTACAATTATGTCATGCACTGTTTTTTTTTAATTCCCCCTATTTTATATCCGGCCTCGTTTCCTCCTCTCCTCTTTTTCTATTTTTTTAACTCAACCTTCGAATTAATACTCGGCATTTACGTCACAAGTCCGGTTGGTGGATATTTCCCTTGTAATTGAATGAAAAGCACATCTGAATAAAAGGTTGCACGTGCTGATAAGTTGAACGTTTAGTTATTTGAATATAATTTTTGAAGGAGCGAAGGAGTGTTATTTTTTGTGCCCAGAAAAACTCCTAAATACGCGTTTCCTTAATCAGTGGATACAATTTTCTGCAGGAAATTTCACCTTAGTTCAAAGCATGTATTATACAGCTTTTCCAGTACTCCTCAACAAAAAATCTTTCGCTTTGGCCCCTTAAATGACGAGCTTTCCAAACCAGCTGTTTATATCTCTCGCTCCATTAATACCTCTCTGAATACTGTTGTTCTGCGAAATTCATAAAATGCAGACAATAAAACTAAGCTTCGGTTTTCCTATTCATCACGTTTTGTTGGTAGAGTATCGAAACTCCTCACCCGGCCTTTAGCCATTACTTTGCACATTTTCAAAAGTTATATATCCGCTCACAATTCTTTATATTTGGTTGTTTTTCATTCAGACTTTATCTTACCTCTTTCTACTAACTTTTCCATTACATTCATTAATAATCATTTCCATTTTTATTGAGGTGGTCGGTGTTATCATAATTTATTATTTTGAAAACATTTTTTAAAAATCGTCTATCCATGAAAATTGAGTTTAACAATGGTGCGATAAATAGACTTATTTTAGCCAAATTGAAAAAAGGGATACAACCGAAGCAATACATTAAATGCGTAAAGTGCCAAAGATAGATTTTCCCCTCTGTCTTTCAAATTTTTTTTTTCCTTCTTCGTTTGTTTTTATTCGATTCCCTTCCCTTCGTTTCGCTGTTTCCATCCCTGATCGACACACTCCGTTCCTTATTCAACATCTCTCGACTTCTTTCAACCTCCTAATTCGGTCTCACTTCCACGCTTCGGGTCTATTATTTTTTATTCAATTTCTCTGCTCGAAAGAAAATCGGTCGGACCAGTTTATCTCAGCGTGAACAGAGATCCCAGTCAATGCGAATTTCAAGGATTGCAAAAAAGAGGTGTGACTTTCAGGTCGAACGAATTGCTAGGGATAGAACGTCAAAGCTCAGGTCGAGAGAATAATGCTGCTCGTACTGGAAATACAGTGGCTAACGCGGCGGAATCCTCCATCGTGTACGCGAAACGAAAGCCCAGTACACGGAGGATTAGGAACTGATTATGACGGCGGCAATGCATGTTATACAAGGATCTCGATCGAAAATCTGAAAGCAAAAGTGAAGCGCATTCTTCCTACAACAGCAAACTCATGGCCGAATTCATCCGCTTCCCCTTCCTCTGGTTCAGAGGCACTTCCCTTTCTTCTTCCACCTTCTCTTATTCTCTCCTTCCCTCTTCCTCCCTATCTCTTCTTTTTCTCTTCCCTCATTCTACTTCCCTTCTCTCATTTCCTCATCCCCATCTCTTCATCTCTCTTTCCTTCATCTTCTTCTCTCCTTTCCTCTTCCTCTCTCTTCCATCTCTTCCTCTCCCTTCTCTCTCTTCCTCTCTCTTCCTCCTTTCCTCTTCCTCTCCCTCCTACCCTCATTCACTTCTTCTCTCTTTCCCTCTTCCTCTCTCTTCCCTCTCTTCCTCTCTCCTTTCCTCTCTCTCCTTCCCTCATCCTCTTCTTCTCTCCTTTCCTCTTCCTCTCCCTTCTCTCTCTTCCTCTCTCTTCCTCCTTTCCTCTTCCTCTCCCTCCTACCCTCATTCACTTCTTCTCTCTTTCCCTCTTCCTCTCTCTTCCCTCTCTTCCTCTCTCCTTTCCTCTCTCTCCTTCCCTCATCCTCTTCTTCTCTCCTTTCCTCTTCCTCTCTCTTCTCTCTCTTCCTCCTTTCCTCTTCCTCTCTCTCCTTCCCTCATTCACTTCTTTTCTCCTTCCCTCTTCCTCTCTCTTCTTCTATCCTTCCATTTCTCTCTCTTCTTTTAATTACTCTTCCCCTTCTCTTCATCTCTCCTTCCAACATCCTCCCTCTCTTCTTTTTCCTTTCCCTCACCTTCCTTCTCTTCTTTTCTCCTCCTTGCATCCTCCGACTATTTCCTTTACCGCCATATTCGCCTTATAGCTATCAGTCCATCAATGACAGCAGTCGTACGCACATACTCTCGTTTCCCTCGCCATATCGACTCGTTATTTTATTAGAAATAAACATAAAACTAATATAACGCTTCGTTTTTACTTTATCATATACGGAGTGTATGGAGGGGTATAAGTTGCTCCGAGTGACGTGTATGACGAGGCCTTCAGCCACTTTCAGAGAGCAACAGTTACCAACGGGTTGAAGTGGATGGTAATTAGGGTGACCAGATGCCTCAGATTCTCAAAAGGGGCTTTCGGGTAACCTGAACACCTTATTTGCTCTTAATTAAGCACTTTTCAAATTCATTTGACATCATTATATGGCGATATAACTTTTTTCCACTCCATTGCAACATACTCCCATTAATGTTTAATCACAGTTTGTAATAGAAGCTATCAACGGATTGTACAGAAATACACGCTTATCTTCATTGCCTGCTACTTGAAAGGGCAGCGGGTACGAATCCTGCGAAAGTAGGATTTTTTTATAAGGTCACCCGGCCCCCTGTTTGTGTGGTTTGGGGAGATCAAGGAAAGTCAGCGTTCCTTCCTTTGGAAGGGACGTTAAGCCGTTGGCCCCCTAAATGTCGGCACCGGGTTTCCATCCTACCTTTTGAGTGTGCTCGGTGTGGAAGGATATATGGCTATAATAATCCAAGACGTTGATAAGCGAAAAATACGCGCGCACACACACGCTAACCTTCAATTTCACTGTAAAGCAATCAAAATTTCATTTTCCAAAGTTTCAGCTACTCTATTCTTTAATAGCCATTACCGTTACGACTGCGAATGAGAGTTTAAACTTTTGTTCTAAAATGGAAATACTATTTGTTTTTCACTAAATTAAATTATATTTTTGATAGAAATGTCTTCATATTTCAATCACGATGAATTGATTCAATGTGATTGGAAGTTCGAAAGCAAAATTGTTTTCAAACGCTTAATTAGTTGAAATCAGAAGAATTCATTTGCTAATACAAGTAAAAGATTACATTTTATATTTCTAAATTGTAAAATATTGATACATTTTCACGGATTTGCATTCAATATAGCAATTAACGAAAGATATAACCTAATAGATATGCATTATGTAACCAAATATGTCTTTAAAGAAACAGAAGGTACAATTTTATGCTTACATACTCAGTCTAAATTATGGCTAATGTACTAGTTATTTTAGCAGTTTGGTTAAATTTGAGAAAGTATGAAACCTCCCATATTTCCACTCAAGTTAATATTCGTTCCAGTTTCATTCATTAGATTTAAACCCGTGGAAACCGCTCCTGCTTTGCGCAAAAGAAAATAGCGAAATAAATCTATAAGAAACCCCGGCACGCGAGTGTTACGGTCACGAACACGTGCAACTCGGAGAAGTGAAGGATTCATTACCTCCGTATCATCTCCGATGATCACACATATAAAGTTTTCAACTTTTGTTAGAGCGAGCAAATGTCCAACAACACTATTTGAGCAGCTGGATACGACCTTATCGGGATGTATTGTAACCCCGGTGCCACCACAGCTCGGCATGTCGTCCAGTGATCGGATAAAGGTGAAAATACATCAAATGATGAACACTCCGCATAAGCTTTCCTTCAGCCAGTAACGGAGCAGAGTTGCAATATCGATTCGTTTTTTCCTCCATTCTCAGCGACAATTTTGTTTAATTCAGCAGCAGTCTGATTAGATATAGATTAGAAATTTAAAGGCTGATGCAAATCTCCCAAAAAAATAGGACGAGATTTGCGCGAAAACATTATCTATAATTTTCCTACTAAGAGGAAAATTTAACGATAACGGCCTCTTCACCGCGTTCAAGTGAATTTAGTTTTGAAAATATATTGGAACGTATGTTAGTGCAAAATTAATTAATAATTTTTAATCGAATCGACTGATATTTTAATTTTTATCCTAATGCGGATCAGCATTATATGGCCAGCATTAGAATAGGTGAGCTTCCGATTCCATAGTGTTGCATGTAATGAATATTCCATTTATGTCGACATATATAAGAGCATTTAAATTATAGAATTTTGGTTTAATGGCATTGAGGAATAATGAAAGATTTTCTATTGAAATTCGCATATTAAATTACTTGTTTCTCATTTGACTCACGCCAAACATCCGTTGCACTTTTCCGACAAAATTAATTATATTCTCCAGCGGAGAAGCAAATTTCTGATTCAATGAAACAGCTAATACTAGCATTTGCTCTACCCACGGCCTGATTAAAATCTAGCCGTGGGCTTCAATTTAATCTATATCGACGAAATCGCCGTTTTGAGTTATTATGGCAAAAAAAATATTTCAAAAAGAAAAAAACCACGGAGGGATGATGTGTGCGCTTGCATCAAACAATTTTAGAGCAAACGTTCTATATAAATTTTTCACCATATTCCCATTTTCTCCTGATCATCCGACCACGAGGAATGTAGTGTCGATGCGAATGTCGATCGGAATTCCAACAGCGGAGGAGTTCACCTATCGCCCTATGAAGGAGCGGCAGCAGAGTGGAGAGAATGAACAGAGAGAGAAGGAAAGAGAGAAAGAAAAAGAGAAAGAAAGAGAGAGAGAAAGGGAGAGAAAGAGAGATAGGAATAGAGCTTTGTGGGTGGGTCGGCAGTCGTGGAACCGCGCAGCCTCGGGCGGACAATAATTACGGTCAACTGAACCCCTATAATTATAACTTCCCTGAATCATAATGCCATTCAAATCACGAGGACCTCTGGTGCCTCCGAGCAAAACTCGAAAAAGAACTGGTTTTCCTCGCATCTAACTTTTCCTCGCGCGACAATCTCATCTCCCGCCTTGCTATTCTATCCGTCGACTCGTCGCTCTCCTCCTCCGTTATCTCACCCTATCCGCATGTGCTTGATGCGACGAGGGTTTTTGTAATAGCTCGAGCTCGGTTAATACAGAGCCGAGCGCTTGACGAAGATCTTAGCGCGAACCACACGCCCTGAGCATTAGCGGTATCTGACGACTCACCGTAGAAACAACCGCGACGGGAGAGAGAGAAAGAAGAAAGATGAGCTAATTGCGAGTTATGCAAACCACGCCGTATGCCGCCGAGATGAGGCAGCGGTTGTTTTAGTTTCTTCCTTTAGGCTCATATAATAATACGTTTTCGTCGGTATTTCGGAGGTTTGAGCGGTGAGAGTGGGGTTTGGTGGAGGGAAGGTTTGAAGGAGCTTCGCGTCCGTTTCATAAAAAAAAACACTTCGACAAAAAAGAGAGAGTTTTCGTTTGTTTTTGCGCTCAAGGAGAGCGATTTCCAGCTGCCGAATGAAGACGTTGGCATTACGGGAGCCTAATTACACGAGCGTTCGACCGTTAATCGCGTTTTAAAACGCGAAGTCCTCGAAGTCATTAAAAAGCCACTCCGCACATTATTAAATAAAGAAGGAACGAAAGAACATGATAAGGGTGGGAAGTTTTCCAATGAATGGGACCTGTGAAATTCTACTTATTTTTGGCTGACGGACGTTTTTGATATGGTCAAAACTTGCGCGATTAATATTTGCCAAATTTCGCCGAGCGGTTGAACGCCGAGAGACACGAAATTTCTGCATTTTCCGGGGCAATTAACTACGTGAGTAAACGGAAATGATAATATTTTAATGTGCCTATAACGTTTCATTCTACAATAAAATCGCGAGTAATGTGATATAAGAATTGACTGTTCAGTTTTAAAAAGTAAAAAATTAATTCTACAAGAGGATGACAATGTAAAAAAGACAGTCACGATTACGTGTTGTTTTCATTCATTCGTTTAAATTAACTAAATAATAGCAGCGATTCGAAAAATGAGATTTTATGCGACAGAGCACTAAAATTTTAAAAAAATTTTTTAGTGAATTTTTTTACATTTTAAGATATACACTTATTTTGTTGACTGATAATGCCTGCGTTTAAATAAACAGAAACGCTTTGACTTCGAATGCAAAAGTGGATAGGTAGTCTTTATAATATTTACCATAAAAATGAAATTATAATTAGACTGTATCATGAATACTTTCCATTCTAATACAAACACAAATTAACACAGTTTTATAAAATAATGTATCGCAATGCCATCCCGAAGTATAGTACTATATAGATGTATATAGTTGTTATTGGATTTGCCCAAATAGGCAGTGCGGTAGTGGAGGGTATACGTATATCCTCTGATTATTTTCGAATGAATAGGACATAGCAGTAGCGGATTTGGAAATTTGCCGCCCCTAGGCCAAATTATTTTTTGCCCTCTTTTTGCACTATTTTTCCAAAAGAAAATCGCTCATGTATATGGTTTGTCTGCACATCTATCCGTCTGCGGATCATAATAGTTTAATTAATCAAAAGTTTGCGTAATAATATATTATTATTTTCCCCATCTCGCCGCCCCTAGGCCATTGCCTACTTTGGCCTTATTACAAATCCGCCACTGGAGTATGCCCTCTGCTTTTTCGAACAAATATCGTATACCTTGGCCTTATGGGAAATTATGCAGGATGATTAAAAAAACAGCGAGTTCCTCCTTTTTTGGCTCCAAATATTGAAGCTGCGCCTGCAATTCTTGAAAATCTGCGGACCTCGAAAATATATTCTAATACTACTTTTGTTTCGATCAGATTAAAAATAAATACTCTACTTATTATTTTATATACATTATTAAAATATAATTGAAATTAAATTTTCAAGGAAATTCAAAGTAAGGTCATACGTTTTCTCCTGCCATCGCAACATTATAGTCATGTGCTTTGCTTTTAAAAAACTGGTTAAGATCTCCACCCCAAAGTTTTACTTCCGTCTACGGTATATCTTCTTTTTTACGACTACAGCACTGCATATAGGGTGGCAACAGTGTGTTGTGAGAAGTCAAGTGGACACTTATCGTGGTTGTAGAGTCGCTGGGGGTGTTGAAGAGATGCGCATGAAGAAACCTAATGTGAAAGACCATAGCGGCGATGATGGGGTAAGGGTGTTCTCGTTTTGACACGGAACGCGAACGTGGTGGTATTTCGGAGTGGCTGTCGGTAGGGTTAGAAAGAAGTAAGATAAAGTCAGAAGATATGGTCGGAGAGTTGGAGGAGAGCTTCGTCATTGTATCACTACCAGAGGAGAGAATTATAACATTTACGTTAGGTTTCATGTCTGAGATCGCATGTCTTTCACATCTTGCCAGATTGCTCTTGTGGTGGAGTAGGTCGGGCTGCGACATTCTATGTACGAGATAACTGGTGTATAGCTCTATAGCAGGGATTCGAAACCTAGTGCTCGCGAGCACCGCTGTGCTCTTTAGCAGTCTTGCCGTGCACTTCTACGTTGCTAAAAATCGTCTATTCTAGCACCATTAATTTGAATTGTTCGATCGTTTTCTTTTTAAACGCAAGAAAGGACATTTTCAATCACTTTGGCGCTGATTTGATTTATTTATGCTCATTCCTACTTTTACAAAAGCAGAGTGGTTCTCGCTGGGTGCTCTAGAATGCAATTTGGTGCTCGCCACATTGAAAAGGTTGCGGACCCCTGCTCAAAAGAGTAGGGTGGGATGCATTGGGAAGAGGTTTGAAAAAATGGAGAAGAATTGTAGGAGCGCGTTGGGCGTTCAGGATGGCGGAAGGCAAGGAATCGCCATTAGTCCTGAGTTGCATGATGTTGCAAATCTGCTCCAACATTTTAAAATCATACTGACGCTTTTGTTTGGGATTTCTTCTTGATGAAATTAATGATACATATCCTTAAGCGTACAATTTTTCACATGTTGATAAGCTTTTTAATATGTGAGAGATATGAAGTGTTATTTAAGAATTTTATACAAATTACCTTGAGGGGTCTAGTTTAAAAAAATATTTCAACCATGATTTAGAGGGGAGTGAATGTTAGACGGAGTGAGCGGGCAAAGGCTTGGACGTCTGCAAGGAGGCAGAAACGTTCAAGGTTGGTGGTGGGACAGACAGTGGCGAGTACAAAGGAAGATGATCAATCTTCATTAAAATGTTATCTCAATTAATTTATTTTATGTTATAGGTATAATAGAAATATTTCGCAAATATCTAAGCAGTGGATGATATAAGCTGTATATTTATTATAACGAGACGGTATTATTTTCCATAAATAGATGTCACTAAATATATTTGTTTTCTTATTACCCCCATAAGCTATGCACCTAGATCCGCAGATGGGGTCAGATGGAAATGCACAGAAGAATAGTGGATTCTCAGTGCTGATGAGTACGCGGGAGGAAAGGCGTAGTAAGTTGGTTGCAAGCAATAAATAAGCACTTAAGTGTACAAAAATTAAAAAATTAATTACTAACACAGACATCTTCAGTTAAATACCTAGGGATTGCAATTCACCGTGACACCCACATTCGCCGAGTGACAGGTGCCGCTAACAACAAGTTGGACTAAATAGGAAGAATAGTTCGAAGTAGCTCCGAAAAAGTGAAGAAATTATGTTATTTATCCTTGTTTGACCACATCGAATATACGTCAGCTGTGTGGTATCCTTACGAAAAGGGACTCACTAATGAGATTGAAAAGGTGCAGCTAAGGGCAGCTAGATTCGTAAATAGAAATTACGATAGTAAACAAAGCGTAACTTCACTATTAGAAAATCTGAAATGGTTTTAAGTGTTTATTCTTAAACTACTAGCGTAATTGTCCTTCAAAATTAAAAATAATAAAACCAAGTTTTATATGTACTAAAAAGTAAACAAATATAAAATTCACACAATTGATTTTTCCATAAATTAACAAGAGAGGAGAGAAGTGCGCATCTTGCATGCTTACATGCAAAACAGAGGCGTTCTTTACTATGTATGCAATGACAAAAAAGATAAATATATATTAATATTTTAGTATAATGGTTAAGAACTGAAAAATGATATGCCACTAGTGATGCCAAGGAATTATCAAATTTTTGATTCACCGTATTATTTCCTTATCACTTGCAATGAATAAAACAATCGACAATTATTTGAAACGTGCCTTCCTCACACGAATAGAAATAATATAATGTTTATGTTCAAATCCATTCAAATAGAGGTATTTACGTCCATTTTTCCGTCGTAGATGTTCCATTTTCCTTCATTTAACAAGAAAGAAAATTAAATTAATTAGTTATTTACCCCAGATATTGTTCACGTCAATTACCACGAAGATTGTATTCGTTGACAAGAATTAAAAAAACACGGGAGATTTTTTAAGATAGAAGTTAATTACGACTTTCTCTTTTGATTTTCTTGAAACTGGCTACTTCTTCGATCAAAATGTAATGAACAAAAGAGATGCTATATGACTACACTACAAATTTTGTTTGAAGAGTTTTTTGTAATATTTATATTTATTTATTTATATTTAATATTTTACGAGATCTAAAGAAAAGATCATTTTTTGTCACCAGTAAAGTGACACTCCCGATTAGGCTACGTAAACCATTTATACCATATTCTTAGTTTTTTGCCCGTATATCCTAAATACGAAATTTCATGAGCATTCGCCCTGTAGATTTTCAGATGAATCATGCGGACTGGCAGACAGATGGACGGACACGACCTGATCATAAGGCGTTCATTTTAAACTTTTTGTAAAGAACGCCAAAAATAGTTATGAGCATAAAATAGCTTCGTGGCAAAGAAATATTAATGAATATTTATTCGTTAAACATTATGCTACACAACGTTTATATGCCTAAAACTATTTCTACTTTCTGGAACAAAATTATTTGAATTTTAGGTTTATTTTTTTTTACTTTTATGTCATATAAAACTTTTTTCATTAAAATCAATTTAAATAAACTTTATATTCCTGTTTTACTCAAAGATTAAGAAATTAGCCTTCGTAGAAAATGTCCTCACTTTAAAAAAAATCAGAAATTTTTATCTCAGTCTGACCTCATTATTATAGTAATATCAATAGATAAATGAATATTTATTTATTTTCCTTACCATCGCATTATTTATCGTAACGAAGGTATTGTTTAAACAACGTCGAAAATTATGAATAACTATTAACGGAAATATTTAGCATTACTAGCCTGAATAGAAACGGAAGAGCATTAAATATTTTACATAACAAATTATTTCGCGAACTTTTTATTGCTCTGTCGAAGGAAAGTTGCAGGACCTAGGGACATAAATTCGGGGAACATGTTCCAAGACAATCCATTACGACACATAAATTGCGTTTCCGAATCCGAGCGAATGTAAGAATCAATCAGCAGTGTTCGTAATTATCGATTTATCATCGCGTTCGTTGCATTCGGATAGATGTAAATTTCCCTGTCCTGATTTCTAAGGAAAACGCATTTCATGTACCTATTTATAACGCAAACACATGATGAAGTCTCTACGTGTAGTGAATATGTATCTGGTTTTAAAAACGGAAGAATAAATTCAGAGATTCGACATTCGGAGCTCGTTCTATAAGAGGCGAAATTATTCGATGGGTGAGGTGATAAAAAATAAAATTATTAGTTGTGAGATGCAAGGCATAAATTTGGCTCTCGATAGCGCGCCCGTTATGCTGAGAGTGTTGGCGCACTCCTGTAATCCTGCTACTTGGAGGCTTAGTGCAGAGAATGGTTTGAGGGCGGGGGACCTGTCGGTGGGTTGTCCCACGTTGACTGGACGTCCGCGCTAAGCCCGTTATCGAAATAGGCACACTGGAGGGTTCCGGTGTGTTGAGGTTGGCTAAGGAGGGGCGAACCGGGCCAGGGGGGAAACTCTGCAGCCAAAAGTCCCCGTGGCGGGCAGTAGTGGGATCGCTCCCGGGAGTGGGAAACCAGCGGTACCCCGAACGACATAATCAGACCTGTACCTTTTTTTACTAATTTTTGCTTTGAAGAATCAATCGAATTGATCGTACGCATGGATCCTTTTTTGTAGAATGTCATATCACTTTTTATGCACTCTGATGTGAAGCGATGCGTTCAAAATGAGCGCGGCATTTAAATACACCTCCCCAGCGGGAGCTTGTAAATTTATAATAGAAAAGGTTTCCAGGTGCTTGGTTTATCCAAGCGTTGTTTCAAAACGGAAATACATTGCTCATTGCGAAAATTGAACGATTGCTTTTTATGTTTTATGTTTTCGACTTGAACGCTATAATCGGAGAATTTGAAACAAATAAATTAATCGATAATACCTCCAGGGAGACTGAACTTGTATCCTTGAATGTAATTATGGCCAAGTCAACGAGGGCTTCAAATCTGTTGCTATTTGACGCTTGACGCTTGGCTTGGCATTCGTGGACCTCGGTATTCATCAACTGCGGAATCATCCCGAAAAGCGAGCGTGACAGGCACATGTTCGGATTAATTTTCGTTCGAGTTCTTTTGAGCGATGCGAATTTCGGAGCGACCGGGATAAAAATATTTGAGGGTGAATCGCCCACCTTGCCGCACATCATATTGAAGAACAACGCCTCTCCAACTGTCGAAAGCGATTACTTTTTTGTAGTAAGCTACCGGCGGATCATTGGTGGAGACGGTTAATCGACGTCGTAATGCGGATCTATTCTTCCCAACGTGTTTATGGCTGACGGGGATATACATAAGATTAGGTTTTCGAGCGACATGATAAAGCGTGAGAAATAATGCAAGTTTCGAGGGCGAATTCAACTTTCGCAAAGAGAAGGAGACTACGAGTGTTCGGGGAAAATCTAAAGCAAAAAAGTTAATGTGCGTCGGCCGGGAATCGAACCCGGATCAACTGCTTGGAAGGCAACTATGCCGACCATTACACCACCGACGCCGTTGCGAGTCTCGCGCCCGTATTTGAATTTTTGTTGCTCTTACAGTGCCGTGTTAATGCTTGGAAAGGTACTTAAATTGCTAAATTTAGAAAATTCTGAGAAACTTCTAAATAGTTTCAGAACTTACTTCATAATATTCAGCGAGTAGTTTATTTTTATCTAATCAAAATCAAAATGAGCCAATCACGGAGCATTATAGAAACACAGCTGGCAATTAATATAATAGCTAATACACAGAAACTATAGTCAGGAAAGACAGTTACCACTATTTCATAAACCCAATCGCTACAAAACTAGCCGACTGTTATTTTACTTAATGTAGGTAATGTTACAAGGTCCCCCCTGCCACGCGCCATCGTTGTCTTGCAGCGCGACTTTTATCCCCTCAGCATGTTCCGTAGGCTACGTCTAAACGTCGATCCCCTCCACCTCTCCCCCTTCCACTGCCCTCTCCCGACCAGCACCTTCTGCATTGCCGAAAATATAACGTCTAAATTTCCTAATTAATTCGGCGTTTGAAGCAGATAACTACAAACTCCTAATAACTGTATATTGCTCCAATATAGCTGGTAACTACAAAGGCTGCAGTAATCTACCACACGCGTACACACTTAGTCGCTTGCCATGGTAACACCGTCGCTATGATACAAGCCCCAACATCTCTGAAAAAAATAACGTAAAATAGCGATTAACTGGGTCGAATTTCTAGTGCTAGTAACTTCTCAAACTCATTTACACATCACAAATCATAAATCGCAGCAAATTAAGAAGTTTGACGTGCCTTCGACATCGATGAACATGATGATGTAGGCGAAAAATTGTCATGGACCATTTTTACGACATGTCTTGACAAGTTGCACAAGATGGCGTCGTCTAATCATGTCACAATTTATAGTAAAAATCTTTACGTATTCTAGAAAACCCGAAGCAGTTAGATACCGTTTAATTTCGAAACATCGACGAATATTTCCGCCACAAACATTATCTATTGTTTTATTTACGCTATGCAGTGCTAAATATTAGGAAACTCACTTATAAAACAAGCAATATATATCATAAATCATGTTTTTATGTATCAAAAGGGCACGGACTTGCACATCACGCTATTAATAGGAGTAGAGTGCTCTCCTAATAGGTAAGAAGTTTCCGGCTAGGGACCCCGTCAGCTTTGTAGGGCAATAAAGCTGTTCACCTCTTCACGGTGTCTTCCGCAAGATGACAATGCCTCATCAACCTCTTGTTCTCTGCACGTAACGGAAATAGACAGCCAATCAGGACATCGGAACCTCCACTCCGTACCCCCTCTCCACAGCTACCCCAAACGCACGAACAACGACACAAGCGAGAAAAAAACTCAACTCTTTCATAGCTAACAAGACCAAGAGTTATAAAACGTGCAGTACTTCTGCTTTTACCAAGTACAGCGCCTGAACATAACTATGCATAAATTATCGATTTTCTTTTTCTAACAGATGAAGCGAAATGCGTTTCTGCTAAAATAAATACTGAAAATATAACGATTGATTTTTAACTCTTTTGTCTCATCGTACAGAATTGATGCGGCGTTGCCAGATTTCGAAGTACGTAAAAAAATTGTGCGAGCTATTAGTCCTGGGATATGGCAACTTATTGCGATGTAGGCCTCTTCAGCAGTTGTGGGTTCTTAGGTGAGCCGCAATAAAGGATGCAAATGTTTTGGCGGTCCACATTAGGTTTCACGTCGGAAGCTATTTGAAAGAATGCGAAAGATACTATTAGTGAAATAAATAATTAATAATATTTTAGCTTCTTGAATTCACTAGAAAAGGTTTCCCGGCTTTTTTTTTAAAAAATACGCATATAAGGCAATTATGCAACAGTTGAAAATTCTGGTATAGTATTTTCAAACATTCAACGATTACAACGATCTGGCACATGTGTCTCTTTTAGTATTAACTATCTTTCTGACAGCTGTAATGCAAGAATGGGAATTTAGTGCACTTCTCTCTCTGAAAAGTAAATAGTACTGCAACAACCTGAAGAACGAACATCTTTAATCTATGCAACCAGCAGCTGAGAAACCCAAGCAGTATAAAGGAATGACGACACATGGCCAAAGAGGAGCCACCAAACCTAAGGCTAGGTGACTAGACTGGAATGATCAGCATGTTAAAAATAAAGTTGACCCATTGCAACCAAATAAACTATGTGACATTGCAGAATTTTCCATCTCAATAATCAGTGTCTTAGAAATAATGCTCTTGACCTTGATATACTTTTAACAACTCTATCTGTGGCTATTGTAGTTCTAAGTGAACATTGGCTTTGTGAAGTGGAAATGAAAACTAAAACTTTAAATGGTTACTATCTTTTGTCCTATTTCTGTAGGATTTTGCCAAAAAATGGTGGAGTTGTCATATTTTCTAAATATCATTTTCAAGTTTGTGAAATTCATATGCCTGTTAATGCTGAAAAGTTCTATGAAAGTGCAGCTGTTTAATTGGTAAAAAATATATTATCCCATCAGCCATTTACAGATCACCTTTGAAGAACATTGATACATTCCTAGCTAAATTTGAAGAATCCATACTATTCTTACTATCTCAATGTAAAAAAATGACAAACTGATAATCTGTGGTGACTTTAATATTGATATACTTTTTTAAAAATCCCTCACCAATCTAAATTTCTTGATTTAACTGCATCTTATAATATCTTCCCTACTGTTAATCAGCCTAATAGAATGACTTTGACAAGCAGTAATTTAATTGATAACATTTTAACAAACTTACCAAAATACCAACATAAGACTACTGTCATTGACACAGGTATCTCAGATAATTGTGCTCAAATCATCTCTCTTAATGGTTACCCCAATAATAAGGTAAAATACCCTACGAACAAAAGTATCATATCTTTGGAGCTCAAAACATTGCCACCTTCATACATTCCATCTCATCTGTTGACTGATCATTCATCTATTTAATAAGATCATTGGCTATTTTATGGACATTTTATTCTTTCAATTCAACAACTCCATTCCAAAAAATTCATAACTTTCACCTCTGCTTCTTCAAAATGGATCACAGATGAAATTATCAGATCAAGTAAATATCATCGTGATGTGTATAAAAATATCAAAATAACAGGCAAGCCACAAGGTGATATAAATTGCAAAAAACTACTGAAATTGAACAAGCTTAAAGTTACTGAAAAAAGCTTACCATGGAAAATTATAACAAATGCTAAAAATAAAAACAAATCTGTCCGAGGTATTATTAATTATTGCACTAATAGGCCAAGATCAAAACAATCCAATATCAAACTAGACTTTAATGACAATATATATGTGCACCTTCAAACTGTTAGCAATCTACTTAATCAACATTTTAATAAAATTCCAGTAAATTCAATAGATACTAATTTCAGTCAAACATCTGCTTCTTCCAGACCCTCTATTCCCTCTCCCCAAAAACATCATTCTAACTTGATGTTATCAACTGATGAAAAGGAAATCTTTTGAAATTAACTAACCATCATTCTTCTGGACCTGATGATATATCTGGTCACATACTTGCCAAATGCTCACATATAGTTATTCCTCCCCCTACCCATATCATTAATTCCTTACTATGTCAGGGCATTTTTCCCTCATCACTGAAATTAACCAAAATAATAACAATACACCAAACAATCTCAGCTGCAACCCCTAACAACTACAGACCCATAGCCTTAACATCAGCTCTTTCAAAACATTTCTAAAGAATAACGCTTTCTCAAATTACCACCATCTCACTAAATTTCAAATAATAACATCATCACAGCATGGATTTCTTAAAGGAAAATGAATCAACACAGCTATATTTAATCTATCACCAGACATCTATCAATCCATCAAGAATAAATCTCCTACCCTGGGATTATTTTATGATTTATCTAAGGCCTTCAACTACGATAAACTCAAACAATCTGGCATTAGTGGCATTTCCCTCAAGTGGGTTGTGGCATTTGTCACACATTGCAAACAATTTGTTGAATTAAAGCATAGCAATGAGGCTGGCTCTATTAATAAGTGTAAATCCCAAATCACTACTTCTAGCTGTGGTGTACCTCAAAGATCTACCATTGGGCCATTTCTCTTTTTCCTCTTCACCAGTGGTTCCCAACCTTTTTACTTTCTCCATATAGAAAAAAGTATTGTATTCATGAAAAAAATCGACTTCGAGATTTCAACGGAAATATACGTTTTGAGGTCCCCTGAACACGTTTTGACCATTTTCTCGATGATGCCTGTGTGTGTGATAGCTTTTTGTGGGTGCTCTAACTCAATAACTATTAATCAGGTCAACGCGAAATTTTATATTTAACATTTTTATAAAGGCCAGAAGAACTGATTAGTTTTTGGTAAAAATCGGTCAACCGGAAGTGGGTGTTTACTTCTGTCACATATCCGTTATTTTGAAATATTTGCTTTATATTTGATAAATGTAAAAATGTATCGGAATAAATGTAGAAAATTCAATTTTCTACAAACTTTGTTTGAAACATTTTTCCATATAATGCATTGTTTAAGAGATATCTTATATTTTAGCTGCCACCACCACGCCACTTACCGAAGACTATTGTTAACAATTGACGCTTAATTACATCTTAGTAACACTCCTTTTTATTTTCTTAATAGTTGGAGCTTTGTGGCCATATCCAATATCAGAAGGGTATGGTATGAATTTATTTCTGTTCTTTGTCTAAAATATTTCCGCAGTTTCTTAAAATATTTTTTATTATTTAACCTATTTGGAATTTTTAGAAATATTTCAGGTATGGAGAAAGTCATGTGGTGGCCACATCAGATTTTTTTTACTTGGTCACACCTCCGACATCATGGTTCTACAGAAAACGATGTAAACCTAATATTTTTTCACTCCATATTTGTACAAATATTGGAATGATTGAAAAACGACATTTATTTTTAAATGAACATAAACAAGTTTTTACACCAAAACATTGAACATTTGCAACAGAAAAAATAATTATAAATATAAACGTTAAAACTAAAATTACACAAATATGTCAATTTTAATTAAACTAATGTGATTACTGACGCTGAATTTTCTTCTCAAGAACATCAAATTTGGGTTGAACAGTTACTGATGCAGTCAACCGTACACTTGCTTGAAGATTGATATAAAATATTCCACATTTAGTTGACTGTTAGGGTTCTTATGGAGATATTCCATTTCTCTCTCTCTTTCTTTCTGTTGCACAGTTGCCACATAACATTTCTAGAGTCTATATTCAACATTTTTTGTTGTGTAAGATAAAAAATTGTTTCTAATGATAAATTTAACGCCAAATCCTTTGCTGTAATTGTTTTTTGTTAATTAGTAGAAATAAAAATTACAAAAATAATTTACTCACTTCGTCGCAAAAACGAGTTCTTTTTCGTCGTTATCTTTATTACATCATTTTGTAGAAATGGCAGATCACTTTCAGTTTGAAATTTTATTTAGATATTAATAAATATGTTTCTTCATAATGAGATATATTTATTTTATTTATGATCGATCTAATGAGTGTTATATTTTTTATATGGAGCTTCGTATCGCATTTTTCGAAATTGGCAATGGAAAAAGTAGTCTCCTACAAAATCGCGTACTGTAACCGTTAAACCCATACATACATCGTATAAATTACTGAGAAAACTATTAAGATATTTTTGGTGAAGATTTCATGGGAATAGCTTGAATGATATGGGAGTTATGAATTTTTTTAAATCGATGAAAATCTCGCTCCCGCCAACTTCGACTGCTAGGTTCCGTCGCCGGAAATATTTTGTAAATATCTGCGAATAGAAATTATCTCTGACAGTGAAATTACATATAACGGTATTAGAAGTATTTTCTCATCTTTAAAGGAAGGGTATAGCGGAAATATATAACACGTCCAGGTCATTGCCCTTCTGTGATTCCATAGAAAGCCTAGCCTTCCCCTGTTGCTTTTATGACACTCGTAGGCCATAAACGGAATCTTTCGCAGGCAATGCATTCTTCTAAACATGTATAAGCAAAAATTGCCTGCCAATTTCGAAAAACAGATGTTCTCAAAACGGGGTAGTAATCTTTGTTCTCAATTTTCAGGTTCAGACGATGACTTGCTGAATTTTAAAAGAACAACCTTGTACCGATTATTAATAGGTATAGGGTTCATATACGAAAAAAAGGGGGCAAGAAGTATTCTCATCGAAAGTAATGATATCATTCGATGACGCCATAAGTATTTAAGAGAAGTGAGGAAATACCAAGGCGAAAATAAATGCATTGTGTATAACGATGAATCGTGAATTAATGTCGGCCAAACTGTTAACAAAGCATGGCGTGGTGGTCGATTTGCATTAATCCATGTAGGTACGGAGAACGGCTTCATCGATGGAGCCCAATGCTATTGTTTTTATGTAAAAACAATTAATCAGATGCGCACGATGAAGTTGATGGGGAATTTTATGAAGAATGGGTTGAAAATAAAGTTCTCCCTGAAGGTTCAATCATTGTAATGGATAATGCGTCCTATCATAGAAAAATTGAAGCAATCCCCACCGCTGGCTGGAGAAAGGATAAAATTAAGGAGTGGTTGAAGAGCAAAAATATAAACTTCGATGAAGATTGCCTCAAAAGAGACCTTCTCTATAGAGTTGGTGAAGCACGAGATAAATATGAAAATTAAAGAATCGATGAACTTGCGGAAAAAAACGGTTGCGTTGTTCTCCGACTCCCGGCTTACCACTGTGAACTAAATCCCATTGAAATGGTGTGGGCGCAGGTTAAGCACTACGTTGCGGTGAGAACCACAACTTTCAAGAAAAAAGATTTAGAGAAACTGATCGCAGAAAGTTTTGAACGAGTTTCAGCAGATAATTGGAAAAATTACGTGCAACTTGTCATGAAAGTGGAAGAAGAAATGTGGCAGGCTGATAATCTACAAGATGATATTGAAAAACTAATAGTTAGGCTGACATCATCTTCCTCTTCTTCTTCAACATCACCTTTTCCATTCTCTTCCCCTCTCCATACATCTGAAGCGCAACCAGCTATTTCTGGGTACATGGAAGGAGTTCTAAGACGGAGATTTTTAATGAAAAATGTAAGAAAAATATTAACTTTCGTTTATAATTTTTAACTATAAATTTTTTACCCTTCAACTGTCATATCAGCATTCTTAAGATATTCCAATTTTCCGATACAATCAATATGAATAAAAATTCCCATTAAGCTAATAATTAGACAATTACTGTCGATGACTTAAATTAGCCTGATTCTAAAATGTATTTATTTATTTTACTAAAAACAACATCGGAATAACGCTTAAAAGTTATGCATTCCTTAAAACTAAAATTTTAAGAAATTGACGAAATTCACCGGAGTAGTATAACGTAGTATGCTCTGCTAATGTCATCATAGTAAGCTTTGAAAGACAGCAATTGATCCACGACGAAATTGTCAGTTTTATGGATACGCGATATATGAGTGCCTGAGAATCTATTTGGAGACATAAGGTAAATATTATGTACGACAGATTAAATGATGTAATAAGAATTACGATTAATCTTCCCTTGAAACTTCTAATTTACTTTGAAAACAGCCAGAAACAAGTTTTGAAACGTGCAACTGAAACACCTGCCAGGTTTTTTTGATCAAGTCGAACCATAACCCAATTTACGCTGAAATATTGTATCATTACGTTTGGGAATTTAAGTTTGATAACAATGAAGCTCATTGTAATTCTTTAAAATAAAATGCCAAAAATCTTAATTCTTCATACTAATTACTTTTAAATTGGTTAATATCTACAGACCGTGCAATTTCAAGAGGATAAAAAGATATTTTAGTTTTTATTTCCTTTTTTCAGTAAAATAACGTAATAATGAAGAAAATCCTTAGATATTTTCTTTGTTGCTAGCATCCGTACTTATAGAAAAGCCCTTTTAAAATAAGGTTTTTTACTCGAGACCAAGTACTTATGTAACTGTTTTTGTAGCTTTAATTCTACCACAACTGTATTTGTCTGCAACAACTGAATCTGGAAAAAACTACAGAAAAATGATCCTACAAAATCGATTGATAAGTAGCTATGGAAGTACATTGTTGTATAACTAAACACTGTTTCTGCTTCAAGAATTAGATATTTTTCTTTGTTGTTTTAATGTTAAGAAAAAAGTTGTTATTTTTGTGGATCTCGATGAGGAACTGATATTTGCCATGAGACTACTGAATTTCATGCGTCGTTTCGCGTCATTTTTGCCACCATGTCCAATAGAAAATTTACTGTTCTTGCAGATAGTGCAAATAGCTACATCAGCTTTTCCGGAACGACTCTCTTGTAATCAATCATAACTTTTTCCCATTCATCATTGAACTTAACTAATCTTTTTATTTTTTTGGGGTGGAGTATTAATTCTGACTTTTTCCAAGTTTGAATTATCCATTTCGTCTCAAAATTAAACGCTAACTCGATTACGTGGTACCTACATATTAAACACATGCAATAGTTAAGTCTCTAGCAGAAATTCATCAGATATATCCTAGCAAATGTTTGTCACCTTATTTAACAGGACTGGAACGTGCTCCTGACGGCTAGTGTGTGTATTCTGTATTCTTCGCCACCCACGCACAAATATCTCCGTACTTTGCCAACCACGGTTCCTTGAATCTGATTACTCCTGTTTGCTCTTGAGGATGTGCGCTGTAAAGCACGTCTGAATAACATACATAATATTAAGTAAATGATAAAGTCAGTGCCGGCGCTACCACTATAGGCGCCCAGATGCAAATTGTCTTTCTTTAAGATTAGCCTTCAAGAGAATTGATGTCTTTATTATTGTAATCTTTTTTTAGGGACTTAATTTTTTATGTCATTTAATTTGTGAAGATTATAAAGACATTTAAAATAATTATCGTGGTTATTAAATGTTCTAATCGTTCTACTTTCAAAGAGTCCACACCCGTGTACAAAATGTTATTTTAAAGAATTAAATATATCTCTTGGATTCTGTGCGATTCATTTTTATGTACATAATCAAATAGCCTAGTTTCCTTTGCAGGGCGTATTTCAAGCGTATATTAAATTCTAGTATATTTACTAATTCTTTAAATGCTGTTAGCAATTCTTCAAAGCTTTAATCTGTGCGATATTTTACAATAAATTCCAATAAATAATCAATAGCTCGTGAAGCGGATCCGATATTTTCATTTTTATCTTGAAGCTCGAAGCTGTAAACTCGCTTTAAAAGGCCTTTCCCAATGCCGGATTAACCGGAGCGCAGTTGTGCCAGGGCCAGGTGATGAAAGACGCTCCACAGAAGTCCCAGATACTGTGTAGGGTGGAAGGACTGGGCCTGGGAAACATTATGAGCCAGGGCCCCCGAGCTCTTTAATCCGACCATGGTCTTGTCAAAGCACCAACGAACGCTAAAACTGAAAACCTTCAATTTTGGAACAAAATATAAGCCTCATGTTTTGCCAAATTGCCAAACTGATCATATTCAAATATATCGTATATGGCATTTCAGATTTTCCCGATTTGATAAATTAATGTCTACACACATTAATTCGGAACTCATAGCGGTTGGGTACATTATGTCCTGAACTAAATTGTGCCTCATTATTACAAATTTACGACGGATTGTTTCACTTTACTGTTTTTATTGTATATACATATTATATATATTGTATTTATTTAACTTCCATGTAAGTTGCTCAGAAAATTACTTCTAATAACGACTAAAAAGGCAAGAAAAGACGCTAGAATCATACAGTAGTTATAGAATAAAACAAAAAATAATGGCCTTACCGTAATAATTCTGCTTTTTGTGATGATTCTCAAAGTGATCTAAGTTGCCTGCGCACTGGGTAAAGGTATCCTTCAAACTAAAATCTCTGGAGTGATCAATGCATATTTCCCATGTAATCCGAACGCATGAAGGATTCCCCTAAACTCTTCCAGTTTTTCCTATCAACTGCCTCCCTCCTCCAAGTCGGCCCTAAAACTTCACAAGTTCTCTTTCCCATCCGTCCTTCGGTCTTCTTTGCGGTCTCTTTACGGTTCTTGGGATCCATTCTATGACGCTAGACGTCAAACGCCGACCATTTCTTCTAGCAATGTGACCCGCTCATTGCCACTTATGCGCCTTCACTCTTCTAATAACGCCAAAGACTCCCGTCTTCCTTCTTTCCCAGTCGTTCCTTTTGCGGTCCATTCGGGTGATACCCAGCATACATCTCTCCATGCTCCTTTGTATAGTTTACAGGCGATCATGGTTCATTTTTCGTATCTATAGGTCAAAATAGGCAAGAGCACATTGGTCATACTATCTCCTTTTCAGAAAGATATTGATATTTAACTTGAAGATGGATGCATTCCTGTCTAAAGCACTCCGTACTGTTTTCACTCTCCGTTTGATCTCCCCAAGAAGTGACCCGCCGGTAGTGGTGAGTTGATCCAAATAAACATAATTTGTTACTTATTCGAGTTCTGCTCCGTTGATCGATATCTTCTCGAGATTTGTGAAGGAGTTGAACATGACCTTTGTTTTATTTAGATTCATTCTAAGCCCAGCTTCTTGGCTTGCCTGCTCCAGTTCCTCAGTTCTTCTGCGGAGCTCTTCTGGGCTTCCTGTAAATAGTATAATGTCATCAGCGAATCGCAAGTGACACTCAGATATGGTTTGTTTACCTTTATACCCTTTTCTTCCCACTCTAGCCCTCTGAATACTTCCTCTAGAGCTGCTGTGAATAATTTAGGAGACATGGTATCTCCTTGCCTCACCCCCTTTTTGTTCTTAAAGCCACTTGTTTCTTCATGCAGTTGGACAGACGATGTCACGTTTTTATAAATTTTCTCGATTAAAGTGATGTTCGTTTTTTCTATTCCTTGTTTCTTCAGTCCATTTAGCATATACGAATTTAAAATGGAGTTGCATGCTTTATCGAAGTCGATGAAACACATACAGAGGGAGCACTCATGTTCATTAATCCGACTAATTATCTATCTGACAACTTCAATATAGGTTGGAATTAAAATTTAAAACTCCTGAACCGTAAATTAACCCAGAGAGCACTCACACGTCAATAAGAAATAAGGAAAATTAAATTATGCTTACAAGTTTGCAGGACGATGATGGCCTACAGGGACCTGTTGTCTAAAACTATCCTAAAAAGAAGAAAAAGAAAACACACACGCACAAGCACTCTGGAAATCTCTAGATACGTATTTCGGGAGCTATGCTCCCATCTTCAGTAGCTGAAGTCGTATGAATTGTTTGTGTTTGGTCTTGTGTATTTATGTGTTCCGGGTAAAAGTGAAAGGAGGGCACAGGGGTGGGGGAATTCTTAACGGTTAGCGAGTAGAGGGGTGAGTAAGGGATAGGTCCGCGGTCGTTATTCATAACCGTCTCTTTGAATTTGTTTATGAAAATACTCTCGTAAGCGTCTAGTTTCCAGTCGGTTTGTGTTGATTTTAAGAGAGACATGTTTTCGATTTTAATCGGGTGATTGTTTTCCTGTATGTGTATTGCGACGCTAGACCTGTTAAATCTATTGTGTTTGAAGTGTGCAAGGTGTTCTTTGAACCTGGTTTCTAGCTTCCGTTTAGTTTGCCCTATGTAGACTTTCTCGCAGTCTGTGCAAGCGATTTTGTATATGCCGGATCTTTGTAGAGTCGGGATCTTGTCTTTGGGATTGTGTAGTAAGTTGGAGAGTTTGTTTTCATTCACAGGTACTGTTTTAAGGTTCTGTTTTGAGAATATGTTTGATAAGCCGTTTGTGATGCCTGGGACGAAGGGGATTTTTACGTATTTTGGTTTTTTGGGGGGCGTGCTTGTGAGAGTAATCTGTTTTTTCAAAGAAAGACTGCGCTTGTGCTTGTGTAAAATATTCTCTATCATCTGAGGGTCGTAACCATTGATTTTAGCGCATTTTTGTTCAGATGATCGTCCCATGTGGTAACTTCGAAACCGGATAAATTTTTGGTTATTTTTAGGTGCAAATCGTATGCTTCTAACTCATCGATCATCTGAACAAAATTCAATCCGTGATACAACAAAAAGTCCAAAATAAAACTGACACACTTCGCAAAAAATACTACTTTCTCACAAAAAATAACCAGAAAAACACTTCCTGCAATTCCAAACAAAACCAAGACAATGTAATAAACCTTACAGATACGACCTTTACCAACGAAGAACTCTCCCTACTCGGAAAAGGACTTAAATACGCACTTCCATATAAAAACCCACCTATGGATGACACTGTGGCAGATATTGAATCTTCTATTAAAACCCTATCAAATAACTGCAAAAATATCATCAGATCCACCGCATTATCGCAGATAACAGAAAACATTGCCAAAAACACGAATAAAAAACAACATAAACATTCCGAACACAACACAATCAAGTCTCTTAATAATAAAAATTGTTTTTATCTAAAGGCAGACAAAGGGAACACTGTAGTCATAATGCAAAAAGACCAATACTTCGACAAAGTTGAGCAAATGCTAAATGAAGGGCCGTACACAAACATACTAAAAAAACCAATCAATAAAATGATATCAGAAACCACCAAAATTGTTAAAACATGCACCACACTCATCACGAAACAACTCAGCCTCCAACTTCACACCTCAAACCCCAGGGTTCCTAGGATGTATTGCTTACCCAAAATCCACAAAGACGGCATTCCCCTCAGACCCATTGTTTCGTCTATCAACGGCCCGACATATAAAATTTCACGTTGGCTTAATGACCAATTTAAACAATTTCATATCAAACATGATTCAAATATAAAAAACAGTTCGTAATTATATTTCTTGACATCTTCTTTGATGGACTTCCTAATAGTTTTGCTTAGTTCTGGGAAGTAGACATCTTCATTTCCCTTTCTTTCTTCATCAGAAGTGTAGTTTTTACAGATAACGTTTTATCTGGCTTAAATTTAACAGTTCCGCCTATTTCTAGTGCGGTTTATCTGAGTACCTCCGTTACCTTTAATTCCGCTTCTTGGTTTTCTAGTACACTGAATCCAATTCGGAGCTCAATCCCTCTTTTAGCACTTGTGGGATGATGATAGACTTAGACTTCCTCATCAGCTTCCGTCTTTCCAAATTACAATTAAATTTTATTCTTCATCGCACTAATTTATGGTCGCTTCCAGTATTAAACTGGTTGAGGACAGAGCAGTCTTCTACCACAGGTCTTTTATTAACTAGTACTTAGTGAATTTCATTTTTTATGCCATTGGTTCCTACCCAGCACCATTTTCTGTTAGGGCTCTTCTTAAAGAAGTTCATTATGTAGAGGCTGGTACATTCGGCAAAGTCCACAATTAGGTCTCCTCGTTCGTTTGTGTCTCCATAGCCCCATTTTCCAACTGCACTGTCATCTTCCTTTCTTTATCCTATTTTCGCGTTGAAATCAGATCCTTATACGAATTAGGAGTGTGAACTCTGGAGCGATTAAAAGAAATAATTTTAACTATCATTTAGCTAATATTCAAGCACGCGTTGTTTTAGCCTATATTAGATTGAAATATAGGATAGAATTATTTGTTAGGTGGCTCTAAATATTTTTTGTTGTGAAAATTAAAGTAAATATTGATGATAGAAACGACCGACGTGTAATTAAATAAGAATCTATCTTTTTCATACTTTTACCTCTTTTAATTGTCATTTTATCGGAGAATTCATATAGGATTTTGTTTGTTTATTTTTCTGTTTGGAAATTACGCTTGGTTAAGATCTATTATTTTGAAAAGATATACCTTTCATCAACGTGATTGACATCATTGTTCAGTATGGGTGACGATTGCTCACATGCATATATTGAGGTTCATAAAAGAAGTATAACGCATGCTCATATTATGATTATGCTTAGAGACGAAGATATGTTTACAAATCGTGAAAAAATTGACCGTACACTTTCGGCAGAAATACTCCACCCAGAAACGTATCCACGTTTTTATGATATTGTATTCAGAACAATAATAAATGGCAAATCCAAATGCTCTATGAAAAGAGGACGGTGTTTGTTTGCGCTTACGGTTTTCCGAAAAATTCTCAAAACAAAATGGAGACATACGTTGATGGATATCCGCTGTACTAGAGTGCTGAATTTGGTTAATACTTCACCAAGTAGGCAATAGTTATGTTGTGCCTAATAGCAAATATCGATAGTTGAAATATGATGCACACATCATGGTTGACATACATCAATCAAGGAGGTTAAATGCATATCTAAATATATTTTTAAAGGGGTTATAATCTGCTAATGTCATCATAGTAAGCTTTGAAAGGCAACAATTGAATTGACAGTTTTATGGATATGCGATATACGAGTGCTTGAGAATCTATTTGGAGACATAAGGTAAATATATGCACGACAGATTAAATGATGTAATAAGAATTACGATTAATCTTCCCTTGAAACTTCTAATTTACTTTGAAAACAGCCAGAAACAAGTTTTGAAACGTGCAACTGAAACACCTGCCAGGTTTTTTTGATCAAGTCGAACCATAACCCAATTTACACTGATATATTGTATCATTACGTTTTCAGCAGCAACAGCTTGCAAAAAGACAGAGAAATTGCGGCAATATTATTCCAAGAATGTATTGCTTTAGTCTACAAAAGGGTGAACGATTATACCTAAGTATTATTTTACTCCATACAACAGGAGCTACCAGTTGAGAATTTTCAAAACACATTCAAGGATTCTGCCCGTACCAGACAATTAATTGGCAATGTTGAGGAATGGGAGAAATGTTTGGAAGAAGCAATCTTATTCCAAATTCCGGCTCAAGTTTGCTTTTATATGTGTCTCTTGTCAACCAGCTAATGCGTGTTTTCTCTGTAAAAAGTACTTTGCTGAAATAGCCGCAGACTACCTTCGCAATGATAACGAAAATTTAGGTAACCAGAAACCACTGGATTCTAAATCTTTCGGTTTACTATACTATCTAGGTAAACAGCTGTAAGAGCTCTATTCTTAGGTCTGCTCAGAAGCTGAGTGACGATTAAATCAATTATAATAATATCGGTTCCAAGAATTTAATGAAATGATTCATGCATGGATGGAGATATTCTGAAATGTATTTATCATGATGAGCCTCCAGGCTCCGAGAAATTTTCCTCTAAAACACAGTTATGAGTTACATTAAGGAGGAAGAAATCAAGATGTATGAGCTACAACTTCTATGAGCTGCAACTGAAATTTCCGCCATTCTTCTGACAGGAGGAAAAACAGCACAGTGCTTTTAGGTTGCTAGTTCGTCTATTAGACAGTTCTACTTCTGTAGTTAAACCGAGTATTTCCAAAGCAACAGCTATATGAACTGGTTCTGATAAATCTTTTGGTTGCAAAGTTATTCTTTTGGGCAGAGACTTTGGATAGACTCTTCCAATGGTTTTCAAAGGAAATTAAACTCCTATCGCTGAAGAAGGTGTCAATAATAGCCAATTGAGCAGCCATTTCAAACAAACAAAATTGACGAAATATGACGAGTTAGGGAAAAAAGTCTTTTAATGGTTTGCCTTTTAAAAATCGGCGTTGGAACCGCTAAAATTATCACCGGGAGTTACAACTGAGATTCCTAATTATAAGATTTTAATTGCCGATATAATTTCCTGTGTTTATGATGAATCTATTGACACAAGTAACACTAAACTTTTATCATCACAGATCAATTTCAACCCCTAAGAACAAGACTGTTTTGATGTTAAATAATGTAATTCGACAAATATTGGATGGAGATAACAAAGTGTGTTTGAGTGCGGACATAATTGTTTTTTATGACACGGAACACCAATCTAATTATTCAGCTGAATTTTTACAGGCAAAAATACCACCTGGAATGTCATCTCACGAATTGAGACTCGAAATTTTCTCAGTTGTAATTTTAATTCCAAACTCAAATTCAGTATCGCAATAGTAATTAAAAGTGTGAATGAACGTTTTTATGGTAAATTTGTTACTGGTATAAATAGGAGATTGGGTACTCTTACCAAAAAAAGATTTGGCTGTGAGCGATACAACCTTCATTCGCCCTAGAAGACGTCAGCTCTCCATAATTACAGCGTTCATTATCACAATCAATAAACGTCAAGGGCAGACGGTCACCCATGTTGCATTGTATTTCAACGAACTGTTGTTCAGGAGTGGAGGACTTTATTCTGCTGTTATAGCTAATTAACCGGACTTTGCATCTGGTTTATATTTTGGAATTTGTCATGCTCATTTCACTCACTGATAGGCTGGTAACCTTGCTTACCCTATTTTTAACGTTACTACAATGTGCTATAAGAATGCCTCGGGCGACCGAAACCATGATGGGTGGCGTAGGTCGATGCAGGTTGGCCCATCTGATGATGACCCGGTATGGAAGATTGCAACATGGAATGTAAGTGGTGTGTATGGGAAAGAGAGTGAATTGATGAATGAAATGGATAAAAGGAGGATATATGTTTTGTGTGTGAGTGAAACTAAGCGTAAAGGGAGAGATGTGATAGAAATTAATAACGGTAGTTTGGCCTTTTGGTCTGGAGTAGATGAATTCGTGCACGGTAGTCAAGGTGTGGGATTGATACTGAATGAAAGGGCTAAGATGCATGTGAGAAAGCATGAATTAGTGTCACCAAGGCTGTTGTGGGTGCGGCTGAAAGTGGGTGTGCGCAGGATTATGCTTGGTACATGTTATGCTCCAGTCGACGGTGAGAATGAATATAATAAGAATAAATTTTGGGAAGAATTGAGAGATATTTTGAGTGAGTGTGAACCAGGAGAAAGAGTAATTATGCTCGGAGATATGAATGGATGGGTGGGAGTAAAACGAGAAGGAACGGAAAGGGTCCTTGGACCATTTGGTGACCCAAGAGTGAATGATAATGGTGAAAGCTTGGTGAATGTATGTATGGAAATGGGATTGTTTGTCTCGAACACATGGTTCAAGCACAAGTCAATCCACTTGTGTGCATGGACAAGAGTGGAAGCGAAGAGTGTGATAGATTTTGTTGTGTATGATGAACGGTTGAGGGAGCTGGTGAATGATACGAGAGTTGTGAGAGGTGCGGAATGTGGATCAGACCACTATTTAGTGATCTCTAGAGTAGATCTTGGGAGAAAATGGATTGAGAAAGAGGGAAGGGGAGAAGGTAACTAGAGTAAAATTGGAAAGATTGCAAGAGCAAATGAATAGGTGGGAATATGAAAGTGTGCTAAAAGAAAGGCTGATGGCCGAAGAGAGTGAATGGAAGGAGGAAATGAGAGAAGAGAATGTGGAGAAGGCTTATAACAGATTGAAAGGTATTATCTTGCAGTGTGCTACTAAGGTGTGTGGGACTGCAGTTGTTGGAAGAATGAGAGGTGATGCATGGTGGAATGAGAGAGTTAAAGTGGCTGTGGAGAAAAAGGAGGCATATGTGAGAATGATTGCTGCTAAGAATGAAAATGAGCGAAAGGCACTGTATGAAATGTATAAAGAGAAAAGGAGAGCTGCAAAAAATATTGTGAAAGAGAGTAAAGAACAATTGCGGATGAATGAAGCTGAGAAAATGCAGAATGATTTTGAGGGGAATAAGAAGTTGTTCTGGAAATGGGTGAAGAGAGCAAGGCAAGGAGTGAGTAAAGGTGTGAGCGGAATTCAAGGAAAGAATGGTGATATGGTGTGGAATGAGAGTGATGTAAGGGAGTGTTGGAAAAAGTATTTTGAAGAGTTGTATGGAAATGTTGTGAATGGATCTAAAAATTCGAGTGAATCTTTTGGAGTGAATATTAATGAATATGAGGGGATTAGTAAGAACGAGGTAGTTAAAGCCGTGAATATGTTGAAAAATGGAATAGCTGCAGGTGTGGCATAATGGGAGAGATGTTGAAGTATGGAGGTGATTTGCTTATGTGTTGGATGCTAGATCTGTGCAATCTGTGTGCAAGGAGTTCGAGAGTGCCTGCTGAATGGAAGGATAGTGTAATTGTACCATTCTACAAGGGTAAGGGAGATTGGACTGAATGTAAGAATTATAGAGCGATTAGTTTGCTGAGTATACCTGGAAAGGTGTATGGGAAAGTTTTGATTGAAAGAGTACAAAAGGTAACTATGGATAAAATGTGAGGAGTGCAATGTGGCTTCATGCCTGGAAGGGGTTGCACCGACCAAATATTTGCCCTACAGCAAGTGGTTGAGAAGTGCATGGATGTAAGAGAGAAAGTGTACTGTGCATTTGTTGATCTAGAGAAAGCATATGACAGAGTGAATCGTAATGAATTGTGGAATGTTTTGAGCGAGTATGGAGTGAATGGTTGGTTGCTGAATGCTATAAAGGTAGTGTATACTGGAAGTAGAGCATGTGCAAGGGTGAATGGCATGATGAGTGATTGGTTTAGAGTTGAGCAAGGTGTACGACAAGGATGTGTCATGTCCCCTTGGTTATTTAATGTGTTCATGGATGTGTGAGACAGGCATGTATGGATATGGTGGGTGTTAAGGTTGGTGGAGAGAATGTTCGTGTACATTTGTATGCTGATGATGCTGTGTTAATGGCTGAGAACCCAGGGGAATTGCAGAGAATGTTAGATAGCCTGCATGATACGACAGGGAGAATGGACTTAAGGATAAATGTGGCCAAAACCAAGGTAGTTGTGTTCGATCGGGAGAATGAGGTGAACGACTGTCAATTTAGCATAAATGGTGGAACGTTTGTGGTAGTGGATGAATTTGTATACCTTGGTAAAATGTTTAGTAAAAATGGTAGAGTAGATGGGGAAATCAAAAGGAGGGTGAATGCTGGTAGAAAGGTGGCAGGGAGTGTGTGGTAGATTGCAAAGAATGAATGGTTGTCAAAAGAAGCGAAAATGTTTGTATACAAGAGTGTTTTAATGCCTACCTTGCTGTATGGCAGTGAAACATGGGTGTCAGGAGAAGCATAAAAGTAGTTTGAATGCGGTTGGGATGGGATACATGAGAAGAGTTTGTGGAAAATCTAGGAGGGACAAAGTGTGGTGTGAAAGCTAGTGTGACAGATTTGTATGAGAGAGGTCTGCTGAGGTGGTTCGGACATATAGAAAAAACGGAGGAGAGTAGAATCACCAAACAAATATATGAAGGAAGAGTGAATGGCGAGAGAGGGAGAGGCAGACCTCACAAGACTTGGTTGTATGTGGTTGGTGAAAAAAAGGGACGTGAAAAGTATGAGGAATAAGAGGAAATGTGTGACTCAGTGTATGAGTGTAAGTGAAGCAAATGAAGTGTGCAAGGATAGAAGTGTGTGGAGGAAGCATGTGGTGATGGGTTGGTAATTGGCAGACATATGGTATGGCTTACCCTGCAAGGGAAAGCGTCAAGATGTGTTGTTGTTGTGCTAAAAAATATTCAAAATAAGTTGTGCAACAAAAATTAACACGGGCCTTTAATCAGGGTATGATTTGTATGGCATCCTTCTCCCTAGAAAAATTATTGCACCGAGGCGCACATCCTCAAGGTATCTATAGTGTGTGTACCAAGTTTTAGGTTTCTAAGTTTCTTGATTTTCAAGAAATGTTGTAAGATATGTTGTGTATGGCACCCCCCTCCCCCCTCTCAAAAATAAAAATTCCGGCCCTGAGGTGCGCATCCTCAAGGTCTAATTAGTAAGTGTACCAAGTTTTAAGTCTCTAAGCGTCTTGATTTTCGAGAAATGCTGTACGGCATGATTTTTTATGGCACCCTCTCTCCCTCCATCTCCCCTCGCCAAAAAAAATCAAAATTCCTGTTCCGAGTTGCACATTCTCAAGGTCCTAATACTAAGTGTACCAAGTTTTATGTCCCTAAGTTTCTTTATTTTTGAGAAATGCTGTCCACACAGACACACGCCGCCTTTTATTATCATAGATGACTAAAATTAGAAATGGAAGCAACAATAAAATTTGTTCAAGACATACTACTATAAGGAAGACTGGATCAAGATTATAGATTATTCATCTTGAATGTTTACAAGGAAATCATTGATTAATTACAATGTATTATTTCTCTACGAACAAATAAAAATTAAACTATTTTTAAAAATCAATCGTTCATTTCTTAGAATAAAGTTCCCGTTATGTGACGCGCTTTACTGCCATTTTGTATAAAAGGCTCTTATGTATAAGGTCTTCATGGTTAGCAATGGAGTATATATACCCAGGTTTCATAATTTATTCCTCACCACTATAAAACGCATATTTTATTCAGGAGTGAAATTTCACTCCCGAAATAACCGTGGCAAATTCATAATATTTTTGCCCCATTCAGAAGGAAGATTGTGAGGATGTGTGTCGGCCGCTACCGGGGAGATTCCATAAAGAGTCACCAGAAGGCAGTGCATCAAAGCTTTTGCTATCGAGGCGACAGCTTAATAATGAAGGGGAAACCTTAAATAAGGGAAGAGATGAAGGCTTGGGACGAAATGAAAGGCTTCCGCGGGTGGAATTTATTTTCTATGGAAGAAAATGGGTTTCCGCCATTCAAGGGTTTTGTCTTTCCGTGGGAACCTAGATTAAAATAACACCTTACTTAAGGGCTCAATATTGATTAACGGAGAATATGTAGCAGGAAGTTCCGACCTATATGGGTGTTTTAGCTCATCCAAATTTCCTCAGTAGTTTCCTTAATTCGCAGAAATTTATCAAGCGAACAATTTTGTTACATAGTTATCCACATTTTATGATCTGATAGGATTTATTATAGGCTGCTTGTTTAAGAAGTGTTTTAAAGTTAGTGAGCCAATGAAATTGTTTTGCGTGGCACGTAGTCAATGTCACATTCACCTATTACGAAGGAGTTATGCAGAGTACATATTCATAAGCAGAATTCGAAATAATCAGAGATTCGAAAGATCATGTTGTAGATTTTTAACCTTTAAATATTATTCCAAAATAAATAAAAAACAATAAATCACTGTTAGATTTCCCATCACGTGAAACGTCTACGTATTCGCTGGATGTAATATCTCGAAAGAAACATCGAATTCCTATTTTTTTCGCTAATATTCTTTTTCGCATAATCCCGCTGATAATCCGGATGAATTCGTCAACCAAATGAATCCACGGACAAATTGCTTCCCATCAGCGTGTTGGGACCATTGCGCCATGCACGGAAAACTCGTTAGCGCGGGCAAAGATAGATTAATGGAGATTAGGCCTCTCTGATTCACTGCGGATCTTTTTTGGTCGCGTTTAAGATATTTATAGCAAAGGTGATTAATAGCTATTCGAAAAAATGAAAGAGAGAAAGAGAAAGAGGGGGAAATGCTACGTAAACTAGAATTTCTCGAGTTTCGTGGAGTCAAAACTTCGCCCACGTGATATCCTGCAATACGGTCATTTTGCGAAAATATTCCACATTTTCTTTCAGGAAGCGTTTTATATCAGGAACGATAAAAATGGCTGCCACATTTCCTTTACGAAGGGAAGTGTGAATTCAGTGTTTGAAAAGTAACTTAATGCAAATACTACTCGGAAGTCATCCTCGATGTTAGCGGGACCACACTCACTCTTCTCTCTCTCTCTCTCTCACTCTCTCTCTCTCACTCTCTCTCTCTCCTTCTCCCGTCAAACCAGTTAATTTATGAATCCATTCATATACTAAACATATGTGTAAGTATGAATTGCAACGCGTTATATTCCTCACATTTATGTCGATCAATTGCAGCAAAAATGGCATCCTAAATTAATATATCAAAAGGATTATTTAAAAAAATGGTGTTAACATCTAATGCCTTAAGCCTAATACTTTCGATTACTCGCATTCAGTGCGCAAGTATTAGATGGAATCAGAATGTTACTCGGTCGAAATTGAAGTTGAAACAGAGCAAACTATAATTCCATAGCTAAATAATATGCTGTGGTCTTGTCATTCGAATGGAAAAATTGAGTTTGACGGTTACGAACTAAAATATATAAAAAAATCGTTTGTAATGTTCATCGTAAACTTAAATTGCTTAACTTGTTATCCCTAACATTTCCGCTACGACTTCACATTTGGGCATAGATGTGGTGTGTGAATTAAGAAAGTGTCTTCTGCGTTCAAACGTTAACTTTTAGTCTCATTGAGCATTTGTACTATCATATGACACAGTGGTGCTTAACCTGGGGTGCACGCACTACCTGGGGTGCGAGACATGCCAGATTGTTTTAGAAGGTAAATCTCTGAAAACACAAATTAAGCACAGGCACGTGTGTACAACTACTTTTTTCATCAAACTTATGTATTTATTAACTTGGCCTAGCGTACATGGCAGTATTCGCACACCTAAATGAACTCGACACATCTATGCAAGGAACTACGATGAACACGATAACGGCCAAGGGCAAGTTATCTGCTTTTATTCAGAAACTTCCAGTTTGGATAAAGCGCGTTGAGAAAAGAAATTTCACTAACTTTTCTTTGCTTGAAGGTACAGTTGTCTCGGAAAATGGAGGAATGGCCATCGTAACTGAAGTGACAAAACATTTGCAACAGTTGAGTGACTCCAAGGATATTTTTCCACTGGAAATCTTAATGTGGCAAAGAAATGGATAATGGATCCATTTCTTTATATCCTGGATTCGATCAACAATAGTGATTTGATGAAAGACGATCTCATTGAATTACGAGCTAATGGACGAATCCGAATGGAGTTTGAGACAATGAAGCTTGAGAATATCTGGTGTGCTCAACTAACACCGTTTCCACAACTGGCGAAGACAGCGCTGGAGATCCTTGTGCCATTTGCGAATACATACTTGTGTGAAATAGGATTTTCAGATCTCTTACACACCAAAATCAAGGTCAGAAACTGCTTAAATGTGAGTGATGACATGAGTGTGACCATTTCAGAAAAAGTTTCTCGTTTCTTGAACATCATTGAACAAAAGCAACAGCAGAAGAGTCACTGAGCAGGTAAACTTAAAAAAGTGTGTAATTTTTCATGTATTCTTAATTTTAATCCGAAATTAAAATAACTATATAATTTATAAAAAGTGTGAAATTTTTCAAATATTCTTAGCGAAATTAAAACAAATATATATTACTATCTTTTTCATTATATAGTTATTATATATCTTAAGTTCAAAGAACTGACTTACTTCAAAGATTTTTGATAAGGGGTGCGAGAACATTTTGCAGGCTGCAGTAATGGTTAGGAACCACTGATATAACAGAACAAGAGGGAAAAGTCAAAAATGGAATACGCAGAGATTTCAAAGGTGTTTTTTATTGGAAGTGCATATAAAACGGTATCGACATTTACAGTGGTTCTTGGATATATATCTCCGAAACTATAAGACTTAATTATGTGGTTCCTAGGACTTATTTGTGGTCAATGTTGTCCTCTATCCGAATTTTTTTTAAATTATGCCTCGTAGATCATATAAGGGAATGGGAGAAAAAAATATGGATTTTAAATTGTTGTTTGCCGATAGCCATCGATGTAAACAAAATATGTGATTTTATACTTGGGATGTTTTCGAATTTTTATCTCCGATAATATTAGTCAAAATTATGGGGACTTGCGGGCTTTTTTGTGGTAAATGTTGTCCTCTATCCGATTAAAGTTTTAAATCGATACCTTACAGATCATATAAGTGCATGGGAGAAAAAAATATGGTATTTTATTATTGCTTGACGGATGCAATTTAACGAAATACAAGTTTTTTTAAGCGCTTATATAAAGTGGAAGTCCTAATTGAGGGATGGAGTTAAAAATCAGAATTTGGCCATAAATTTAAATAAGTATCACTGATACTTGATTTAATTAAAGTCCGCCCAGTAGTTTTGGAGATGAAATAACATGTGGACGGACGGTTGGACGGACGGTTGGACGGAGGAGACGTGCCTATAAGGCGTTCCGCTGCTATCGCTTCGCTGGTAAAGAACGCCTAAAAACTCCTTAAAACAATTCTCCTCTATCATTGTAATTAATAAGTAATACATTCTAATTAATGTGTAAATTAAAATTATCTTCATCGTCTCACTCAATTATAAAATAGAGCTATTTTCCAAAATACCGGTGTCTAGCATTTTTAGGCTGGTTTCCGAAGGAAAAATAGGTTTATGAAATGGTCCTGTCTCTGTGTATATGTATCCCCTGCTAACAACTTTTGCATCAATGGAACGATTTTCATGAAACTTGGTATGAGGCTCGTGCTGCTAGGGCCCAACTCCGGACTAGATTTGATTTGGCGAAAATTGAAGTCCTGGGTTCGATTCCAGGAACGTTTTTCCCTATTTGTTTTACATAGGAAGTCTCTAACCCATCGTGCTGAGATGTTTTCTATAATATTTTAAAATAATTTAAAATTGTGATATCGGAGCGACGTTTGTGCTGTTCTAAGGGGAAAAGAATGTGGATTCTAATTCTTATCACCGGATTTTGTTATTTGAAAGTATTTTCTTGAATTTCTACTAAAACATAGCGTTTTTGGGTTTAAAATCGCATTTTATCGGATTGTTGCCGATTATTACCGAATCAAATCTATGCAATGCTCTGAATTTCTCAAAGTATATGCAAATCCCTTGTTAGCTTTTGCCAGTTAATTTGAGAAAGGTTATTCAAGAAAACCTGTTCTGTTATATTTATAATAGTATTTGGCAAAGAAACTGTTAAATGGGATATTCACGTTTTCTCTAAGTTATGTACTCAATTAATTTGACGTGCTAATTCTCCTACTAGAATTCATTCAATGATACCAAGAAATAAACGATAGAAAATCGGAATCATTCAACAAAATACGTGGTTTTGAGTACGCATCGTAGTTAGCTCGCACGATAAGGGAGAACCCTTAGGCCATCCGTCATACATAATGCTTACGAGGGGACGGACTGTAATCATAGAAGGGAAATTCACAGTATCGCTTAAATCGGGTTTCTGCGGCGCCTAATGCTATGCCTACCGGTGGAACTAATGGAATAGGGAGCGATTGGGATGGAGAAGGGGAGACGTAAGGGTTGTAGGAGTGGGGATGTGAGAGTGGGGGGAGAATTGGGGTGGGATGAGGGGAAGGGGAGGGAGTGAAATGGAGGAGGTATAAGGGGGAGGAGTGGGAGGCTGAGAGAGAGAGAGAGGAACTGGTCGTGAGAATGGAATGTCTTGCGTGCCGAAGGGAGGGGGATTGGCCGGGCCTTCGACAACGCAGGACATAGGAACCAATTAATATTAGGAAAGAGAAACTCGAGCGGTTTTTGCGAAGCGGTCCGCTCAAGGGTCGACTAATAAATATGGGAGAACGCGAGTTAAGTCACTGTCCAGAATAAAATCTAAAGGAGATCGTCACATCCGCATGATAGGGATCACGAGATCAATAAATGTGCGTGGGATTATCTTTCTTCACGGGAGAAGTATGTTTCTTAGGAATGTTTAACGGGATTACGGGATGGATGAACACGCTTTGAGTTCCGATCGTTAGATATTAAAAATACTCGATTTACCCGAGGACAGATCAAAGATATAATAATTTTGAAAAACAACCCACTACATGATTTAATTGTTTGCAAAATATTTACTCCGTCATTTTCGGCTTTATGTAACTGCCGGCGTATACGTTTAACTCAAACTCGAGCGTGAGGAGCAAAATATCGTGTGGGTTAAGTGTGTCCGTTGGGAATGGAAATTAACTTCAGTATACTGTTATTGAAAATCTAATTTTACGGAATTCACCTTATGGTCGAACCATTTTATCAATTTTATAAATGACAAGTTTCTGAATGGCATTCTTGATTGAATTCTTACAAAATTTCGGCGAGCATTTCTGTTTGCGATATGTGCTTCTTGCTTTAAAAACGAATTGCTTATTAGTTAAACCAGCAACAACCCCCTCATTGTAAATTTAATAATTAAACATTACTTTGATTTTAAAATGACTTTTCATACTTCTTAATATATTTCTCCTTTAAATTTTGCTTGATAAATACTATTACATGAAAAGAATAGAAAACATGAGTTAATCCGACCAATACGCTTCTATAAGGTAAAATTATTCTTTTCAATTTCGAGAACAGCCAATTCTACGTTACAGCAGGGACAAAAATTACAGCAAAGTTATTATATACAGAGTAGTGCTCATAAGTGGTGCACCGTGGAACAGGCGAACAATAGCGACACATGTCTATTTTCCTCTCGATCGTCATTAAACTGAAAATGTCCAAAACGAGAATGGAATGAAATATAAAAAACTCCATTGAAAATCGCTGGAGTAGGAAAATGGTGTTAGTTAATTTGTCCATGCATGGATTAATGGACAGACTAACGCGCGTAAATAAATAAATAGCATCGAGACCATCTAAAAGCTTTTTAGAGCATTACAATCGCTCGGGTGAAATGCCAATCGGCATAGGATCCAAAACCGGAAAACTCTTTAAAAATAAACCAAGAGAAACGCAATAAGTTGTGTCAACCGTTCAGATTTTCAAAAGCTCTTACGGTCCGTGAAGCGATTTATAACATTTCAGAGTTTCAAAAATTCAAAAGACTCTTCGCCCTGGGAGAATATTTTAAATTCGCCCTTTTTTCGGTATAATATTTTGCAAGCCTATGCTAGATATTCATTTCTCCATCAAAATGTTAATTACGTTTAATTAATTCCATCTATATATATATATATATATATATATATATATATATATAAATTTAAGGAAATGAAAAGGTAGTGATGAGGGTGGCAAGAAGGTGTTGAAGGAACCCCTGCGGACACTTACCAAGTTGGAGACCAAGTTGGCAGGCTGCTGTGGGCGTCGAAGAGACACATTAAACACACGAACACAAAAAACACAAAGAAACACGCAAGCTTATCGGGCCTATGCCCTTCTTCAGCGATAGAGTAGAGTATATATATATATATATATATATATATATATATATATATATATATATATATATATATTACAAAACACGATAAAAGGGTTTTTCTGCAACGTGAAATATACTAGATGGCTCCTTTATTCTTCTTTTTTAAGAAATGCTCCTAAACATGGAAGAATGTTGCATATTAGTGATTTTGTTATTCGTTTGGATTTCTATTGAAACTTTTCTAATGCGTGCTTGCATTTTAACACGAGTTTAAAGTAGATACAAATTAACCCTCCTATCACGGTGCTCTAATAAACATTACTTGATTGTAAAAATGAAAATATAACATATAACCACAATATAAATATTTCAAATTGCTTTAATTCTTAATTATAATTTACATATTATAAATATCCATTTCAGAAATAAAAAATCTTCCTTTTCATTAAAAGATTTCTGAAAGGATTAACTCTTGAGCAACTCTGGTAACACACCAGAAAACCTCTTTACTCTATGAATTCATCGTCATCTCCATTTATGAAGGTTTGGCTTCATTGTCATCATAGCAAACCAATAATTCATAGAGTATACATTCTTCTCCTTTACGGGACACTGGACTAATTTTATATTTACGTAAACGAATTTTGTAATGCTCGCATAAACTTTAGCGATCTGATGTATTGCTAGTGTAGGACGTTCTCAAAGAATAACAAATTACAATATAGCATGTCATGTTGGTTGGTAGATTATGTTTTATCGGGCAGAAAGAAATGGAGATAAAGCATGAAAGAATTCCACGAAGTAGCGCTTAATCCATCCCGGAAATATGCTGACTCATTAAATCCGTTTGAACTGCTGCAGATAATACACTAAATACACAGTCATTATGACAGGGAATATGGTGAACATTATCCATTTTGGATCTCTTACATTGGTTGTAGGATTAATATTAGCATACATGTATAACGGAAATAATAGTTAAAAATAGAAATATTTTTATTGAGCAACATTACGATACATGACGAATTATTTTCCTAAATTTGCCTGAATTTCATTTTCGTGAATAATATAAAGCTACACATAAATGAAGATACATGTTCAGTAAAGAAATTTTCATAGCCCCCTGTTGAAATTAACCACTTAAATTTTTCATCGTTTCAATTTAAAGGATTCATAATCGAACGGAAAGCGTGTTTGTAGGAAATTACGCAATTCTTCCTTTAAGCGAGATCAGGTTCAAGAAAATGAAGTTGAATTCACCTTTTGTAGCAACTTGGCTATACTGGTTACCTATAACAATTACTAACTTCGTTCGTCAGTAGAGTGAGCCACGCGAATCACAGTGAAGCAGCGGACAAAAAGGGTGCGGCGGCACTACACACGTGAGCACAGGTACATAGAGGGATTATTTTACGATGACGCCGCATTAATTATCAGGATTCGGAAAAATTGCCCTCCTTCGTTAAGAGTGAGCGGCGGCAAACTTTGCGGCGTAGAGAAACCATAGGGATGAATGATAAAAGCAACAACCGTCCAGCTCCGTTTTTTTCAGTTATCCAAACTCGGGCAAACACGTGCCACGAGCTTTGATCAGTAGGTCAATGGAGCAGCTTTGCCACCCGCTACGCTTAAAGTTAATCACCGACGGACACATGTAAACACACACACACACATTCGTAGCCGCAGCTTTAGCGCGGAAATCCGCTGAACGTGATTGTTAGCATTCTCGTCAACGCTGATCAACAATCGGAATTCGACAGTGAGATTCGTTATTGTTTTTACCATCTAATAAAATGGTTGTTAGCTCAGGGAGCATTTTAATTCGTCGCAACGTCAATTATGCGGAGGAAAATCAATTCTAGTTTGAACAATTGAAAAGTTTATAAGCTCGGAACGCCGGAACCCCAAGGGTATGTTTAAAAGGTCAAGGTTTTGACCCCTTCCGAGCAGAACAATAGAAGTCCAGAGACCGTAAATGCAACGGATCCACGCAATGTCACGGATACGCTGGTTTTCTAAGCTGCAGCTCATTAATTCATAATTGATGATGCGTTCCTTCTCGTTCGATGTAACGCGCTGAAAGGAAGTGGGTATCGGCTGTTTCGCCCTGCGTATCCTGTGAAGCGTAATTATGGCAAGATAAATGACATTTGAAGGGCGTCGCCTATAATTCAGTTCGGTTATCTGACGCAAGCGGGTTAAGTAGCGAATTTGAAAGAAACATCCTCCCCTTTATCTCAGATGATGGCAAGAGGGAACACAGAGCACTGCATGACCATGATGCTCGTATGCTCTTTGCCTGTTTCCTTTTAGATATTTAAATAATTACTTAATAGATAATGTCCATTTTAAAAGTTACAGCACCAGATATGGGAGTTGAATCCTAACAATATTCAAATATCTGAACTTAAGTTGGTAGTTTAAAATGCCAAATTAACGGAAAAGTATATATTACACTATTCAATCAGTTATGATTTTTTGTATATTATAATTTTGTGTCTACTACGATTTTATATTATAAATTAATATTTAATTGTTGCAATATATCAATTTCCGGAAAAAATGAGAAGTAATAAAATCGGTTAAAGATAAAAGAAAAACAATCTCTTATTCTCCGACGATTTCCGTCAGACTTCTTAAAATGCAGATAAAAAAATTTCAGATTCTATTTTTATTCACAACAAAGGAAGGGATGACACTTCTGCAGTGAAATCCGTGCTGCTAAAACTGATTGAAATCGGATTGACCGCCGCCATCTTATTTCATTACCCGCAGTCATAATGCAACAGATTCAACTCCTTTCTATATAAAGTAAAATTTTGTTGCATATATACAAATATATATTTGCTATTAACAATTATAGTTTGTTAGTTAGATGGTAGGAAAAGGAAATTATTTGGCAAGCTCAAGCGGGGCAATAATGCTGAAATATTCATGCAAAAATAATATTTAATCGTTAAAGAGTGAAAAATTTCTCACTTTTTTCAGATTTGAAAACAATTTTCAAGATTCATATACCGGAAAAATAAATGCAGTTTATTTAGAGGTCATCATTTTAAGTGCTGAACTCGAATCTCCATTTTAACAGTTTTTGAAATGCAAGTGAAAAATATCCCACCATCGATCACATTTTAATCAATTAGAGGAAGTAAACTCTTCTGATATTCGAATCAATAAACACTTACCATGGACCATCGCCCATCTCAAACCTACAAGGACACGTGATGAGCATCTGACGAAACATTTATCAAAATGGAACTCACCGATCTTGGGCTATTCGAATAAATACAGAAAATCGTACGCACAGAATAAGATCGGCTTTTATTACAATGGAGATAAGACTCAGAATGATATAATAAGATTTACCGCACAGGATTTTCATTATGACACGCTCCACTTAACTTTTTTAAATTAATTTTAACCCTTGTGGTGCACTATGTTTTTCGGCCTAATAAAAGCAACGTTATTTGTTTTTTTATTGCTATTATTGCTGTTGAGTGATTGAATTTTTATTTAAATTTGTAATGTTTCATCCCGTACCCTGTCTAGACAAAAAGCTGAATTTAAAATTTGTCACCTCTAAAATCAAACACTTCATCTCACAGGATAGTAATTTATATAATCCTATGCCAACTATATCGTACGCTATAGCGAAGGTCTTATTTACTTCTGCCACTTTTCTATAAGTATAGTCCGCTAGTTCAAAATGTTTCGCCTCATCTGCAATTTTAGCTGACTCGTCTGAAGTAATATTACAGCAATCGCCTCGTATTACAGGCACTGCCTCGGGCAGCGCGTTAATTATAATAATCAATTCTTCTCGGAAAAGACTCCGACGATAAACGTGATATATCGCCTATTTGGTTAACTTTTTTCCTGTGAAAGTCGTATCATTTCAGGCCCGAGGCGCATTCAGAAAACAAGAAGAACCGTTTAAAGGACACGGACCTAAGTATATCACTCTCCCTCTCTCCCATACTCCCAAAAACAACCCGAAACTGTATTAAACGGATCAACCCCGGCGGAAAGCTTAAAGCCGGATTCATTTGGATCGATCGAGAACTTTTAAAAAAGTTTAACCGATATCCCTCACTCGCTCCCCCTCTTCTCCGTTATTAATAACGAGCTGCGCCCCCAATAGATCGATGGAGAGAGGGAAATAGAGAGAGGAAGAGAGAGAGATAGAAATAGACAGAGGAAGAGAGAGAGACATAGAGAGAGAAAGAAATAGAGAGAGGGAGATAAAGACCTCGGGAAAGAACCAATGTTTCGCATTCCTTCAGACTGAGAGGAGGGTGTAATGAATAAGGAGCCAATATATTCCGGAGGCTTTGAATATAAGACGACTCCGCTTCTCTTTTCATTCGTCCCGTTCATAACGTGTTCACGACCGTATTCAGCCATTGATAAGTAAGCCGGGGAGAGAAAGGGAAAGAGAGGGAGGATGGGAGAAGGCGGAGGGAGAGAAAGGAGGTCTAATAGAGAAATGGACCTCTTAATTGGTTTCCATGGCGAAGAGGCGGCAGTGGGTAAGATATGGAAATTTCAAACGAAAGGAAAATGAAATTGATACTTTTATATGTAACCGAAAGGTTAAATATTATGCCTGGTACAAATTCGGGGGAAAATAAATTTGGGACGAATAAATCGATAGCTTGAATGTTCCTCCGCGGTCGTCTTATTTATGGGACATCTTCAAATGCTGGGTTGTTACCCAAAAACGTATTTGGATTAATGAGTAAAAGGCTGTTCTTATACATCAATATATGAAAGTGAAAGTAACAATTTTTTCCTAAGGCAGACGTTTTCAACCACTGTGCCGCGGCACACATGTATGCCGCGAAGAGTCCGCAGGTGTTTGGGGAGGGTCGGAAAGATGCGAGCAAAAAAATTGAGATACAGAAATTTTTTAATTTTGAGTGGGACATCTGGCAACACTGTGTCTTGAGTCAGTTTTGAGTCAGCTGTTATTGGGATCGGTTGTGTTATTCTGTGTGCGTTTTCGCCAGTGTATTATTAGTTTGTGATTTATATTTCGTTTTAGTTTTGTTATTTCTGAATTTAGTTGCTTTTTTATTTTTTTACATGGGCTTATTAGACATGGACAAATTTCTAATTAAAAAAGTAAGTTAGATGATGAAAATTAATCAAGTGTGGCTGGCACTAGTACTGGTAGTAACACACATAGTTCCGTTAGTGTTAGTTCTAAAAGCGTCGTGCGCCAGTATAATGAAGACTATTTGTCCTTCGGATTCATTTCATCTGGGGAAGAATAGCCACGTCATATGTGTATTGTTTGTGGTGAGAAACTGGCAAACCAAGCGATGGTTCCAAGTAAGCTAAAAAGACACCTTCACACAAAGCACTCATATTTATGCAAGAAACCAATTGAATATTTTAAAAGGCAGATCAAACACACGAGGCTAAACAATTTATCAAAACCACTACTATTTCTGACAAAGCTCAAGAAGCAAGCTATGCTATTGCATAAATCGTGGCAAAAAAGTTAAAATCACACACAATTACCGAATCAGTAATTTTACCAGCATGCTGTAAAATTGTAAATATTATGTTTGGCGAGGAATATGAAAAAAAGATTCTGAATATCCCTATGTCAAAAAACACTATTAGTCTGCGTATATAAGACATATTTCAAGACGTTGAGTCACAAGTGATAGCTAACATTAAAGAAGCCGATGTTTTTGCCATCCAGTTGGACGAGTCAACTGACATAACTGGAAAAGCTCAACTCCTAGCATTCAGCAGGTTTGTTTGTAATGGGGACATCATGGAACAATTTTTATTTTCCAAAACACTTCCAGAAACAACAAAAGAACAAGACATTTTTGATGTTGTAGACAGTTATTTCAGTTCTCATGATTTGTCATGGAAATCATGCATCAGCATCTGTACGGACGGTGCTCCCTCTATGTCGGGAAGACTGAGAGGATTCATCGCACTGGCCAAGCAAAAGAATCCTGTCATTGTTTGTACACACTGTTTCCTCCACAGAGAGGCCCTCATTTCAAAATCAGTAGTGCCTGAGCTCCAAAAAGTACTGGATGAGACGATCAGAATGGTTAATTACATCAAGAGTAGGCCATTAAAATCGAGGTTGCTCTCCGCACTGTGTTCTTCCATGGAAGCTGCTCACACACAGCTTCTACTGCACACGGAAGTGAGATGGATATCTCGCGGGCGGGTACTTTCAAGGTTCTATGAATTGAGGGAAGAACTTCTACACTTCTTCACGTCTGAAGAGTCTGAGGTGGCTAACCTAAGTGATGAGACCTGGTGCAATAAAGTTGTATTATTAGCTGACATTTTCTAAGCCTTGAACGCTCTTAACAAGAATATGCTGGAAAAGAATGAAAATATTCTTACTTATACTGACAAAATTAACTTTTTTAAGGAAAAACTAGCATTATGGGGAGTCAGAATAAAAAAAGAGAACAAACTTGAAATGTTTCAGCTTACAAAGTCTTGCAGACTGGACAAAAATATTGTCGAATTAATTTTACAAAGTTTGTCACTGCTGAGTAAAAACATTGAAAAGTATTTTCCATCACTTGATGTATCTTCCTTGGACTGGGTGAGAGATCCATTTGTGTTAAGTGCGTACGAGTCAGCAGAATTTTCTGTTTCAGAAGAAGATGAGCTGACGGAAATCAGAAACGACAGAGGACAAACTGCAGCACTCATCAACAGATATGGCCTCATTCTGGTTGTCTCTCCGACAGGAGTACCCCATCATCACAATGAAGGCACTTAAAGCACTCCTTCCTTTCTCAACATCGTATCTGCGTGAGGCTGACATCTCTGCTATGAACACGATGAAGAACAAGTACAGGTCGCGGCTTCAAACACTGGAGGAGGACTTGAGGGTATGCTTGTCAACCATCCGACCTCAGACAAGGGACATCATGAAGCATCACCAGTCACAAGTTTCCCACTAATATTGTAAGTAATGTAATGACTTTATATTTGTACTCATGTTTATATTTTTAAATAAATTTTCTTACCCGCTTTATACTTAATAACACAATGATTAGAATTTTAGTTATTGAACTTTTAAACACAATTTTAATACTCGTTTTTATATGATAAAATCTCTTTAAAAACTGAGTCAATATCAGTGAATTGATTCAGTAAATTGTAAGCGCAGAATGCTCTGTTTAGAAGACATCTGAAAAAATGTCTCTAAAATGCTTCCATGATTGTAGTCTCACCCTATATGCCGAAAACTGTAAAATATTCCTGTCGAGTAGTAAAATACATCATTTCTACATAACGATTTAAATATGGTATTCACCGAATTTTAGGTTAAAATTTCATTTTATTCAATGACCCTTAGTTTGTATCGTCATTATTGCCCGCGTGACTGGTATCGTCGTGTCATTTTTGACCAAATTTTCTTCTTAATTTAAATCACATTAATTAAATGCACTTGTTTAAAGTACAGCGTAGAAATAGTATAGACTGTTGAGTATAAATTTTTACCGTTTTTGTGGTGGTATATGATAATCAAATTTTGAATCATTCTGCTAGTAAAAGTGATTATCATTTGAAACTAACGTTGACGGGTCAATTTTGACCCGACGATACCAGTTGAGGGTTAATATCCTATAACTTTACAGTGGTTCAAGTCCACGGGTGTGGCAAACACAACATTCCCACCCTATTTCGAAACCCATTTGAAATGTTCCGAGGCGACGGACGGCGGCTCGTACCATGAAAAATATCCGTCCTGCATTTCCACTCAACCAGTCTGCTCGCGACCTATTAGAGCAGACTCCACTCGACGGGTCAACAAGACCGAACGGGTCTATCCTCAAGTCCATCGGCCAAATGTTGTAAACAGCTAATTGCCATGAAGGAGAATTTACCCCGTTAAGAGCGATTTCAGACGGATTCCTTTCAAAGGGAGCAGAACGAGGAGATCTTATCGCGGCAGCCGCAAACGCAGGTGCATTTCCATTAAAACGAACTCGTGACGATCGCTACGTCGAGAGCACGATCGATGGCCGACCAAGAAAAGAAGAATGCGGCTGTGCGCGTCCGCGCCCTGCACGCTAATCCTAGAGGCGATCGTTCTCAATATTGGGGCCTAATGGGATGCACGAGGTAAAATGGGGCCTAGAACGTCCCCCATCTCCGGACAGGACTGGTATTTTGTCGTCCGCGGCGAGATTTCATTTCACATGTTTTTAAAAATACGCTTTAAATGCACGTTTTATTCATCACTCCTTAAAAATTAAAACATGAAAATATTTTTCGTGGCATATATTGCTAGCCAACATTTGCCCACTTGCAACCAGTCCGTGGATGGTTTGTCGAATAAGCACATCATATAATGGCGCCACGGGCAGCCGTCGCCCAGCTCGCATGTAGTACCTCGAGCCGGCCCTGCCCTCAGATGCCGCTGACCGGGGCCCGAGAGGCTCACTCATCCGACTCGCGATTCCGATCGCCGTTGCCATGGCTCCGAGTCGAAGGCGCGCGGGCGTAATTTGCAGCCAGGAGGGACTGGGCGTGGCGGGAGGAGTCGTAGGAGGCGAGCGAGAGGAGATATGGATGGGGGAGGTGGCCTCTCGTAGCTTTTCAAGGTAGCGCGGGTCATCCAGCGCGTGCTTTGCTGTTCACCGTAGAAAGAGGACGGCTTGGCTCGATTGATCTACATCTCTAGCTAATGAACCACTTAAAGGTAAGGTTAGTTTATAGATACGTGGGAAGGAGGAAATGATCTTTCATCCATAATTACATCTACATGATACCCTACAAGTCACCTTTTAGGTGGATGGCAAGGGGTTCACTGCACCAAAGGTCACTAGTTTTCTACGTTATCTTTTCCAATTATGTTCTCCTATCGTCCAAGGGAAAAACTATACTCCATATCGCTCCGTTCTACAATTGATCTCGCGAATCTTATCCTCGCTGTCCTGTCTTCCGAGATACTTCGGGCTTCTGATAATACCCACTACCTCATTCGCTAGTCCCTCAGACATATTTTTACGGCATTTTAAATCTATTCGACTGCTTAATGAGTGTGATAAAACGAGGGGCATGGCCATTGTTTGTTATAATGAGAGATACAAGAACAACTGCATAAAACTGTACATAATTTTATTGGGTTTCTCTTATATTTGTGTCCAAGTATGTGGTGAGACACTTTGTAGTGGAGCCAGGTTTTTCGCGATAAAATGTATACTTTAAAGCATTAATTTACGCGTAATGTGATAATAGCTGTGGACTTTAACTAAAGAGGTAAACTTATGTTCATATTTTAACTGAGATAGGGTCTCTAAGACCGCTATTTTTTATGTTATTATTTAATGACTTTTACATCTACAATTTCGTGTTTAATAATGTCATAGGGGTTAAGAGATAATTAAAAAGCTTAATATTCACTTTATTTCCTTGCAAAATATAAATTAGAGGAAAGTAGCGGGATAATTTGGCACTATAACCTCGGAAGTTAAATATGAAAACTTTTTCGGGCGTAGTTTTGTATAGTTCCAAACAAATGTTGCAGTTAAAATAATTTTCAAGTTTAGGGCAAAATCGTTTTCTGTTTGGGATTACAATAAGATAAAAAACGGTTGGATCAATGCATACGACTATATAGGAAAAATATCTATTTTCAGATTATCGTGCAGAGAACCATACAATTAATTTTAAAATGGAGGGAACTATTCGAAACACAAGAAAAACGAAGAAAATTAATTCGCATTCACCGCAAAAGAGATATTAGCTGCCTAGGAGTTGTCCATTAGAGCATTCTACATTGAGTATTTGATGTTTTAACATGCAAACTGCTCGCAGGTTAAATGTAGGAGCGACGCACTTCAATTCATTTGCTTTCCGAAGTTACCTTGCTCTTCACCGAGGGCGAGCACTAATACGTTTGAAGATGGCGACTCGGGAATGGGATGCAAACAAGTATTTCGCGAGCGCGCGGCAATTTAACGCTCGAGACATTAGAAGAAAGGAGAATGCTTTTACTTTTTCGCTTGTAAACCCGAGATCTCAATGACGGATTGGTCGTTGTCGGCAACCGTCACAGCCTGTTTTTAGACAACCACCTGTAGAATTCCTCTTCTGCGATTTGAAGCGAGGAGATAAATTTCCGACCAACCGTCCACTTTACTGCCGCATACCAAGGCTTCGAGTGTTGGGAAGAGAGAGAGAGGGGGATGTAGTGAAGGAGAGAGAAAGGGGAGAGCGGTGAAGGATGAAGACAGAAACATCCAGAGGATGGAGCGGTTTTCGCGTCGGGGCTGTTTGTGAGAGAAAATACATTTTGGGCCTAATAGCAATGCCCTATCTCCTAAGAAATCGGTGGCCCGCTAAAAAATTAATCCATTACTTCACCTCAACCGCTAGGAAAAATGTTTCCTATTCATTGCCTGGGAGAAAATGGAGTTTTTCAGAGTGGTAGTTCCATTTTCTATTGTGAATCTTTCTCGGCATAGCGATGTTTTTCTTGTGAATGAGAAACGGGCCTCTGAAGGGCCATAAAGCGTGGTACGTATGTCTGTGCGCTGCAGGCAGATATCGATTGAAATAGAACAGAAGGGTGGAATGGAAGAAGGAACTAAACCTACAACATTTAAATTTAGAATTTTTCGAATCAAATGGAGATTGAACCAAAACGGTTAGGAAAAAAAAAATTTGTAAAATGTGAGATAATTCTAAATATACTAAAATATACGCTTAAAGTAATGAAGAATTAGGAAAAAATTGAAAGAGCTCTTAATCACAGTACGTTTTATACAACTAACTAGATAGTCGTGGTAGATGAAGTTTGTAAATGCGTTCATTTTGATTTCTGATTACCAGAACAAAATATTTTATAGCAATTTTCGTAATTTACTATTAAAACGCACAAATTCTCAATTTTAGGAAAGGTCAACGGTTGGGAATCTCTGAACGCGTGTCACTTAGAACGAGATACTAGTAAAAGTTCATTTATGTTCTAACGTAAACGTTATGATTGGTAAATATGGGCTTGGACAAAAATTGTTGGAGAACATTTGGTGCATATATCTCATTGCAGATCTCATAAAACTTGGTCAAATGGTTGGAAGAAAGGTACAGACGGACTCATTCCCGTCAAATTCATTTACTTGGTGTACTGCGCGTCAAGAAGATACAATTGTAACATAAATCTCCGATGAAATCGAGCATTAAATGTACATATATGTCACTAATTCATTTTACACTTGGATAGGTGAATTATATTTATTATAAAAAATAGCATTTTTCATCAGTATCAAGGAAAATAAAAGAAAATTAATCTTACAAAACCCTAGCAAGACAAATAGACAAAGCTACCAATATTTCCCCGTGGAAACTTCTATTCCTTGTTTATCTGAGCTACGAGGACACTTTTACTCGGATAGGAAAACATTCGTGCTGGCTCTTAAAGTGCTCCGCCAAAGTTAAGACGTGTAAGGAAGAGAACAAGGGAAGCGTGTATATTTTGTGACCGCGCGAGCGCTGCATTCTGGTACTTTTCCCTCTCCTCATTTTACATTCAAGGACGGCGTTCCGAACCCTTTCGCTAACGGATTTTACCCGGGCAGAGAGAGGTCACTTTCAATGAGACGAAACAAGCGAGCGTGGCGGGTCAGGAGGCGAGCAAGATAAAGAGAGGCGAGGGAGAGAAAAGGAGAGAGCTCATTTACATAGTCTCCCATTGAATTTCACGCCTTCACGCTGTGAAAAAAACCAGATTTTTTCTTAGAACCAATGAGAATAGAATTTAGCATGTGATTTAATCGATAGATATATATATATATATATATATATATATATATATATATATATATATATATATATAAATTCGTACACATTCGCTTTCGTTAAAAAATTCGCATTCTCAGAGAAACGCCTGTTCGCATTCAAACGCTTCCGCCATATTTTTTTCAAGCAAATGAACACGCATTAATATCCTTATTAATAATTCGGGAGAATTGAGAAGGTGATAGATTATCCATGGTTTCACCGCTAACACGAATTGGACCGCCCTGGCGAATATCCTCTCACGCGGAGGGCTATTAAAATTCCTGCTGCATTTTAGAAATATAGTATCTCCGAATGATATAACGAAGGAGTTAAGTGGTAAACGAGAAATCTCTTAAGGCATCTTCATGGTATTCGCAAAAGATTAGACTAACCTATTCTCAAAAAATTGTTTTGAAAACTATTAAATTTAAGAAAATGATTGCGAATTGCCAAAGCAACTCCAGTAAACGAATTTTTATACCGGGAAAACTGAATTCATGTCCTAAACATATTATTGATTATTAGTTATCAATTTTTATATCTTTTGTTCTGAATAAGATAATAATAATTCAACTTTATTTAATCGCGATATTTAGACCATCTAGTCCATTCTTACATATAACCCAGGATGAGGATATTCACAAGGAATGTATCAGAGAATTGGCATGGGGACGCAAATGAAATTGAATTCATGAACGGAAAATAAATTAACTTTGAATTTTTAAGTCTGATTTTTTCAATTTATTCTAATAAGATTTTGGGTTGCAAATTTACACATCAATGGCTCATCGGATGATTTCCAATGATCATTTATCATCATCCAATCTTGAGATAAATAGCCTCTCTATTATAATTAATGAGGTCAGGCTCAGCTTTGTGGAATTTACTCATAATGAAACGAATACTTTGTGGTTTCCACAATTTAAAATTGTGGAAACCACAAAGTATTCGTTTCATTAGCTTCTCTATTGTTTCGTTTGATTCGACTACTGGAGCTATTTGAGCAAGACGAAACTTTAAATGAACTCAGCCAACTTTATCATGATCCTCCTCTGCACGAACCGCCTTCCCCCTTCTCTTTTTATTTCTCGCCTCGTTGGACACGCGGCCTCAATCGTCTGCCTCGAGGGTAACGGGACCGCGTCCGAATGGGCCGCGACGGACCCATCCCCCTCCTCTTCAAAGGGACCAGAGTCTTAACTCGTGCTTTCATGCCATTTGGGTCGGAAAAGACTTATCGATCCCTCAAAAAGGGGTTTGGATCGGCGAATCGGCGCCAGGGAACGCCTCGGCATCCCTTTTGCTCCGTTCGCGTCGGCATTTTCCTTAACCGGAGCGGAGGACCTCTTCTCTCTTCGTGAGATGCCTGAAAGGAATTCCGGCAGTCCGACACGTCTTACCCCGCAAAAGTGCATCGCGCGAATCACGAGCGCAGACATAGCAGATATTTTTGGGAGCGCAGAAGCATTTGAGAGTTACTTTTTAAGGAGGTCGGATCTCCTTCTGCGGCGGCGAATGTCTCGTTTTGGACCGGGATGTCTCCTCGGTCCTGGGTTCGCGTCCCGTAGGCAATAAAAGAGAGACCGGCCGCAATCAGAGTGAGGGTGATTCAAGGGATTTCATTTTATTTCTGAAAGTTTTGTCTTTCCGAACTCTTCTTCGCAGAACATTCGCGACGACTCCACTCGAGCGCTTCGTTTCTGACGTGAAATAATAGAATGAGTATGTTGGATGCAACCATTAAACGGGCTAGCGGGGTCTTATTTGACCCCACTCAGTTTTTTTTGTTATTATTGTGAAAAGCTTTACTTTTTGCAACTTCTCGATTTTTGTGTTTATTTACTACTAAGTTCCTTCTATGTGAATGAAAATTATTATAATTTGTTTTATATAACGAGATAAATAATAAATGTAGAATTGGGGTCATCATTGACCCCACTACTAACTATATGTAATGAGTGTAAGAATTTTAAATAGCTACAGTAGACATGTATAAGTGTGGAAATTATATATGTATATTATTTTGTGTGAAAAATGTTACATAAAAATTGTAATTGTAGTTTGTAGTTATTTTCATACCATTATATTCAGATTTGCCTCATTGTAAGGAGATAAATGAATTATCAAAATCCAGAATAAACAAATATAAAGTTTAAAATTTTATGCTACAAATATTAATTTCTTAACTGTTTCATTATTAATAAATTTTAAAAAATAATCCATACTCCTTTAGTGAAGTTGCTAACTATTTAAATATATGGGGTTAAATCTGACCCCACTTGCCCGGTTACGGTACAAATTAAGCTTGCCCGTTTAAAGGTTAAAAGTGATTCTCAAAGACCGCTTCTTTCATGCCTTAAACTATGATAAAAGAATGTTTATTTCAACCGCTCGAAAGACGTCATCTCTTCATATAGGCACGGAGCGTGTTTTCATTTATGTTTATTTCAGACATGTCGACGAGAAAGAAGGAATTTTATTGACTCCATGGGTTCCTTATACTTCCCTTCGGAACCGTTTCATCGCGTATGTGCACTATCTAACTGTCGGACTTGAATGCCAAAAGGATTGCCGCTGACATCAAAATGTTCCTTTATAATTTACTCCGCCCTTTATCCCAGTTTATTATGCTAATCCGCGTTCAGTGATGTCAACAAGTTTTGAACCAAGGACGCTTGGTGCGATGACGTCGGATTCGACCTCCTACGGTGGAATATTTAATTGTATTCCATGAAATAATCGATTTTGCCTTATGAAGAAAGAATAAGTAATAATATGGAACCAAAAGTTAAAATGACCAATTAAACAAAACAAAATTTGTGCGTTTAGCGCCCAATGTTTCAACGAATATTGTGATTTGTATACTTAATACATCTTATAAACCACTCTGGCAAATTTTATGTATCGGGAAAAAATTATTTTGAGTTGTATTATAGATTAAAATATCATCTTAAAAAAATAAATGGTGTGCAAAAACTAGTATTTGGGCGGATTTACCGAACGACCTACATTGTAAAATTGAAGAACATTAACCAGAATGGATGACGAATCAGCGAGATCCATTATGGAAAAATAATAGAATAATTTGGATTTTCAGTGAATATAAAGTAACTGAGTGACCGCGACCGAAATAAATATATTAATAGCATACAAGATACCATTCGTGCAGTAATCCTCTGATAGTATAGTTAAATTTCAGAACCGAAAGAGAAAATAAAAAATTACGCAACTACTTGACGAGGCCTTAACCCCGCCATCCTCAAAATAATTGTCCATTTTCTCTTCATCCAGGTATTTTGACCTTTGCCCCTCATCGTCCAATCATTCGCTAATCTATTTCATAAGTGCATTTTCATACACAATGAGTGCGCATTCGTGTATTGGATGGACCAGAGGTTGAGGATTCCTAATCGAGGTAATGGCGTAAAAATTCTAGAGCGAGAAACAGACAACAGTGGTTCGTGCACAGTGGTACTCGTAATTTGAATACAAAAGGAAATGAGAATGGTGCAGTTGCCGTTAACTCCCTCTCTCTTTCTTTTCAACACATCACACCTCTCAATTAAATTCAAATGTTTTATCATCCCGTCTTTTGAATCCCGACGAAAGCCATTTTATATAAGATAAGTCTTCCTCTGTATCTCTTTCCACGACGACCAACTACCGTCCTTCTTAACATCTTCTTTAGCAATCCTTTCTCCTGAACTCGAAGACCTTTCCATTTATTTACTAGTATCCGCATTGCTTCCATATTTTCCTATCGTAACAGCAATCTGTTAGCGCTCCCTCTCTCTACCTTTATCCTGTCTTCCTATAACCGCATCAATTCTAATTCTTCTTCAATTCATACTTTTATTTCAAGATCTGTTTTCTTTATTGAAACTATTACCAAAGTTACGTATCATTCCTGAATTCGATTTTTTTCTTTTCTATCTACAGATTTTGCCGCTTTACTGCGCTGCTGCACTTTTCATGAATGATTTTTCATAACTAGAGATTGCTAAAAAGCCGCAATGGTCTGAATATTCGGACAGAAATAAAAAATACGAAACTCCCTCAACTGACACATAATTCTCCGTGTTGCTGAATAGGACAAAGGTTTAAGAGGGGAAGTTTTTGTGATGAAAATTACATTAGGAATAGATCACACTGAGTGCGCCTCGGTGGGAATGGGGAAAGAGACAGAGAGAAGATGAGGAAGGGAAAGGAAAGGGAAGAAAGAAGGAATAGATGGAGAGAGTAACAGTGAGATAAGGAGATTGTGGGAAGGTATTATATGGAGTGAGGTTGTGAAAGGTAGAGGAAGGGAGAGAGAGGAGAATTGAAGGGAGGAATGAGGATGGGGAGGGGGAGAGAGTGAGGGATAGAGAAGAGAGGGAGTGGGAGAGAGAGAGAAAAGAGGTAGAGCGAGAGAGAGAAGAGAATTGACGGGAGGAATAAGGATGGGGAGGGGGAGAGAGGGAGGGATAGAGAAGAGAGGGAGGGAGGGAGAGAGAGAAAAGAGGTGGAATGCGAGAGAGAGAAGAGAATTGACGGGAGGAATAAGGAGAGGGAGGGGGAGAGAGAGGGATAAAGAAGAGAGAGAGGGAGAGAGGAGAGAGAGAGAAATGGAGGGTGAATTCAGAGCGGAAGGTACAAGTCACACACCCGTTTGTTCAACTTAAACGCGGTGACGTCACTTTCCGAGGCAGAAATCGCTGAAGAGGTCAAAGGTCGGTAGGAAGGTGCAATGGGCGGCGCACGAGCGAGAGGGTGGTTATGGAGAGAAAGAGGGAGAGAGAGAGAGGAAAAAAGATATACGAGAGGGAGACACATGGTAGGAAGTGAAAGGGATATAGCTGCATTCTGCGTGCGCGTTTCTGTGTATGTGCGTGCCCGCGCTAAAAGGGCGTGATCTCTCTCTGGAGCGACGTCATCGCCATATCGAAATGGCCCTCCGCCTTAGCTCCGATGTACTGGGACACTTTGAGATGCTCTTCCGATGAAAGATTTATCTTTTTTGCAGAATTGATGTGGAGGATCGAAAAGCCCGAAATCGTTCGTAATTGAATTCATTTCTTTGCTCCGGGAAAAGTGCGAAACATTTTAGTTTTCGCCAGGTCTCACCTGAATTCGCATCTTGTCTCTTCGAAATTTATTGCCAACGATGATGGATCAGTGAATTTTATTTGTAAGTTTATAAAGGTGCAAATCCTGAATGCGACGAAAATAATTTTTAAAATTCGCCCAGTTAAGCGTTTCGGAACTATATTTTAAATAAATGTGCAGGAAATGCATCGATCAGAATCATTTTTAATGATTAATTGTTTGAATAAATAAAATTTCCCGCTATGTGTCTTACAACTCAGAATGGAATTACTTCATATGCATAATTTTGTAGCGTATCGATTTCAGAAAGTGTTATAAATTCTCTTATTTTTTTACGCAAAATTATTTTGCTTTTTATCATTGTTGTATGTTTTATGTGTTGGACGATAAACTAAATAAACTAATCATCATCAATTTTCTTTTTTATTTGCGTATAGATGTTCTTTTGGGGAGAACATCGTAAACTGATACAACCACCTTATTTATCCTTTACGCGCTCCTATAAAATTTTAAGCGTGGCATTTCTTATGCCGGTTGCAAAAGAAAGCTTTAAGTCGGTGGAGATTGTTGAGATTCGCAGGCGCTGAGCTTTCATTATAATGCGAAGCGAATCGAATTTTTTTCTAAAAGGTTATTAAGCCTTTCAACCAACGTACTCTCGCGTGGTAACTAGGTCACCAGGATTGGCTAATTTCGTTTGTCAGAACTATTATGTAATAATTAACGATAAGAAGCCATACGATGGATACAAGCGAAATAAAATCCATTCACTGATTACTGCGTTTAATTACGTAAATAATATGTGCTTTTTTGCAAAGTTTAGGGATTAGAAGTTAAGTAATTATCGCCACACCTGGGATTTTAAATATACGTTTACGTACAATCACGCTAACTTGTTAGGCAAGAGTTTTGCTTGTATTTAAAAAGTCATTATATCTTGAAAGGCTTGAGCTGATTTCCGTTTGTTCTTTCTAACGTATTAATTGCGGCACGGAAACATAAATTAGCTATTAACCTGGAAAGTGTAACGTAACATATCAGTGAAAAAATAGGCACGGAATATGTTAATACGCAATCCCTGTAACGATTTTTCACATGCATTCCACTCTATTTCACTTACATATTCTAGGGTATTTTTGAAGGTAAACTTAACGAATGATTTTCCTTTAAAAATAAATTTTGGTATCGTTATAGAGGAAGATAATTTGCTTACAAATTCCAAAAGGGTTACAGAACTTCATGAAGTAAAAAAATATCTTAGGTTGCATTGCGAGGAAATGGACATATTCAAGAATTGAATAGTCACATGAAGGACCAAAGATATGACAAAAGTGGGACAGAGAATTACGGAGAATGCGAATTTGACAAAACGGATGTCAGAAATCGGTAAATTCGTGAGAACTGGGACCTCTCCTGGAGAGAACTCGATTCAGAATGAGGCTGGAAAATCCGTCCGTTCTGTCTGTTATCCACAATCTCCCCGACTTCATAGTATTTCGCGATTGTTTTATCTACTTCTCGTTCCACAAGTATTTTATACTTTTCAGAAAAGCCTCAAATTAGGAAGCGTTCTTCTAATTAAAATAGCTTATATAATTATAATTAAAATATAACAAATCTTATATACATTTCTCTTACTCCGTCTGCGACAACTTCCACCACGCGCCACCAGACCGCGCCACTAAAGCACCCATGCCGATATTAATCGTTTATATCTCAAAAAACGATAAGAGATAATGGTTCGAAATTTCCTAGGATTACTCGATTCACATATACAAAGTGATTGACGAAAAAACATTTAGAAAAACGACCCGGGTTGGACTCCAGGGAATTATTTCTATTTCTCATAAGGTAACACCTAAAAATGGACTTTTTCACCTGCAGGATTTTCTTCTTTTGGAAATTAAAATTGGAAAATATTGACATTCGATCTTCGGATCTGGACCAATCTATAGAAAATATTTTCAAGTTTCTTACTCTATTCGTCTTTGTTGTCTTCAGCTCGAAATCGCTCATGTTAATCGTTTGAATGGTATATTTTGGAAAAATCTTGGCATTTGAACGGGTTGCTGCCTTGCCTACCAAATACATTGTTAAACCTCGAAATTATATTGTTAATTCAATCCATATAGGTTTAAGTGTGATTTGAAGGCTTTTATGACTAAAAGGAGAGAAAGACGGAAGGAGGTGGAAATGATTTTCATAGCAATCAATGTAAACAACATTTGTTGCGTTATTTACGAGAAGGAACATCTAAAAATCTTAAATATTATTCAAAGAGATTAAAAAATCGTAATAATGAGCTAAATTCAATATTATTGAAATAGAAACCGTATGAAAATCTAAGGAACGTGCTTGACGTTTTAATAAACAAACCGAGTATGAAAAAATGTTATGGGGTGAAGGATTGTGCGATAGGTTACGGGAGTTAGGTAGAAGAATAGAGGACTTAAGGACGGTTTTGGAAACATGGAGAGAAAGAGAGATTTAAAAGAATCAAAGAATCACAAAAATAAAAATAAAAGGCTATGTTATCCGTCCGTTCGTCTGAGTTCCAAGCTATTAAATTGCGAATATCTTAATCAAGAATGTAGAGAGAAAATTCAAAATTGGCGGAAATAATCTATTCAAACTTAAAAATGCTTTTCCGAAAGAAAATTCACACAAAAATTCCAGAGTTCGACTCCAGGATAATATTTCCATTATTCGTAAGATAGCACTAAAAAATCGACTTTTTGTCGTGCCGGATTTTCTTCTTTTGAAAATTAAAACTGGAAAAACCTGACCTACGATTTGAACTATTTTAAAGAAAAAATAATAAAGTCACTTATTCTATTCTTCTTTTTTCCGAAATCGCTTATTTGTTTATCTGGACAACCGACTGCTGTGAGAAACAAAATCAATATAAATAATGATTGTTAAAATAATTTATTTAAAGTTAAAAATTTTAATTCCGTTTTTTATTAATTTGAACCCTTCATTTTTGAAGGGTAATTTCGCTAGTTCAACACCCTGCCACCCTCCAATTAGGTGAATTGCAGGGTAACATGTAGATGTACCTATATGTAATCTCCTTGATTGAGTCTGCGAAACTTAAATTCCCCACCAATCTCGATCAATCGTCGAGTTGAAACTGTCAGAATTCACCGTTTTCAAATGAATGCAGGGGATTCATTACATATAAATCATTTGAGTCTGAAACCAATAGAACATCGAATGCTAGCGACCGAAGTTTAAGCAAACAAGGGTAAAATACATTCAGATCCAACTTTTTTCTTTTGGTCATTCAAATAAAAAACAAGAAAGATCACGATGAAAAATTCCGCCTTTGACATTTTAATGAATGAATGGGTGAACGAACAAATGAATGGGAGAGGCCTGAAAACGTGAATAAGGTCTCGAGAGTGCATCAGCGAATTGACGGTTGCTCGTGGCGCGTGGGAAAGGAAAAGAAAGGAGAGGAACAGAATGATAGAGAGAGAGAGAATTGAAGGATGGGAGAAAGTTACTTTTGCGTTTTGCGTAACAAACACCTGCCCACGGGCAGAATTCGGTCGCTTGCAAAAAAGAAAAAGACGGATGGAGGGAGTGAAGGGGAGATGGAGGGAGAGGGGGAGGAGAGGAGGGAAAAGGGAGGGAGAGAGGCGTATATTAACGCATTCAAACAGGTGTACGCCCACAGCAATGCAAGCGAAATACCGAAGTGGTAAATGAGGGATGTGAAATACCTGCCCACCGCGAAATTAGGGTGGAATAATGAAGCGATATTTTTCACATCGCTCACGTAGTTCTAAAAGAGAATGTGAGCACGCGCTGAGCGGGGGTGGATCACAACGCCATCCGGGATTAGAAAGTTGATTAAATATGTATGTATGTATGTATGTATATGTATATATATATATATATATATATATATATATATATATATATATATATATAAAAGGAGCTAAAATAGAGCCTTAGAGCGTGAAATCATGTTATGCTGCCGGGTGAATTGCGTAGGTTATCCGGAGAAAATTAAATTACGAGAATTTGTTCTCCGGGGACGCTGAGAGTGCAACAACGTACCGCTTAGGGCGAAGGTGTACGTATACTTTAGATTTACCTTTGATAGCTTCTCTTCCTGGATATCCGAGTGGTTTGCGTTCACTCGAGTCGTGATTACCGCGAAACGAATTGAAACGCTTGTTTCATTATTTTGCTATTATCGCCGGGTTAAAATCAAAAAGTTTTTCTCCTATTTTCCAAATATCATTTCATTTTCACCGAGTCCGAAGTAATAGGTTGATTTCCTACTCGTGCATTACAACGGTTGTTTTTGATTCTCCCTCAATCCGCTGCATTGTCAATAATAAATAATTTCAATCCAGCTATGATGATGGCGTATCCCGTTTTATTAGTACGAGATTTGTTTAATTTGGTTGCATAATGCACAGAATTTCTTATAGGGTTAAACAAAGAGAAATGTTGCTTTCTATTTATTGGTGGAAATTAAAATCAAATTTTGTCCGAATAAAGCGATTTTTAAAAGCAGTTTTATAGGTAATTTAAACTCTCCTTTGGATTACAACCCTGGCGTGGCAGAAGGGCTTGAGGGTTTTGTAGACTCTGAGAGTTACAATGGCTGGAGCATTCGTTCCTGGTAGGGACACCCATGCCAGTAAGGTCAATATGTATAGACCATACGTATGAATAGCTCACGGAGCTTCAGCACCTCAGATAGGTGGCTGAAAGCGGCGTCTGCACTCATTGTTTAGGCCCAAGTTTTAAGTGATGGTGTCACGTTAAAAACACCGTTCAGAAAGGCAACGTGAAACCACCTCAACTATTATCCCAAGTATCATGTGGCAGAAGACGATAAATGAAGCTAGGAAAGCGTACGGCGCTTCACAAGTAGGCAAGTTTTATGCGATGGAGTACTTGAAACCAAACGATATATTAGCTTACACGAGCGCGCACCAAAAGAGAGCGAGACACCAAGACCCAATTACAACTTTCTGCCTACTAAAAATATCCTCCTCCTCCTTCGTTGACGCATTAATCAACGTATTTATGTAATTTTAGTATGACTACAAATTATATAACGATACATCAGAAATGATGCAAAAGGAAACATTACATTTTTGATTTACCGATTTTTTTCTAATCAGTAATAACTAATCAATCGAAAATTGTTTAAATCATACCTCACTTTCGTTGTGTTTGTAATGAAATCTTGTACGTTTACCTTCATTTCTTCGCCGTATATTACCCATTTGTTTACAATTTCAAAATATGTGTACTCGTAAGGAAAATAAACATTTTTAGGCTGATTTATTCTTCGTAGACCATCCACCTCCATTCACTTACTAAATTCTACGTGCTACATGAAAAAACCACGCAAGAAATTTTCTAAGTTAAAAGTGAGTTACGACTTTTTTTTTGTTTCAGACAAAATGTTCTACTGAGCTATTTCTACAAATGTTGTTTGAAGACATTTTTGGTAAGGCTAATATTTTATAAGATACGACAGAAAGAGGGACAGAACGATACTTAATAGACAGACCCTCACGCTGGGAGCGAAATGCGCCTAAAATCGCGAATCAATTCATTAAATATCTCTGTGATAAATCTCGTTGAGAGACGTCACTGTTTGCACTATTCACATTAATCCCAAAAAAATGCTATAACACGCTTTTCTCATTTTATTTAGACCCTTTCTATAGTTCAGTTCGAAAGAGAGAACATGTCACTGAAATAAAGTGCAATATATATTAATTTAATTAATCCAAATTTCAATTAATATTATATTACTAAGCTCCAATTAGCGGAGACATGGAATTTAAACATGCGTTCGGGATTGTCATACATCATTGTTTAACGTTATTAAATTGGATAGCGCGAATTTTTCCGATAGTAAAAAATAACGAGTATTTACTGTGATGACCATATCTGTGATAAATCTCGCAGAGGCGGTAGAAAAAAAATCGGAATTGTTAATATTTTTTATGTATATACATACGTCCAAATGTCATTTGCTTTATCGAAATGAAATTCGTTAGGTATAGGCGGAAAATAAATTTATTCAAACACGGAGAGAAACATTTTTTACGCTTCAGCGTGTGTATTTCATTATGAAAAGAAAGAATTTTTTTTCCTCCTTTTTGCCTTTAATCATGCCTAATTAGATATACGCGTGACTATGGCAGTTATATATTTAGGGACGTATATATAATTAGGAAGAGTTATTACGAATTTAATTTCAGGTAACTTTATCGGAAGTCAACGTAATATTTTGTTTCGAATATATTTGTAGTATTTAATGTTTTAGATTAATGCATAAATGGTATTTTTGTTTGAAATCTAAAATTATCCCTTTTTAGTCCTTTTCTCGATTTAATGATTAATTCAAGCATGGGACAATCTCTTCCTCGCATGAATTCTTCACTTTTCGAATAACCCTGCATACAAAGCGTTTGTAGGCGAATTATTCGTTTTGAGATTTTATATTTCATATATCATTTTAAGCATTGTTTGATGGAACATTTTAGATGTTACGCAAATTTTCATTTCATTTCACAATAGAAAGCGGCGAAACATTTTTTATAAAAGGCCCGAACAATATATAATACTCAATTCTGCTTGAAAACTAGTATGAAAAAACATTACAGCTCGAAAATAATTAACAATGAATTCCAACTAAATTCACCAGGGGTGGTTAATGTTTGAGAAGAAATAATTACCTAACTGAAATGGAGAAAAAGTCAAATCTCGTACATTCTAAATGACGATGATCACGAAGGTGAATTCTCTAAAAAGCATCAATATGTTTCTCAGTCGGAAAATCTTTCGATGAAAACATCAATCGAATCGATTAGCCTGTTCAGTGACACTCCCCCCATTATGGCATTAAAGCAGAGGCCGCAAACGATAGCAAATCGGATAGAAGCAACGATACAATCGACCGATTTGCATTCCATGTCTCGATCACAACACCGACGCGCCCAGAAAACAGAGCGAAAGAGCGATCATGCGAAGGCAAAAGCACGCTAACGCGATCATTCGCATAATAACCTCTGCCATGCGCGAAAACCAAAAACTCCTCCGAAATTCTTCTTCCCCATTCCAATCTCACGGTTAAGTGCTCTTTCATCCAATTATACCTCTCTCTCGAATAAACACTTACGCGAGGGGGCAGTTCAAACACATCTGCACCGCGCAAGGGCTAGGAAAAGGAGGACAACACACAAACCAGCGCACACACTCACTCCCCCATCGTCAAAATCCCACTTTTCAGCCAAACCTCCCTTCAATACACTCCACCCGCAATGCCATAAGTAGGGAGGTCACCCAGTGGAGTACATATAAACGGTCCAATTAAACGAATGGATTTTCCGCGTCCCTATTACAAGGCCGACGTTACATGCTGGCTGTCAGGGGGAATGGAGTGAATGCACGGGTTTAGCAATACATGTGGGAGAGCTCAAGAGAGGAACGTACTCGACATCATCCAGACTCGACGGGTAAAAGTTAAAAAAATAGTACATATATCCGATCGTCCGTTTCGATGGAAGCGCCACGATCGGCTGCGCGTTGAATTTTCTTGCCAAGAGGCCGGATAATCAAAAGAGACGAACCGAGGAGAAGTGTTATTTCGCAGATTTCTTCAGTCGATGGACGTCTAATAAAAGAAGGAAATGCATTTATGGTGAGGGAGAGAGAGAGAGAGAGAGAGGGGAGGAGGGAAATATAGGTCAATCCAGATATAATGGAAATTATTATCCTAAAATTCACTTCGTGGTTTCGCCTTCAATTAGGTGACGTCATCGCCTCCAAGCGGCCTATTCTTAAGATATATCTCCTTCTTCAGGAACTTGGAAAACTTTCCACTTAATTTTCTGCCTCGCTACATATTCAATCACAAAAGCCAAATATCAGCAATATTCTATGAAGACTTACGTAATTCGTACAGAATCAAGCCGTAACGATGAATACATTTCTGGAGCATGATAATGAACACATTTTGAGAATTGAAACCTATCCTACATAGGTCGGTACTTTATAATTTGAATAAACGAGGCGGTTCATAAGATTTTCAATATTAATTTTATGTTTCTCTCGGTTCGAAAGAGAGTTTAAGTCGAAAGAAACGTTTCTATAGTTTGTTTGTTAATAGCATACTGACAGACTGAATATTAATCCTAGTGTTTTTTTTTAACTTTTAAGGTCGAAGGTAAATAAATATAGGTGGAGACTACGGTGAAATACATGTTAAAATTAACAAGCTTATCCAAACAGAACTTATGATGCCTACTTTCCATTTAATCATTTATTTTATACTTATATTGGCTTTAATAGCTTTAAAGTCATCGCGGATGTAACTCTCTTTGTGTTCCCAAATTTCATAATTTAGCGTTATATGAAATATTACAAATACATTTGAACAGAAAACTAAATTGATCGCGTGCATTTCTGTCGCTAAAATAACTCGTGTATGTACTAGACTATATCGAATTCGAATCCAACAATATTCCTTGCGATGGCAACACGTTCGTAATTAGTGATAAAACATTTTAAAAACGCCAGTATTTACGCGAATTTCGAAGAAATACGATCGATAAACAACATTCTACGATAAAAATTAGAATCTTCGTTCCTTTTCTCAGAGAATTATACAAATCCTGCTCCGATATTACACTTTCAAGGTATTTTAATGTGCAAGAGAAAATTACCCTGCACCATGAATTTTAGATTTCCCATGTAAATCAAATGGGAAGGATAGTTCCTGGAATCGAACCCGGGACTTCAATATTCGCAACAAAAACTATCCTCGGGAGTTCGGCCCATGTAGCAGGAGATTTTCACTAAGTTTCATGAAAATCGGTGAATTGGTTCAAAAGTTAATACGGGGGACGGACAGACAGACAACGACAAAACTATAAGCCTATTTCCAATCTGGAAAGTATGCTAAAAATTTAACTCCTTAACCGTAAGATTCAAAATTTAAAGAAAAACTTAGGAAGAAGGAAAAAGAGAAAGAAAAAAAAGAAAAAGGCTTGTTTTATTTTTCTTTACTGATCTCTCACATTCCTTTTTCTTGTTTTTCCTCTTTTTTCCTCCTTTCTCAGTGTGTCTCTAAATTTTGAATCTTACGGTTAAGGAGTTAAATTTTTAATTTAAAATTGAAAATTTTAAAATTTGATGTTTTTACATCATGTTGTACGGAAACCTCCGTCAAATTCGATTTTATTGTCGACTCCATCTTCCGCTTAGCATTGTCATCAAATGACTACTTTCTCATCAAATTTCTTGTGGAATATCTTACACGAGAATGTTTTGGCTGGCTACGGCGGAGTGTTAAATTTCTCACTGGATCAAAGTTACATCCGAAGACAACACTGTGTAACCAAGAGGTTTCGGAACTTTTACATATATAACGTATCGTATTTCCCAATAAATACGGATAGAAGAGAATGTGCGTCACGGAACTGTTGTTATTGAATTTCAATTAGAAGCTGAATCTAATTTTCGCCTGGTGAAATTTGTAAATTAAATCAACCACTGCGACACCTTGCTCTCTTTCTTAAGCATTCTTCTAAAAGAAAAGGCTTTCTAAGTGTCAGTCAGTGACTAATCAATTTTGCTGTATTTCCCAATCTCAACCTATCTTGGAAGAATCTAAAGCGAAGCTTAATATGATTAAAGGCGGAGAAGCAAGAAATTCCAACTAGGTGCCTATATTACTCTAATTTACAAATGCAATGTTTGCTAATTATTTAGTTTTTCCATTCACGCTAAGCGTAAAATTTGGAATGGAATGTCAAAAACATTTACTACAAAGCAATTTTATTTTATCAGCAGGGATTAAATGAGCTGTATTTAAACAGATACTATCAAACTTGTTTTTTGTTTTCGCAGTCTTTATAAAAAATCTCGCTCTAAATATTTGCAAACATAAAAGTAAGAAGCGAGTCCTTTATAACGTGCGATGGGCTGCACAAATAAAATTTAGGTCAAGTGTTTCGCTTTTTCTCTTCGTCATAATAAAATCCTTTCACCAATCCGAGATTCCGCGCGCGTTAGAAAAAAAGTCGTGATGAAATAAACATCCTACTCGGAGATTCGGTTCTCGAAGGCTCTCCTATTTATTTGGTGGCAGTATTTGTATAAGGAGTTATTTTCGCTCGGATATTGCGTGGCAAGTTAGTTCCTGCTGACGCCGGGCGTCTATTTGCGCCACGCAGTGGGAAACAAGGAGAACGAACGAGCTTTAATCATAAATGATGAGCGGATGTGAATAGCTACTCGAGTTTTGGCGATCGCCCGCTAAAAATGTTTGCCTCTGCGGAAAGAATCACTCCTCGGAACGAAGTGGAATGCAAAATATTGAAGTTGGCGTTCGAAAAAGTACGATTCTAGAATTCTAGTGCACACGGACCTAGTTCGTTTAACAATCGAGGCTTTAATTAATCGCGCGAAAGTGCTGAGTCGCTTATATATTTCCACGTACTCGAGGTCGGAGAAAACAAGTTAGGTAAATGTAGTGTATTGCAAATAGACGCGTTTCGTGCGGTGGAGTATTTGAGACTAAACGATATAGTTTTGAACGAACGCACAGCGTAAAACAGCGGAACACCACGAACCGATTGTCTTTCTATCTACTAAACATTTATTCCCACCCATAAGTTGGTTCATTGGTAAACGTTTTTACGTAATTTTAGTATAATGACTAAATAACGGAAAACGATATACTATCACAAACGATTCCAGGAAAATATTAAATTTTTATTTACTCATCTATTTTCTAATATAGGTATTATAATTAATATAATTATTTAAAGCGTATCTGACTTGAGTTAAGTATGTAGTTGTAATATTTACGTATACGTTCTCTTTTCTTCGTAGATAATACAATTCTTTTCCGCTTGCAAAATCCTGCATGTACACGTGTTGATAATAAATGTATTTTCTTAATTGTAGCAGATCATATTTACTTCAGCTACTGCGAAGATTGTTTTCGTTTACAGCAATCAAGTAGTATCCATGAAAGAACTTTTATAAGTTCAAAGCGAATTACGATTTTCTTGTTTGTTTGGGTTATTATGTTTTACACCCTTCTGATTCACCTTTCCCACGCGCAATGCTATTGAGGTATTGTAATGAATAGCCGAATAGCAAGCGAAGAGATAAAAATGGTGGCGGCTTGAGCCTGTTCTTAACGAAGAGCACCAAGGGGGACAATGGGTTAACGCCCCTTCCTAAGGACTTTGCGCGGTCTACACAAACCACACAAACAGGGAGCTGGGCGACCTTGGAAAAAATCCTAATTTCGCAGGATTTATTCCCGCTGCCCTTTAGTGCAGCAGGCGAGTAAGAGCCAGCATCCTAACCACTACATTTAAATTGAATTTGTTGTGCCATTTGCTGTTAAAAATTACCGAGGGATCCCTCACCTCGCACATTGGTTCCGATTCGACTTTTTGGTGAGTGCTACCTTCATTCCTTTTGCTACACATTTGATGGTTGATGAGAGTATCGTAATTCTATCATACCATAATATTCAACAGTTGTTATCAATTTCCTTTTTATTGTGCCATCCACTTGCTCCATCAAATTACTTTTAAAGAAGTTCCGAGGTCATCAAGTCCATTAAGCAGACTTGGACACGAAATAATTGCCATTTTAGGCGCTCGTTAGTATGTTAATCTTGTCTTATATAATTGGCTGAGTTGATACTACCTTAGTTTATAATTTTTGGCAACACACAACTTAATATATTTGATTTTCCATGGAGTGCATAGACTCATTGGATTATGTGAAAAAATTCGCGTAATATCTTCATTATCTCTACACTATATTTAATAAATAATATTCTAAATATGAGTTCTGATTGCATTAACCAACAGCAACAGTGATAATATAAAGGATGACGTGATAGAAGGCGGCAAGTATAGAATTAATGGGCGGAGGAAGACGGTCATGCGATGAATAGATATAGGTAATTATTCCTCTAGGGATTGAACTTAGTCAATGATTTCAATGTATAATTAGGCAAATTGCAGCTATTTGTACGCTGCCTAAATTACACTATAATTGAAAGCAAACACGAGACTTTTGACTCTTCTTGACGTCTAGGAACGAAGAAGGCAATTCCGACGTAAATCTCAAAGATAAGGTACGTAATTGCGTCCATCTTACGAGTTCTTTAATTGTTGCTGTCATTAGGCTAATCTCAGAGGGACAGAAATGGAGGGAGAACGAGAATGGAGAGGGGATGATAAGCCTTCATAGCTTTCATGCTCTGGAGAAAGAAGAGGTTAAGTGCTCCCAATAGGGGATGACCAGATCATCCTTTTCAACAACGAGCGCGCGTGCCTTTGCTGTCACCTGATAAGCCGTCACTCCAGAGGGTTGCGAACTGGCAGCGCGGTGCGTAAACATGTTTCGTTTAATATGACCGGCTGGCTGAAAGTGGCATTGGAAAGACTTCACGAGTCTGTCTGTCTCTCTCTCTGTTTTAGATGCAAGACTTTCCCACTTCCGCGCATTTGGTCGAGGTCATCCTGACCTCGCTGCCTCGACAACCATCTCGAAACGTTCACGAGTCGCTCCCGCATCGATCCGTTCACGGCAACGAGGTTGTTTTGTTTTTCTTTAATTTCTATTTGTGTATTACGCTATCTTCACTCCTTTTTTTTTTAAGCGAACATCAAGTCAAGAGACGCGGGACGTTGGGTGGGAGAAGAGTAATTGGGTCACAGTTGCTAATGGCGGACGGACGGAGGCGATTAACTAATGCAATGCACGCAAAATGGCGGGTGCTTCAATTCTAACATGATGCACATTAACCTCTACGGAAGATAGCAATCGAAAAAGAAGACGCGGAAATTTATTATGGGTCTTCTTGGTAATGGGGCAAATCATGTTCAAGTTTACCGTTTTCAAAATCCGCCATTTAACTCGGCAAAGCCGGAAATAGACTTACTTGGTAATTTGCGGCAGCATGCAGCGATTCAGGCTGATGCGTACATACCTGAAAGATGAAAAATATCCATGAATATAGAGAATTAAAAATTGTACAAATGAAGTAAATTTATAATACAAGTTTGCGAACGCTCACAGATGAACGTATGCCTGAGTGATATCTTAATTACTAAATATTTAAGGATTCTAACTTTCAGTTATTTTATAATAATAATACATATTCCGAGAGGGACATTAAATATATAATATACTGTTTTGCTACAATGTCTTGAATAATTTAGTCCATATTCAAACGTTGTGACGGCCGCGCAGTTAAAAATCAATTTCATCTGAGTGCATGTATTCAAAGTCGCAGTCAACGAATGAAAGCATTTCTTTTCAAACGACCCAGATTTTTTTCGTAATTTATTCTTTCTTCATCCTACGGCTTGTTTTTATTACAGATTTATATCGAAATTAATTAATGAAGCAAAATGAATGAATTATTTATACGTTTACACGACATCTGTCTCAACTGCATATATTTTATGAAAAGTCTAAATGAATGTATTATATTTTTAATTAACCTTACTCAACGGAACCAGCCCATTGTTGATTGCGTTGGCTCAATGACTTCAATGAACTTTCAGCGCGGTAACTTTATTTAGCAAATGTTTCTCTTTTACCATTTCTTTGCAATAAAACTCGCTGCAGCATGTATCTAAATTAGTTTAAAATCGAAATGTAAAATGATTGAGACAAAAACGTGCATTAATAATCATAGTAATCTAGTTAAATTGAAATAGATCAGTAATATAAAGTTATTAAGTGCAAAGGTACGCAGTGATGAAGCATTTTACCCTCCAATTAATCTCATTGTTATCTAATGAAATGATTTTGAAATATATATCTCTTTTATTGTACATTATGTATCACCATAAAATGTAGGCAGAAAGCGAGAGAGGTAGAAACGCCTAATGATGAAAATACATGCAAATGCCACGGTTGTTGTTCAATTTTATGAGGTAATACATTCATGAATACAATTTATAGGGGAAGTAGCTTTTATAATGAATTCAAAAACAAATGCATTGCCAGTAGGCTAAATCAACGAATTTTGCCTTATTAAGCTCTCAACATTAGTATCCGCATGAATTTAATCCACTTAATAGAATTGTTAACATGGAGGTTAAAGTATAAAACAAAAAAACAAGGCACCATTTAAATTAAGTAGGTCAAATATATTTTGTCAGAGAACTTCCTCGTATTTGCATGTAGTTCAGTGTTCCTATTTAAAATAAACAATTAAATTTATTAGTAATTGCCTTGGAAAGCATTATGAGAGAATTTGGGACATTTATTCACCAAAATTTATTTGAAGGCAAATTTACAAATAATGATGAAGCGTAGCTATCTAAAGAAATACTTCGAAACTGATAAATCCATGGCTACACCATCGCGAAGCGAGCAAAAATTCTTCCAGGGGAATACAGTTTCTATCCATCTAAAGAGCGTTTGACAAATTTCTAGGCGAATTTCGATTAATTATTTTGGAAGAGAGGATGCCGTTTGCGAATGCCTAGGTCAGTGGATCATTGGTTCCCAAACTTTTAGGCACGACACACTTTCAAGGATAAATGGAACTTCGCTGCATCGCCACCTTGAAAGACGGTGTCATATTTATGCCTTTGTGCATCGCAACGTTAGGACCCATTCATTTTTTTATAATATGTAATATATATATCGACGTTTTTTACAGAGGAGGAGGAGGATATAACATATAGGAGGATACTAATGTTTAGGCAGTTCCAGATGAGCTGGAGATTCTAAATTTTTTCTTAGGTAGGATTTTGTGCAAAACCGACTAGGAAAAACGAAAATCATGAAAAAATGCAACAATGCGGGCGCTATAAATTCGCAATTGTTTAAACAAATTTTCAAGGTTTATGTATTTTCGCATGTTCTACGGAGTTGAAATTTTTTCTATAAGTAGAATTCGTAAAAAACGAAATAGGGATTATAGAAATTTTGATATTTTAATTTGTGTTGCCGCTAAAAATTCATAAGATTTAAACAAATAGATAACTGTTTAGGTACTACGGGATGAGCTAGGATGCTGAAATTTTCAAATTATGTACAGAGTGGTGCATTTGCACAAATAAACATTAGAATCTCTCCATATACATATTGCGGCGGCCGTTAAAAATGTTTAAAATTTAAACAATTGGAAAAATATTATTTCACTTCTAGAAGTACTTCAACTTTAAAATTTGGCATAAATGTGTAGCATCAGTACCCCATAATGGAGAAAGTATAAAATTCTTAAAATTACAAAGTTTTGGTATTGTTTTAATCAATTATTTTTACATAATGGAAAAACGAAAATCGCTCCAGAGGTGAAATACTTAGACTTAAAAATAATATTTGTAATGATGAAATATGAAAAATGAATGTTTTTTTATGTTGATAACGATATGTTTGCAGAAGGCAAGCACCAACTACTATTATAATATCATATTACCACTTCATCGGAGGAATAATTATTACCTTAATGATCTCCCAACATTTATAAATCTTCGATTTATTTCCTTGGCAAAGTTTCTCTTGCTTCCCTAAAAATCAACTAAATCAGTTACGCTACCCAGTTTGGGCTAGAGAAAAATGGCGAACGAAGAAAATTGGGCGTGTAGGAGGAGCTTATTTAGTCCTTGAGGAATAGCGTAGCCGAAATAGGCGACGCGCGGTGATGGATGATACGTTAGGGACACCACCACCAAAGACACCGAAACGGGCACAAGGGACCAGCTAAAGGAGTCACGTGACAGTTTTTCCCTAACGTGATAGGTGCTTTGACAAGGATATGTCTTTCTTTATTGAATGAGGTCGAAACTTTTATTCGTGATCGCTCAAAATATTCGCATTTTATGATTCGATTTTTTGCGAAAAAACACGTATTCTATTTCATTGTGAAATTGAGAAAAATTATTATCGTTTAATTTTTCATATCAAAGCAGGAGTATTTATTTTGAAGGTGGGTGGTCAAGCATGAGTGAGATGTGAAGAATCTATAAAGGCATATAAATTCTGTAACGTCGCTTTTAATTAAATACAAAAAAATTTAAATATGAAGATATGAAAATTCCGGGTTTCGGCGCGCCCCACTGCCCTCTTGCAATATGATCAGAATCATAAAGAAATGAAGGATACGTTTTTATGCACATTTAAATGGAATGGAGCGTGAGAAACATATGCGAACGAGAGAGTGGATGCCGTCCTCCACCCCCTCCTTGCCGCAGGACACAAGCAGCGAATCGCTTGTTTCGAGGGTGCAGAGGGTTGGAGGGTGCGGCGGCGAGGCGCTAGTGCACGAAATTCGAGACGCAAGCGGCCATCTTGGTATCAGTAGGGCTGCTGGAGCGCCAGTCAATTAGGTCCACCATTGCCACAGCAACCATGCCATTTCGATGCGTCCACTCCTCCACTCCTTTTCCCTCCCCCACCCAACCCCTTCCACCCACGCCCGCCTCCTCTGTTCACTTCCTATCCCATGCCTCACCCTTTCTCTCTCTCTCTCTCCTCATCTCTACCCCTTCCTTCACAAAAATTATTCAATATCCTTTCCTTCCATATAAATCCTTTCAAATTACTGCACGTCATCACACGTCAGCTGTTCCTCCTTCTGTAAAGGTTTGATGGAAATACGATCTATTAGATGTTTTCTATTGTTATTCCTTCCTACCTATGTCACCCTCGACTAAAATTTATTTTTGCGTAAGGTTTCTTCAATTGAACAAATATCACATTTTACCCGGAATAGGCATTGCGATACTACGAATATGAAGTTTCAAAATGTATCGATTAGTAATTCGATCGAACAAGTGAACTCAGAATACCACTGTAACTGACCGAAGAAAAAAAACCGAAATCAAAAATAAACATGACAATCACATTGTACACAATGAAAATTTCCTATTTAAAAAAAAAGAAACTAGAAATGTCACAGAAAAATGAGACTGGTGGGTTCGAGAATGGAAAAATTGTTTTCGCCTGCACTGAGATGGTGCAGACGGTATGTCGAACTTGAATACGGAGGTGAGCCTTAAGCTCGAGATGGAGTTATGAGGCAGTAAGAGGCCTATAAAACTAGTTGGAAGACCCTTTCTGTTTATGCCAGGATAGAGACCGAAGGAATAGCGTGGTGGTTCCGCGCGGTTCGTGTGACATGCGGGGAGTTTACAGCGTTCCCCGTTAATGGAATTGGAGTAACTGTGTTGGTGAGGCAAAGGCGGTTGCACGGACGGCGATAGATGTGGGTCTAAAGTGACTCTGTTTAACAGGGTAATGAGGGGTATTCTACCTCTAGCTCTTTGGAGAACCGTAGGAGTCGGGGCGTAAGCAAGAAAGGAAATTGATAGCTATACAAGGGCTGTGTTAGCGTTATGGTTCATTGCCGGAAAATGGGGAGTTTTGTCATTTGTATTTTTTTGCGTCTGAAGATGATGGTATCCGGGGAAACGGATTCCTTTAGATTAGTGGTTCTTAACCTGTGGGGCGCGCCCCCTTTCCCCTAGGTGGCGTTTGAGGATTCCAGGGGGAGAGGGCGCGAAGCATTTTGGACGAAAATCTGCTTTGCTTCAAATTTCCATTTCTCATATTTTTCAATTGCTGTCCAATTTACCTGCTTTAATATTTTTTCATTTATTTCATAACTGTTTAGATTATATGTGTTGCACTGATGTGTCCAAATGTTCTGTCAACTTATCACACTACAGATGTAGTGAAGACGAATGGTTTAATTATACGTAGAAATAATATATGAAAGACTACACGGATATTTTTAGACAATGAAGACTTATTGCTCACTGCCCAAAAAATGATGCACCTTTAGGGGATAATGCAAGACGGCTAGGGCGTATTTGAGAAGACCACATGTTTCTGGGTCGTATCGCGATCTCCCCGAAATAGCGTCTCCTCTTGGAGGAACTGCCTAAAGGATTCTGCTACGAGGTTGATGTGCTCTTTTGCGTACAGATCTGTTTATGACATGAGCTGATTTTTCGTCATTGCAAAATACAGGTGGCTGAGTAATTCAACAATCAGATAACGAGAACGTAGTTCAAATCTTATGAATTTGGCCCGGGCAAATAAAATGTTACGCATGGAATAGTATAAATAAATGTTCAGCTGACAGTTTTATTTCATATCTTCAAATATCTTTGCTCCTGTGAAGACTCGATTTTAGAATACGAAAGGGAACAGATAAAATTCAGCGTAGTTAATGAAATAAGCTCTTTATTAGATGGCTAGAGTCATTGGCTTGAAATGCATGTACATTAAACTAATTTTTTTTAAATTTTATCTTGGTACGTCAGCAAGGAGCTCGCCTTACATTAAATAAATTTCTTAATCTGGTAATATACTAGCTCTGACAGAAGTTAAGATGCGTTCGAACGCTTTAACATACGTCCAACTTATTCTGAAACCACTCTTCCATACATTCGGAAAGCATTTACTCCCCATCACAACACGAAGCATTCTTGTAACTTTCAGCCTCTATAGTCCCAATGTCATCGATTTTATTGCTCCTCAAAGATTTTAACTTTTCCCTCCGCTATTACACGTCGTTCCATTGCGCTCCTAGAGTCAGATTACTACGTTTTGCGCGGTTTTTTTTACGGCTTTGAAACGAACTAGCTCATCTCGACTTAGTTCGTTGGCTCGCCGCCAACGGCGTGCACTCGTCGTGAATGTGAGACGCGTCCCAATGGGATAAGTGTATCTCTTCTCATCATGGTCTCCTCGAGTCAACAGTCCGAGTGGCTCTCCTTCGGGAGGATGAGGTCACGTGCAGTGGTCGCCTAGGGATGAGGGAAGGAGGAAAATATGCATGACTGAAAGCAATAAAAAGGGCGCGATCATCGTGTGCAACGGGAGAATGGGGGTTGAATGGAGGGAGGGCTGAATGCCGTCCGTTTCCTAGGAGAAATAGGTAGATAAGGAGAGAGAGAGAGAGAGAGAGAGAGGGAGCAGGGATGAAGGAGAAATAAAATAAGAAGAATATTGCGTCGAGGAAAAGAGTATCGTATTCCCATCAAAGGAATCGGGAGCCTTAATGCTGTTGCAGTCCTTCCATAGTAGTAATGGGATGGAACCGGTGGCGCATAAGTAAGTTGGTGTAGATAAAATGCTGTCGAGCATACTAAATGGCAAAGTGTAATGCTGATGCGTGCAACAAGAGAATCCTCTGGTAAATGTAAGAGATTACGCGATGACGAAGGAGCTCAAGTGACTCCAGCGTTTGAGAGCATGTATATCAAATACTATCTAAATTACATGTTTTGTTTATTCCTCCATCTGCATGGAAATATTGAATTTTGCCGAGATACGTAAAACCGTATTATATGTGCGCGATAAAGCAATACAGCCATAATTGTATTTGAAAAATTCATGAGTCAATCAGTCATTATATACGATAGAAACTATGCGAAATAAATTTTTCAGAAGGTTTTCATATAGTTAGTAAATGACGCAGTCAGTGTTCCTTAGCTGTTTAATGCATCTCGAAGCTAAGAGAATATTTAATCGGCTGTTGATGCCGTGCACTTAATCCATGAGTGCAACATATCATTCGTGCTTCCCATTTTATGCATATAATCGAGAATGAGAGAGACAATTTAATACCATAATCCCAGAAGAAAGACCGAAAACGAACGAAATGGTTATTATATACATAAAATGTCATAGAAAAAATAAGTGGATATTTGTGGCGGAATGGAAAGTCTCGCCTCACGATTAAAGGATTACGTACGCAAAAAAAAGATTTTTCAACTGCATCGCAAAAATTCCAAATCCAAACCCAACCAAAGATAGGGATCCTCCACGGATGACACCGCGCTGAAAGTCGCTCCGGGGCGCGGAGGCGTTGCGTACGAGGAAAAATTGACAATGGAGGGAGAGGGGGAAATTTTCAAATGAACGGTGTGCGGGGCAGAGAGGGGTGAAGGAGGTTAGAGAGGGAATAAGATTGAAGGGAAGGAGAGGGTGATGGATAGAAACCTCTGCAGCGAGGCTGGTGTGCTCGGAGAAGAGACAGCTGGCGGAGAGAGAGTGAGGGAGGGAGGGAGGGAGGAAGAGAAATGAATGCTGGAGCGATGGATGGATTATGCTCCGGAGATGATGAGTCGAGATTGAAGGATAAAGGGCGAAGATAATGCCACTCCCTCCATCTCGTGTATCCCTCTCATCCCTTTCCTCCACCACTCACTTCTCTTCCCTCTCTCTCTCCCCTCTCCCATTTCTCCCTCCTATCCCCTTTCTCCCTGCTTTCTCCTTTCCTTCTTCTCTACCCTGTTTAGGAATTTTTCGCGGTTTTTACACCTCTTCTCTTCGTAGGTGTTTTCCGCAGTGGGTCATTTTTTTCTGTGTTAAAACATAGCTGATACACAGTTTTTTTCGATCCACAAAACTAACAATATTCTTTGTTAATGCTCTATGATCTATTAACCAATATATAATTAATTTGTGATTAACATGTATTTTATTTTAATTTATATTTAATTAATTTATTTTTAATGTGTATTTTACTGTAATTTATTTATTTTTAATGTATTTTATTGTAATTCATATGTAATTTATTTATTTTTAATATGTAAATATTGTAATTGTATGACAAAAGGGTTAACTGTAAGAAAGGGCTATATAGTCTCAATTTCGCCCTAAATAAAGTCGTTTGTCTGTCTGTCTCTCTTTTTCCATCCTTTCCCCTTTCTCCCTCCTCTCCCTCCATTCCTCTTTCCCCTTTCCTCTCTCCGTTCTCCCTCACCTCTATCTCTTTCTCTCGCTATTCCTCACACCCTCTCCTACTCCCTTGATCTCTCCTTCCATCACTATCTTTCTCTCTCCTTTTCTCACAACCTCCCCCTCTTAGCTCCAACACGCCCTCTCTCTTTTCTTCCCCCATATCTCTCTTTTTCTCTCTTCCTCGTTCTTTTTTTCTCTATCTCTCGCCTTTTTTTCTCTCTTTCTGGCTCCGCTCGACCATAAAGGGTTGATACTTTGTCCCGGATTGGTTTTCCGTTGGTTCGTCCCACCGCCGACCTCTCCTCATCACCCCACCTCTCCCTTTGTATGTGTAGGAGTGTCTCCGTCTGAAGGAGGACGTGAGTGATTATAGCTTCCTCTCTGCCCATCTTCCTCCGCTGCGCTCTACCGACGCGATGGAACTTGCCGTCGACATTTTGCGCCACCGGTGACCCCTTAAGGAACCGATCGTAGTGTCCGAAAAGGCGTCCTTCTAACTCCACGTCCTCTTTAGCGATTCGCTCTTCGAGAAGGGAATGGATATGCCGCGAAAGTTTTAAATGCTAAAAGCATTCCATTTTTAGGGGAGTACGTCGGCGTTTCCCAAACTGGGTGTCGCGAAAACATATCAGGTGGTTCGCGAGGACGGATGAGTGTATATGTACTAATAGTATTTACTGAAGAAAACGAATCTTCCTGGAACTCTATATTAAAATAGCTTAGGCGTTGTTAAATTAAGCACATCAACACACGACACAGTTCTCGGCAATTATTCCTTCATTTATTTAAGATTTAATTTAATGACGTAATTTTATTGCATTGCTAAGGTATGTTAACAAAAACCCTGATTTGCTCTAAATATTCCATTAACGGTTTATGATAATTTATAATAGATGGATGAGGTTGAGGGGAGTCGCGATAAGACCACGTGGTAAGAAGAGGTCGCAGATGCGGGAATGAGACAGTTCTGCGTAGCCAATTCGGCGCAGGGCTAGTTCGGCGCACACCCTAGTATATTATATCTTAGCTACATATAGATGAATTAAAGGTACTGTTTCTTTTTCCCCACTCCAAGTGAAGTTTCCTTTTCTTCTGCAAAAAGAAATTTACGGTAAATGTCCAAATTCGGTATTGATGATTGTCTCTAGCTGGGTTGCGTAATTCATGGGCTACGCTGAACTTGCCGCGCCGAAGTGGCCACGCCGAACTGTCCTAGACCACGCAGATGCATTGTGTTTATGGAACTGCTGGACTAAGTACATTAATGTAGGTTCTCCCACGTATCGGTATCTTTTTAAATGGGAAAATTTATTAATTCTAAGAACTGATTTAGCTTCAAAGACATGGAAGACATGTATCAGTTAAATGTGTCTGATAATATAAAAATTGCAAGCTTATCTAATTTTTTATTAAGCACTATTTTTTTAGCTTTTTCGAAAGAGCTGGCAAAATCATCGAGAAATTATGAGAAAAGTAGCTCGTCAAAATATGCGTCAGTTTGGATCTTTCCCGTTTTCATCACGAAATTTTCATGGTCATTTAATATAACTTTTGCTGGCAACATCAATTTTACTTCTCCTAATTAAAGGTAATGTCCACAGCTAATAAATTGAGTCGACCTTTAAACATTTCCTCTAGAATATAATCTAATCTGAAGAATCGGGACTGCATGCCATTAGGAAGATAAACAAAATACGCTGGCTTATGCGCAAATATATGACGCAAAAGAACCTTTGACCAGTTCCACAGCCCCTCTCCCACTCCTATATTACACACTCCCTCCTCCTCCGCTGCCCCATATCTTCCGTCTCAGCCTTTCCTCTTCAAGCGGTCTCCTCCCCTTCTCCCCCCTCCTCTTCTCCTCCCCTCCCCGGTCTCCTCTTTCCATCAATAATGCCACCGACTAAATACCCCAGCTCCGGCGCGCGCCCTCCATCTACAGGGAAATACCGGAAAGGATGCGGCTATGGCGGTGAATAAAAACGCCGCAGACTCCGAACGACGTGTAAAAGCATCCCATACGGGCCAAGCCAACCCTTCACCTGCTTCCATGTCGGGGAGTCAAAGATGAAACAAAAAGGGCTCTAGTGTGCGTGTGTGTGTGTTTTGCTAGACAGTTTCCATAGAGATAGAGGTAGAGAGAGAGAGGTAGAAAGAGATAGGTAGAGAGAGCATTACAAGTGAGTGGAGTTACGTGATTCAAGCGCCCCATCCACGTAGAATCACGTGCAAAGTCTCTCTCATTTTCGCCTCTTTCCATTCCCCAAGCAGCGGATCTCAAATACAAACAGGGCTTCCTCTTCGCGATGCACTAAAAAAACGAGTCCCATCATTTTTTATCACCCGCTAACCCCGACTGACTGTTTCTCTCTATTAACCCCTTTTTTATCTTCGACTTCCCCTTCCTCCGGGCACTCCATCTCGACTAATTATCGGTGCTTCCTCGTTTATTACGGTGGCGCGGGAGTCCCTTCCCTGGCATCTTTATTCTCTACGGGGTCGCGGCTCCGCCTCGGCGCTGGGCGATAACGAAATATATACGGCAAACATCGATGGGAGAGGTCGCGCTTGAATGTGGGCCAGCTGGATGGAAAAAAGAGGGGATTGGCTCTATAATGATATATACGGAGAGAAGTGTTTGGTTCGTCGTCCGCTTTTATACTTTGGGATCGCACTTAAACGAATGGAAGACGGTTTTCATTTTGGCCACACACAAAACGAAATTCATATGCAAAAGAAGAGCGAATGTAATTGACTGTCTCACTTAAAATTTGTATAATACGTCTTGTTTCGGTTAAATATTCATTTTCGCACTCGGCGGAACATTTCAGTTTTCAGGTGCAGAGATGATTTTTGTTACTACCCTCAGCAATAATCGCTTTAACATTTTATTCAAGAATACAATGCAGAAAAGGCAATTGGAAGCGAGATCCTTGGGATCAAGGCCCTTGGCTGCTGAAATTTCACGTTTTAATTACGCTTATCCTATTGTGATGCCTAAATTTAATTAATAAAAATGACAGACACGCGCAATATGTATTCTATGTTGAGCGAATCACGGAATTAAATTTCTCGTTATATATTCTTGACTCATAATGGAATGGCTTTTTTTATACGCTCATTAAATCCGAATGCAATAACTCCGAAGGCGTTTTATGAGTTCTATTTTCGTCTCTTTCCGTATTAAATTTTAATTCAGGATCTCAGTGGATCAGTCTTTGCTCCGCACTCTTCATCTTGTTTCGTTGAGTTTTTCATTTTATTTGAATGCGCCAAATTAGTAATTTTAATGCGTTCTTAATCGTAACTTTTTAAAACTCCGTCTGAGGAAAACTGACGTAGAAACATAACAAGAAATCCGTGTTACGCCACTTTCCAAATTATTACTGGCAAGTATGCAAAGATTGAAATTCCACTCTAATTTCATTATTTATCAGATAATTTAATGGGATATTCGCCCACCTACACGTAAACGCGTCACTGTTTAATATTTGATGAATTTATACCAGTAATTTAATGAACATTTCGGTCAATATCTCAATAAACTCGATTGCAAATTTTTAAAGAAATCTTTTCTATCTGAGATCGAAGGCAAAAAATGCGATTTTCTGTTTTTTGCATTCCTTATTATTAAAGCTTCTACTGCGATCTAGTAGACAGAGTCACGTTTTGCAAAATTCATTCTCCCTCGAGGTATCCGAAGATATCATATTGTTAATAGAACAGTGATGAGGGAGGGGAAGGGGGAGAATAAGCGGAATAGAAGGAAGAGGGCGTGGCAGTAGGAGGGGCGAAAGGAAAAGCCCTTATTAATATTCGAAAGAGAAACGTCAGTGAAGGACATGGAAGCGTGGGTTGGGAACAGCTCAAAGTGAGAATGAGGGAGAGTTGTCAATCGAAGGAGTGAGTGAATATAAATCGCGGCTTTTGCATACGGAATGGGCGAAGTAGGTCGATAGGAAAATTCACTATGAGGTGAATTGATTCCGTTAGCGGTTTCCTCTCGTAAAGGATTAGTCGAGACCGGAATATATTCGTAGTTTGCTCGATCGATGAAAGTCTGACGGGAAATTAGCTATGGTAACGTATTTATTGAAAGACGGTGCGAAGTAATGAAGGCGACGTTCATTTAAAAACAATGCAGATTAGCCTCTATGAGAACATGAAGAATACAGAGGCTTGCAAAAGGAGACATGAAGAAAGAAATGGTTGTTTCTTTTTTAATAGTTCACGATAGAGGCACATACATTTTATAAAATTCCTAGAGGATTTTTCTTTAGTTATTAAGCGCTGAAAGAATTAAGCTCGCTCTTCTTCAAGCGAATGATTTTGTTTAAGAATTATGATAGGGAGTTTCTTCATTTATCTTTTCCTTCTAGTTCTAATTCAGTTGATCAAGGGAACTGAAAAGTATCGATGAGGAATATATTTATACAGCGGGAGACTGTCGCTGAAACGTAAATCTCTTTCATATCGTTGTTTTATGACTACTATAATTAGTTCATTTATTTAAATGTCGCGTCAAAGTTTTTATCTGACGACATTGGTTGAAATTATCATTTGGCAACTAGAGAATTATCTAGCTCATCTCATGGCTGAAAAAGTCCAAGAATAAGCACTTGAAAATTTAATAAGCATTTATCTCCAATGTTCCGTTTAATAGTTTATTCTTGACATTTCATTGCGTATTTTAAATTTTGAGCAAATGAGTTTCACTGGCATAACCCATAATTTATTTCAGGCATAATGATTTCCGTGAAATTCGATCCCATTTTGACACGCATTCTTTATATTATTATTTATAATCCTTATAAAATTATTTCAGTATTTCAATTTATTTAATCTTTTCGGTTCCTTATTCAAATGAGGATTGTAAAACATTATCAAAGAGGATAGATTACAAGTTGTGTAGTAGCGCCATTTATCGCCGCGTCCGTTGCACCGCCGTCTCGCGGAACCTTTTCCGCGCTCACATTTGTGAAAGTCATGCCGTGAGAGCGGTATCCCTTTGTAGGCGAGCGAGATCGAGGGTCGAGGAAAGGAGTGGGAGGGGTAAGATGTCAGCGAATAACAGAAGCTTGCCCCCATCGTGACTAAGGCGTCCTGAGAAAATTAGCAGTTGATCGGAGGCGTTGCGCATGGAGAAGCGCCCTGCGGGTTTCGCGCAACAAAAAAAAGAGGAAGGAGAGAAAAACAAAACGGCGGCGGAATGGATAGCTTGATGGCGAGGAGACACCTGGGTCTCGTGTCCCACCCGCAGTCACTGGCGTGGTGAGGGAGAAATCCTTAAACGGCCCATATCGGACTTTGATTTTTTGTCCCATTTTTAAATCGACCTCCATCGACCCGTTATGTTTGGAGGAACGCCGTGGGATGAGGTGGAAATGAGAAGACGGAAGATTTCTTATGAGTATTTAATTAAGATCAAAGCGCTCAAGTGTTATGAGAGGAGAAATACATGATATAACATTTTTAGGGCATAGCGCTCGTTTTTAGAGTAACAAAAATATCGATATAACTTTATTTTACCTGGAAATTTTAAAAAATACCTGAAAAAGTTCAGATCGTTTATCTCGGCGAAAAGAATAATATATTCGCCCGACATTCCTTCTGTGCACTATCAGCTTGTCTTTTTAAATTTAAATTTCAGACGATTTACTCGGTACATGAAGTAGAATTTCAACGTTTAGAAAAATATTCTGGTAGGCCGCATTTGATTATAGCTAATAAAAGATAGTTTTCAAAAAGTATGATTTTTTTCTCTATCCGTCAAACTAAGAGGACGAGGCAACGAGGAAACAAAACAAGTAGTTCTGGAAAGAACTAATCCGCCTACTTTATTTTCAATACAATTTTAACATATAACAAGTAGGGATGTACACAGGTTTCCCGTGCTACAGAAGTGCTTTTCCTCAAATTCGCCTTTTTTTAGTCCGTTCTAAACATATCCATCTCGTTTCGCCAATCTATACTCACCCTACAAACGAAATTTCTTTTAAATCCGTGCAGCCAATACCTTCCAAATTCATAGTCACAGAAAAATTCGAACCTTGGTATTGTGGTAGCCCTGTTTAGTTGATCCGGTTGACATTTTTTGGTTATTTATTTATATGGAGATTAAATATACTATATTTGGTTAAAATTCATTAGGTCAGCTCTCTAGAAATACGTGTAAAAGAAATATTATTGAACTTTTTATGGTAGTAGCCCTGCTATTTAGTTCTGCTTTAGACATATTGATTTCATTATGGTATGTTGTTAAAATCTAATATACAAAATTAAATCGAAATCCCTTGAGCCAATTCCTTCTAAATCCTTAAATAATGAAAGATGTTATTTGTAATTGTGACACTCCTATTTGGTTGATTCGGTTTAAATATGCTAATATGGTTTTTTATATATGTGTATATTATAAGTATAAAATTTGGGTAAAATTGAGGTGGACATTTCAATACATATACGTGTAAAAAGAATTTTTTTATTCCTTTTATTGTGGCAGCCTTGATTGCTATATCAATACCAAACATCTTGATTTTGTTATTTTATGTTGCATGCCTACTTCATACAAAATTTCGTTGAAATCGATTTAGTTAATTCCTTCCAAATTCATAATTACCGAAAAGGTAACTTTGCAATTGTGGCACCCCTGCTGAGTCGATCCGGTCCAAATATATCATTTTTGTCATTAATTTACGTCAAGATTCTATATACCAAATTTAGTTGAAATCGGTTCATTAATGTTAGGGGGGCGCACATACATACACACACACGGACACCGAGACGATCTTATAAGACTACTATCCATTTTTTTTGGAAAATAGGCTAAAATGAGGAGAACGCGCAAATCAGCGCTCCGTCCTTCTGAAGGGACGTTAAGCAATTTGCCCCCTTGGTGCTCTTCGCAATGATAATGCTAATGGCGGCACCGGGTTTCCCTCCTCCCTTGTGTGAGTTTTTCTGGAGTGGAAGGCAACGGGAAATCACGTCCCCATGAATGTAGTATATTCGCTAGTCATCAAACCAACCCAAGGATTGGTAGGACATGTCATAAGACGGAACACTAATGATTATTTTTATTATTTTAAAAAGCCAAATCAAATGTAGCAATATGCATTGAATACGTTTAAATATAGATTTTTTGTAGCTTATAATTAAATATGCGTGTAGACTTCTGTGAAATAATAATTCCATCGCTTCATCAAAAGTACAATTTGCAAAAAAAGTGAAGCCTCATCTCGTGAAGCCGATAATAAACAAAAATTTTCGAATGAACAGCGGAATTTAAAGAGCTACATCGGAAGAATGATATTTTCCGAAATGTGCACGTTCGCATTTTGTAACCGTGATGCTGGACGAACCAGGAACGGGAAAAACGATCCCACATCCCAGAAGGAACGGGGGAAAGAGTGGGCGGGGGGGGGGGGGGGATGGGCAATCAAGGGATGAGGTCGTAAGAAAATTGCTATATTCGAAAAGGCATTGGATGTCTGCGGACATTCCGTCACGTGTGTAATTCAGGGTATGCCGCGTATTGCGAAGGATCCGGTTTTATCAATACCGTTAGAGGGCCTAAACAGCGCCGCCGCCTATCATCTTCGGCGTGTCACGAAGCAGCAATGATCTCGAGTTGTTACGCGTCTCCCGTGGCGGCGAATGGATTGGAAACTTCATCCGAACTCTTGTAGATCGTAAATATCATGGAGAGGAAATCGGTTGCGAGGACTGAACGAGTCGGTCTCGGAGCTGGTAAACGCTCTCAAAATATATGCTTTGTGCTTCTGCTGTACTCGTCTAATGAAAAAATATATAAGATGAGCTTAGGCTAAAAATATTATTTCACTTAATAAATAACAGAATAGACTGTAAATGTATACATATTTCTACATTAAAGTAAAAATTCTCAGCTTTTTGAAATACGAATCGTTATAAAAGATCTTACAATATAGCCTTATGAAATGAACGTGTCTGTATGCGTCCCTCTAACAACTTTTGCACCTCCTGGCTATATTTTATTTGGAGCAGATTGAAGTCTCGGGTTCGATTCCAGGAACGTTTTTTCCCCATTTGTCTTACACAGGAAGTCTCAAATCCATCGAGCAGAGATGTTTTCTTTAATCCTTTAAAATACCTTAAAATTGTAATATCGGAGCTAGGTTTGTCCTTTTCTAAGGGGAAAAGAATATAGATTCTAATTATTATCACCGAATTTTGATAATTGATCGTATTTACTTGAATTTCTATAAAAACAGCGTTCTTGCGTTTAAAATCGCATTTTATCGGATTGTTGCCATGGAAACGATTATTACCGAACTCTGATTGAGCATAGACGAGTGAACAAATGGGATATTAGTCTTTCTTTACCAGAAAAATTATGGGCACGTCTCATCCGTCCGTCCATCGAAACTTTCATCTCCTAAACCGCTGGACGGATTTTAATTAAGTACGAGTGATTTTTATTAAAATTTATCGCCCAATTGTGATTTTTAACTGAATTCGTCAATTAGAACTTTCACATTGCATAATTACTTTAATAACTTTATACTCGTATCTCGTTAAATGTCATCCGTCAAGCAACAATGAAATACCTTACTTTTCTCTTCCCAGCTCTTATATGATCTGTAAGATATTGATTAAAAAATTTATTCGGATAGAGGACAACATTTACTACAAGTCTGAAATACCGCATAACTACGAGTTATGGTTTCGGAGATTAACTTTCAGAAAATCCCGACCAAAATAGCGCATATTTTGTTTACTTCGATCTCTAAGATGGTTTTTCAGCAAACAGCAATTAAAAATCGATGCATTTCTTTCCCATTCACTTATATGATATGTGAGGTATAGATTAAAAATTTAATCTGATAAGGAACAACATTTCCTACAAGGTAGTCGCCGAGACTACATAATTACGACTTATAATTTCTGAGATAAAAATTCGATACCGTTTCATACGTATTTCCCATTAGGAACGCCTTTGAAATTACTGTGTATTCCATTTATGGAGTCTACTTTTCCATCTTGTTTTCTTTTCCACTCTACTACTCTTCAGCAATGAACAGTTTATTCATACATACTATTGTATTAACAGTAACATTTATTAAATTCGTTTATTAAAAATAAATACATGCAAAATATGTCAGAAAGAGATTTTGACTTTGCCTTTAGTATTTTAAACCTGATATGCTCTTATTAATTTGTTTTTCAATTTTTCTCTATCATCGATAAAGTATGAGTTACAAATGGTATTTATGGTATGAGAATTTCTTGGAATGACTAACACATATTGAAACATTTCCTGTCAATATATGTAATCAATTCGGGACGTCAACTTTGGAAAACCAACTTGCATTAGTTCTGGTTTGGACTTCTTAATAGATTATGTGAAAATTTATGTGTATTAGTATGATTAGCCTGAAATAATTAAGGGTGTAATTTTTGCAGCAGAATAATGCATACCGTAACTTAAAAATGAGTATCGTAAGAAAATCTTCTAAGATATTTTTTCATCAGTTGAAGATTGGGTCTTCGATTACTCGAATGGATTGTTACAGTATCGTAGTCATCGTTGAATTTCTTTTGCGGTAACCCATTTGTTTCATAAAGATACACGTAAACGTATTATTAATCACATGTATTAAAATTATCATTTCCTACTCCAAGACACGATTATGAACGAAAAATGATCTTTATCCAAATAAATGTTTAATATTAAATGGAATTTTTAAATCCTGAGTCTTTGAAATTTAACACGTTGCGTACGAAGCATTTATTTATACCGAAACACCCCTCTGTTCGTGAAGAATTTTAATTTTCTCCTTTTAAAAGTATTTCGTATAATTGATAATATTAACATTATTACGGAGTAAGATAAAGAGAAAGGTAGGAATTATATTTATGGAAAAAGAGGACTATAATACGCGCTACACAACGCATTTGTCGAGAAAATGAAAATATTCGTCATCCGTGCGCAACACGTTTACCACATCCACGTAAAAAATAAGTCCATGAGGTAAACCATTACAGCGAGAAATTTAAATGATATATTTACGCCTCTCAAACAAAATATTTTCTCCTATTACGAAAAATTCTTCAAATTCCTTATATATAGTGTATTTGCCTAATTTTGCCATGTTACAATGTAGAATTAGTCTTACTTGTGAATTGTTGATGAAGAAATCCGAATTTTTGTAAATTATGGAATAGTATATTAAATCCGTAACGAATATAAAAGAGTAAATTATAAAAGTGGATCGCAAGTAATTAAAGATTGGTAAATATTAAAAAAGGAGTTAAAACTTCAAAGAACCAATAAAGAACAGAGTGAATTAGAAAATGATGTGGGATAAGAATAAATTCAGCGACTACTTTCAAAAATGACTAAACAAACTCGGCTCAAGGCCTTTATAAATAATATAAAAGTAAATTAACGTTAAATTCTGCAGACGTGAAAGGTTTTAATAAGTTATATTCTAGATTTAACATCCAGTTCTTGTTAAAGCCGACGATCGTTGAGTAATTTGATTTTGAAACGCGTTCCGTATTTGATATGTTCTTTTGCGGCTTCGTGAATAACCTGCATCACGGTCGAGAATCACCTTTTAAACATTGAATATCCAGCAGTTTAGTGACAGGATAAAGGGAAGGATCCACTTCGTCGAATAAAATAACTAAAGTCGCGGGCAAGTTATTTGTTAGGAAGATTTGTACTAACTCAGCAAACTCAATCCGTTACGAATATGGCATTTAGACCAAAATTCACGCTTTTTGAACCGTATTATTTGCTGGCTTGGTTGCTATTTCGCATCTCACTGCATTTTAAACTCGGCGGAAACGTAAAATTACGAAATAGGTCGACAGAAATGTATTGATTCACCTCAGATGATTTTTAAGCCATAAAATTTATTCATAATACAATCGTTTTTTACAGAATATGTTACTCTCTTTCTATCAGATAAACCCTATCGTTTAGAAATATCCACGAAGCAAAGGTCAGTAAAACATCCCAGTTATCTACCTGCCAATATGTTTATGAACTACATCGGTGGATTCATATATATATATATATATATATATATATATATATATATATATATATATATATATATATATTAGCTTTCCTTTTCTGTATTTATATTGTTGAAGCGAATCTGAACAAATTAAAGCGTCCATCATTGCAACGAGATTAAACAAACTATTGTCATTGTTCGTGGTGTAATAGAAGCCTCTTTATATTTATGTGGATTTGTATTGATACGACCATTCCTACGTTTTTTGAAGGGATATTTCTGCTAATAATTGTGTTTTTATTTATCTTAAAAACTTTTTATCTGTATTGATTTAAGATTATTCTGAAAAATGATTTCCCTATGAAAAGACCATTGAAAACCTCGTTGGTGATCAACAGTTTCACTCCTACTAGTATCTAAAGCTGAATTGCTCTGAACTAGCAGTGTATTTTAGTAGATTTTAAGCAATATGAATGGATAAGTCTGTATTTTTATTAATGAAACAAAAGATACTATCAATCTTCTTACTTCTTATATACCAAACATTCTTACGTTTGCCACTGAGTTCTCTACTTCTGTCTACCATTCTCTCAACTGTAAAAAGATTAAATGTTAAATATAGAGACCCCCAGATCACTCAACAGCTGGTAGACACTTTTGCAACTTTTTACGCCCATGCAAGCAGAAATGTTATCATAATTATATTATAGAGTTTATTCATATTAAAGTATTAGCTATATAAAAGTTGGTTATAAAAATTCATTTTTATATCTTTACTTGTTTTGTTTTCCCCTCGACTACCCTTCAGCATTGGACAGTTGATCCAGACATATTAGCTTATAAACAGTAACGTTTATTTTTAAAAATACATGCAAAATATAATGTCGGAAAGAGATTTTGACATTGCTTTTAGTATTTTATAATTGATAATGCTCTATTGGTTTGTTTTCCAATTTTTCTCTATCATTGATAAACTATGAACTACAAGTGGTGTTTATGGTATTAGAATTCCTTGGAATGACTAACAAATACTGAAGCATTTCCTGTCGATATATATAAGTAACAATTGTATTCGGGACGTCAATTTTGGGAAACCAGCCTGCATTAGTCTTGATTTGGACTTCTTGTTTGCATAATTGATTGCTTTTGATTCATTGCCATACACAACTGAATTAACAATGGGTCATCTGTAAGTGATTATTTCCATTACGAATCAGTTGGATTACAAGTAGTATCCAGTTATTAATCACTTCAGTTACATTTTAAATACAGATATTCGTAGCACGATTCTTGTTCTCTAGAATTTACCTACCTCGTTTACTACTATCTCGCTATATCAAGCCCCGATTTCTGAGTGCCTAGTCGTGTGAAATTGTAATAACGGATTTTTAATGGCAGGGCATAGAAGAAAGCGCGATGTTCTGCGGCGGAGTATCGATTGTCTTGCCACGAGGTAAAAATCGCCGCTGTATTTCTCGCGATCACGAATCCAAATCACGCAATGTGGTACGGTTATGCCGTTCATCGTCTGATATCGTTCGAATTTGTAAGACAGATAACAGGATACTAGGCAGAGGTTTAGCGGTAATAAAAGTTGAATTTAGAGAATAATACGTTATGCTAATGCGTTTTAAAGTGATCGTTCATTTTTCTCGATGGCCGTTATTGCAGTTACATTTTATTTTATTTATGAGAAACATGTACAGATTTAGGTCAGATAGACAATATATATAATTTTTAAAACTTTAAATTCAAGTGAAATTTGATGAAATTATCGCTTTATTCCAAGATTTCAATGCAATGGGCTGTTACATTTGAAGTCATTACAATGTTTAGGAAAAATTGTAATAGGATATATCCGCAGCTTAATATGAAGGCACAGCATTTTGAAAAATATTTCTCGATACTTTATTCAAGACTAGATTGTAAATTTTAAATAAATAAAATCTAAATTTTCAGGACACATTCGAGTTTGAAGTAAACCTGTTCATTTCATTGGGTTCACATCCGTAAGAAATCAGTGCTCGACGGAATTTCTCTATGCAGAACATCTGCGTTTTTAATGATACCTTTTTCTTGGCAGCATTTCAGCATTATCGGTATATAATAATCTGCTTATCTCCCTCTGTCCGGAACGCTTTTTGAACTTGAATAACTCGAAGACTAAACAAGCTTTTGATCTGTTTCCTTTTGCAATAGGTTTTATTTAGCAGTAAAATTGAGAAAAAAAAATTACAATAAAATTTTCCGACCGATTTACAAAATTTCCGTTATTTGGGAAAATATCGGCTTTTAAACAGGATGTTGCCCTGCTGACCATATCATTGTTAAACTTCGAGAGTCAATTGTTGTCACAACCCGCATACGTGTAATATATATGAGTGCATAAATTACCTTAAATTATTCTACTGGGACTCCGATTTAGTTTGGATTCTTTTGCTTATATAAACGATTATATAGATGTATAGTAAAAGAGAAGGGGATGTGTGAAGGGAGATCGGAAGGAAGGGATATGGAATGGAAAGTACATAGAGAGTAAGGGAAGTATACAATTAGAATAGGACAGGAGGAAAGGGATTAAGAAGGAAACGGAGTAAAAGAGGGAGAGTTATGGATTGGGACAGGAGGGAATGAGAAAGGGGGGAAATGAGATAAAAGAGAGGCAGGGAGGGAGAGAGAGAGAGAAAGAAAGAAAGAAAGAAAGATAGAAAGATAGGAAGGGAGGGAGAGAGGGACGGAGGGAATACTACTATTTATTTATTATTACATTTAACATAACTTACTGATTTTTCATGTCGAAATCAAATATATTTAGAATGTTTATATCATAATCCCGTAATATTTGACGGATAATTACGCTAGTACATATATAACCACCACACATGTATCAATATTGATTGATATTTTATCTGTATGGAGTTTTCTAAATATTACTATTTCGTTTGATGCTAATTAACGTTTTAAACTTGAAATAATTCTTGGCAGCTTTTGTTTTTAAAAAGTAGATTATTTTTACTGAACCTCAAAGTGGGATGCGGGGTATAATATTTAGTACGACTCCCGCAATATTTTACGTTTACATTCTAATTAAGGAATCCTGAATGAAAGAAGTCTTCCTCCCTTCATAACATCGGATATAGGTACAGCGAACGAATGAAAAATAAATCGAACACGAAACATTTGCCGACCCTTCACGGATCGATACTCATTGAACAACACCGAGTCACGTGCCATAGGTAGCGGTGATTGGTAGCTCACTTCTTCCGATCGCAGGATTCCCCACATTCCCTTCCCCAACCACAACTATACCTCCGCCTCTGCACTAGGGTTGCCAACTCGTGAGGAGTTGATTTCCGCTCCATGAGTAGGAAATTTCGGGAGAATCCGGGAGAAGTTACCCAAAGGTAAAAAAACTCTTAAGCGAACCATGAAACTTGTATACTTATATTGATAAGAAAACATAACGAATAGTTAATCTTAATTTTATCTTTTACTTTATCCATATACGTAGTGCAGAGAAAGTATTGTTTTCGTAAAAAAATCGAATTCGAGATTTGAACGGAAATACACGGTCCCCTGAACACGTTTAGACTATTTTCTCAATGATGTCGGTGTGTATATGTGTGATAGTTTTTTATGAGCGCTCAAACTCATAAAATAATGGTCAGAGCAACACAAAAATTTATATTTGTAATTTTTATTATAAGTTTTGGCTGAAATCGGTTAACGGGCATTGGATGTTTACTCTTGTCATTGTTTCGTTTTCGGCAATTAACTATTGAAAATCTTCATTAATATAGATGTTACTTATTATAAACGTTATATAAAATATTATTCTCTAAAATTTTATTATTTAACAAATTTTCGTGTAACGTATTATTTAGAAGATTTTTTTCGTAATTTCCGAATAAACAGGGTAACACGTCGGGGAAATAAGATATAACAGAATTTAACGGGAAAGGAAAGGGTTCGGCATTTAGCATTTTAAAATTATTTACAATAATCGTACGAATTTGCCACTTAAAACATAGGACGCATGAAGCAATGGTATTTCACTCTCCTAACATCGATTTTTGAATTCGTTTCAGTTCTTGTTACAAATTCGTTTTGAACGCGGAAATTCGACGTTATTTTTTGGTGACAATTTTTTTTCGTCATGATGAATTGCATATCTAATTCCCCTACCAGAATATCCTTTATACACTAATTAATATTAATTATAATACTGTTGTAATTAAATAATATAATAATTAATACGGTATACCTATGAATAAAGTCAGATTTTTATAGTACTGTATAGACGCTAGCGAACCCTCCATATTCAATCAATGGAAATATAAAGGCACATGAGACTCACTCGACCCCTTGGTAATGTTGCAAACTCTTCAACAAGGATGGTTATGTTCAAATATGAAACCCGCATGGCGATCACCTTGTTACAGGTGAAAACGGGAGGAAAAGGCCTCAATCCGGGAGTCGGGAGAATTTCTGGAACCTTGCCCTATCCCGGCAAATCCGGGAGGGTTGGCAACCCTACTCTGCACCCATCAATTACGGCCTCGCGTAGGCACGCCTTCTGTATTCACTCCGAAAAGAACTGCACACAGAGTCAACGACGCTTCCAAAGCACTCAAGTCCGCCAATCCAACACTTTCCCGCGGCTAAAATGAAGCCAACTAACCTCTCTCTCTCGAGTCTCAACTACCGCATCCAAGGGACGGTGGTTGTTCTGCGCCGCCCACGCTCGAGAACGGACACAGTGGTCAGATGGAAAGAGAGGGCAGATGGAGGGAGGGAGGAAGAGGAAGGCCTGAGCGATTTGTGACTGCTAGTAATCCCAGACTCACAATTACATGCGGAATTGTCCAGGGTGGAACGAGGACTTTCTCTCTCTCTCTCTCTCTCTCTCTACGCCTCCCCTATGACCTCCAAACTTTCTCTCAACATTTTTTGAGCCTCAGGCTCTCTCTAAATCTACAGATCACCTCCTTATGGAAAGGTTTTTTTTAGGTTTTGCTTAAATAAACTAGAAAATTTAGGTATTTTCACTTTGAAATAACAATCATGACGAGAAAGCAATTACATTTGAAAATGTTTACTAGAAACATATATAACTAATATTTATACTGTACAGCTATATTAACATTATACAATTAGGTAATTTCTATGATTAAATGAACGTAAAAAACCGTGTATGTATCAGTCTAGGTTGAAACAGAGATTTACCCTGCCATTTTATAGTTCTTAAGTTTGGCTAAATGAAGTTGATTTAAAATACGCGTGGCTAATGTATTTTTTAATATTTTGCAGATTGTTAGTGGAGATTGGATTTACGATAGTTTTGGCAACACTATTTGTTTATTTTGTGCAAAAAATGTACTTGAGAGATTCCATGATTCATGGATGTTATCATTTCTTAGAAAATATGTTCTAATCTTGATTAGGATCATGCAATTTCCCATGAATAGTTTCGCGGTCATTGTATCAATCCGTGCAACCTTATTTACATTTTTCTTTTAACCATATTCTATCAGCCCAAAATATTAATAAAGTTATTGAAGACAGTATACGTTATTAAATGTTTGACCTAAAAATAGTTTTCACAGAAAATGTTCGTTGCACAGTATTTTCTATTATAAATATTATATCTATTATAATTATTAGAATTATTCCATATATTGTTTGTTCAAATACATTTGATTGAAACTGGTATTTACTTTTAAAAAACATTGAATTTTTTAATATAATACCTTGAATGATTAACAGGCGAGTTGTCTCTAAAGTAATGAAAGCCAACAGTAGAAGTGTTCAAGTGTCACACACTGTATTTCTCCGAACGGAAAAACTCTTCTCCACATTTTGGTAAACATGCAATCACTTTCTACCAAAACTTATGGATTTCCTAAAACCCACAAAGCTAACGCACCTGTTAAATCTGCGGCATCTAACGTTTCAGCACTTAATCATACATTAGTTTCCAAGTAGTTTGACTCCAGGAAAAGAGCCGAAGTTACTGTTAAGCCTAAAAACGGGGGAAGTCTTGACACTATGCCTTAAAAGTTACTCATGAGATAGCGAACGTTCTCTCTAAAGAGATGTTAAGTCACGTAGAAGAGCCTTAATTAAGTTTGAATATTGATAGAGTAGTGGTAAAGGAGGCCAGTGGTTTTATAAATCCTCTCTCAGTAAAAAGTTTTTGTTAAACTGACGTCAAACCAATCGTCCATAGGTCACTTCTTTCCTCTCACATTTTGAAGGATATTTTTTGAAGTCGGCCATCGTTGACATTAATATTATATTGTGTTTAACCTGGATACTGTTTTCTACGTTCATTAAAGCAGTTCGAGAGAAACGGAAAGTTTCTCAACTCACCTCCGTCGTTTTAGCTAGTAGAAACATTTGTGATAAAGAGAATGTCGTCATAGCTTTTACAAATGTTCTGTCACCTTCATGAATGCCGAAGAAAGTTAACATGAATTCCAGCTCGATAACTACTAACATCCCTCCCGAAAGCTAACATGCATCAGGAAATGGAGATTGAAAATTTCTCCTTAAACACTCAAATTGGAGATTAACAGAATTGCAAACTGAAACATTAATTTTGAATGGAGAGAAAATACTCCGGCATGCTAATCCTGCAACACAATAATTACGAACCAAGCTGAAAGGAACTTTGAAGTTGTATTAGAGCGTAAACTTGTTATTTTTTCCAAAATGTTTGGTAAGCTTCTCGCAAAAAAAACATTTATTGGGAAGTAATAATACATTCAATTTTACGCGTTTTGGTATTGGAGCTCTGTAATTAAACTTTCGGAAAATTTATATTGCTGAGAGAGAAGAGACCTCCTTACAGTTGATGAGCCTTTCCTTTCCTCAAGCCTGAACTCGCCGCCTTTGATGCCACTATCTTTCGCGGAACTCTCCCATTTTACCTTCTCCTTTTCCGCTTCGCACGAATACCATTTCCCCTTTCAAGGACTCCGTAACTACGTAAAGAGAGAACATCTTGCAGAAGCTGTCTCTTGGCGATGGTGTTGTTCGCTTTAGCACACGGGGTGGATTAAGACGAAAATTATAATTAAACGAATACATTAAAATGGAACGTGAGCGGTAAATTGATTGGTGCGCTATAATATCGAAGTAGCTAAAAACACTTGAGCAGCTACGTTCGAATGATACATAGAAAGTTCAATCCCTTATGAGTCAATACTCACGTCACTCTGTATATTCATCTCTTAGTAGTAAAAATTAACAGTAACTAATTAATTTACCCAGTCGCGATAAAGTTAACGACGCTCAAAAACATGTTTCATCTCAAGCATCAAATCGTATTAGCAGCATAGTTATGCTATCAGTAAAATTTCACCGACAAGATTTAATCGAAAATTTATAAACAGAATATTTTAAATTATATCTTCCTATGATTTCCTCTCTGGGAGTCAATGGCAGGACAAAGTTTTTTGCAATACCACTAGATAATACAAAAGTTACATTGAAGTCATCGGAGAAGCTCTCTGTTGGTATCTATTTCCAATTGTTCAGAAGACCAAATTCCTCTCTCTCTCTTCTCCGATACATTCTTCCGAATAATGTGACCGCCCAAATAATTGGATCAAATAAATACAACAGCCCGTCGGATCATTACTACGTCGGGAAAATTACTCGGATAGATGAAAGCTGCGGAAACGACCATAGTGTACTGGCGGCGGGGCCTGTTCGAGCAGCAAGAGGAACTATGGGGCTTAATTTTGGTTTCAGGATTAATGACCCGAGCGCATTCTGTCGGCCGATAACCACAACAGAAGAGCCTTTGTTAGCGGTGAATTTCTGGAGTGGCAGCGACGAAGAAATAGGTGTTATATTTCAAGATTGTTGCTCAAATTAAGGCAGTATATATTATAATAAAAGTTAATCTCAGTCTGTCATTCTGTGTATAAGATTTTGTGAAATAATGCGAATAAATCAAGAAAGTTTCGATTTCCGTGAGGCTTTCGCCAGATACATTTGCATGTTTGAAACAGTAAATCGTCCGCGATAAGTACGAGGTTTCTATTCCAGATGAATTCATTTACTCTTTTTTATTATGATGCGAATGTTCATATGATATTTTTTATTTACATTTAAAATAAAGTTAAAATCGAAACAAACTTGTGTTTTGAACGTGTTCACGTAAAATTAATAAAAATTTATTTTTCCAGTAAAAAAGTAGAGGCTTTAAAATTAGCTTACTACGAAAAGTTTTCGACGGTTAAACAATGAAAAATTTTTGTAGTAATAACGAAAGAAATTAATTTAAGACAATAATTAAATGTAATGAGTATACGAATTCAGTTTCTACGGAAATTCTTTAAGGCGATAACAAATTGACAGAATCAGAAATATACTCTTATAGAACAATGCTCATTTAAAACATAGCATTCATAACATTTAATTCTGAATAGATTAATCGAAATTGTGATTAAAAACAACACTTTAATCCGGAAAGGTTTAATAGACTGAAAAAATTGCGATTAGTAGAATAGAGTAGCAAAAATAAAATCAATTCCTGCTCATATAAAAAAACTCTAGGCACCCGAACGAGAGAGGCACTTAAGTAATTATTCTTTTCCATTAGATTAAGCTGTCAAAATTTTCCATAAAAACTGAAGAGAAAATCTAAAAGCATGACTATCATAAATATTTAGCGCGAAAAAAGAGAATCCTAGCGAGGATTTTTAAGCCAGGTCATAAGTGAAGCCTCTTTTCAAAAGAATCGAGATAAATGTCAAAACGATGCTCGTTTAGCGAGCATAAAAAAAAACAATTGATTAACTGGATGGCGATTTTTTTGTGCGGATTCATTATGTGATTACACCGCCTGACGCCACACACGGTCGATGTAATATAAAAAAGAAAAAACCTGAAAGCGCAGAAGTGAAAGACATAAAAAACGACATATGACAAAGAAATAAAGGAAATATCGATAAATTTCGAAACGGAAGGAATTATAGCGTGACGGAGAGGGAATAAAGGAGAGAAATAGAGAGCTGAAAGGAAGGTGGTAGGACAGATCCATTACATTAAAGGGCAAAACGCGAAAGTTAAGATTCGTAGAGGGAGGAAAGAGAGAGACAGAGAGAGAAATAAAGAAAGGGATGGTGTAAGGGGGACCGTAAAAATACAGTATCGAATGCCAAGTAAAAAATTCTCAGTCTCTTAGTCCGTTTTCTTCTCCCCCCCCCCCCTCCCCCCCCCCCACACACACACACACTTCCAAACCCCCTACGATGAAATAAATCATGTATAACGCATGGGTTCGGAATTTAATGCTTTGTTTTCTTTTGTTTTCGTCTCGGACATCCGTCCCAGCTGCCACTCTTGGACAAATTATGTTAGGCCCACGACACGACCGTCAGAAAGGAATTTCAAAAAGGAGAAGAGGGAAAGAGGAAGGGAGAACGAGAGATAAATATTGCAAGAGAGAATAAAAGAGAACGAGAGAAAGGCAGCGTCATGGAGATTGAAGTGGATGGACGTGCGGTGGGCAAAAGAGGGAAGTAAGGAAATGGAGAAAGGTTCATAAAGTTTAAAGGGGAAGACGTCGGTCGAGGAGGAAGAGCAGGACGGATTTACGAGAGAGAGAAAGGAGGGTGAACAGAGAAAGGGAAAGGAAACGGGAATGAGCGATGTGGAAGCGGAGAGAGAAATTAAACGAAGGATGGAAGAAAGTGTTATACTAATTTAGGGAAAGAGATGGGGAGACAGGCTGGCAAAGAAAGAAGAAAGTGAGGCAAATAAAGGAAGATCAAATTGATGAAAAGGGAGGTAGAATGTGGGGTAGAGAGAGGAAAGAAGACATATTATACCATGAGATGGACAGTCTAGAAGTTTAGGTAGTGAATCAGCTGAAAGGAACACATTATTTATTTAATTGGATTTTTCTTTCAGAGTTTCGTGTTATCATTAATTTTAATTATATCGATAACAGTGTTTTATAACCTTTTTTTTCTCGCAATCCATTGGAAGAATAACAATGAACCCTCGGACATACTGTCTCACCAATCAAATAAAAAATCTTCCGGAAAAGGCATCCCCAAACACAAAATAAAACCAAGCATTAAACACAGCAATAATACCGTTATTGGAACTATAATCAGTAGTTGCACAGCAATATATATATATATATATATATATATATATATATATATATATATAACAGCTTACGGAAAAGGAAAGGTAAAATGGATATATGGATGTCAACAAGGTGTTGGAATGAGGAAACCCAGTGAACACTCACCAATCAGACGGAACTACTCCTTCTTCAGCTACAGAGAGAGAACTGATGGTGGTGACACTGTTTTAGTTAGTGTTAGTGTTCTTTTACGTGTGTCGCTTCGACATCCCCGGGGCCTCGCCAACCTGAAGTCGTCTGATTGGTGAGTTTTCACTGGGTTTCCTCATCCCAACACCTTGTTGACATATATATATATATATATATATATATATATATATATATATATAACAAGTAGAGTGTTATCCGTGAATATTGATAAAATTATCCCGTATTTTTATTTTTTATATGACTACACAGCCACATATTCGGTCACTAAAGCTTCATTTGTTTTATACCGGGGGGTTATCACGTGAAGGTGAGATTAGGCTTTAAATGAGAGAGACTTAATTCCTAAGTTAGCCGTGTATTGCGAGACATCATTCTACATAAACATATATTTTGCATAAATTTATACTTTCTTAGGTAATTTATACTTCCAAAATGATATTGAAGTTTGGAACGCACTCAATGTTGGATTTTAAAAGTTTTCCTATCTACCTCTGTAAAGTTTTCAAAATACATAGTTAACAAGAATAAATAGCATTTACGTGGAAATTTACATTCAAAGTTTCAACTTTCCATCTTTTATACCAGTGTTTTTCAATCTGTTTTGAGCGGCGGAACTCTTTGGAATGGCGAAAAATTGGCGGAACACCTATATACATACGCATATATTTGCGGAACATCTATTTACATATATATATATAAATTTATATATAATTTTTTTTACCAAGGCTGTGGGAACGCGCATGCGTACTGCAGCAGGTTAGAAGTTGTAACCTGCTACTTTCTGTGGTGGACTTACGGTATGAGAGCAAAATTAAAATATTTTTATTTTTTTAATCATTAAAAAATCTAAATTTATAGAAAAATTATTTTCTGTGGAATATTTAGCGGAACACTTACGCAATGCCAGCGGAACAGCAGTGTTCCGCGGAACACCAGTTGAAAAACAGTTTTATACCTTCGGATAAAAGTAAAACAATCGAAAATTATTATGACATACTGTATATGCCGGCGTATAAGTTGACCTCGATTTTTCGGATTGTAAATACACAGCTAGACATATATTCGCCGTATAAATCGACGCCCCTCTTTTTTGCTAAAAAAACTTCGAATGAAGAATACGAGGAATTTTATGGTTTAAAACTTAAATGTAACCTTTTCCAAAAAATGCAGTGTCGATGTTTGAATTATTAAATCATTTGTTTAATTTAACAAGGATCAGTCATATACCGTATTGCTATCTATTGGCAGAATGTATTTATACTTATCCTTCGTTACTATAATTGCAAATAGATCATTTATATTTTTGAGATTCAGTATTAAAAACAAAAGTTAAAATTTAAATTCTCATTAACTATTAAAAATAATTATATTAAATCTAAAAAATGACAGAATATGTAGACAATGGAGCAGCTGATTCAAAATGGCGGTCACCTACGCCGTAAGATCAAATTTTTTCGTAAATATCAATTTTTTAAATGTAATTTTAAGGGCGTATAAGACGACCTCAAGTATTCGGAATTGTTTTTGAGCTTCAAAGGTCGACTTATACGCCGGAATATACGCTACCTCACTTGAGTAACTGTAACGTAATCTTTACGTTCTAGTTCATTCCTCCGTCGTAAATTATACACTCGTTCTCACTTACAAAGCACTTTGTGCGCAAAAAAGAAAAATTCACGTTCATTCTTCGTAGTAGATAATTAATTCATTTGCTTTCGTTTACTATGTTCTGCGTCCACATAAAAGTAAATCAAACGTATTTACGTAATTCTAGTAGATTTTGTTTACTTCAATTGCTACGAAGGTTGTTTTCGTTAACAACTATCAAAGAAACCGTGTAAGAATTTTTCTTTAAGTTCTAAATAAATTACTTCTTCCTTGTTGGATTTTTCTCGAACTTTTCGAAAATAAGTGGCATTAATGTGAAGACGTGCTCACAAATTTCCGCTTTTCCATCTTTTACAAATTCGGAGATATTAAAAAAATCAATTAAGCGATCCTCAATCCGAACTTGTATATTTTTCAAAACTCGAGTCTAAAGCATTACAAATGGCAGCACTACAGAAATCTACCCTCCAATTTTCGTTACAATTTCTATTTAAGCAACTGAGCAGTCAAACAGCAAAAAAGACAGGCACCAAAGTGAAAATATAAGCGCATTTTATAGGAAAATGCGCTAAAAAGATTAGGTTGAGAGAGAGGTTATTTTGGACCGAGTCTCCAGTACTGGGATAGCGACCTGTGATTCGAAAAACACTGGCGCAGCACCATTGAGAGAAGAAAAGAACAGCTGAAAGATAGAGAGGCGTGGCAATTGAGATTGAGAGGGAGTAAGGGTTTCATAGAGAATCACGGAGCGTGAGAAGTCTGGATCGAGAAGGAGCGAGAGAAAAGGGGCATCACAGAGGCAGGAAAAAGCATGACCTCAAGAGAGACGGGGATATACAACAGAGGCGGAAACCTCCTTCGGATGCGAAGCACCCTTTCTTAAAAAAATCCGAAAAGTTGGAATTCCCATCAACCTCGCAACACAACTTGGCTATTTTTTTTCGTCCCGCCCATCAAATAGATACGCATGAGACGGAATGGGCGGGCAGGAGTCTCGAATGACGGAACACGGCGATGCTTAAAGAGTTAGGAGAGAAAGATAGCAGGGGTTTTTGGTTAGGATGGGATAGAGAGGAAAGGGAAGGGGATTTTTTTCACGCGCCCATTATGGCGGACGCATAAGAAGGACGTGATCGGAATTCCTTTAAGACGCTCGTCTTCTTATGGATCGCCATGACCCCTGTAGCATCGACCACCCGCCACGCTCATACAGTGCTCCTAATGTGTATACGCACCTTGACTACGCCCAAAAGAAAACCTCTCTCGGTTTTCTTATTTGTTTTATTTTATTGTTGTTTCGTGGCCGGAAGAAGGGCGGAGGCGTCATCCGATGCAGATTAGTGCACGCGCCCGATGCCCTTTTAAAAGACTCCTCTGAGCGCCTTACGTGCCTACGTGACTTCCGGTGATCGATTGCTGTTAACCGATATGCTTGTGTTTCTTTCGTGAAAACTTTTGATGGTTTGGATCTTACAGCTACTTCGTCTCTTATTAGATAAGTTTCGAAAGGATATTTTATTTTTAATAATCAAACCAATCTTCCATAAATCTCAGTTCGTCGTCAGATATAATTTAGGACTGAATAACATGCAGGTAAAACTCGCATAACAAATGTCTTTATTTTTGTTGAGATATTTTGTGCCATTTATTTGAGTAATTTGTGCCAGTGCAGCATTTATTAAAACTCTTGCCTCTGCCTCTTTTGTATAAATATTTGAAAAATTTCTATTCCAGTTTTATATGTATTTACTTGCAAATTTTACGCGTGAAACTTTTTTCCTAGATATACCTTTCCTGGCTCATTTGTGCTTTATATAACATTGGTTGTTATGGGTGTTCTCTAATGTCTTTTTCTTGTAGGCCACCTCCAAAAATGGGAACAAAGCTTGTTTTAGATATTGGAAAAAACAATCTGCTGTTACTTACTTTGAAAAGGAAATCCCAGGCGTCATTAAGTAGAAAACTAAATTATCATTGAAATCAACAAGACAAGACTGTCTTTCTGTGGCAGAGCATGGAATAAGTCCTTCAATTAAGCTAATTATAGCAATAATCATCAGAACGTGGAGAACTCCCATGAAACAATACACGCATCGTCAAACTCCCACTTTGCGGCTGATAGGATAGCATTGTGGGAATGGGAAACATCGCTATCTTAATCAAGTTTGCGCAATCAACTGGCAATATTCGCTTTATTTGTTTGTAATCGAAGCAAATATTCGCTTTATTTGATTGCAACCGAAAGCCCTCCAATTCCACTTAGCGTCATAAACTGGGAACAAATTTGTCGAACTCAAACTCAATACGGTGGCTGTAATTAAACGCTGCATTAATTGTCGGAGAGCGTCGGATGGTGGCAAAGTTTTGCTAATTATAATTTCAATTTTTCGACCGAAAAGCAATATCAAGGATCTAGGCAATAATTATAAAGCTATAATGCGCATTGCTGAATAAATCGATTACTGCATTTCGTAAAATGATTGCAGCCATTAATATATCACGCGGATGAAAATTTCATAAGTTAAATTTGTGTATATGTAATATATATTTGTCCAGAATTTCTTTTGTGTTAAGTTATTTGTTTAATATATAGTATAATTTAGTCAATTTTATTTGATATTTTTCCGAGAAAAGTCCAATTGTACAGTTTTTACCCTAATATTCTCGTGAAATGGCATTGAATCCGGATAGATAGTAATATTTTAGCAAGTTTTAATTTATAGACAATATCAATTTAATTGATGTTCTATTTTCATTGTAACTCGAGTTGTAACATTTCAAGAATAAGAAAAGTTGTATAAAATTTTTCTTTGAATTTGCATCATTACCATCTTCAATTATTTCCATCCGTGAAAGTATGGAAGCCTTTCCCAGAATTCCAGTTTCCCATGCCCCATGTTATCTCCTCCTAACTTGGTCCAACGAATTTCACAATTTCTCTTTCACATTTGTCTTTCGGTCTTCATTTCTATGATTCGTTTCCTTTGAAACCCTCCTAGCATCGTTAGACCTCCAATGCTGATTATATTCTTAGACTTCTCTCTGGAGTGTTAATGCTGTCATTCTTTTACATAACTACATCCTATACCACTGTTCTTTTCTCTTCTGACAAGGTATATAATTACCTATTCTCTTTGTGCTTCCCTGAGAAGTTTGCAAGCGTTTTAATCTTATAGCGTCGAAGGCTTGGGTATACACATAAATTAGAATGGTAAAAATACATGTAGTAAAATTCTCTTCAGATAAAGACTGGAATGCTTGATTTGAAGATGAGTACACTTCACCAGAATGCCATTCATCCCGTCTTAACCTTCCAAATATATTAGGTTCTAGATAGAAAATAATCGATTTCATAATAATTTGAATAATGTATTCATTACAGCTAAGTTAAGCTTATAGTCGACCTTTATATTGAGGAAATATTCTTGACCTTACATCTGCAGAAACAAAAGCGTATCTGGCTTAATTTTCGTCTTGTGTATCGAGACGATGCTATTTCCATTCCATCAGATGCTCGCCATCAATTGCAAGTGTTGAAACATGACCTCCTTGCAAGCTGAATAAAACACAGAGCGGCATTCACATTCTCGAGTGCTGCGTGAGAGAGGGAGTGGGAGTGGGAGGGGTTTGGAAAGCTCCAAGATGGCCTCGTCGCGTAAAAGTGCCAGGGTTTTATGCTAGTCCTTGCTGTTCCGACCTCTAGAGAGCATAACAAGTGGACCCTTTCCTTAAGGGCGAAAGAGTCGTAAAAAATCGAAGGAATTGCAATAAAATGTCGCGGGGTTAATTCCCTCGCCCAATATTTTACGCCAAGAACCGCTTCGGAAAGGATGGTCCTTAAAAGTTTATGCGTCCGCGAATTGCAAACTGCTGCCCACGCTCTTTGTGCCTCAGTGAAAGCCACGTCCGTTTACCTGCCCATTTTTTAGCGGTTGGAAAAAAGACGTTATTCGAGAGCCCCGCAAAATTGCGTCCGTATATACATGTACACAGAAAATATATCCGGTGACAGCATTTATAATTTCTACGGTATTTGATAGAAAAATCGAGGAAATATAGAAATTAAGTGGTCGTGCGTATTATTTCTGGAATGATCAAAATCACAGCAAAATGATTGCGTTAAAGAGTCAAAATATCTATGAAAATACATAATTTCCATTTGATAAATTCTAGAGAAAATTAATAGACAGTATAGTGTAAATAATTAATCTTGGTGTTTCGTAAATCGGGCAAATTATTCCGTATAAACGAATCGACATTCGGTGACCTGTCTTTGATGACATCTTGTTGTTTAAGAAAAGCGCATATATGTTTTTAAGACAATAAATTCGTGTATATTATTAATTAGCCAAAATTGGAACGATGAACGGGTATTTTAAACTTTAAATCTGAAGCAGGCAAAGGAAAAAAAATTCATTACATATGCATGTATAATTCTAAATTTTATTCCGCCACACTCACTATTTTCTCTCTCTAAACAGATGACATTCACCGGCGTCGCAGATACTTAGCAGTTACGCAAAAGTATAAAAATACAGGAAAGGAAGACTTGCGCGGGCTCCATCTAAAGGAGGAAGTCTAAAATTTTACTTCGGGAAGGCCTCGTCAAAGCGAAATCCATCTTTCTGTGACTAAGGGTCAATTTATAAATATAACTACTCATAGTGGAAGTGATTTTGCTCACTTGGTAAACGCTCTTGTGTTGCAAACGGCGGTTATAATATCACGCGCCGTGTTTCCGACATTCACAGCAGAAGCCCTTCTCCCTGTTTAGACGTCCTCGTTTCATTCTTTCGAACGCTCCCCTCAACAACCTTTTTCTGGTCCCTTCCTTCTAGTTTCGCAATTCACTTTACCCTTCTCCTACACCGCCCAATCCTCCACTCGACCTCTCTCTCACTTTCCTTGCCTCTCTACTCCGCCTCACTCACGCCTTTTGATCCAACAACAAACCCTCATAGGTTCCAACACAACCCGTTTAGAATTCCGAGTCTACTCTCGGGGTTAGCAAACAGTTTCAGGCCTCTCTTTGTCTCTATCCACTTGCCTTTCCCTCTCTCTTTCTCTTTTGACTCTTTCGTTGCACCTCCTGTATTTCTCTTTTTCTCCGTCTTCTCTCTCTCTCCTCTATCTCCTCTCTCTCCGACCGTTAATGTCGTCATACATATTCCCTCTCTCCTTTCCGTCCCTTTCAGCTCCACTTTCTTCTCTCTCTCTCTCTCCTTTCATCACTTTCCCTTCTATTTGCTGCTTCTTTTCGTATGCAACGCCAAACGCCTATTTCCTTTTTTTGCCCCCCCCCTCTCTCTCTCTTACTCCTTAAAACTTCTTCACTCTATTTTTTTATTCTCTCTATCCATGCTTTCATCGTCACTCTTCTGTTTTTCTATCGTATATATCTCCCCTCATCGCTCCGCCACGTTCCTTTTGTTCGTCCCTATGATCGACGTGTCTTAATCAAACGTTTCCATCACGTGTTCATTATTAATGCTTTGTCTTTTATCGTTTGTCACTTTCTGTGACATAAAACCTAAGTATTATGTACCATTCTATCCTGCCCTCCAGCCTTAAATTATTCTTAATAACGGCACTTACGTGTTTGTCTGTTGCTCTGTTTTTCTATCTTTATCTTCTCCCTGCCATTCGCACAGTTTTTATATTTTTTAACAGTACGTCACATTAACTCCTCTTACATTTCTCATCTTTATTTTCCTTTTCCTTTCACAACCCCTTTATCGTAAGCTTTCCCTTTCTCCCTGTCGCGTTTTAAAAATCTCTCCTTCCAAATCCTCCCTTTCTTTTCCATCTGCTGCGTATCGCCATATTTCCCACTCTTCCTCCTCCTCCTACCTCCCTCTCCCTCCTTCATGTTCTCCTCCCCTCCCTTCCCTCACTCCCCTCCCTCCCCTCCATCCTTCATGCTCTCCTCCCCTCCCTCCCCTCCCTCCTCCCACTTCCCACTCCTTCCTCCCACCTCCTTCTTCCCCTTGCACGAATCCCCCTATAGATACAACCCCCGCTTCAAATTGCTCCAGGGTTGGAGTCGACCGCACTCAGTGTTCATCATATTGAAACGCCTTTGACTTATCCTATATAGGGGTTTTGAGGAGCTCTTTTGGGCGAGCTGTGACGCGAGAGGTATATGGGGTCTCGAGGCTTACTGTATTTTCAGTTGAAGGATTCATTAGGGAAAACTGCGCCACAATGAGAACCTAGGAGACAGGCAGTTTGATCGTAGTTGCCTTGACCTCGTGGTTTCACGAGCTCTGTTTTCTCTCGGGTATTTTTCTAGTGGTTTTGTTTCGTCGTCGTGGTGATGAAAGTAGGCTTTTGTGAGGGTGCATTAATAATTCTTCTTGGCTCATGGGGCTTGCTTTTTAGACTAGGCTAGAGAATGGAGGACTGTCTGGGACCCTATCTTTCTTACCATTGTTTATCTCTTTGTTTACCATCTCGCCGCAATGCAATTGAAGTGAATCGATACTTTTACATCGGTAGAGAAAATTATTGAAACTTGACGTCGCCTTTAAAATAAACAGCAAAGCAATGCAAAATAGGTATTGGAAGAAAAACACGAATAGATGGAGGTGTTGGCGATTGAGTATATTACTCCAAGGTAATGAAGGACTGGTTATAATCCTGTTATATCTAAGGGGATTGGTGGGAGGAAAAATAATGAAACGTACAGTTCTTAAGTTTTGCTAGCTATATCTATAAATCTTTGATAAAAAATTCTTAAGAAATTTATTATCTGCAATATTGGGATTTTAAACGAATTTAGCCAATCGGAAAAAAACATTGATGGAGTTACAATTTATGATAACATACTTAAGAATGAAACATTCATTCGCGTGATTGATTGTGCAGTGCTAGCGAAACAGAAAAGATTTCGAAAGTATTCAACCCTAAAGGAGATGTTTCAACGGCAGCATCATATCATATGTACCAGCAATGAATCTTAAAAAAGTAAAATATTTCCATATAAATCATTTTGGGTCTGTTACAACATTGTATGCAAGCAGTGTTTTATACTGAAACATACCAGAGGTATTCCACAATATCAGGGTAAATTTCAAATATAAAACGATTTATTAAATGTAATGTACATTTCATGAAACGTAAGATATAATTACCTAATTGATAGTTTAATCCTAAGAAGCAAATTATAAAAATAAGTTGATAATGATAACTGATATTGCTGCTTGATTGCGATTACATGACACTTTTCCTTCATATGATACGAAAAGTATTAAACTGAAAAACCTTGTTATAGAATTTAGTCATTTTTAATTGCTGTTTTATGACATTATATAGATCGAAGGAAGGTAAAGTGCCATTATTTCAACACATTCAATTTTGCAAAATTAAAGTACCCATCCATCATGAATGCCGGGGATTAAAAACTTTCATAAAAAACGAGTAAAGTAGAATTCAACCTTAATCATTAACTGCTGGACAAATATTTTCCCAGAACACGGACTACTACGGAGAGTTTGTTTCAACTCCAGACTCATTTGTCCAGAAACAATCCTATAATTTGTCCCCTAGCGTGTCTTCTTCTTTGGGGATGGGAGATGGGGGAGAAGATGATTGTGTGCTAAAGGCTTTAAAGGATACACACATTCAGAAAGATAAGAGGTCCGACGCAGAGATATCGGATGTCTTCCTGAGACTAGAACAGATGCACCACTGAGGGGAGAAGGAGGGTTGGGGGAGGATTGGAATGAGGAGGACGTGTGCCAGAGTTTACGTCGACAGCTTCGCAAAAGATTAAGGGATTCCTAATGCAGAGGAAGGGATCGCCTCAATAAATCGAACTTATCTGAGAATATCCCGTTTCCACAACCGAGGGAAGATATAATATCACATTACCTGGATTTGTGTTTCGCTCGCAGTGGACGAGGGTATTATCTTTTCATTACGAGACTTGTATTTTCCCCTTTTCCTTTTTTGTCCGAATTCCGTCAGAATCGCAAATAGGTCAGCATGCGCATCAATAAAACGGCTGACCGGTACACGAGAGAATTTTTAAGCTTTTTTTTATCTGGAATCTGCTTATATGCGTGCGTGTCAGGTTTATATTTTACCGAGTACTGTAAATCAATTTGAAATGCCAGTTTTAGACATATCCACTCACGCAATCGACGCCCCGAACCATTCCATTCGAAGGAATGAATCTGTAAAAGAAGCCTTTTTTAAATTTCGTAATCCTCATGGCAGGATATTCATCTTTGTTCGGAGTAAATGAAAGATGACGAACGATTGCGCTATTGTTGCCCTCGCAACTCATTTTTTCGAAGCGCGGTTTCAATATTGAGAATTTTTTTTGCCTTTCCGACCGTTACTCCTGTAATAAAATTTCATTTGCTCAGGAACAGCCCGAAAAAATAAAGTCATCGAAAAATAGGAAATTACTATTGGCAGCTGCCCGAGTGAAATTTTTAAAGGCCAGAATTGAGCGCAACGAGATAGATTAACGGAAAACTGCAAAGTTTTTGCCGTCACAGACCGATGACGCTTTTACTTTGTGGCTGAAATGCCCGTCTGACTTACTCAGCCATTCATTGGCTGAGCGAATTCCATTCGTGATTAATTGACATACAAATTATCGTAGGACGGAATTTCGACTGCGAGCCCAACGCCAATGGATGATGACCCAATGAATAATTAATGTATTTTTATAAAACTTTTATTTTTCAAAATGCAGTATTATTAAATAGAATTTGGAACTTTCGTAAACAAATAGAATAGAATGTGAACGCTGGGTATGGAAAAACAGGTCATCTCCTTTAACGTGAAATATCAGTCTGATATTTGAGGTATAGTCGGATGCAGATACTGGATAGACCTTACTTCGGCAGGATGACTAACGTTTTCAGGTCGATATTTCTCGTTTGCCGCGGAGTTTGCGCGTGTGCGGATTTTGGGAAAGTGGTGATGAACTCTCCCATTTTCGCTCCACAGCCTCCTCCCACCTGCCTCTCCCTACGCAGAATGTACGCCACCTGTCGTTCCATTGTTTACGCCACGGCCGTAGTTGCCCCTAAGGTTTGGGCAAGCGTCCAGCGCTGCCCCGGCAGTTCGCATTACTCACACCCTCTCCTCTCTGCCAAGTCTAAAGTGGGCTAACCGAGGACCCGGAGAGATTTCCTATTCCCACGCTCTCAGGCGCGGCATTCTTTACGACAGCAGACCTCCCGTAACTCGGAGAGATTAACCAGTGAATAAGTTAGCCTTAAATCTCGATGGAATATTTTCCAACCAAGGAAAAGGGAAAATACTATCTTTTCTCTCTCGAGTAAAGCCACTATATAAAGAGAGATTATATTTTCCACCAGATTTTAAGCGGAATGATGCGCCATTTAGGCTAACTTACACTACACACACAAACCATTATTTGGCCATGAAGTTCCAGTTCAAACGCGTTTCGGTTAACACTTCTATTTTTATAAGTTAACAATTCCGAGAAGTTTATGGAAAGCTGTATTTTTTATAGGAGAGTTCAATTTGTAAAAGCGATTTGGAGAGAAAGCTAAGCGATTTCGTTTTGTAACTCCATGGGAGTTGATACCAAATTTAATTTTGCAGTATACTCTGGATATGGCTGTAATTATTACATTACGTTAGCGGTTCCAAAACTCTTATGCATCTACGACCCCTTCTTAACGTAGCCGTTCTTATCACGGCCCCCACTTATGGGAGCCGATCTTATCACGACTTCTGAACCCAATCCATCTACCAATAAATATGACATGCGAATGGAATATTCAAAGAAAATCGGTACATTTGTTGATATCAATAATGATATAAAATTATTCTATTAAATTTGAACTCAAAATTAAAATATTAAAACTATTATATGTACATTGTTGCTTCTGCGCGATATACCTGAAAACTTTTAGTGCCCCTTCTCCAGAAGGTCACGAACCCCCAGTTTGGGCAATTTGATTAATCGCCAGAAATAACAAATATTGCGCTAGACTTCTTCTATTATAAGTACAAGCCGACAAAATTCACTTTTATTATTCACGAAATTGTCCCAATGTATGTGTAATAGTAATCTTATTTGAGACGATGTAATCCGAATTTAAGAGAATAGCAAAGATATACATCATTGGACACATTAAAATCGAGTTTCTATCCAAAGAGTTTTTTTTTTTGCAAGCCCAGAAGTGAAAAAATCGTAACAAGATGGGATACTATGATATGTTTGTGAGACGTTGGAGATGAAGAAGATGAAGGGAAGATGAAAAGGCCCGACTCATGGAAAGACGTTTTTGATAAAATAAGTAGAAAAATTCTCGTCCAATACATTTGGAGTCTGAGGGAGAGAGAAAGAGTGAGAAAAGAGAGAGTGAGAAGAGAGAGAGAGAGAGAGGGGGAGAGAGAGAGCAGGGGAGGTGAAAGACGCTTAAATGGATGGAAAATCCTCCTCTACTTTGCGATCCTTATCTGGTTCGAAATCCCATTAAAGGTAGTGCCACGGAGAAGAATAGAGAGGAGGTAGAGATAAAGGAGAGTCAAAGGGAGAGAGAGAGAGAGAGGAAGAAATATTTCCAGGGATGAGGGAGGTTGTTGCAATAGATGTATAAGGAAGTTTCGTGCGCAAAAATAGAGGGTATTGGGTGTCTCTGCGAAATTCGTTTATTCAGCGATGTTGATACTTCATATAAATATGAGAAATAAGCATTTTTACTCATTTTCCGTAATATATTTACATATGTAGAATATCGTAAAATCTTTTGCACTTAATAAAATTTGCGAAAAAATACTCTAAAAGTGAAGATTCAGTTGCTTTGTATGAACACCACTTTCAACCTTTTTTGACTCTTGGGGCATTTTTTAATAATCGTGTACCCTTAATAAATGTTAAAATGATAACGAATTGAATAACATTTGTATTATGACAGATAATTCATGTATATAACTATTAAATTTATAGTTTTTGCGTATTTTTTATTTTATAACGTTATTTTTAGTCGTAACATCGAAACTTTTTATTACAAAGTCGTGCATGAAAGAGGAAGTAAGTAGAAAAATTATAATCTTTAGCACTTCCGCGTACCTAATCAAAACGCTTACCCCCGGTTGGAAACGACTGTTGTAGAGACTCTTTTGTTTATAATTTTAGGAATAACACTAGATCACATCAGAATAAATGGTACATTTTCGAACATATTTTAATTATATGCTTAGCCCCACGCAGTTTAACATGACAGTATCTCCATACTCACCAAGTCGAATAAAAATTCTCATTCAAATGTCAACGATAGAAACAGTAATATACCTACCTTATCTAAATATTTTGGATTATATGAGAAATAATCTTCTGCTTAGGTTGTTCAGGACTCATATATCAAATTTGACGAATATTTATTTTGTGAGCGTAATGGTTTTGTAACAATCTTTACCCAAATTTACACCATAAATGAATTCCAAGCACATGTCTACGACGCACAGTCATATACAGTGTCATAAGTACTCAGGACGATCAGAAATCTTCACAGAAAGATCGATGGAGCGATCTCCAAATGGTGTATGAAATGGCATATGAAAAAACGACCAAAAAAGTAGTCCGTCGTGAATATCTGGAAATGTAGGCCTCGATCGATGGATTTTCCGTATAAAATCGATGGACATTAAGCCTAAAATATTAAAAGTCAGAAAATTTAAGAAATCTACGATAAATCTACATCTACATATTACCCTGCAAGTCACCTTGACGGTGGATGGCAGGGGGTGCCGCGCACCAAGTTTCTAACTAATTATTATTCGCTTATCTATTGTGGTCACGTATTGTCCTAGGGAAAAAGGACTCCTTATACCTCTCCGTCCTACTATCTATTTCGCGAATATTGTCCTCATTATCTTTCCTATCACTCGTCTTATGTGAGTGTCCCAAGATAGGTCACGATTCAAGGTTAACCCGAGGTATTTCACGGATTCCGAAACAGGAATGCTCTCACCATCTATCGATTTGGTAAACACGGACGATGGGCTTCTAGATTTCCAAAAGTTTAGAACGTTACTCTTTTTCTGATTGATTTCTAGCTGCCATTCCTTGCAACAAACAGATAACGCCAAGATCATCCATAAGCCGACGATGGTCGTACAAGAGTTGCAGTGCTGCGAAAACCGAAAACCGTCAATTGACGGCGTCCGGTACTCCTAGTGTTAACTGCGACAGAAATTGCCGAAACCGTGAAAAAGAAATATCCCGAAAAAATTAAGTGAACACAGGCATGCGGTTTCTCAGACTGGCAACGATACTAAACATACTCTAGTACACATAGATATAGATAGATATAAATGTCTTTATTCGGGCGAAATTTAGACCATTGGTCCACTCTTACATTTAACCCTTCGTTAGTGTTATGTTACATTATATTTTTTTAAATATTAAATTACATCAAAAACGATTAAGATAATAAAAGACTAATACAGACAGAGATAGATAGATAGGTACATATTCAGAAAAGCTTCTAAGAAAGAAAAGGTACTTCCGGGGAAAACCTAGGAAGGACCTGGCTTGGCCAACCTAGTAAAAACTCTTGCAGAAAAACACCCACGATGTGAAGGGGAGTGGAAAAATCCTGTGAAAACCCTAGATACATAAAAGAAAAATATGAACGATACAATAACAAAAAGTGAAAAACAAAAATTATATGTTAATAAATCAGGTGAAATAATAATAAATAAATAAACGATAAAATAACAATAAGTGTGTAAGATAAAAATTTATCAATGGGAGAAAACAATATATGCATAATAAATGTACACTCAACAATAACACAAACAAAAAAGAGTTGCAGGAAATCTTACAATTTATGTAAAAAAGAAAAAAACAGGAAGAATTGAGTAAGTATAATGAATGAGGAGTGTAGGGGAATGATTAAGGATTGCTTTGGCGTTTTAGAAGATGAGTTAAACGGATGAGTTTGAAAGAGTTTAAAGAGGGAGATGCTTTAAGATTCTGATCTAAGTTATTCCAGAGTCGGCAACCGGAGACTTGAAAAGATTTATTGTTGATGTTAGTCCTGTGATGAGGGATAAGGAGGTGGTTTTTGCCTCTACTATCACGCTTGTGTACTGTATTGATTTCATTGAAGAGGGAAGAGAGGCAGTCAGGTTTGTTATGTGTAAGGATTTTATACATTAGTGTAAGAATATGTAAGTTCCTTCTAGCGTCAAGTTTGAGCCATGAAAGTTTATTGTAATGTTCGCTGATGTGGTCACTCTTTTTAAGGTCACCGATGATTCTCGAGTACGCATAGGTCCAATGCTAGAAGGCAACTGCCGTACAGTATACAAAGCCACCTGTAGGATACAAAGGTAAACAAAATCTCAAAGGCGTAGATGATTCACGAACCCAAAAAGGAGACTATTGAAATTTTTCGTGCGGTCTGAGAGACCGATGCCTGTGGTTACGGATTAATTTTAAAGTTTTTTAAAAATACTACCATTTCATTAAATTATTACAGTCGCATTAGTTAAGTCAACTTAGCCAAATTCGCTTAATAGTGGTCATATCTTTTTATTATCACTCCATTCCCGTCAAATATTGCTGTTACTGTGCCGAGCGTAAACCTGATGGCGCCGAACTATCCCGTCGCCAAATCGTCCCGAGCCGAACTGTCGTATACTCGAATCTACTATACACTTTGATATCACCTAGATCTCCCCAAACACCTGTCGGCGTTTCGCTATATGCCTGAGCGTACTCCGAATCTAATATCCACTTCGAGATTTGACCATTAAGCGTATTTGGGCAAATCTAGATTTTGCCGGGAATATCTAGATCTGCCCAAACACTTGTGGGCGATTCGCGATATGCCCGGGAAAATCACGAAGTTAACTCTACTTCGGGATTTGCCCAATTGTGATATTTGCCCGTAGCATACACACACACACACAGATATATATATATATATATATATATATATATATATATATATATATATATATATAGCTACAATAATAATGATAATTTGAACCGCACAGGCAAACATTTATTGCTTTCACTATATTTTCGAAAACATAAATAATAAACGTTTAAATTAAGCGCATATTCTCACATACCATTAAACATTTTACGATGATTTCATATTCAAAAGTTAGACAGCTCATTTGGAACGAAGGAAGTTGCGTCCCCACATTTCGGAATTACTTATCCGCAATTGAAATCTCTATCAATAACAGTTTAACAATCTCCCGAAAACTTAGGATATTCGAAAATGATACGAATCCTCTTTAAAGCACTCTCTTTCTCCATGCACATGTCGCGCCCTCTTCCGAGAGAGAGAGAGAGAGTTTCTCTATTTCAAATGTCTGTTCTAACGCCCCGTTAAAGCACTCATAATTCCACGACCTGAAAATTTTGGAGCAAAACGGAGGCTGGGGAGTAGTGAAACGGGAAGGGGATGGGGGAGAGGGGGAGGGGAGAGGATGGGGAATAGGAACGGGATGGGGAAAGGAGAATGAGAGAACGTAACGGCTTACAGCAAAACAAAGAGTGTGAGTGGAGGCACGGGTTGTGCATGGAGAGAATATGAAGGATTGAAGGAGAGCGCAATAGGAGTAGGAGAGTGGGGATGGGAAAGAACTTGATAAGAGGAGAGAGGAAGATGGCGAGATGAGAGAAAGGGAGGAACAGGGGAGTGAAGTGGGAAAAGCGAAACGTGTGGATGCAGAATATGTAATGGGGAGGAATTTGGAGGGTTGTTTTGTTTGATAATGAAGGGCTGTCTCTGCGTGAAAGAGCGAGAGAGGGAGATGAGCTGAGAGTGAGGTACCGCTGAGGAGAGGGAGGGAATGGAGTGAGAGAGAGAGAGCGTGTAGATTATGAGGGGCAGTCACGTGATGCCGAAAAATGGAAGCCCTTTTTTGGGGGGCTCCGCGGTTTAGAGGTCCTGGGTCAAGTTTACCGTCTGCGACGCCTTCGGGTTTTAGCGGTAGCACACTGGCATGGCTTGCTCCCCCTCCCCCTCTTGCCTTTTCCACACGCCTCCCTCTAACCTTTTCTCCTCCCCCACCTCCTCTCTCACCCCCTTCTCAGCATCCGCTCTCGTCTCTCCCTCTCCTTATAAAAGGTTTATTCCATGGCAACACACAAACACCAGTGCTCTCTCTCTCTCTCTCTCTCTCTCTCTCTCTCTCTCTCTCTCTCTCTCTCTCTCTCTCTCTCTCTCTATCTCGCACAACCTCAACATTTACAAATTTACGGACGCGCAAAAAAAATGAGGGACCCTAAAAACAAGATTCGACAACCAAATGAAGAAGGGGTCTAAATGAGGATGAAATTAGCGAACTGTGAGAGAGCGGCGGTTTTGTTTTTTAACGATTTTTTTACCGCTTTAATTTTTTTAAAGGCGATGTGACCCTGCGCCATAATGAAAGGGACATCTTCAGTCTCCGGATGATGACGCTCGTGGAGGAAGGTTCATTTCTGGAAAGGTAGAGATTATGCGGATTTCAGGATAGCAAAATAAATTGATGTGTCTGCTTCATGCTAGAATAGGTTCGGTGGCTATTTTGGTTCTCTATCCAGGTAAGAGGTTCGGTTTTGTCACTGTCGAATTTCTTTTAGCGCAGTATTGTTTGATAATTTTAATTGGCGGAAATATCAGTATTTTTCACGTGTACGAATTTTTGATCAATTTACATTCGTTTAAATAAAGTTATCTTAATAAACAGGCTCAGATAGAAAAATGAGCATTTTAGTCTTAAAATTTCCCCGTCATTTATCTATGTCTTGATTAAGGTATTACAAACAAACTTATGTTTTACAGAGATTAAAAACAATAAAAAATTGAGAATATCTTTACTCTAGACATGTACCTCCAACTGGGGAGGGAAATATTTATTATTGTTTGTTTCATTCATTTTAGCAGCTTTATCAGCGTATTTTTGTTATATAATAAATATTGTAAATTAAAATACTGGCATTAAAACAAAACAGCTATAAATCTAAATTCTAGGTATATATAGTCACTTTGTTACAAAACATATTAAAACTAGAGGCTCCCGTAAATTAATGACGTATCAGAATCATAAATATGTATAGAGATCAGCAAATTTAGGTAGAATTTTTGGATGGATATTTAAAACGGATTGAGGATTCAAAGAAGTTTAATTGGAATATTCACAGAAGTTCTGTCCTGAAATTTTTTAACAATAAGCTCCTGTGCCCGGGAAATCGACAATATTTACACCTAAAGATGCAAAAGCATTTGCGTTGTTAAACTGGCGGATGAATTCCAGAAAATCTTTGCTTGAGTCATTTTTAGTGAATCAAGCTCGTAAATTAGGTGGAAAATCATGTGAAATTGCTGGAAGTACTATTTTTCCATTATGACAGCAATTGGACTTTTCATTCTTAAAATACACAGCGCTGCAATAAGTACGCGACACGTTTAGCAAACCTAGATAATGAGCTGGTAGTGAGTAAGAATTAAAAGAACCACTGACAGCCGCTTTGAAAAATGAACCTGGGGGCAGCGGCGGATTTAAGGGGGGTCGTACATGGCGCGCGCCAGTGCCCCCGTCAAGTAAGGGACCCCGAAAAAAGTTCGTGTATATAATCTCAGAAATATTAAATGTCTCTATTTAAAAATCAGCGGAACCTCACTATGTTTCCATAGATAATCGATCGTTAAGAGATGTCACAAAAGAAGATAGCCGTTAGAAGCGGTTTTACTATACAGTAATTCGTCGAATAAGACGATAGTTACGTTTGGGAAAACTTGCACACTAAGCAAAAACGCTTTAAGTGGGGACAATTTTCCAATTAAAAATAATGGAAAATGGATCGGTTGCGTTTTCGTCTGACATTTCACTCCTTTATTTGATGTTATTTTCATGTACAGTATGTGTTAGCATGCTTGTATGTATGCATTGTGTAGTATTCAGTATTAGCAATTTTTTGTTTGCATTGATATCACTTTGCACACGCTTTCCACTCACCATAAGGGATAATAATGTTTACTAGAGAACAAAAATCACTAACTGCACAAAATGACTACGTGTGTTGCTAGCGTGCGCATTTGTAGCTTCCGTGATTCATTATTTTACGCGCGAATCTTATAGTGCGTTCAGCAGGAGGATGATTCAACGCAACTCTCTATCAGGTTCTGAGGCTTTAAGTTAAAATACTCCCACTGCCATGTACTGTGCGTGAGTGTATATATATATGTGTGTGTGTGTGTGTGCACAGTAGAGCATTCCCACCCTTTAAAATTTACACCTACTTACACCACTCCGCGAAATAGTCCTCCACCCGAATGTTTGCGCGCTATTGCGGGGATGAGCGCTTTATGTGAAAAATTGTCTCTAAAATATGTTGTTATTATTTTTATATTGTTATTATTATTATTATTGTTATTGCGAAAATGTGCTATGCGGGCCCGCGTTATACGAGGAATTACTGTATATTTAGATTGCAGGGTCCCGGACTGCTTAGCGCCAGGGGCCCCAAAATGTTTAGAGCAAGGGGCCCTAGGAGGCGTAAATCCGCCACTGCCTGGGGGTCTTCTTTGCAAGTGTAGATTCTCTTTATATTGAGCTCTTCTGTTTTCATTAATCCTTTGCCGATTTTTTTCATAGCGTTCTCTTGAACTACATGCACATTCTCGACGTCGGATATGATAAAGTTCTCTGCTTTTCGCATTGATTCTTTCACGATTCCTTTGTCTATATCGCCGAAAATATTCGGCTCTTGAAGTAGGCATTACAGAATATTTTCGACTAAAACAGATCAAATTAATTTTATCAATACATGTAAATTTTAATGAATCTTGCTGAAGTGTAGTTGAAGTTAAAGAAATATGTGGTCAGTAATTCGATAATAGAAACAAACACTAATAATCAATTAATAACATAAATTATTAATAATAAACTTTTGTATGCCAACCTTATCTTAAATCTCCAAATATCTGACACAAATATGTTAAGCATGCTTGGAAAGCTTTCTTAACGACTTAAACTGCCTTCAAGTTAAGTTGCAGATGTAGTAGACATTTAGAAGCTTTATTAAAGAAGCAGGAAAAATAGTATAACGTTATTAAATTTCTTCGCTAGAATTCAATAATTACACAAACAAAGCTTCCGTTTTTAAATAAACAAAGCTTATGAAATGAGTTATTAAAAATAAACTTTTGTATACCAACCTTTAGACAAATTAGTATAACATTAACAAATTTTTTTGCTAGAATTCAACATTTACACAAACAAAACTTCCGTTGCTACATAAACAAAGCTAAATAAAGTCGATTGCTATGTAAAAAAATAATGCGAAACGAGATATATATATATATATATATATATATATGATTATATATTAAAATAATTAAGGATTTAATATAAAGTATTATTACTTTAATTATAATCAAAACGGAATTAAATCGGAAGTTAGTAATTAAAAACTATTAAGTAGAGCGAAAATGTAAGTTTTTTTACTAACTTCTTTGGCTTAATTATTTTCGGTAACTATGTTGCAGGAAGACGAACTTCTATAATCCTATAAATAAAAGAGAATGTTTGTCTGTCTGTCTGCGGTAGCCATAACTCTTCAGAAAATAAACATAGGTGCTTCAAAATTTGGCAGCAGATTTAGATGGATCCTGAGAGTTGTAGTGCAAAAAATATTTTAAATCAGTCCACGGGGGCCAGAGGGTCCCCATTTTTTGTATAAATGCCGGTTTTTTGAAGATAGCAACCAATTGACCGATTTGGATGAATTATCCAATAATATCAATGTTTGATGAGATACATTTTCGAGCATAAAATGGATAAAATCGGTGTATGGGGTCAAGGATCGTAATGTAAGGTCGATCCATATTTTCAGATGTACATATATATCAGGGAAGATTTGGCTGAACAGATTTCAACCAAATTAGGTAGATACATAGAATCTTCACATAACTACATAACCAAAATGCCATATTTGGACCGGATAGACCAAGCTGGGGTGCCACAATTGCAAAATAAAATTTTCTGTAGTTATGCTTATGAAAGAAAATGGCAAAACCGAATTCAACTAAATTCGGTACATAGAATTTTAACAGAAATTCATGGCAAAAATGCCATATTTTGACCCGATTAACTTAGTAGGGGTGTCACAATTGCAAAGTTATACTTTTCGGTAATTATGGTTTTGGAAGGAATTGACCTATCCGAATTCAAACAAATTTGGTATATAGAATTTCCATATAAATTTAATACCAAAATGCTATACTTCGACCCGATTAACTAAGTAGGGGTGCCACAATTGCAAAGTTAAACTTTTCGGTATTTATGCTTTTGGAAGGAATTGGCTTGCCCGAATTCAACCAAATTTGGTATATAAAATTAACACAAAAATTCATGGCCAAAAGGCTATATTTGACCCGATAAACTAATTAGGGGTGCCACAATTTTAAAGTTAAACTTTTCGGTAATTATGAATTTGGAAGTTATTGGCCGTACAGATTTCAACGAAGTTTTGTATGAAGGAGTTGTGTAAGATTAAAAAAAAACAAAAATCAAATTTTTAGGATTGATATAGATTGCAGGGCTGCCACAATAAAAGTAATAAAAAAATTATTTTTATGAGTGTTTGTGTTGAACTGCCATCATCGATTTTAACCATATTATAATATTTATTATGTACGCATATATATATAAAGCCATAATAGCATATTTGGACCGGAACAACTAAACAGAGGTGCCACAATTACAAATTAAACTCTTTCAGTAACTATGGATTTGGAAGGAATTTGCTCAAAGGATGTCAACTAAATTTTATATATATGGTTTTCACAAAATACCATAATGAAATCAAGATTTTTAAAGCGGAGCTTAAGAGCAGAGCAACCACAATTAGTAAATAATAAAAATCTTTTGCAACTTAAATGAAAACTCTTTTCCGAGCGTAGCCGGGAGTTTCAGTTAGTATTATACAGATGTAAAAATGAAGAATTACTTTTCGTTGTCGGAAGCATATATAATTATGTGTAGTGCTACCAAGTTCCGAAAATGAACCTCGGGCACGATAGACTGATCATGGATATGCTTAAAAATCGCTCGGTCTTAATTCTGTCTCTCGAAATGACCTATAACGTCGAAACCTGGTGGAGCCGCACCAAAAATATGAATTTATTAACATATAAAAGTAATTTTATCATTTTATAATCCTGTATTCCCTTGGCATAGACTTATTTTAATCACATGCTCTGCCTAGTACTGCATAGGGGATGTGGCGCGCAGTTTTATATGTGAGACTTCATAGAGAGAAATAGGTAAAATGACATAATGTTTGGAGCCAAATTTAGCAGATAATTTAATCACTACTTTAACTTACAAAAGCTGTTTATTTTACGAGTGTTTCCCAGTCAACAGCTTTGTCAGCTGTTTTAGCATGATTTACATGAGATTCAGGGATTAGTGTATTTTTTGTTCCATGCAAATTGGTATTGTGATATTTTTTCTAGCGATAAAAATTTTCTTTACATTATTCCATTAACCACACCAATCCCCTTCTATATTTATAGTTTTTGACCGGTAAAATTATGAGGTAGGTTCCAAAAATTTCCAAATGTTTTGTGAAGGATATCATTAAACCAGAGATGTCAAACACGCTGCCATTGGTACTTAGCAAAATACTAATTACGTATGAAAAATTAGGTCCTCTCATTACTTTGCTTCTACCGGGTGTAGGTGAGAGCGGAGACGAGGCGAGGAGAATATATGAGAAAATATTTAAACATTTCAAGTTAAGGAATATTACGATAGCTTAATTTTTCTTAACATGTATGCCACTTTTAGCTGTATGTCCAACAAAATATGTTTATTATTGGGATATGAGTCCCTTCTAACTCTTCAAACTTATATTTAGCCCATATGCGGTTTACGTTTGAGACCTCTGCCTCTCAACATATGCAGCTAGATGATTTCAATTTTTACACCAATTTAATGATTTTATGACATCTGGGCTTATTTTGATGAATTGATCGTAAATTAGTTCTGTGATATCATGAATTCATTTAATATACAATAATTTTCTGACACACAATAAAATTTGTCTTTTTAAATTCGATAAGTTCAATTTTTTATTTCATGTAATCTATATTAAGCATTGAGCTAAAGATCACGTTCGATAAAATCTTAAAATGTATAGACTCTTTAATCGAAAAGGTGAACTGAAGGAGCAGGTCCACTAAATTGCAATGATGATACGAGAATACCAGTTTTATACAATGTAACTAACCTCTTCCACATACAGCAATCAAGAACCACAATCAATGCAGTTCAAAAGTAAATCCTACACACAAAAAAAATAAGTAAACGCGTGCTTTTCTGTTGTTTTTCAGTGAATACAAAAACTTAGGGGCGGAAATGCATTAAATTTGCCTTTTTTTACTGATAGACTGTTTCGTTGCGACATTTCTCTTCTTTCCCTCCCAATTTATTTCATCGCTGTCTTCAATTTCAAACATATTATTTTGCTTTTAACCCGTTGTTTCTATATAAACGCATACGGAGAGAGAGGAGCGAACGGTAAAAGACCTCCCCGTTCGCTGGTCTCGCGGAAAAGAGAATTTTTACATTGCATTCCTCGGGAAGGAGTTATCAAGCGCGAAGGAAAAGAGAGAAAGCGAAGGAATCCTTCATTGATCGTTCTTCTCCACGAAAAACGTTTGAGTGAGAAATAGACTCTGGCTCACCGAGGATACAATCAGATGAGGTCAGTTGGAAGGAGGGAGGGTAGAGGGAGGAGGAGGGGAGGGGGAGGGGAGGAGAGGGGTCAGGAGATGTGGAGGAGAGGAGAGGTGGAGGAGTAGGAGAGGTGGCGAAGGAGAGGTAGAGTAGGAGAGATGGATGAGGAGGAGAGGAGAGGTGGAGGAGGAGGAGAGGTAAATGAGGAAGAGAGAAGGAGAGGAGAGGTGGAGAAGGAGAGGTAAAGGAGAGGAAGAGAGGGGCGAGGAGATATGGAGGTGGAGGGGGAGAGGTGGAGGGGGAGAGGTGGAGGGGGTGGAAGAGGGGGAGAGGAGGAGGGGGAGAGGAGGAGGGGGAGGAGGACGGGGAGAGGAGGAGGGGTAGAGGAGGAGGGGAAATGAAGGAGGGGGAATGAAGGAGGAGGGGGAATGAAGGAGGGGGAATGAAGGAGGAGGGGGAATGAAGGGGGAGGTGGAAGGAAGGAGTAGGGGGAAGGAAGGAGGAGGGGAAGGAAGTAATATGTGGAGGAGAATGTAGCTGAGGCGAAACGTGGGAGTCGTGGGGTCTTGGAAGCTCCACGTAGAGGGAGTGAGAAGTTTGAAAGAGCGGCTGAGGTCAAGGAAGAGAAAGAAAATCGATGACAGAGGAGAGAGAGAAAGAGAGGAAAGGGAGTTTAGAGAGAAGAGATAGAGAGGGAAGCAGAGAGATATGTAAAATATAATCTCCGGTGAACGGTGAATACTTTCGTATTTGGGAAAAAATATATATTTTTTCCTTTTTCAAATCGACGATTGCCTTTGCCGCTGGAATGCGGTGATACAAAATAACGCGGCGTTATCGATCGTTTTGTGTTTCGCAGCCTGTTAGTTTCCTTTGCGCGCGTTCTGAGCGGGAGATTGAGCGGTGGACACGAACGATAATGAAGATCGCGCAGCGGGTGAAAGTGGAATGGAGGAGGGAATTGAAATCGCGGTAACGATGTTCTCTTTTTATTTATGCCATTTATTTTTGCGTTCCGAAAAAGGTAGGTGGTCTGCCCAGCGCGTGAAATCCTTTAAATGGCGGGAGTGGTGATATTTATTTTCATCTGTAAATAATGCATTTTTCCTTCACATTGGGAAGTTTTCCGTAGATGCAAAATACTTCATTGCATCGACTTACATTGATCTAATTATTCTCCAAATTTTATATTTGTTTGTTATTATTAGTATTTGGCTCACATTCGTCATCAAAAAAGTTTTTGTTAGCACATTTGAAATTATCTAAAATTTAGATTTTTAATCATGTACCTGTACTCCTCCGCTTTCATGAAGTTTTAGTTAAGTCTACCTAATGATAGATGAATTTATTTACGCAATAACTTCGAATATCAGCAAAATTTGCTGTTTCATTCGTAAAGTTTCCGATATTAGTTAGCGAAGAGAATGCTTTGCTTAAAGCAGAACATAACTTGAGCTACCATGCTAACGATTATTTGTTGAAGTTTAAAAATGAATTTTATGCTAGTAGAAATAATTTGATCGCTGCATATTTAAAAATTAAACATTTTTCCATTTAAAAATAAGATGTTAATAGAGTTTCGGAAGTTTCATTATTTAGATAGTTCAAACTGAAGCATAAATGTCCTCTCAAACTAGATGTTTTTAAATGGCTCAAAGGTCTTTGAAAGATGCATCCGCAGCACAAAAGTGGCTATATCTCGGCTAGAAATTATTTACCAACCCAAGTTAAGTTAAGCTTGTGACCTCTTGGATTCATTCAAATCCTAAATTATGGAACACATTTCCGATACACCACCTGTGTGTGTGTGTGCCATCCCTCCATGGCTGAAGAAGAAAAACTTTTCAACTTACATCTCTCATGTGCATCTATTCGACCCACCCAGTGGCTCTCCAACCACAGCAAATGTCCACTGGATTTTCTGCGACACTAAGCTGCCAGTCATATCTCATTTCCCCTATACTCTTTCTTATTGGCTTGCTTCATTCGCTTATGTTGCATAAAATATGATGGTTTCCACTAAAAGTAGATGTAATGCCTTTCAGAACTGTTTTAAACAAAAGAGAATGATATTAATACGTTAAATGCAATTTCGAAAAACTTCTAGCGCGAGATGTTTTACGTATGACGCGTTCCAATGCCCTCGCGAAATTAAATAACACAGAAGCCATTAGACTAAAATACATAGAGAACACACACAAGAAGTTTAATTGGAATCTAGATTCGTGGGAAACAATCAACGCCTTCGGTAGCGCAGTATTATCGAAAATTCATGAATTTGTTGCAGCAGGAGGCAGGAATGCGGCTGGATCATTGAGCCCTCCGCACCACTTGATGATGCGAACTCAAAATTCACGCCCTCGGCAGTGTTCATGCAAAGTTTATCGACTCGGATATTTTAGGTGATCTTTTATAAACTTGACATTATGGAAATTAGAAATATAATTTTAAAAGGGGGAATATATTTATATTGACGAGTTCGTGTTGAGAATTTAAGCTTCACAAGTGAACGCAAAACTATTTAAATATTTTGTACCACTTCTGATCGTATATTCCAAATATTTCTGGTTACAAATATTTTGCATGTATGAACACATATCATAGACATAATTCGATACAATGAAAAGGCAGTTGGAAGTAGTGGTTAACATTAAATTGTACTTTTAAAATGTGTTTTTTTCGTTGTTTGGAAAATGCCTGATTGTAAACTTCTGCGATTTATTTTTTGTCATTTACGACATGAAAATAACATTAAATATACAATGAGTTTCTGGTCCATTTCCTCAATATATTAACTTTAACTTAGTAAGAGAATCCACTTCTTAATTTTCTCCCGGTCGTATAATCTAAAACCGGTATAAAGCTAGAAAAACGCCGCGACTTAACGCTTTTCAACTGTCAGTCAGCACATCCGAATAAGAACGCAACGCTCATTTTTTGGAGCCATAACTGACCGAAAAAAAACTTTTCCACTGAATAAATTTTACGGGAGAGAAACAAACACGCAAATTCTCCAGCTTTCATAAATCACTCGCCATCGCCACCGGGAAGGTCGTTGGGACTGCACGTAACACGTAAAAACCCCATTTCCCCGAAGGCATTAAAACTACGAACACTTTAAGAAGAAAAAAAGACAGTCGTCATCGAGGGGGTGGAAAAATAAAAACAAATCCTTCGCGGCCGCCGGTTCCCTTCTCGATAAATGGAGGGAAAAAGCTTTCTCCTAGGCGAAGAGGGGGCGTGTCGACGCGAGTGGCGGGGGGAACGGGGCGGCACGGGTTTGGAAAAGAGCGTAGAAAAAGTCTGAAGAGCGATAGGGCGGAGAGCGAACGAGAGAAGAAAGATGGAGTGAGAAGTATGGGCGAAGAGGGGTAGGAGAGAGGGAGGGATAAACGTAAGGTAGCGATTTAAGGGAGTGAATCGGTAAAAAGGTGAATTCCTGACGACCGAGAATGCCACGCCATGTGGCGAATCTCCCAAATCCCTCCCAAATAACAAACGAACAACGTTAGAGGGGGAAAAAGAAATAAAAAAGGGGGATAAAGGAGAATGCGAAGGGAGAGGGGTAAGTAGGGAGAGAGGTAGGAATGGGAGAGTTGGGAAAAGAGAGAGAAAAAAAGAGAGGTGGGAGGTTGGTTAGGTAGCGTGAGTGGTAAGAGCGAGGAAGTCAATACTTGGAGAATAGTCAATTTGGTGGGGGAATGGACGAGAGTTAGGGAGGGTAGAGAGGGGTGGAAGGGGAGGGAAAAGTGGGGACGAGAGAGGCAAGGAGATGGAGGGTTTAAAGAGGAGGAAAGAAGAAGAGAGTGATGATGTATTTGGAAGGAAGGAAAGAAACATGTAGGAGGAAGAGTGTTGGCGCAAGAGGAAGAGAGAGAGAGAGATGGGTGAAAAGAGAAGTGATGAAAAGAGAGGATTTGTGAGAAGAGAAAGAAGGGAGAAATGGGAGATTAGACTCGGAGGAGGCGAGAGGAGGATGGGATTTTCGGAGCCGAAAGAGGTGTAGGAAATTAAGGTTAGATGAAAGAAAAATACTTTTTCCAAGAGAGTTTGCTAAGTGGAAATGGGGAGGAAGGGTAAAATATCAAGGGAGATAGGAGAGAGCGGGGAATGGAGATAGAGAGAATTATAAGAAAGCTTCGAGAAGAAACAAAAAGACGTAAGTCGAGACGAGATATGAATTAAAATAAAGGCGAAGATGGAAATCGTGTGCAGCATATTGTTTGAGAAATGGTTGATACGGGATAGAAAGGGCGTTATGGATTTTGATGTATTTGAAAATGGGATATTTAGAGGAAAGGTTAAAGCGGAAGGAATGGATGGGGAAGGTAGGTGATGCCAAAAATGAGGATTGATTGATATGACGCTCTATTGGTAAACCCACAATAGATGTCTCCTTGTCAGGACGTAGCATGTCATTTAATGGTGAATTATATGGGCGAAAGTCTTCGTCGACACGGAAACAGCCATTGATGGCGTGGGAAGTATTGGGCGAGGTCTCTCTACTTACATCACTCAATTAGGCACCTCTGCGGTCATTAGGTTAGATCGACCCTCAAGTTACGCAACCTATTATCCCTCTTATTGATGGTTAATTTTCAACCGTGACGCACATCTATAAAGTATTAATTTGTCCTTATATTCGCTTAGGAAATTTATATTGATTTTAATAGTCTTTAACAAAATTTTACTCCTGGTTGTTCCATTCATTGGATTGAAAGCGAAGAGGAATGTGTTTAGAAGAGGATAAATTACACATAAGGGTGTACAATAGAGAAGAAAGGGATGTTGGATTGAGGACGTGGGTGGTTTGGGAGTGATTATCGGAGTCTGAGAATGAAAAGGGATAGAGAGGAAATTGATGAGAGCAGGGGAATAGGGAGGGGTGAGAGGGAAAAGGAACAAATGGGCGGAAAATTAAGGTTTAAAGTGGAAGAGAAGAGACGAATTAAGGAGAGGAGATGAGAGAGAGACTCGAGGCGGGATAAGAGGGCAGCAGATATGGCAAATTAAGCGGAAGTTAGCGGTGTAATTGGGCGATTTGTGGGGAAATCAATTTCTGGGAAGAAATGCCATTTGGATTTACGCAATCTAATTGTAGGTTTCATAACGTCGTAGAATTTAGCTCGTTACGAGCTATACTTCGAGACTGGTAAAGTGTTCCCTGAAGTATGAAGGGAAAACTTCAAGTATACAATTCCTAAGATAGCACGAGCAAACAAAATTCCAACTCTTGTATTATGTGCTATTAGTGAAGGTTTATCATAATAAAATAAATTTATCCTGCTATGAAAAACAGTTAATATTAAAATTTTGTACATATAATTTTCTTGGAGTTATGGTCATTGTTATATTATATTGACAAAGGAGCAGTGTTTAATGGAAAAAAATGGTAATGGAGCAATAATGTGAGCCTTAATCTCGTGGTTTTACTAAGTGACTTCATTCGATAGAAAATTTTCACCAGAAAGGCTTCTTCCACACGTTCAAGTTGAGTGACAACACTTTTAACAAAGTCCATATTGCGGGAGCGATGGAAAAATTTCCCAGTCGACCTCGTTGTAAAAAACCATCCATTCGTGAGGCGTGTGAAGTTGAAAATGCAGTTGACCACTCATAATTATCTTTGTCTCCGGAGAAATGTTTTCACAGCGGCATGACGATTAGACCAATAGGCACCAAATAGTTGACCTGTGTTTGTACTTTCCTGGAGCATAAAATCCGATCGAAGCATCGCATTTTGTATTTGCTAGAGCATCGCTCCGAAATTTTCCGTTATCTTGACTCATATTTACTCGCGGACAATGCACCGTACTGAGATGAAGAGTTTCAGGGTTTGCATCAAATGTGTGCTTCCTCCCAACAGGATCCCTGTCGCATGCGTAGATATTCAAACAAACTCCTTCGCTTTTTAAAAAATCCTACATATGAAAATCTTTAGTACACTTAGTTTGCAAACTCATAGCTACGTGATTCAACGTATAGAGGTCATAGTGTATGAAAATACTAAAATATCGGTAAATAATGATGAAGTTGGTTATAGCGAAAAAAGTGATGAATTACGTTGGGCGGAAGTGGCAGATGGATAAGGCGGCATATCGAAATGACAATGGACGGTGAAAGGTCAATTTAGAACTGAGGAAGGGGAAGACAGGATGATCGAGGGAGAGGATGAATGATGACGCCAATGGTAACGGGAGGGGAAAGAGAGGTGAGAGGATAAGGGTTATTGGGATAAGAGAAGGAGTAAAGGGAGAAGAGCCAAAGTAAGCCACTCCGAAGATAAGTAGGGATATGTACACCAAAGACATTGCATGCGTGGATTTATCTACATATCTATTTCATTTTTAAATAACCTTTATTACCAACGGCGAATTAACTTAAAAATGCATGAAAGATTTAATCCCAGGGAATTAATGTCCCGTGATAATTGTTTCCTCGAGAAAATTAAAGCGTGCTTTATGATAAAAATACTCGGAACCCGAGCAGAAATGAACCGAAACAGAGCATGGGAAAGTAACAGATGGAGTTGGCAGAAAAGCATTCGAGGAGATGAGAAATAGAAGAAAAGATGACAGGAATAGATTCATAAGGGTCTTTATTAGGAGAAAATGGAGAATATAAAGTATCTTCGCGAGTTTAACCCTTTTGAGGACAGAAAGGAAAGAGGCGAGTTAGGGAAAGTGCGACAGCGGACGAGTTACGATCACTACAAAGAGGAAACGGAAAGTTAGCAGAGTGGAGAAAGAGCAGGAGAGAAAACTCTGAAGAAAGTTAGGAACGAGACTTGGAGAGTCCTTTCATCGTTTCCAGGAAATACGAATAGACGGAGTTGGGAAAAGGCATTACGGAGGAGAAGTGAGGAAGAAGAAGGAGAAGGGAAGTAGGCTTTGAAAAGAAAGGGAAAATTATGGAGCGAAGAAAAAAGAGCGACGAGGAAGCTATTTCGAGAGTTTGGATTGGAAATAATAACGGAGAAAGATGGAGACGGGAATGTGGACGCGGACCGCGCTCCCAGAGGAGAGAAAAAGAGTTTGAGCTATGGCAAATCTCGAATGGGAGGCGTGGAAGAAGTAAGGAGAACAGAGAGAGAGAGAATTCGTAAGAAGAAGAGAAAGGTGGAAGAGGGTGAAAGGAGGGGATTTGGCTCGGTTGAGAGGAGAGGGACTCTTTTTTTGGAGGAAAAGTTTGGACAAGGAAATGGGTTTTTAGAAGAGCAACGGAGACATATAAATTGATATATTGGTTGGAAAATGACTTATTGTTAGTTTGGTGGGCGCTCCTTTAAAGATTGCCAGTCAACATCAAAACGATTCTCGGCTCAAGTTAACGCCTCTGTGACATGCCTCGGTTAAAATTATTTTTTGCACTGCCGAAGTTCGTTGATGTATATTTTTCAAGATTTTTGGTTGAAAATGAATCGCAGCTTTAAATTTTAACCTTAAACATAGCGCAGTCAATTTCTACTATTTACGTATAAAAAAATTCGGATTGATATTTATTTTTCCCGTCGTTTCTTTATTCTAAACAATATTCGCTCCTAATTAATTAGGGTGATTTCGATGAGAAATGTTGGAGGAATATTTTTACTTGCATATTATATCCCATTAATCAATTTTTTTATACATTTGAGCAAAATATAAATTTCCAGTCTTGATTTAAAAGTTCGATTCTGAACATTATTTATTCAGAGCTTTTATAAAAATGTCATTCTGATCAATATTTTTTGCGATAAAACCTAAAGTGGAGCAGATAAATACCAATTTGTTATGGCATTGAAAACGTATTCTAGAGGCTCATTTATTTATCGACGGATATTAACATTAAGCATCGAATCGGAAAAATGATTACCATCGAAATCTTGGGGAAAATAGTTTTCTTTTTAAATATGGTAGCCATGGAAACACGGATTGCGACAGTTAAGAGCGCGCAAAAATATCAACAAAATGCTTCACGTAAAAATGTTGCCTTTCAAATTTTGGCGACTCGTTCTGCTTTTAAAAAATGCAATTTTGTCTTAGCGGATTGGACGAAGATGAGGCTGTGTATAATAAAACACCTTTCCAGGTTTAAACGACACACTTCAAGTTGAACGTTGCGCAATGTGGAACTCTTCTTTTTCCCCGGGAGAGAGGATAGCAATGTATATATTCCATTCGAGTGAACGAACCGTTTTAATCAAAACCTGCTTCGGAGGTCTGCTACGTAGTTAAAGAATAAAAGCGCGGGGTGGATATGTGAGCTGTAAAACGTTAAACCCGCATTAACCCAGTTTTATTTTTCCGTAGGAGAGCGAAAGAGGCACCGGATTAAAAGTCTTAGCAAACCTATACATGAACTTTGGCGAGATCTCTTTTTCGCCCCGAAACTGCCGTTAACAACACTTCGGAATGATATCAGCCAGGAGGCATAAAAGGCTGCACGCTGCGCTCCGGATAAGTTTCGAATTCGGTTATCCCAGGGATGAATCCATAAGAAAATTGACGGTAAAGGAAGGGGGAGTGAGAAGTACGGAGAGGAGGGGGAGGTAGGACATAAAACCATAAGATGAGGAAAACGCAATTTCTAGAACGTTCGGAGAAGAAAAGGAAGTCTATTTTTTCTAGCAAAGTTTAGATTGGCACCAAAATAAGTAAGAACGGCAAGCTGAGAAAGATGAACGTAAATAGTTAATTATTTATCTCTGAAGAAATACATGCTACGGACGAAAAATTTACACAACCCCAATTTGAAATTAGCCATTAAAAAGAATTTTCTTAGAAGAGTCGTTATTACATCTAACGTCACAGTTGTAGTTAAATTAAAATTAAAAGTATAACTTTTTACTTCAATGAAACCTTTCACGTGCATGCGATGAGCTCTAAAAACGTTTATCACTTAAATATTTAGTTTTAGGCATTACCTCCCTTTCGTTTAGGCTAAAAGCTTTCGTGGATAATTTCAAACCCCATACTTAAACAGTTAATAAAACTAAGAAAATTTTCCCCTATGCTAAATTGTTATCCTATATTGAAAAATTAACTATCTCTTGCCTCAACATAGCGGCTGAATTGTGTTTCAGAGAAAATTACACACACTTAATGTAATAATATACTTTGCCTAACGTAACTGCTTGTCCGAAACCTGACTGGGAAATTTAATTCAATTGAAGCGGAGAAATTTTTAAAATAATTTTGTTGCTGCCACGTTAAATTTAATGGTACCAAATCACTCCTCCCAATTATTAATTCGCTCTGGTGAAATCCCAGTTTCATGGCTATCTAATTTTGTTTCATTAAACCGAAATAAACGGCTGCCTTGTTACCGTGAGAATTAAATATATAATCAGGAACATTAGACATTATATTCGTTATTCCAAATTCTCTTAATGGTCTTAAATATGACATCTTCTGTAACCGGTCGATCAACAACAAACCATCAATAAGTTGTTTTGCTCTTGATATGGCAAGAGTTTTCAAGATAGATATTATAATTTTAAAAACTATTCAATGCAAAATTAAAACAGTATATACTCGTTTCCATCTTAATTTAATTTTTGTCAATTATTATTGGTTTTATAAATTAAAAATATGAGAAATCAATTTTAACGTAATGTTTACTGTGCTTTCGCAATTTAAAAATGTATGTTAACGTAATAGCTGGTCAAAATACCAGTTCTACTATTACCGTTGAACATATTTTAATGTATATTAAAACTCATATTAATAATAATCACGTGACGTATACGGAAACATTAAATATTCGAAATTTCAGGCATTCCATATATTTAGCTACATATCGAAATATTCGAACAACCGTGTATTTTCTTTTGATATGTGCAGCAATGAAGTTGTATTACGGATATCGATGAGGTCGCAAGTGGAAAAAGTAAATCTTCGCAACCCACGCTTTTACCGAAGGAATGTACTCGCGCTGCGATAAAAGAGGAGAACGAAGAAAAATTATCTCACAACTGAATCCCACTCCCCACCGCTGTATATGCAGTCCGTTTTACACTCCTAAACTTATTTTCCCTCGATGAAGCAATGAAATCATTACCGATTACAAACTTTGAAACTACGAGACGACTATCAAACGGAATCCTGGGAAAATAATTCCTCCCATTATTAGGAGCCGGAAATAGAAGTATTACAATAAAACATCCTGTAAACGTAGGTAGACAGCGAGAGAGAGAGAGAGGTAGAGAGAGATAGAATGTGGGTCACAGAGTAACTTACACCCGAAATGGGAAGAGAGAAAAAAAATTGGAACGGCGACTGCTTCCTCGCGACCAATTTATTCCGTCTCCTGCCAGCACCACGTCCCGGTCTCCGAGGCAACGCACACACGCACGCACACATTCCTCTTCACATCGAAACAACCCCTAGCCATTATAGCCGGGTTCCGAACCCTAGTATCCCTCTCGCTCCCATGACCCCCCAACGCGGGAACAAGTCCATCGGGCAAGAAGGTGCGTGTCTATAATTCCGTCACGGAAAGGCAGTTCAATCCGTCAAAAACAGAATACGCAATTGACTCCTCCCGCCCCCCCCCCCCTCTCCCATCCCCCTCTCCCCTTTCCCAGTCTCTCTACCCAATCTCTCATCCCCCTCCCCTCCTTTACTCTCTTCCATCTTTCCTCTCTCCCTCCATTCTCTCCCTCTTTTCTTCTCTTCCTCCTTTCCTCTCTCCTTCCCTCTCTACCTCCCCTACCTCCAATTCCTCTCCTCCCCACACCCTTCCTTCCTCCTCTAAACTATAATTAAATATTATTATGTAAATTTTTATTTGGAATAAATTTAAATTTTATTCTTGCCTATTGTTTTAAATCTCAATTACTGATGTCATAAGTGAATCTCAGTAGGTATCGCAGATTTTTCACATCCTCCTTGTTCAGTGGGGTTATTTACAGGGATCCTTCGGCTATCCTTAATTTATCTCATTCAAATCATCTTTTCCCAATACTGGTATTAATATTGTTGATGTAGCTATGTATATTTTATAAAATGTATGTTTAACAAGGTGAGGTTTGGTGGAAGAGGAGACTTCTTAGAACAAGGACCTTATTAATCAATCTCCCTTTCTCCCCTTCTTCCTTCCCCTCCCTTCCATTCCTCCCCCCATTCCCCCTTCCCCTCCCTACTCTCCCCACCACCCGCTGACACGCGCATCCGCTCATTCACGTCGAATTTCCTCGGAATATAGAGAGGGAGAAGGAGAGAGGAGAAGGAGGTGGTGGGAAACAAAATGGAAATATATCTAAATAAATCTCCCCGACCGATTCCCTCCTCCTTTTATTAATGCGATTATTCTTCCGCCGCACGCCATGATGATAAAAGACGTAAATAAAACATACGCCACCTTAAAAAATTTTCGGGTCGTCCGCGTTCGGAATATTCGACTGATAAGAGGATAGGAGAGAAAATGGCCGGAGTTAATAGGTACCTATTGGAACGGAGGTAATCCTAGCTGTGGGGTGAATTAATGAGGCGAAAAATAATGTGTATCTCTTCTCTAAGTCACTTGCATTTTGACGATATTCGAGGTGTGTATTCTTAAAGGAAAGCGATTTTGCAGTTGAATAAGCTGTAACGTGTAATGCTTTATGGAGAACTCCTATTTATCACTTTCATCAATTTTCCACTCATTTGCATGCCTGCGGCAGCATTCGTGCCCGCGGCCTAAACGTTAGGAGGCGCAATCTCACCCCTTTTCCGTTGCAAACTGTATTTTAACGTGTTTGAGTGAATATTTTATTCCTTAAATTTGTTATTTAATCCATTAAAGATTTGAGAAAATTTTTTATGACAGAAAGGAATTCAAATACCAGCGTGAGGTAAATTAAATAGAAACTCTCATGTGACTTGGAGGATCTTACCAATTATCGGAATAAATTAAAAATCGGCTCTTGCATGCAGAAGAATGAAATGTTTGTTGCAAACGGGAGAAGGGAAAATGATTGAAGCGGCGAACGTAGCATGGAAGAGACAGGTCGGGATAAACGCAAGCGCAGGAGATTTAATTTAAATCACGCGTGTGTGTGTTCGAGGAGCACGAGCCATTCTCAAAACAAGAAAGCAGACATGCTCTGCAGCAGAACTAACTTTTTAAAAATATATAAGAAATAACATTTCTTGCCATCAGCAGAAACGCGCTTATTTTTTAATGCCACGGTTTCTTTTCTGGCTTTAAATATTCGAGCAAATCTCCATGCGTTCTTTTATCGCGGCGAACCGTTTTCTCGAAGAAATACTTCCAGCGACGAAAGAGTTTTGTCTTTATTTATGCACTTACCTATTTTAATTTAAATTAATCGTATTCTCATTGCGTCTATTTGTGACGTCACTTCATAAGTTGGGGTAGGGAAGGGTAGCTACTCTTAACCAAAACTAGTCACTTATTTAGATGAAATGGCACGGTGAATGAAAGTCACTGCTTGCTTAATTTTTCGAGACCAAGTGCTTACAAAACCAAAACGAAGTCTATAGAAAATATTTAAAAATCCAGTTATTAGTCAACCGGATCAGACAAATCAAAGATAATGAGATATTTACTTTGTTATCAATGGCAATTTTACGAGGTTCTGTATTCAGTATTCCAATGGAACGGTTATTGATTTTTAAACAATTCTTGTGGCACAGCCTCTCAATCTGTTATATTATTTCTATAAGTAATGTAAGTTTTATCAGATAAGTTCAAAAGTTTATAGCGCGTTAGATAATTAATGAAAAATTAAATTTCATGAATTAGAGAAAACGCCATGCAACCAGCAATTGATTTTTGAATAAAAAATCCCGGTTTTTCAAGTTATTTGTATTTTACTAACTACTATTGAAAAATAAAATAAACTTTTCAATTGTCACCATATTGTGAATAAATTGTTAGAAATATTTCCGTTTGAAAAATACGTCCATGAATCGCGTATGATATATATCGATATCGTTGACGTAACAAAATGGAAGCAAAGAAAAATGTGTGTGACGCCGACTGCCAAATTTCCCACCAATAAAAGTCTCCAAGACGCTAACGGTAAAGATGTCGATAAATCAAATCAAATCGATGGAAATAACGATTCGCTTCGAACCGTAAAATTTTCCTGATGTGACGTGAAGTGGAAATAAAAACCGCAGAAGCAAATTATCGATCCGATCGAAAGATTACGCCCAAATAATAACAGGAAACATAGGCGGCCATATAAACCGTTGAGGGGAAAAGGCGAAAAAGGAACGAAGAAAGCTCGAAGCTGTAAGATTCCGATCGGTCTTCAAATAATAGCCACTATGTCATTTCGAGGGATTGCTTTTTCCCATCTTCCGTCGGCAAACGAAATCACAGCACCACGCAACTTCAAAAGGAGCTGAAAGTTATTTTCATTCCGCGTATTTCCGTTAGAGGGCCAAATTCGCCCCGCAACCAGAGAGGCGCATAATCTGTGAAGAGGGGATAAACGAGCGCAGTTAATTCAGATTCTTATCTAACAAGGAACGAACCGCGGTTAAATGCTGAGAACTTTGGCGATCAACCACTATTCATCCGCTGTCAAAGGATTAGGCTGGCTTTAAAAAATGGCAAAAACTTTTCGACAAAAAGAATGGCTTTTATCAGACACCTCAAAGGCAATAACTGATCTTAATAAATGGAGCGTCGAATTGCGTACCAGGATAGCATTAAAAAACGATTTTCGCTTAATCTTTTTCCTTTGCAAGTGGTATTATAAAACAAAATACATAAGATGAATCAGAATATAATAATATCCATTATGAATTAAAACAATGTAGGAGGTTCTTTATTCAGACCTGACTCGCAGAGGTAGTTTCGTAGAATAATTAATTTTTATTTATAATTAATGAGGTCAGGCTCAACTTTGTGGAATTTACTCATAATGAAACGAATACTTTGTGGTTTCCACAACTTTAATATAACACGACCGGTTTCACTACGATCGTAGCATCATCAGGTGAAAATATATAAATTGTTCCATATATATAGGGGGGAAGGGGGACAGTAGGGGTTACAAAGAAAACGAATGGGAGGTAATTGGATGAGCGGTTGGGAAAAGAAGGGGGGGAAGCAAACTGTTACAAATTTGCAAAAACTTGGTAAACGGGCCAAGGCAACCATGTAGTTACAAAGTAATTAAAAATTTTTTTGTAAGTTGAATAGAGGAGAATGATTGTCGAAAAGGTATTCGTTTAAGAGGGGCGAGTCTTTACAAATGATTATTTCTAACTGCTCGAGGGCATCCAATTTACGACCTTTACTTTCAAAATGGAGGAATTTAGGGTTGAAGGAACTATGATGGTTGAGGTTTAACAGATGTTTCGCAAATTGGGAATTCAAGTTATTTAAACGGAAGTATCATTTATGCTCTTGTCAAAGCTCCTCCCCGTTTGGCCGATGTAGACCGCTCCGCAATCATCACACGCCAATTTGTATAGACCACTTCTTGAGGACGACTTTATCGGGTCTTTAGCATTAAGGAATAATTTAGAAAAAGTAACTGGGGAGTAGAAAGCAGGTTTGATTTTGAGTTTAGGAAAAAGATTGGACAATTTATAAGAAATGTTTCCTAAAAATGGGAGTCTGCGCCAACTTAGAGGTTTGGGGCTGAGATTAGGCGGAAAAGAAATTATTTTTTGGGAGGCAATGAGAAAGCGTTTTTTGGAGATAATTTTATCGATTAAACCAATTTGGTAGCCATTATTGGTGGCGATCTGTTTAATGGTGTTAAGTTCTATAAGAAAATTGGGTTTGGAAAGGGGTATACTAAGAAGGCGGTGAAGCATAGAATGAAAAGAAGCGTGTTTGTGAGAAAAATGATGGGAAGAGTGATTGGGAATAACCTGATCTGTGTAAGTGGGTTTACGGAAAATCGCAAAGGTAGGTGTGATGTTCAGCAGGGACAAAGTGAGATCTAAAAAGTTGAGCAAGCCATTGGATTCAGATTCGACCGTAAAGGAAATGGAAGGATGGAAGGAATTTAAAAGGGTTAAAAATTCAGAAAGTTGGTCATCTGTACCACTCCAGACACACAAAATGTCATCCACATACCTACCCCAAAATTCGGAATAAGTTAATCAAGTAAGGCCAGAATTAAAAAGGTTAACTTCTAAATTGTTGAGGAAGATATCGGCAAGGAGAGGGGGGACCCCATCGCGAGGCCATCCGTTTGTTTATAAAATTTATTGTCAAAAAGGAAATAGTTTTGCTCAGAATACGCTTCAAGTAAGTTAGAAAATTCATTTATCAAAATTTGATTGACACCTGCTTTGGAAAGCTTATCTATAGCCAAATCTACGGCTTCTTTTACGGAGACAGAAGTAAAAAGATTACAAACATCAAAGGAGACAAATTTTGAATTGTTGGGGAAAATTTTTTCTTTTAAGGTGTGCGACAACTCTATGGAATTTTTAATTTCATATTCATTTTTGAGGTCCGAATCAAATCCAGTGAATTAGAAAATCCATTACTGAATTGTGTATTAATGCAATGAGAATTTCTTGATAAAACCTGTACGTATAGCAAGAGTTAGCACCAAGAAAATGATGGAAGTTATGATTTTATAGAATTTAAAAAGTTACGGTTTGATTCTTAACTTGTAGTCTATTACTTTGTTGGGCATTCTAGAATTGGCCGTTTCCCCTTCTATCATTGAATTTATCAGATGGCCTAGCTAGGTGCAGTAGCCATGCTATTGTTAATGGACATATAAGTTGTTGTCATGGTAATGTACTGGATTGAGGACTTTGGAATGGATGGTAAATACATGGTACGCGTGCAAAACTTGGCACGCCTAGAAATTTTCACAAAGAAAAATATTATTGTATTATTATATTTATTCATATAAAAAGTAGGAGTTAATTAAAAAACAAAGTAATTAACAGTTATTATCTTTTTATGTTACTTTAGATATGCCAAACATATGGCTGCAAAGGGATGAGGATATTGTCGATCTTACCGCCGTTTGGAATTACCAGTCTTTTACTCCAACTTACCGGTACAAAATTTCTCGAACTTGTACCGCAGATTAGTTCTTTCTAAGAAAACAAACAAAACCCATGCAGTGCACAAATAAAAGAGTCGTTGGTCATCGCAAGTTGCGTATCTGTGAGGACGATTGGTGGGATCGCCCCAATTCAATTCCTCCCAAAATCGACTTGAAAAATCGCGGGGCCCGGTCCAATTTTTTAATCGTAAATTTTCAAAAGATGGAAAAGTAACTCCATAAATGGAATACAGTGATTTTTCAAAGGCGTTATTTATGAGAAATAGATATAACACGGTATCGAAAGATTGGGCGGATCTGGAATTATTATCTCCAAAACTATAACTCGAAATTATACGCCCACGCGGAATTTTTTTGCTGCAAATGTTGTCCTCTATTCGAATATTTTTTTTTAATCTGTACCTCACGGATCATATAAGAGCTTGGGAGAAAAAATATGGATTTTTGACTGTTGATTGCCGTAGCCGCAGGTTGGCCATCCTTTGTTTTAAGGGGAACGGGAGATATCCCTATGATTCTGTTGGCGGATCAGCGAATCATTAGGCAGGCATTCAGTGAAGAATTTTGAGTGAGAGTTGGCAGGAGATTTTTGGTAGTATCAGTGAATTGACGATGTTACTATTGCTGTTTGTTGTTTCAGAAATATTACTATTGCCATACTTTTATAATTTTAATTTTTTGGTACGTATATCCCGCATGGAGAATACTGATGTCCGATTTGGCCCGCGTTGTGAAATGAGTTTGACACCCCTGTACTATGAGTTATAAATAAACGTGGGGATATTAAATATACAGGTGGCGTGATTATAATTATAATATATAGTTTTTACAAACTGATAATAGATAAATTTTACATCGTGTTTTACAGATTTTTCATTTTGGCACATCGCCTAAGACCTATTTGCCAAATCTGACTTAGGGTGATCATGATAACGAATTTTTAATTTCTACATTTTTGCTGCGCTATAATCGCCTTAAAAGAAGTGTATGGACGAAGAAAATGAAAAGTAATTTATGCATGACATTGGCTGCTAAAATTTCAAACATTTTACATCCTCGGAAATAAAAAGTATTTTTTTTCGGTTCGATCTAAGAAGTGTCGACTTCGTATTTAGGAATTTCTGCCAATTTAAATTATAAAAGAAAGCAGTAGATCAAGAAGAGGCCGAAAATATTTTTAACTCTGTGATTGTCCGTCAAAAATGATGGGCATGCATGACTTATATATTAAAATGAAATTAAAAGCAAAAAAATAACGAAATCGACCTTTACATGCCCTAAAAAGTAAAAAATAATCACATAAGTGAATGTCCCAAAAAGTAAAATTAGTTTTGGGCATGCAAAGGTTATGTGGAAAAGAAATAATAATTAAGATTTATTCGTTAAATATTACGCGAGACAACTTTTATATGCCCAAAACTATTTGACTTTTGGGAACATAATTATGTAAATTTAATATTTTTTACCTTTAGTGCATATAAAACGTTTCATTAAAATAAATTTATAAATGTTATCCTGTTTTAGCCAATAATTGAAAATAAGCTTCCGCGGAAAATGTACTCAAAATCTTTTTTTTAAAATCATTAACACAATGTCAATGGACTAGAGGCTCTGCCCCTACGCGCTACGCGAGGCGATTTCCTCCGCTATCCGTGTGCAACCCTGAACCACCTCCTGTAGGCATAGATACGAGATATACACGTATAAGATAGAAAATTATATCTAGCCCTATCTTCGGGCTTCTATCTCACTCTCTCTCTCTCTCTACCTCCTTCTATCCCACCCTCCCTCCAAGCATCCCGCTTTCCCAAACTTCCGCTATTCCATCATTCTCTCCTTCCCGCTCTCTCTCCCTCCCTCCCTCTCCCCCTCCCCATTCCTCTCACCTCTCATTCTCTTCTCTCTCTCTCTCCTTCTTTCTTTCCCCCTCCCCTTTCCTCCATATTCCCATCTTCCGTTATCCCAGTGCGGTGCAAACGAAATAATGTCAATGTCAAAAGTCGAGATTGTGAAAAAATGAGGAATATCGACAAAAACAAACCCGATGGTAAGGGCAACGTTTAGTCTATGTTCTGCATCGAAACATTTCATACGAGTTGATTAGATCAAAATCAGAAAATCATTATGGCGCCCTTAATTGTATTATTGATTGCTTCGAGCCAATGCAATCTTTAATTATATTGCCATTTCCCTTTTAAAAGTCTTGAGCTCTTTGCTAGGGTAGTTAGAATCATTCGTTGTTGTGCCTCAAAAAAAATATGCTTTCTGTGCGAATAAAAACAAATGTTTACGTTTATTCGGCATGGATTTATAAATCCAATTTAAAAATTAAAATCTTCACTCTTTCACCAAAAAAATTGTTTTTATCACGAGTTTGTATCTCAATTTTTAGTATGTAATTTGAAAGGCATATTTAGAATGTCCTGAATTGAATCCCATGCTTTTATTATAGGGTATTGAAAAGTAACAGTGGGGTCGAGATCATCATCATGCTGCTGTCCGAAGACAAGCTTCACCTGAATCGCTGCGTCCATCTCTCTCTTCCTCCCTGGAAACCTCTTTTATACCTCTATAAGTATTATATTACTGCTTTAAATTCCCCTTTTCTTTTTCTCCCTCTTTTTCCTCTTTCACTAATTTTGTGTTCTAAGATCGACCTTTGTAAACACTGTCTTCTCAGTATGTGCACTATCCAATTTGCTTTTCTTTTCCTGATTGTTTTTATTAGCGACTTTTCTTTTCCAACCATTTCTAATACTTCTTCGTTTCTCTTCCTCTCTGCCCATTTCACTTTCATCATCCTCCTCCATACCCACATCTACGAACTTTTCAAATATTTTTCCTCCTTTCTCCTTACCGTCCACGTCTCTGCGTCATAAAGAGCTATGCTCCATATGTAGCATTTTGCTAATTACTTCCTTGTTTCTAAATTTATTTTCTTGCTTGTGAGAAGCTCCTTCTTCTCGTTAAATGCTGCTTTTGACATTGCAATTCTACTTCTGATGTCCTGTGTACTACTTCCATCCTGCGCTAAAATACTATTAAGATATTTTAAACTACTTACTTTTTCCAATTTTTGGCCATTTACCATTACATTTAATTCTTTATTTTCCTTTGAAAACAGCATGACTTTCGTTTTTTCCAGCATTGATCTTCATTCCATATTATTAGCCAACCTTCACTTGCCTGTCATTCTCTGAAGTTCGTTCCCTTCTTCTGCTATTAATTCCTGATCATCTGCGTATTTAATGATAATATTATTTTCACCTCCTATCTTAAATCCTTTCTCTTCCATCAAGGCTTCTTCTGTTATCGTTTCTGCATAAATATTAAATATTGTTGGTGAAATAGGACATCCCTGCTTAACTTCCCTCCCTATTGAAGTACTTTCTGTTTCTTCTCCTTCAACCCTGACTAATATTTTGATATAAGTAAAGGTTTTAAAGCAGTCTTTTATCTTTGCAATCTATCCCTATTTAATTTAAAATGCCCAACATATTATCCAATTTCACTCTGTCAAAAGCTTTCTCTCAATCTACAAAACAGAAGTACATACCTGTATTGACTTCTAGCGCTCTTTCTGTCATTATCCTCATACACCCTATAGTATCTCTAGTCCCCCTTCCTCTTCTGAAACCAAACTGATTATCTTGCAGCTCTTTTCTATTTTACCTTCAATTCTTTTGGTTATTATTCTGGTTAGAACTTTAGCAGTATGAAAAATTAAACAAATATTTGTGTAATCCTTACAACTTATTGCATTGTTCTTTTTCTTCAGTGGTGCCATAACAACATCTAAAAAATCTTCAGGCTATATGCCAGTATCATATACTTCTTTAAAGAATTTTCTGAGTTGCTTAACTGCTTTCGACTCCAAAACCTTAAGAATGTCCACTGGCATATCATCACTCCCATCAGTCTTCTTTCTTTTCATGTCATCAATTGCTCTTTAAACTTCAGACTCGAGAATACTTGGTCCTGGCTGGTCTTTTTCCACATCCTCTTTTTCATCTAATTCAATATTTTCTGACTTGCCTTCTTTGTCATATAGCACCTCAATGAATTCTTTCCAGACATTCTTTACATTGTCTGGCTCCGGTACTATTTTACCACTTATGTTCATGATTACTTTACGTCTTATCTTTCTTGCCATTTTCTTGAATAGTTCCCTTGCTTTGCTATGCATGAGATCTGTTCTACAAATTCTTTCAAACTCGACAATTTCCTCTGATTTCTCCACTACATTTTCTACGAAATTTATGCGTCAACATTTTAAAACTTTGTTATCCGCTCTCAAAATTAACATATTTTACCTCCTAACGTCCAAAACGGTAAAGACAGTCTGTATTTGTCTTAGCAAACGGCCACACAACATTCGGAATTTACTTTATCTTGTCTTAAGGGCACATATTGAGCAGACATGGGATCCAAAGTTAAAGGAAAAAATATTATGATCGGTTTATTGTGCTCTCGACCAGATTCGATAATACCTACGCAATTTGTATTCCATTTACCGAAAAGTCGGGGAACGTCTATTACGTTCTCTGCGCGACATTATCTGCCGACCTCCTCCAAGGGGCGAAATGAAAGGTTTCCCGGACTGAAAAATGAGTATCGGTCGTCAGATGGCCTTATGGCATTTCCCAAAGCATCATGTGACAATATTTATATAATCCATCGGAGAGTGTCCACAGTGCTTAGTTTCTTTTGCATTTCTGTCGAAGGAGCATCGTTCCATATACGCACTCGGGGCTTTTTCCGCATTCATTGTCGTTTATTACTCAACAAAATGATATATTTTCATCAAAATATTCATTCAATACATTATACTCACGTTACATTAATTTATAACTAATAATCACAATTTCGTGAATAAGGGGCGTAACTACCGAGTAGAATATACTTTCTAATTTATTGCAAAATATTAACTGTTCCAGGTTGGTGTTCGAAGTCAACAACAACACATTCGTCAAAATATATATAACAATAAACAAATCAGCATAAAAGAACCTTACTTTTTATTTAAATACTCTTAGTTAAACTTGATTAGAAGGAATTTAATTTATAACACTTTTCTAGATAAAATTGATGAAATGTATTGAAATAAACGTCGATATTAGATATCGCTTTTAAAAAATATATACCCCGATGTTTGTGTGTATTTTTTGCTAATCAACCTCTTGGATTATTATAGCCAAAATATAAACGCCGAAAACAAAAATGTCCAATTACATACATAAAAATAAACGTTGATGTACGTCGTTGATTTTTAGAAAAAAAAATAAACAATAGAAGTGATCGCATTTTAAGAAATTTTAACTTCGAAAACTACCAAGCCTAGTAAAATGTATTAAAGCAAACGTCGATATTCGTCGCCGATTTTTAAGAAAAATAAACGTCGATTTTTAAGAAAAATAAACGTCGAAACCTACCAAACCTATAGTAGTAGTAATTTTAAGCGTCGATATTCGTCGAAAATCTCTCCAGAAAATAAACGATTTAAATCGCCTATTTTTAAAAAAATGAACGTCGAATTCTATCAAGCCTAATTATAAGTTGTTTTTAATAAAACTAACGAAGCTCTTACATGTAGAGTACAAGTCAATATCAAACACATACACGGAGGTAGGTTTTAGTCTAGCTTTCATAATTTTCGTGCCAACTCACTGGATATTCAACATATAAAAATCTATTGAATTTTGTCGAGGGGTCTCTAACTAATTAAGCTATAATTATTATTAAAATAGAACATCATTCAACATCGCGAAATTATGAATAGGATTAATTTCAACCTATATTAATAGCTACTGTACCTTTGAGGGTAATCGGTGAATGAAGCATTAGTCGTCCGACCTAAAGAGGCTCGGTTATTCATTTGTCCTACACTTTCGAATCGTAAAGAAATTTCAAATCTTTTGATCAATGAGAATCTAATTTTTGATTTTTATAGCATCTCTGTTTCCCGTCAATTCCTACATGAGTGAAAAACATCGAATATTTGATCGATTCGCGAACACCTTAAACCGGATGAACCCACATTCCTCGAGTGTTATTTATGCAGAAGCGTATACATTGCAGCGACGGACTGGCCACATAAATTTCGATGCAATCACCGACCGGTAACGCAAAGGGCCGTTCTGCTGAGACACATATCAATTTTTTATCAATTAGTCATTCTTTCCACGAAAAAATTTTCTCTTCGTTATATTACTTGATTAAAACTAAGATTTGATTCACTCTCCGCTAATAGTGCGATGGGACCGCGTGTTTTTTACAAATTACCGGGGGAGGGAATGGAGGGGAGGGGTTGGAGAGGAAGGGAAGTAGGGGAGGGGAAGGAGAGAGGGGAGGGGAATAAAAGGAGGAAGAGAATGGGAAGGAGGGAGGGGATGGGAAGGAGATAGGGAAGGGGAAGGATGTAGGAGAGGGGAAGGAGGGAGGGGAGGTGAAGGGGTAGGGGAGGTGACGGGGGAGAGGATTTGAAGGGGGAAGAAGAGGGGGAGGAGAGAGAGGGAGGAGGGAGGGAGGGAAGTGGAAGTAGGGAGGGGAGGGGAAGTAGGGAGGGGAAGGAGGGAGGGGAAGGAGGGAGGGGAGGGGGAAGGACGGATGGGAGGGGAAGGAGGGAGGGGAGAGGAAGGAGAGAGGGGAGGGGAATGGAGGGGAGGGGAAGGAGGGAGGGGAGGTGGAGGAGGTAGGGGAGGGGAAGGAATGAGGGACTGGGAAGGAGGGCGGGGATGGGAATGAGGGAGGGGAGGGGAAGGAGGTAGGGAGGGGGGAAGGAGGGATGGGAGTCGAAGGAGGGAGAAGAGGGGAAAGGGGGGGGATGGAAAGGAGGGAGGGGGTGGGAATGAGGTAGGGAATGGGAAGGATGTAGGAGAGGTGAAGGAGGGAGGGGAGGTGAATGGGGAGGGAAGGTGACGGGGGGAGGGGAAGGAGGGAGGGGGGAAAGGGAGGGAAGGAGGGAGGATGGGAAGTAGGGAGGGAATGAAGGAGGGAGGGGAGGGAAGGAGGGAGGGAAGGGAAGAAGGGAGGGCGGGAAGGGAAGGAGGGAGGGGAAGAAAGGGTAAGGTGGGAGGGGAGAGGGAGGAGGTAGGGGAAGGAGGTAGGGGAGGGGAAGGAGGGATGGGAGTGGTAGGAGGGAGGGGACGGGAAGGAGGTAGGGAAGGGGAAGGGGTGATGGGAGTGGAAGGAGGGAGGGGAGGGGAAAGAGGGAGGGGATGGGTAGAAGGTAGAGAAGGGGAGGGAGGGAGGGGAGGTGAAGGAGGCAGGGGAGGGGTTAAAGAAAGAGAGGTAGTGGAGGTTAAACTGGGATGATGGTGGAGGAATATTTTGGAGTATGGGGAGAGGAGGAGGTGGGATAAAAAGCAATAGGAGGGGTCAGGGAGAGAAAGGTCATCAACCCGCAAGCGTAAACTGTCAGATGACTCCGTTAGCAGATTAGCGCAGTCTCGAGAGATGCTCTCGTATACATATCGGAGCGCCGGACAAGCAAGACATTCATCGAGAAAGGAGATTAATTATAGACCCTTGCACTGCCCGTATTTACATTTTGTCTCGGAGTTACCAAGATGTGTGTTGCCGACAAACCAACAGCGAGGTTTAGTGTCAGCGATGCGCGTTTATCTCATTTTTCAACGGTAGCTTTGATTAAAACGTCAAACGTAGGTTAATGTGAAGTGATTGTTGGATGGTTCGAGGAAGTATATAAGGATACCTTTTTATATATATATATATATATATATAATGACATTTAGTTTCTCTCTGTCACTGAGGAAGGGATTATGTCTGAAATGCTTACATGTTTTTATGTGTTTTTTTTATGTTTTCACCTGTGTCCCTTCGACACTCCCAGCAGTTCGGCAACTTTGTAAGTGCCCACTGAGCTCCCTTGAACATATACATATATCTTTTGAGAGGTTTTTGGACACCTGAATTTTTTTACATTTTGGTATCAATAGAACGGATTATAACTAAGGGTTATAGTCTTGTAACTCTTATAGCAAATAATCTCTAATGCAGGAATAGGATTTAAATTACCGTACGTGCGTTCGTTGAAAGAAATTTAGCCATAGGCTTAAAATTTGACTTTTTGTTAATTAACGAGACTGTCTCTGTATCTCTTTGAACTGTTAACGAATATAATGTTCTACATCTAAATACGTATAATGAAATAACGAATGAATGACGTACACATTACGAAAAAGGCAGACAGTCCTCAATGAATTAATATTAGTTGGAATATCTGTCACTTAATAGTTTCTACCCAATATAAATTCATTTTTCGTCCCAGTATTAGGATAAAAACAATAAAATTGTAAAAATAAATTATACTACCCATTGCCCAAAAAAATCACAGCATTTTAATTTATAAAATCTAATCATGTATTTATGTGAAGATTCTATGTACCTACCAAATTTGGTTGAAATCGGTTCAGCCAGTTCTTCCCTGATATTTGGACCGACCATTCCATAGGGACCCCTCGAAATCGTGAAATTTGGATCGGCCCATACATTACGATCCTTGACCCCGTAAACCGATTTTATCTATTTTAGGCTCGAAAATGTATCCCATCAAAACATTGATATTATTGGAGAATTCATAAAAATCGGTCGATTGGTTGCTGAGATATCTTAAAAAAACTGGCATTTTTACCAGCAATGGGGACCCTCGAGCCCCTGTTTGCCGATTTGAATTATTTTTGGCAATGCAACTCTCAGGATCAACCTGAAGCTGCTGCCAATATTTGAAGATCCTACGTTTATTTTCTGAAGAGTCATGACTGCCACATACACACACAGGCAACTTCTTTTATTATTATTGATTATTTTAAATCATTTATTCATATCTTTAAAATTCTCCTTCTTCCCTTTTTTGGTCTGCTTACCTTCTTATTCTCTCTAAAATATATTCTTCTTCTTGCCTTTGGTTGATCTATGTCTTCAGATGCTTGTATTGTGAGATAACTATTGATTTCTTCCATTCGGCCAATGAACGAGCTGTCATTGCCCTCGAAATAGTTATATTTGATGTCATTTATATTTCTAATAAAAACAATGGTAATGTATTTACTTTTTTGTTACGCAAACAAATCAAAGCAAAATTATAACCGAGTGATTTTTAAAGATATAAACGGGACATAAGAATAATCACAATAATGACAATATGTCAACAACTGTGTCAACTGCATTTATTGAAATATGCTAAAAATCAGACAATAAATTCGTTTCTCCTATTTAAAAAATAACTTTCGATTAATGCTTTTAAGATACACAACTCGTTTATTCTGAAATCTCGTTTAAAGTACTTATCTTCTTGTTAGACCCTTAAAATTACAATATCATCAGCATAGATTATTAAAACGTATTTCTCTCCGATACCTAATGAAGTCGATTGCAAGCACAATGCGAAGTCCATTCATTTACCTACGTTTTCGCTGCGATTATTAAGTAATACGAATCTAGGCTTCAAAATCAGTAATCCAGGTAAATTAAACGAGTGGATTTATGTTAGTTACACTAGGCAATACTTAAAATCCCCACAGAATTTGAAATAAAATATCACCTGAATTTTTCATAAAAACACATTGACATTTTGACCAGATATCTATTAATTTGTTCACAAAGACACATTATTTAGAAAAACATTTGCTAAACCACTCGCTCGTGCAAAAACTTAAAAAATAATGTAAAACGGCAGTTTAAAAACATCCTTTTTATATTTATGCATGTTGCGGACGTATATTGAAATATATCTGGTTGAGTAAGCCATGCATTCACGGGTACTTAATTATAAAAAGACGCCATCCATCGGGTTGAATTTTTCACTCAGCCCATTCAGACTTTCAGCATCCGGTCGTGAATTCAATTATTGTTTCACACGGAGGAAAGAGAGAAACGCCTCCTGCTGTTGCGAAATGCAACATGAGGTCACCGAGTTTGACGTCACCACTCGAGGTCAACGTGTCACAATTCTACTCTCGTCTGAGACGACATCGTTTGGAAACCTCGACACGCACGTCCAGAAAACGTCGATCATTGCAGGATATTTTTTTTCAGACATTAAAACTTGCAAACGAACGATCCAGGTTGTTTAAATTATCCGAACTCAATATCGAAGAAAATTTTTAAAATGACTCGGTGCGCCATTAATGCTGATGCGAATGCTTTTAGCTCCGTTTGCTTAGTAATTAGTTTTGAACACTTAGGTCTTAGGTAAGAGAGAAAAAGATCCAGCGGAAAGTAAAATATATCAGTCGAAATTGCTCGATGGTGTTTGAGGGAGATAGAGTGGCAAATACTTATCTTAATCTTAACTTTTATCACGAGACAAAGTTTTATTAATTAATGTTTTGAAACGATAATTAGTATATCGAAAAAACCATAGATTTGTAAAAATTATTTTTATATTATAAGCCAGTCAGAAATCACGGGTGTATATCGATGTAGTATTTTAAATAAAAATAAAAAAACTTGAAGACCTTACCTAAAAGTTAGCGGTTCTTATAAAATAAATGCTAATAATACCGCTATTTACCTTATATACGTAAATGGGTTTAAACTACAATCACGTTATTTTGGACAGCTTAACTCAACATAAATATAACACTGAAAATTAAATCAAAAACTTATTTTTTATTATCTAAAGAAAACAAAATTGTGTACGTAGATCGAAAAAACCAAGTACGTTAAATATTTCCCATTTGAAAAATATTGACCCCGTCAATTGAAGTATTAAATTAATAATTAAAGTACAAATGAAATCAAACTCACTCATTAACGTGGAAATTTATATAGAGTGATTACATTTGTATAATGTCGTTCAAAGAAGTAACACGTCCTTCGCTTAGCTATAAAATTACATTAGTTTAAGATGTAGACTTGAGAAAACCGTTGATAAAAATCTCAAAAAATCCATAGCCATTTCATCAACCGTACGAAATAAATGTTAATCATATCCTCAATGCTGTACTTGTGTGGATATTAGCGTTCTTTAAAGTTACTAAAATAATCTTCCGGGCCGTTTACTTTTAATATCTTAATCAAGTGGTTGGAAGTAAATAAAAACTTGTTTGTTGATGCATAAACAAAATAAAATTGTGTACAGCAAATGGATAAATGTAGGCTGAATAGTAGGAATCTCAAATAGATTTCTTTGAATAATTTATAGCCAGTGTTTTAATTTTTAAGGAGCAGTGTATAATTTAACATCCACTTTTTAATTGTCTCCTTAAAATATTCAAAATAAAACAAAGGGAGATCTGAAATGTATTCTCTCCCGAGGACGTCAAAATACCTCGGTTTGGTTCTGAATAGAAGGAAAGTTGTTTATCCTAGAATGGATTTACCTCCGCTTTAAGTTAATCACGGATAACATGTTCAGAATTCAGTCAACAGAATGGCTCCTGTTGCCTCATACATCAAAAGTCGGGGTTCAGAAAGAAAAAGAGAAATGTGGAAGCTGAGACTAAGATATGAAAAGATGGGAGTATAAAGAAAGATGGTTGAATGAAGAGCGGATTGTAATAAAATACAGAGAGAAGATTTTCTAGATTAATTGTGAATATTTATTTCGTCATTCTTCCGTTATTATAAGAGTATCGTATATTCCGAGCGTAACATGGGCATCTCCGCCTTCAACGCATATCGGACACATCAAAAACTGTAATTTCTCATGCGTCCAACCACGGAATTCGGGCTTAATGCCCAGAGGGACGCTTTTCCAAAGCATTTCATACATCTTCTCCGCAACTACATTTCGTCATGACGCAAACGAACCCTATGCCACGAAATAGGATAGGCTACATAATGGGCACCACCGTAAAAAAGAAGGCCTTCATCCCTTCATTCACGCACAATCTCCTTTTTGTCTCTCTCGACATCTTTTTACCGCAGTGAAATAAAAAACGGCTAATCCCGGCAACACGCGACAAATGTTCGTCTCCGCCTCGAATTTCCCATACTTTAGAATTTCGCACCTGTCCATAACCCTACGCTTCATTGTTCTTCTTTAGTGCAGCTTTACAGAGCCTCCGGAAAAGGGCTCTCTTCCCATTGGCCCTCCCTTTCCCTCCTTTTATATCTCTCCAGCACTCTATCCCTCCTCCTCACTTCTTTCTCCCTCTCACCTCTACCGCACTCTCTTCCCTCCTCATCTTTCCCCCTCTCTCTCCGCCACATTCCCTTCAAATGGTCGCCCTACTAGCAAAGGACGTTAGCGTAGAGTACGAGAAATAAATGGAGTTTTGCATTGGGCAGTAAAATCGAGCAGAACAATGGATAGAGAGGAAGAGAGAGAGAGAGGAGGAGGAGGGAGAGAGAGGATGAGGGAGGGAGAAGAGGAGAGAGAGAGTGTGGAGGTGGAGGGAAGGAGAGAGAGGAGGAGGGAGAGAGAGGAGGGAGAGAGAAGAGGAGAGAGAGTGTAGGTGGAGGGAGAGAGGGGAGGAGAGAGAGGAGGAGGAAGAGCTAAGGAGAGAGGAGGGAGAGAGGAGGAGAGAGGAGGAAGAGAGAGTAGTGAGAGGGAGAGAAAGGAGGCAGAGGGGGGACAGAGTGGAGGAGGGAAAGAGTGGAGGAGGGAGAGAGGAGAGGAGAGAAAGAGGAGGAGGGGGCAGAGAGAGGAGGAGGAAGAGAGAGGAGAGAGAGAGTGGAGGAGGGAGAGAGAGAAGGAGAGAGAGAGGTGGAAGGGGAGAGAGGAGGAGAGAGAGGAGGAGAGAGAGACTGGAGTGAGAGGAAGGAGAGGAAGGAGAGAAAGGAGAGAGAAAGTGGAGGGAGAGAGTGCAGGAGGAAGAGAGGGAGGGAGGGAGAGAGTGGAGGAGGAAGAGAGGGGAGGATGAGAGAGTGGAGGAGGAAGAGAGGGGAGGAGGGAGAGAGAGGGGAGGATGGAGAGACAGACAGACAAACGACTTTATTTAGGGCGAAATTGAGACTATATTGTCCCTTCTTGCATTTAACCCTTTCGTCCTATAATTACAATATTTACATATTAAAAATATGATAATGACATAAATTACAGCAAAATAGATATTAATTACAAATTAATTATATATTGTTTTTAATAAACCATAGAACATTAACAAAGAGAGAGGGAGAGAGGGAGAGGAGTGAGATGAGGAGGGAGAGAGAGTGGAGGAGGGGAAAGAGAGTGGCGGAGGGAAGGAGAGGAGAAGAGACAGGAGGAGGGGTAGAGAGGGGTGGGGGGGAGAGAGAAACTGGTGGAGGGAAAGAGAGGAGCAGAGAGTGAGAGGAGTAGGGAGAGAGAGGGGTGGAGGGAGGTGTGGCGAGATGACAGCGGAGACTTAACGCACCCGTATCAATAGCCCATTCAAAGGGACCCGCCATTACAAGCGCCGTACTATGTATTCATCCTACGCAACGACTCGGACCCTGGGAGGAATGACATAAAGGCGAGAAATTATGGGAAAACAGAAAGACTCTGGGCACTGTTAACACGGTAGAGGCTTTAGAATTTTACGATCGATGTTGGATTTCTTTTTACGAAGGCGTCCGATCAGTCGTCAGATGGCGTTATCGTCGCGACGGCAAACCGACTGTTACGTAGGCAATCGACGCGCTCAATTTGAGGCGAGAGTGTTTTCTCCTTCCTTTCTCAAGCGTCCTTAATCCGACCCTCATATCAAGGTGCCGCCTCGGGGAATTTCGCACCTCATAGCCCGCCTCATAAAAGCGACGCTTTTATCCAACGCCGTTAAAGTTTCAATTTTAACGGGCGCACACGACGAGGATTATTTTGTAAAATTGCGATCATGAATAAATCAATCGATGGCTTTTGATTTTACGATCATTGGGATCTAACTTAATCATTCTGTCGTAAAAATGTATCCCCAAGGTAGTTTGGAAGGATTGATTGAATTCAAAACTGAAAATCTACAATTTTACCAATTTTTGGCTTATATTCCAGTCTATTATATAGAGAACGAAAAGAATAAATCAAAATGAACACGATTATGTTTTTATACAGCTTTGTTAGTACATTATCCTTTATTAACCTTTCAGTTTTATTCCAAATTATAAATTAAAACACTTCATTGTGCGAATTCGTGGCAGCGGTATTTCTGAGGATAGATAACTCACTGGAGGGTATACTGATGAGTTAAAGAGAATACATTTTTGTTCTAAATCAGAGATCAGTATTTTGCTATGTCGAGTCTTAATTAATGACATATTCGTTACAACATCAAAGACACGGGAATTTAATGCCGCAAGAAGTACGGTCTTTCTTTTCCTTTTTAATTGTTTGTGCATAAATTTATTGTCACACGTGACCAAATCATCTATGAAAATAAAATTTTTTCTCAAAAAAAAACGCAATCAGGCCGACATTGCCTTTTATCATCCGTCCAGTCTCAAAATAAAACCTAGTGCGAGTAATTATCTCAAAGGAAAAATCAGCAAAGAGAGAAATTTGCTTAATCGAGATATCGTTTTCGTGGTTCATTTAAGATTTTTTTTTAAATCGTCTCCGGCTTAAAAAAACCCTCTCGAGTCAGGGTGAATAATGAGTGTGATGGAGAGATGTATATAGTCGCATGCGACGCCTTTATTTCATGTATGTCTTTCGTCTGGTTGCTACCCTACAATTATATTCAAATTAATTGTTTTTTTTTGCGAGGCGATGAACCGTAGTTTCTATAGTAGCGACGTGAGGCTCTTTCGTGACTTCCACAGGACGCATCTCTTTTCCTCCTTCGTTTATCTCTCCCTCTTTCTTTCTCTCCTTCACTTGCTCGAATTTATCTCCATAGTCCCCGCAAGCCGCACTGCAAAACCGCTTCAAACCTCCTTCCCTATTCCCTCCCCCTATTCACCCATCTCCTTCCCTATTCCCTCCCCATACTCACCCATCTCCACTTCACAACTTGCTGTTGTCTTCCTTAATCGTATCAAGGAAAGAGGTTGCTCTTTGGATACCTCTCATGTAATGCCTCTTATCTCGTTTACGTGGCCTTCCTGCGTTGTTGTATGTTCTTGAATACTTCACTTTACCGACCCTTTTATTTACAAGTTCCTCTGTATAGATTTAAGGAAGCGTTCTCCTTATGTTACCATATCTAAATTGCCCAACGCCAACGTGAAACGTGACTTTATTTAGTTATATCGCCTATGGAATCGTGTTGATATCGGTTTAACAGATTTAAACCTTGATGCAAAATAAACATTAACTTATTCTCAGATTACTGTGTTTGCCAAAAGAACATTGTTTTCACCTTTCAGTTAAAATCGAGAGGAAATTTTGTTGAAGTGATTGGATGCACATCTGCCACGTAGCTGCATTCCGATATTCACCCTACCCGCTGGTTCACACTCAAGTATCACTGCAAAAGTTTTGGGCAACTACTGGACTGGACAATTATATTAATTTTTGTGGTCTTTTCATCATTTTATTGAATACGTTTTTGTATTAAAGATCAAATTTGGCTGAGTTTCTGAGGAATATGCAGATATTGAGCGAAGTTGTAGGTATAAGTGAACACAATATGTGGGTTTGATGGGAATCACTTACGTGAAGAAATATTTCTGATGAGTCAAGTGAGGAGGTGTGCCAGCGAGAATTATAACACTAGATATAAGAGGACAATAAGAAATAATTTGCCAAATCTTTCATTCGAAAAAGAGAGGTAATGTTTCTGGTGCGTGGTAAAGAACAACGCATAGTTTAGGAAAACGAAATAGCATTGGAGCGGATGTCTACCAAAGAGATTATGATTGGCAGACAAAATATATTATAATAGGAGTCGTATAGGAAGCGAGCAGTTGACGGACTAAAAAAAAGATTTAAAAGTAAGAAAATTCCGTCACGATGGCGACCATGGAAAGCGTGCGTGCGAGACTAAAGTGTGACACATTCGTGTCTCGCTTTACGCCCGGATATAAAAGATGGCCCAGCACCGCAGGATATCCTCCATTTTGTTTTGCGCTCTTTTAAAATTTTCAGTCCTAATATGAAAGTGCCAGAGCATAAAGAGAGGGAAGGGTGGGTGAGTGGGAGGGAAAAGAGACAGGTGAGAGGAGGAAGCAAGGGGAGGGGACGGTGAGGAGGGAACAAGGAGAGGGGAGAGAAAGGATCAAAGAGCGGGGAGGAAGAGGAGGGAGCAAGGAGTGGGGAGGGTGAGGAGGGAGCAAGGTGAGGGGAGGGAGAGGAGGGGGCATGGAGAGGGGAATGAGAGAAGGGCACAAGGAGAGGGGAGGGAGGGGAGGGAGAGGAGGGAGCAAGGAGAGGGGAGGTAGGGGATGGTCATGGAGATGGTAAGGAGGGGAGGAAGCAAGGAGAGTGGAGGGAGAAGAGGGAGCAAGGAGAGGGGAGGGAGGGAAGGGAGCATGGAGAGGGGAAGGCGAGGAGGGAGCAAGGTGAGGGGAGAGAGAGGAGGGAGCAAGGAGAGGGGAGGGAGAGGGGAGAGAGAGAGGAGGGAGCAAGGAGAGGGGAGAGAGAGAGGAGGGAGCAAGGAGAGGGGAGGGAGAGGGGAGAGAGAGGAGGGAGAAAAGAGAGGGGAGGGAGCAAGAAGAGAGGAGGGAAGGGAGGGAGCAAGCAGAGTGGAGGGTGAGAAGGGCGCAAGGAGAAGGAGAGTGTATTTCTTCGCTCATTTTGCTCACGTAATTCAGCCCAAAGCATAGGGCGATGCGCGTTAACAAAAAAAGATGGCGCTCGCGAATCCCAGCAGCACGCGAAATCCTCACGCGAGGCGTGTTTGTTTTGTTTATTTTTTTCAACCTAACAAGCCACCCTTTTAAGCTGCCAAGCCCTGTTTATCTTTACATGGGAAATACAATACGTTTACCTCTTTGCAGAATTAAGTTTATTGTCGAGAAACTAATTTCCTGGAAAAACGCTCCCAAACGCATTTAGTTTTTGCAAATATTACAGTTGCTAAAGCTACTTTTGATTGATGGAAATGTCATTTTGTTTGGACCACAACTCCACATACATCGCAGAAAGTTGTGCGCAATCTTCGAATTGTTATAAATATATTAGGCGTTCTTCTTAAAAGAAAAATTCCTATTTGAGTCGTTTATCACTTTCTTCGCCTGTACGTATAACATATTTTCTTAAAAATTTAAGCGTGAAGGGAAGCATATTTCGACGGAGTCACTTTCAAACTGCCTCTTTATGTTTTTAAAACACTTTCTTTAATTATCATCAATCATCATCTTCAATTAAATTTTTATTCTCCCTGAGAAGATAAAATTAACTCTTTTCTGCTTTGAACGTATCACATGTATCTTTCAAATGAGTTATGATACAAATCTAAATGCGTTTCCTCAGCAAGAACGATCATATCTAAAAAATATAATAAAACCCGTAGGATTGCTGGGATCCGCTCCACTATGCTCTGGGAGTTCTACCTACCACGAGACGCACATGAGACCTGCCATTCACTAATGCTTCTAACAGATCTTAATACGAGTTTTCCGTGCGTCTGCTGATAATCGCGGAACTTTTTATAGAGGTGTCCTGCGGAATGGGGATATATTCTTCTCAGAGTTGACGCGCTAATGACATACCTTCTCGGAGGTTGGAAAAGGGGAGAAATTTGGGATTGAAATCTTTCGACAATGAAGAAAATTCTATCAAAGCAGTGTACCGAAAATAATTTGCTCTTTCCGAAACGCCAATTTCTCTTCTCAGAATGCCGAAGTGGCGGGCAAATAAAATTTTCAAATGCCGCCTTCTTTAAAAAAAAAATTTAAAAATTAATCGATTAAAATAGATTTATTTTTATTTTCTCATTAAGGCAAATTATCCAAAAGGCAGCAATTAGAAAGTTGATAATATTTGTTGATGTTAGCATAAAACTGTAACTAAAATTTGACATTTGAAAAGGAGAAAAATAAAAAGTAGGTGTTTTTTCCGCGATGCCTCTGTGAGGACGTTTAGTGTTGAAGGTTTAATACTCAGATAGCTCTTCTTCACCGTAAATACCCCAATTTGAGAATGGAGAATCATGCTGGCTTGATAGCTTACTTGGTTGAAGCAGTGTTCTTCAACTTTTTATAACTTCATGCATCCCTAGGCCAGGTTTTGAGAAACTCATCCACCCCAGAAGAAAAATTACCACAAATTTGTTTACTTAACATTTGTGCTTTATTTTCAGAAATAACACATTACACAGATTCTTGTGGTGTGAATACCAAACTTTATTTGCACCCACACATTATATTTAAATTTAAACATTAATCCTAGAACGGTAACTCTATTTTTTAGGCACTTATTGATAACGCTGCGTCAGTTTGACTCACTTAAACTTGGAATAAGGAAATATCATTAAAAACTATTTTAAAGTTATTTTAATTAGTGTCAAAACGTAGTAAATGTTAGAAATGTGTAAATTAACGATTAGAGCACAAAATTATTATGTGCTCGTCACAGGTAGGCTTCTTGCAAAGTATGCAGAGAGTGGAGGTTTTCCTTCTCTTAGCATTATGGCACAAAGACAGTACTTTCTTGATATTTGTCGCTCTTGATGAGTTTCAGAAACCTTTTTTTCCTTTCCTAAGGTTTTTCAAATCATATCTTTCAGATCTTTACTGAAGTTTGTCAAACTGATTCTGCTTTTTTGGCATTGGCACGTCAGACACTTGTGCAACTCTTGCATAAATTGTAGCCGGAAACGGTGACCGGAGAAAAATAACGTGTTGCTCATTTGACAGCACATAGACAACTAACTAGAGCAGGCACCGCTAAGAGAGGGGGAAGCGTGTTTAAACACGAACAGTCTTAGACTAATTTTTCGGAAATGTGTGAGTCAAAGTGACTCACGTTACCATTCTAGGATTAAGAGGCAAAAATAAAATACAAATAATAACACATTTTATACATAAAATAAAAAAGCTACTCGTTATAATAGTGTAAGAAATGAAGATAAATAACTATCCAATCTTAATTTTAAAACTAAACAAAAAAATGTAATTAATGAATAATATTTCTGTAAAACACCATCCAATGAACACTATTTATTGGACATTTTTCAATGAATGCACACCTATGCACATCATCCATTCCATACACCCCCTCATGCACCCTGTCAGTTCCATGTACCCCTGGAAAAATTCATTCACGCCGGGGTGCATCATTCACCCTTGTAGACTATGATTAGGTTAAAGCACCTATCCAGTAAGTGGGTTCGATTCACAGTCAAGTACAGGATTTTTTTCTCCTTCTCAAATGTCAAAATTTAGGTAGTAATTATGTCAAACAGACCCGTACCTTGTTCAGAAAAAAAGACCTCCGACTCAGGGCATTGCGAGTGACCTAACACAGAGAGTCGCATCAAACACGACCGAGTGATTTCCAAGTCGACTCTGAAAGCAAACTTCTCTTTTCTCAATATCTCTGTAACTCCTCCCTACTCCCCTCCCATCCTTCCAGTTTGTTCACCCGAAGGCGAATGCAACAGAGAGAGAGAGAGAGAGAGAGGAAGGTTGGTGGGAGAGGAAAGGATGTGTACCTACGTAACAGGAGAAAGCACCTTGTGTGACCCCCTGACCTCAGTCGGGCCGACAACTGGGCGGAGATTTCCATTTGCTCCTTCCCTCTGCCTTGCTCTTTTCCCCTCCCCTGCTGAATGGGTAGAGACATTGTCCATCCGATCACAGAGGGCTCGCTCACACACGCACGCACATGTGCACGACGGAGGAGGTGGGGAGACGTCGGGGGAGGGGAAAACCGAGTCCGGCGACACCCTTTGAAACGGGTCCCGTAGCGGCGACGGTAGCGGATAACACTCCAACGATGACGCGGAAAGGACACGCCCGACCTGTGTTCCGCGTTCCATTTTCCATCATGCCCTCCGTTTACCTCGCCCCCTCTCTCATCTCTCTCAAACACACGCACACACACACACAATCTCATATTCCCTCTCTCTGGCATCGATAAAGGGTTTCCAAACCCCTGGGAGTAGATCCAGGAATGAGGAGAGATGTCCTTCCACATCGGATGCGGGTCGGTGGGCGGGGCGAGGCTAGCCGGACGGGGTCACCGCGCGAATGTCACCGCCCCTCCCTTACACACGCCGAGTGCACCGCCGCACCCTCCGGTTACCGATGTATCCTCCCGCCGGTGAGGTTCTTGAAACTGTTCTGGGCGCTTTCCACCCTGTTCGTTAAAGTGGAGAGGAAACCGAAATCGTCGTGCTCCGTCCGCCGCTGTCTGGGACGCGCGCTGACGAATTGGATCCGCAGTGAGTTGATTTCGAATCTCCTTCGGCGACAGAATGTAACGTGGTCCTCGCGTCAATCGGAAGAGACAAATGGACTGCGAAGAGACATTGACTTTCCCTTTTAAATGTATCTTCTCCGCGGCCTTTATCCCAATAAAGCAATCCCATTTCCCTCCTCTCAGCCAATGAGAATGGATCTGCCTTAAATAGTCCTACAATGTTAGCTTCCCTTGATTCCACAAAAGTTTTGTTTTTAAAAATGATGGTGAATTGAGGAAGTTATCGAAAACTACTTTGAGAATGAAACAGAATTTTTGCGTCCCACCAAGACAATACACTAGTACCACGAATTTTGCTATAAAATTTCTTGTCCATACCTTCATGAATTTCGTGCTGTATGAAGAAAAACGAGATCCATTCATTGAGAACAGATATATGCTTCGTTATAATTTGATGGTGTTACACGGGTGCTGTAGCTGATGGAATATTTTATGTGACACTTTCGACATTGAATTTCTATTAAAGCCGTCTAGAATCCATATATCCTTTAAACACATTGTATTACTGAACTTATCCCATGAAGCATTTCATAAGATAATTACAGAATAGTATGCTTTCAATCAACATCATTAGTTGGGTGTCCGTGGTCAGGCGTTCTCCACATCGTCCTGTTCCGCGCATGTTGCTACATTTTCTAATACTTTACTTTCCCTTTCAGCTCGTCTAGTAGCAGAACCATTTTCTTTCCCTTTTCTTCTTTGAGCCCAAATATTACTTCAATCACACATTCAGTCAAGCCGTACTCTCTCCTTTAGTCTTCATATTTCTTGAGTTTCCAATGCTATTCTTTTGAATAATTCCTCATCTATTAAGATACACGTTAATTATTTTTTCTGCAAATCATTTCGCAAAATGTGCTTCTTTAACCAATATAGAGTAAAACACAAATAAATAGATTTATGACTACTTTATGACTCAGAATTTAATTTAATAATAGTACGGATCTACAAAAGGTTAATTTTTTTATGCATAAGCAGAATAAAGTTATCCTTTGCCAAAATAAAGTTGATGATAATGAATTAATCTATTAGAGATTTTCGTTTAATGCGCGTTCTTGAACAATAAGTAAATTTAAAAAAGTGTTATCTACTAAAAACGATACAATAAACTATAAATAAATACATAGTAGCAATAAGCCGCCATCTAACATGTTTATCAAATTTAAATTATGTGCTCCCGACCTTGCAGTTAGTTTGTATAAATCTCTCATCTTGGGTCCTATGATTTTCATTTCTTCTACTCGTATTTTCCAAACACCGCTAGATCCTCATTAATGACTCTTTGCATGTTCATGGATTTTTACAGTAAATTTACATGAGAACGCAACACGCGAGGTTTCCTATCCGGAAAAACTTGTCCTGTATAACGTAAAATGTTCTGAAATAAGTGAAAATCTAATTATGACGTATCTCACAATAACGTAGATTTAGTATAGGTTTGCGTGTTATTAATCCTAAGCATATGGAAAGCCTTACAGTTTTTCTTATGCCAAACTTTCAAATAATATGCATAAAACTTGGTACTCCTCCAAAGTATTTCTTATTTTATACAATATTCACTTATCTAGAAAGCGTAATAAAAATACAGCCGTTGAAGGTGATCCAACATTTACGGCTACGCTAATTAAAAAGGATGAAATTCGTAGGTACGATATGATTGATACTACCGTCTTACGAATCACATAACGATGTTGCAACGATTGTCGAGTTCTCCGCCAGAGGGATCCTTATCTTTTTGTCGGACTCGCATCTTCGCTGAATTCGCAACGATCATGCACTCTGACTTGAGTGAATCGCAGCTAAGGTTTTTATTTCTCAATTTTCTCAGCCGCTCGTCTCAGCTGTTCCTAGACTGATTGAAATGTTCCATTCCCCAAATTCCAGGATTGTTACTAAGTTCAAGTTTGTCAATTTTTAGGGAAGCGTTATTGTGGGAGTGAACTACTTTCAAACTCTGTATCGTTTTACACATCTAATAATAACAAATGAAAGAATGCAATTTCAGAAACAATTTTAGCGATTTTTCAAGCCTCTGCAATCTTATTTATATTGCAATCGACAAAGTGCCAGCTATTACAAGAGTTTTTAGTAATTGTCTCCATCTAGTAATATCGCTTTCATAATGACATAGCTTCAGAATTAATAAGGGTTATGCATACATTTTTAATATATTATAATTAATACGGCTCAAACACTGAGTAAGTATTTAATTTGTATTTTCCATTCAGATATTGATAGATTTGATGCATAATTTCTCAAGCTATGAGTTTTTAAAACGTTATTCGCGTCATTTTACTATGTGCCTATGATATTAAGGTGACATAGAACCCGCGGTGCACGGTTTCCACGAAGAGTTTGCGCAAAATATCCTCACAAATTCAACTAGCCAGCGTATTCCCTAAATTTGACAACATAGAATGCAGGTCGGTTTATATCTACAGTCATCATGGCTCGTGATTATGTGAGTTCTACCCTTCGGAAATTGGAATCATTTCGATGATTTTAAATTACAGCATTATTTACTAAATTGTACATTTTGTAGATTTTTATAATTAGTTAGGAAACAACTACTCGTAAACAAAAATAAAATTTGATTTGTTTATCTCGTCATTACTTTATTATTTCCGCGATTCAAGAGTTAATACATAACAAGCAATCACTAGATTCTTAAAATATACCGCATAAAATGTTAAATAAATCACGTACCTGTAACTACTTTTCTGTAATTCTGTCTTTTCATTGGGATACGTGACAGAGCTGGAATGCTCAGAGTAATTCCATGAATAATAAATCTCAAAAACTTAATGTCTAATGGATATTAAATCCAATTTGGCGTCTCATTTTGCGTATTTAATTAATTTGATGATATGTGAATTAATGGACACTCATTTCCAAAAGTATTCCAACAATTTGAGCGGCGTCGCTTTCGCGGAAGATTGAATTTTAACTTCATATCTAAGTTATGTTAGTAGGTGAATATGTATTCCTGTCGTGACGCCACCTCAACTATAAGGGTTTATTATTGTATAAAATTCGATTTATTCTTACGTATCGAACGGAGTTAATAAAGAGTAATCTGCGTCTTGCGCGATCGTTTGAACGTATTATTATGATTTGCCATTGTTATTTAACAGTCATTCTTGCATCGTCATAAAAGCGTAAGGAGGCCCATGGAATTGTTTCTTTGTCCAAGTGAGGGGTTGTTGGGGGAGGGCTGAAGAAACCTCGCTGCGTAATTAGTTCTAATACTAGAAGTACGAGTGGATTTACGAATTTCGAATCGACGATTTCATAGGTTTTATCAAATTCACCGGTTCGATAGTATTCGTTACATAACGGAAATAGCGAAAGTGACAAGGTAGAATTCTCAAAAACAGTCGAGATATATGCGTTTAAAAAAGTAAAAAAAAAATTTCTAGAGCTTCTTCTTCCATTACTCGCTACTTGATAGCATTCTCCGTATATTCCATGTTAAACACCGACGTAAGAAGCCGGCTTGGCTGACGGAATGCTCGAGATTGTAATGCGATATATCTTTTTTATAATTCATTGAGTTAAATTCTTGTTGCAGCCATTTCGTTTTATTTCGTTATTAAGTTAATCTCATTTTCACAGACGAGTCGTAGGTAATTGCAAGATAAATCAATCTCCGAACTATGTGTGACTGCTTGGTTAAACATGCAGATTTCTGAATGACTTCACAAGTTTAATTTTCCTTCGTTCGCACGCAGCATTTGGAAAATGAAGGGAAACGGATTATCTACGACGAAGAAATGACCGTAAATACGTCTATTGTCTTTACGTATACACAACGTTTGTAAGTGAAAAGAAATGGGTAATTTACGATGAAGGAATGAACGTGAAAATACAGATTATATTATTACTATTCGTGTATGTTTTAAGTAATAGTCGATTGTTTAATTAATTGCAATTGCTTAACAAATTAGTCGGTGAAGAAAATATTCGTTATTTCATTGGCGTCACTATTGGCATTTCAGTTCGTAGACATTATACTAAGCCATTAATATTTTATTTTTTGACATAATTACATAAATCGTAAAGAACGCTTCTGCATCGAATGTATACACGCATGATGTGTGCATCATTCCACTCTTCTTTACATACTCCATAGTAAAGGGAAAATATTGTTTTCATGAAAAAATTGTCTTCCCGATTTCAACGGAAATACACGTTTTTAGGTCCCCTGAACACGTTTTCACCATTTTCTCAATGATGTCTGTGTGTCTGTCTGTCTGTATGTGATAGAAATATTATGGTTGCCCTAACTCAAAAACTATTAATCGTGTCAACGCAAAATTCCATATAAAATATTTTCGTTAAAGGGACAAGAATTTATTAGTTTTTGGTATAACTCAGTGAAATAATTGCTTTAACATTAGATGAGGATGAGCGAGGCGGTGGTAGTGGTGGAGGGCATGACGATGGTAGTGGTGGTGAATGTGGTGGCGGTGGTGAGCGTGGTGGTGGTGAGAGTGGCTGTGTTGGTGAAAGTGGTTGTGGTGGTGAGAGTGGTTGTGGTGGTGAGAGTGGTTGTGTGATGAGAGTGGTTGTGGTGGTGAGAGTGGTTGTGTGATGAGCGTTGTGATGAATAATTACACCTGTTTCAGCTCCAGTTTGCAGTTATGTTAGTTAGCTTAGCTTAGCTTAGTTGTCGCTTTAAATTAAGTCACATATTACATAAATTTTATGGAAAACTATTATATCCTTCGATAATTAAATTTAATAATTCTTTTAAGCCCATAAAATTACTGAAATTTTGCTAAGTGATAATAATTTCCATCTTTATCTTTATCTATCCTTACTAAACATCAAAATCGGAATTCGTTTTATTAATGAAAATTTTAAAATTTCATTGTAAAAACAATCTAATGTGGCAACCACATGACTTTCTCCATAACTGTATTATTTCTAAAATTTCCAAATAGGTTGAATCATAATAAATATTTTAAGGAACTACGAGAAAATTTTAAAGACTACACAGAGCAGAAATAATCTCAAAACCTTATCCTTCTGACATTGGATATAGCCAGGAAGCTCCAACAATTAAGAAAATAAAAAAGAGCGTTACTGAGACGTAACTAAGCGTAAAGTGTTAACAATAGTTCGCCGGTAGGTGGTGTGGTGGTGGCAGCTAAAAAATTATTTTTTTAAATATCTCTTAAACAATATGGGAAAATGTGAATGAAAGTTAAAAACTCCAGCAAAAAAACAAGTAGTAATAGCCCGATGCATTTCGCCCACTAAGTGGGCATCTTCAAAGGCGACGTTCCTCCGACAGCGACCAAAGTCGACTTTGGTCGCTGTCGAAGGAACGTCGCCTTTGAAGATGCCCACTTAGTGGGCGAAATGCATCGGGCTATTACTACTTGTTTTTTTGCTGGAGTTTTTAACTTTCATTCAGTTTACGCCAAAAAGTTTTTTGAGCCATCTTTGAATATGGGAAAATGTGTTGAACAAACATTGTAGAAAATTAAAATTTTCTACAACTTTTATTCCAGTACTTTTTTACCTTAACCAAATATTAAAGCAAATATTTCAAAATGACGGATAAGTGGCAAAAGTATACACCCATTTCCGGTTGACCGATTTTTACCAAAAACTAATCAGTTCTTTTCACTTTAGCAAAAATGGCAAATATAAAATTTTGCGTCGATCTAATTAAGAGTTTTTAAGTTAGAGAACTTACGAAATTCCGGTCGCAGACACACACACACACACACACACAGAGACACACACACCCGCAGACATCATCGAGAAAATAGTCAAAACGTGTTCAGTGGACCTCAAAACGTGTATTTCCGTCGAAATCTCGAATTATTTTTTTTCATGAAAATAATACTTCGTATATGGAGAAAGTAAAAACTTTGGATGAAATGAAAATTATATTTAGTAATAATCGTATTATTAAATCTGATATCAGTTTGGCCAAACTCGAACATACTTTACGCAAGCGTTTCGTGAAATAAAGAGATGATCTGAAGAACTCGAATAAAAGTGATAAAGAAAAATTGCGAATTTTGCAACGCCGCAATCATGCACGGCCTCATGGTAATGAGATTCCGCCAGAAATTACTTGGAGTGCATGTAATTAACGTGATAAGTGGAACTAGCATAGAGGAAAGAAACCAGGATTGAGGGGATCAGATGCTATGAGGGTCGTCTTCACGAGGCGCAGCAATTACTAAGTGATGTCGCTCGCGAAAGTATGTTTAGAAAGGCTAATTAAACTCCAAGTAACGAGCTGATTTTTTTCTACTGTAAGCCGTCTATTAAAATTATAATTGGAAAATTTTATTGCAGTAAAACTTCGTTGCTTTGCGTAAAAACGCACGAAATTATGGAAGTTTTATTTGTTTTTATGCATTTTATGTTACAAGTTGGCCATAAAACCGAGGTGGCAACAATAAAGTCACAAAAATATGGTCGCTCAACATCCGTTGTTGGAGTTTTCAGAGTGCATGATAGGGTTTTAACGGCTCCCATAGCGGTCATGTGACCTCCAAGGTTCCCGCCATAAATCATATAAACCAGCAACCTTCTCTCCTACCTCAAACACATAAGTCCTTAAAAATCGCAATAAATTAACAAAACGCGTAGCTAGGAATTTTCGCGTTAATTTCAAATACAGTGGAACTTCCATAAGTCGAACTTTAAGGGAAACAATAAATTATTCGAGTAATAGAAAATTCGCCTTATGGAAATACGTTTTTCTCATATGAATTTTGCCTGATAAAATTAATTCCCTTCGAGTTGTAGACGTTCTAATTATGAAATTCCACTGTACGTCGTTTCGGAAAAATTCATCGTTTAGAATTGGCAAAGAAAATTCACAAAATCAGCAAAGACAAAATGTAGACACGGGAAAGAGAAAAATAGGATGGACATTATATTTCGGTATTAATGCCGTTTAAACTCCTGTGGATTGAGAAAAGAGTGAACAGGAAGACGTATAAGACAAATTATATACGTGGTATTGGAAATATTTTTTTAATTCTAAAGATTTCACCTCCGCGCCAATTTTCGTAGGGGGTTTCGGCCCATAAAACACCACGCCGAACCAGAACGCGTTGGTGAGTTCCTCTTTCACTTTGACCGAAGATATTGCAGAAAGACTTCACAGCATGGTTGCACCTACCAGTGCCCAAGGACACCACTGTACTTCGCCCTTTCGCCACCGTTTTCGCCCTTCCGCCGACTTTGAGGAAGTGAACCGAGGCAGTTGGAGTGTGTGTGTATATATATATATATATATATATATATATATATATATATATATAGAGAGAGAGAGAGAGAGAGAGAGACTGGCAGAAGGCTTTGGTAGAGTAAATTGGGTAATGTTGATGAAGATATTAAAGGAAGACTGGAAAGACAGGAGACTGATCAGGACTCTATATGTGAATCAAGTTGTAAATAAGAACAGTAAAATAATCGGATGATCAAGTACTTCTAGCAAGAAAGGAAGAGAAACTCCAGAAAATGATAATAGACTAGTAGTAAAAGGTAGAAAATACGGTATGGAAATATACAGAAAAATCCAAGATCATTCGTATATTGGGCAAAGAAGAGATTCTGGACCATCCTCAGTCAGAACAGTCGACGAATGAATACGACTCACAACATTCTCATTTCAAGTCTCCCTGGACATTTTCACAAGCATAGATTTCGTTGGTTACTTACAAAATCGAAATTTTCGACAGAAATCACTCCGAGTAGTTATTTATAAACGACTCTGATATGGAGTAACGTTCCACTGTAAACACCCGCACCACATTGAACGCCATGTTTGTTTATTGCCTACACTGTGCATGCACATTCGTAGTGTCGCAGGCTGTCTGCATATGGCGACATCGTGCAGCCAATAAAGATTGTTACTTCTAAGTTTCATGTCCCTAATACTCTTTTACTCAAAGTTATTAAATTTTCTACGGGTTCTCATTTAAAATGATCACCCTATATATATATACAGGAGAAAATTCTGTATCGTTGAATAAAATTTTATTTTTGTTAGTTATTTATTACTTTTGCATTTTACAAAATATTGAATTTTTACTATACTTGAGTGTCAGTTTCCAACTATTGTTAACCGATCTTGAATATTTTCAAATTTTTGTTGCCCACCAGCTGAGAAACACGAATATATAGGAAACTAAATGATTAGTTCGTTATTTAGAAAATATATGTAATGTTCATTATTGATAAAACTTTATGCCCCTCAGATTTTTTCTTTCGATGTTTTATCTTGAAGAGTAAAACAATTATTGGTTTTTGGTATATGTATTGTGGGACATCCTGTAAACATTGAAGATATTTTCGTCTGATTTTAAGGGTGTCTACGTAAATAATGAGATTTCATTTATCGTTATTATAATTTCATCTATACATAAAAATAAATGAGTATTTTTTGTCTTGTCTATAAAACTCGCTTAAAATTGTCTTTAGAATTTTATCTCCGACTACTTTAAAAGTAATTTTTAGTTCGCCCTTGAATTACATTTTTCTTCTTTTCGTCTGGTGGAGTGACCAAGTAGTCTTCTAAAATATCCTTGAATTTAAACGAATGGAAACAGAAGACGCTTATAAATGGATTCTCTGTTTATAGTTGCATTTTTTCTTTTTTAAATTCGAGTCGCCAGCGATTCCAAGGAAAATACAAATCTTGAGCGTCGTGTGCCAACTTTATGGAATGTTCACGTCACGAAAGTCGCCTGTGCGACAAGAGTTTTCGTTCCTAGCAAAGGGAGGGTGACAGGATTCGGTAGTGGTGAGGGGGAAATCTGAGGGGGTTGGAGGAGGAGGAATGAAGGGGAGGGAGGAAGGGGATACAGGAAGAGGAGGGAGGAAGGAAGGGAAGGGAGGAAGGGGGTATAGGGAACCTAGTAGAGCAACACGGCGGGATGTGTTCGATGCAATCCAATTTGAACGGATTTCATGCTTAATAGAAATTTAACCGTAATGCAATGTATTTTTTTATATTATGGCGCAAGAGACCGCGATGCAACAGCGCTGAGCGGGAGATGGATCATGACCCAATAACTCTTCAAATGCAGAGGAAAACAGAAATAGAGAATGATGAAAGATAAAATTTTGTTCGTTTATTTCTGGCATCTGCTTCCAAGCTACAAATATTTTTAAATTCGCGGTTAATTAATTCGTAAAGAAAGGAATTGATGGATAAATGTGTAAAAAAACGTCGCATTTTTTATTTTATTATTTTTATTACGATTCTGAACCATGACAAACTGTGTTCAAGTGCACTGGTAGCGGAATCCGCATTAAATTCAGCCAAGTGAAAATGCAAAGTTTTCATCGTAATGAAAAATCACACTTGTTCCAATTAAAACAGAATGCAAGGAAGCAACACGCTTCGAATATCTGTTACTCTTATGTCTAGAGCAATTTAGTCATTTAAGCGGAAAATGCTTGCGATAATTAGATAGGAGTGAGGATAAACTATTGCAGCATTGGATGGATATGCACGCAGAGAAATATGACAAGGAATGTTTAGAAATATCATCTTTTTCCGTAATTTATAATTTTATATCCGTAATTTAAAAATGCATACACGCGTTCGGGGACAATTTAACCTCACAAAAAAGTCTTTTAATTTAAACTTTTCATAATATAAACTAAAAATTGAGGCAATGTCGTTGAAATATTTTTTTCGGGAATCGATTAGGATCCTAGGCCGGAATTTGTTTACATATAGTTTGAATGGATATAATAATTGAGTTTTTTTAAGGTTTGTTTTTGAATTTTTTCCAGCCATAAGACGATCTCGAAAGTTGAACATAATTAGCTCGAGAAAAAAAAATGGCAGCATCGAATTTTGAGAAACAAAGGGCCATTTAAGATAGCCGTGAAAACAAGGCAGGAGAAGAGATTTGGGATATGTAGTAATTCTCTGCTCCGTTATACTTAGCTGGTATGTTATCGACGAGTTCAGGAACTAGTTTCGTTGTGCGCCCCTCTGCATCGCATGTGCATCGTTTGTGAAGATCACAAGGCGAATTTCCATTAATTAATTTGATTTCTACGTTATTTTTGATATTTGATGTAAATGACGTATAGGTGGGCAGATGGTCGAGGTAGTCAACACAAGAGATATAAAGTCTTGCTCAGGCTTTTGTTCGACCACCTTTCAAAATAGCGATGATGAAATTTTCATTTTTAAAATATAGAAGTACGCACATAGACTAATCCATGATGCATGTTAATGACCAGACTTGGCTTGTACAGTGATTAATTGCAGTCAGCTGATATCTATATTAACATATAATTCATTTTGAAAGTATTAGTTTCTCGTTTCAAGGAAAAACTTCTCTTGACCGCCATTATCTGCAAGATTTTTCATTAAATTATATCATTGGAACCGAAAATAATTTTAAATTATTTTAACACAATATTTTATTATTATTAGTCTCATTGAATGAATAAATATATGCTGAAAAATATAAATAAATTCCATGTTAAACAATATTTCGTCTTATCCGTTTTTGAGTTGTGGTTTCCACTGTATTTCAATATTTTTCTTTATTTAATTATTGACACTAAATGGTTATGAGTAATTAATTAATCTTTCCAATTTGTAAACGTAAATAGAATATAGTATATAATAATGCGCAAATTAGCATGTCTTTTTGTCTGACTTAAGCTACAACATCAGTAGTCTACCTCCACAAATATCTCAGATTATAAGCTTCAGAATCATCTGATGAGTTATTATGAGTATTTATTTTATTCATCTTGACTTGTTGTGTTTGTTTCTTCGATTTGTCCGTCTGTCCTTCTGTCTGTTATACAAAAGAAATCTATTTTCTGTCTGCTTGTCAGTCTATTTTTTTCGAACAAAACTGGCATTTTCTGTCTGCTTCAGCAGCTCTATACTTGCTTCTTTGCCTGTTTTTACTTTCTCCATAATGTAGTTTATGGGAAGGCAGTTTTCATGAAAAAATCGATTTCGAGGTTTCAACAAAAATACACGTTTTGAAGTTCCCTGAATACGTTTTGATCATTTTCACGATAATGTCTGTCTGTATGTGGGTTTGTATGCGATAGGAATTTTGTGGGTGAACTAACTCAAAAACGATTAATCATATCAACGCAAAATTTTATATTTTAAATTTTTATTAATGGTACAAGAGGTGATTAGTTTTTGGTAAAAATCGGTCAACCGAAAATGGGTGATTACTCTTGTAACTTATCCGTTCCTTTCAAACATTTGCTTTAATATTTTATCAATGGAAAACATTTTTGGAATGAAAGTTTATTATATTTTCTACAATTTTTGTTCGTTCCCCTATAATGCATTGTTTAACACCATATAAAACCATATTTTTTGCTACCACCATCACACCATTTAGAGGCGACTCTTGTAAACACTTGTTTACGCTTAGTACAGTTTTGGTAACGCTTCTTTTTATTCTCAGTTTGTTGGAGCTTTGTGACTATTTTCAGTATCAGTCGGCTTCGGTATGAGTCTATTTCTGTTCCTTGTAGTCCGAAATTTTCTCGCAGTCCCTTAAGTATTTAATAGCATTTAACCTATTTGGAATTTTTAGAAATATTACAGGTATGGAGAAATGGTATCACGTCAACAGGACGAAATAATGAGGGCGAGCGTCAAAAAGGCGAAAACAAAATGAGTGAAAGTAGAAAACGAAATTAGTCGAAGAAGAAAAGTTGGTGGTTTTATATGCTTGTTGTATTTTCTACTAATGATGAGAATAGATTAAGTGGTTGGAGGTTGGATTTGTTCTATTTCCTCCCCCCGGATTTGGTTAAGTGGTTGGAGGTTGGATTTATTCTATTTCCTCCCCCGGGTCGGGTTAAGTGGTTTGGGGTTGAATTCGTTCAATTTCCTCCCCCGAGTTGAGTTTAGTGGTAGGGGTTGGATTGTTACCGTTTTCTAAATAAACCAGATGAATTAGCCCGTTTAAAACGGGTTTTGTAATAAAACAAACGGCCGAGATATTTATCGTCTAATGGGAGATTGAAATCAACTTCTGGAGTCGAACCCGGGACCTTTTTTCCATTCGTCCATTCGCCCTTTTTCCATTCGCCCTTTTTTTCCATTCGCCCTTTTTTCCATACGGCCATTATGTTTTCGCCTTTTTGACGCTCGTCCTAATTGTTTCTCCCTTTAGACGTGTAACCTGGAGAAAGTCATGTAATAGCCACATCGGATTTTTTATATAAAAGATCTTATTTGATGTACTGTTACGTTTTTTTTTGGATTAAGAATAGAATATTTTTGTTTCAAATAGTCTGCTAGAAACGCATCCCATCTTTGTGTCATTATGCTCATGTGAAAATTAGGTTTCGCTATACGTCGTTCCGTTGCGATTCACAGCTTTCAGCAACGCGCCTCTGACGTTAATCGAGAATTTAATGTAGTTCAAGAGCAAAGGATAATTACTACATGAGGAAGGGACGACTTGGAATAGGATTAATTGAAAGATGTGAATCGAAATCCACCAATAGGAAGAAACATGGAGCATGATTTGTCTATGATTTTGTCAGATTAACTTCAGTTCAACAAAACACATGACAATTTTTAATGATAATGTTTTTCAATGCCATATCAAATTTAATAAATACGAAAATGCAATTTTTAAAACACTTATCACTCATTTTTCCATCAATCCTATAATTCTATTTCTATCTTTAATTATACATACATATGAATGCCTCCAATTTTATTGAACGTCGGTTGGTGTTGTTCGTAAAAGAATAGCTTTTTTGATAATATGAACTTTCATATCTCTTCCCTGTTTAAGAAAACGATTTGTCCGGAAAATTGTTAATTAGGAGCTCAATTTAAATTGCACGATGGTAAGTTCGAATTTTACGACAATTACTTGTGATGTTAGGGTTATATAAATGAGAGAAGAATGTTCAATGTGGTCTGAAAGGTTGCATTTTTTGTGTACCCTTCTGGAAATCGTTAAAAGAATGAAACCTCTTTCTTACGAGGGAGCATAACGACCTCCATGTTCGTCCCTTAACCTCTTGCACATGCCTCGGAGTCGCTTTCGAGAGTGGCAGTTACGAAAACGCGATCCAGTCTCGGATCGGAATGGTTTTAAACTGCTCGCATAAGAGAGGCTAGTAAAATTAATAGCCGTGTTTCGGCTCGTGCCGATCGATCTCTTGCCGGGGCGAATAGAAGCGGAGTTTTTCATCTCCCTCCTCTATGTTACGGGCCATTGTATTGCTCCCAATTGCAGCTATTGCAGCCGTTATCTTCAAGGAGACGTCAACCGCATAAATTTGAGGAGTTAATGCGAAACCTTTCCGAATGATTTTTTTGCAACTAGATAGTTAAAACCTGCGTCACGTTTTATTCCGCCTCCAATCTGTAAAGGACTTTGCTCATTATAACAATAATTCGCGCAGATTCGGCGACATAAACACGTGCAGTTAAAAATGCAGTTGCGTTGGATTTCAAGTTTTTTTGTGAATATCGCTTAAATTAACTTTTCATGTTTGCTAGGGCCTTTAATTTTCAAAATCAAACATAATGGGTTTGTGGTTAGAGAATTGCGCGAAATGACAAATGGCACGAATTTAATTTATTTCAAAATATTCATATTTTTTATAATAGATGCTGCGATTAAAAAAACCCGCTTTTGCGTTCGGTTTGTCCGTATGTCGGACGAGCTAATTCCTTCTTAACGAAAGCAGCCGGAGACTTTCTTTTTTCGCCAATCGATTCAGTGTGTGCACGTTGTCTGGGTTTGTCCGTCTGCTCAAAATTCCTTTTGAAAAATACGCCATTTGCTGTCTACCCCTACAGCTCTTTCCTGACTCGTTTAAATTGAGCTTTAAAATCAAAACTTTTTTGCATATTAAAAAAAATCAAAATTAATATTTATTTTAGCTATTTAAGTAACAAAAACGGTTTATTGAGCGGAACTCAATCAAAGGAAAACAAAATGTGATAAAAAAGTGTTTCTTGCTACCTTTTGGCCTATTTTTAGACTACGTTCCAGAATGGAAATAAACGTTTTGTTTCTTCGTTTTGTTTGCCTGGATGTCCCCCTCTATTAACTTTTGAACCAATAGACTGAATATTGAAAGTCCCGGGTTCGATTCCCGGAACTATCCTTCCCATTTGATTCACATGGGAAATCTGAAATCCATCGTGTAGGGTAATTAATTATCTCTTGCATATTAAAATACCTTGGAATTGTAATATCGGAGCATGATTTGTACAATTCCCTGAGGAAAGGAATGAAGATTCTAATTTTTATCGTACAATGTTGTTTATCGATCGTATTTCTTCGAAATTAGCGTAAATATTGGCGTTTTTGTTAGTTCACTAATTACGAACGTGTTGCCATCGCAACGAATATTTTTGGATTCGAATTTGATATAGTCTAATACATACACGAGTTATTTTAGTAACAGAAATATACGCGATCAATGTAGTTTTCTGTTCAAATGTATTTGTAATATTTCATATAACGCTAAATTATAAAATTTGGGAACATAGCGAGTTACATATCCGCGGCGATTTTGAAGTTATTAAAGCCAATATAAGTATAAAATAAATGATTAAATGGAAAATAGGCGTCATAAGTTCTGTCTGTTCTGTTTATACAAAATAGAAAGAAACTTACTTTTCAATTATATCCAGGTGGAACTAAACTCAGAAGTATTCAAACTATTTTTCAAATTTATTAGCATCTATGTAACACGTACATCTGTTAGCGACATCGACAAATATATCCGGAAATTTTTATCATCGACGCGGACAGGTGTAAACATACCGCTCGATATTATAGCCTTCGCAAGAAGACGCGATTTTTACGCCCGAAGACGCCGTCGAGAACGCAATGGAGATGAAAGGCACGAAAAAAGGAAAGCATCTAGCAGAAAGACCCGCGAAGCTTAATAAACTCGGAGGAACGACCTTTTCTCAGAGAGGAGGGTATCCGTCATCACGGTTGCAATTGTATAGCGAGCGATCGCCTTGCGCACGACGTGCCGGAGATCGATGACGGGACTGGTACGGTCGGAGGTTCTTCGTCAATCCGTCTTTGGATATGACCTACATCTGCAGAACACGGAAAAGCATAACCCGTAAGAGGAAGGAAAGGGGAGGAGGGTGTGGTCGGGGAAGGGGGAGGTTCTTTGGGATCTTTCATTGCCAAGGGCGGTTGGATGGCCGGAATTGATGGCTGACGGCTCCACAGAGTGAGAGAGAGAGAGATGGAATCCTCGGATCGCCTCCTTCCCACTCAATGCGAAAGCCTACCGTAATTTTCCGATTATAATACGCACCCAATATAATGCGCACCCATGATTTTAAAAATTAAATGTGAAAATTGTCTTATCACCATACATAATACGCACCTAATTTTTTGTATAAAGATTAGTGAAACTTTTCATTAGATTATTAGCGGTATCGATACAGTTCTCGCTTTGCCGCCAAGTGATATACGTGCGAGAGAGTTTACGAGGATATCACGTTACGTCCTGACTCACTTATTAAAGATCGACACAATGTATTAAAATATATTCGCCATGGATGGTTCCGAAGACGACATCGTATGGGATGATGATTTCGGTAAAGTGGATAACGCGGATGAAGACGACGTTCTCGGCGATGCCATTTACACTGACGATGAGAGTGAACACAAGATCGCGGATGTACCATTTGAAATGTGAGGGCAGTGATTGCGAATTCGGAGATTTTAGTGATTAGGACTGCTATAAATAAATAAATAGTTATTCTCAGTTATGTTTTGAAAGTTTTAAAATAAATGCTATCAGAATGCAATGAAAAGTACAATTTATTTAGAAAGTCATGTCCGAAAATAAAATTATTTCCTTACTAGAAAAAGTTATATGCGTTTGTTACCATGTATAATACCCTTCCTAAGTTTTTGCCAATATTTTGAGGAAAAAATGCGTATTATAATCGGCAAATTACGGTACTTGTGTTTGGAAGGATTTTTTGCAACATCTCTTTGAAAATGACTGGTAAAAGACAAAACCATTGACCCGAACGCACCGCACCCTATGCTTTAGTTTTTTTCCTGCCCCTTTTTTAAATAAAGGCGATTTATCGATACTTTCGGCAGGAAAACGATTCGATCCGATTGTATCCAAATTCTCTACTACGCAATATAGAATGATAGTAATAATCCGATTTATTAAACGTTAAAAGTGATTTCGCGTGGCTGAGTTCGGAGCGAAATTTTTACTGAATAAAATTTGGTGAGATATTTGGGCGAATAGTGTCGAAGGGAGTTTTTAAAAAATTGTGATTATTTTTAATTGGCGTCTGAGTGACATCCACACACTTTCAAAGCATCCAGACGATGAAAAAGCGCTCCTAATCGGAATTGTTGAAATCCTTCGAAGATTTTTTTCTCATTTTAGAGTCCTCGTAAGCGAGGATGTTTTTGACATTTGATGGTTGGCCGAGTCTCCTTTCACCAAAAATATCTCTTTTCTGCTTCGTTCTCTAATAGAATTTTCCAGAAAACACGAAATACAATTCCAAGAATAAACTCGCTAAAGAAGATAATAGTATTTTATATTATAAATAGAGTAAAAACATCTCCATGAAACTATAAACATTACCTTTTGTTCAATCTGAGTATTCCTGTCGGTTTGTGACCAAATGGTGAATGCTAGAAACGAGTATTTTCGAGGAAAATTATACTAAAATTGAAATGGCAAAATGGAACTACTAGCGTTACTAGAAATCCGTTCGTATTCTCAAAAAAATGAAGTTTTAAATGTTCAAAGGTTGAAAGATTTAAAATAAAAACGGATCGAAAGGCACCAATATGTTTACTCTGAGCGAAAGGAAAGGGAAGCGTCAAAAAATTCTCGTTTTCGTTGAAAGAAGCACGGCGTACAGAATTAGCGGTGCCAAGGTAATTTCGTAACTCGTGGGTGAGTCAAAGAAAAAGATTCAATGACCTCTTACAGATTTTGGTAATACGCCACCTCGGGCTATCTGCGTGCCTCTGGCGTGTCATTGGAAAAGAAAAAAATGATCTGGTCTGTTGGTTAATGCCAACCGACATGAAAAACAGGTGATGAGGCAAGTGTGAATGATTACTTTTGCGTCGAACGCGTACGGATTTTGATAAATTACTTGTTTAGTTAAAAATTAATTATGTTGAATGAGCTTTTGCCAAGGTAACGATTTTATATGACAGTAACGCGGAAATCTGTGCGTGTTACTGCACATGGTGAGAAAAATTGATAAAATATTGTTAGAAAAACCGGCTTAAACCACTCGTTTGTGGCGAGTAATGAATTTAAATTTGATCACCCTCATTCATATTCTATCTATTCTTTCAATAAATATATCTCGTATCGTTTTCAGGAAATAATTATATTTTGTTGCCTCACACGTTCTAATAGCTGTTCATAATAAATATTGCGTGAGCTGGCTAACGGTTTTTTGTTTGAATAGTGGAATAAGCCGACCTTTACAGCGCCATTAACGCCAGATTTATCATTTAGTAGCGAAACGTAATTTCAATGAGAATATTTTGTCTAGAATTTGCTACTACCCTATTGATATTTTTCGTAAACCTTCTTCAATTAAAATTTTAATTTACTTTTGGAGGTATTTACAATGACGCTAACCTATATCTAGAACATCCTCATAAATCAGACGGAAGCTCAGTTTAAATCAATTTTCATTTTAATAAAATTCAATTGACCCGTCTTTTACATTAATATACTGAATTCTGCAATCAAAAAAGGAGATAATCAATTTTAGATAGGCTTTTGAAGCTCATTTCATCACAAATATATATATATATATATATATATATATATATATATATATATATATATATATATATATATGGATGTCAACAAGGTATATTCATTTTACCTTTCCTTTTCCGTAAGTTGTTATATATATATATATATATATATATATATATATATATATATATATATATATATATATATATATATCTGTGTGTGTGTGTACGTAAGTTTAAAGGTCATGCAATTTATAAACTAAATATGGTACTTAGGCGTAGAACATTGCAGATGATAAATAAATAAATATATAAATTAACAATACAATACAAAAAATTAAAATTAACTTATTTCATCTGTTCGACGACCTCATCTGATAGAATTCTGCAAAAGTTAGATTGTGAAAATTGAAACTATTTTTTACACCCCCATCAATGAAGTTTTACGAAATAAAAATAAATTTTAGCACTTGAACGCTATAATATGTGAATTAGAAAGTTGAGAGTCCTTGAGAGTTTATATTTTTGCCCCTTTATAGCTCGTGCTTTTAATGACTTTCTATTTTATAAAAGTATTCGAGAGCAGTCCATGTCATCTAGTGTTGCTCTATTTAAAACTCAAACGACTATCCCATAAAAATATTTTATATAAATCCTACTGTCCTAAACGGACACTAAAAGTGCTTTTGCGATCAATTTTAGCCTTTTAAAAATGATAAATCCAAAGTAAAACGTTCTAGCGAGTCGTTTATCTGCATCTTTACTACAAGTTGAACTCAAGCAATAAACCTTAGATTTAGAGGTGTTGCCTGGGCCATTTACCACGCTGGAGCACGTACGCAAAGAAAGTTTTCTTGAATATGTTAGTGTTTATATGTATATGTGTGTGTATATCTATATAACCTATAAATACCACACCTAATAGAAATCCATGTTATTTTTAAATCGGAGGGATGCCAAGGTCTGTGTTATTCCGTGCCTCATGAAACCGTGCGCATAAATCGATTGCGGAGACACGCTCCCTCGCGCAGATACTGACCCGGACTCGTTCCTTCCATGTTATACATTTAAAGAACATCTTAACGGCTAAGCAATAAAAAAAATTCCATCGATACTTCCTAAATTTTCAGAAACGTTGAGATATGTATTTTAAAACCTGACGTCCACGCAAAACATTCAACTAAACGATATATATACGATCGGATAACTGCAATGATTCGACGGTTGGATTCATGCGCAACGATATATATATATATATATTTTTTTTTTAATTTTGGTCGTGCGGCTGAATACCGTTCGCAGATAGTGAGAATTGACTTAAGATTCCTTGAAATTAATCGACAACTGCATCATTGAAAGAAATGCGTACATTTTCGCATGAAATACTGACGGTAAAACGATGCGGTACCAACTCTTTCAAGGTGCAGTAGAGTCTCGATAATCAGACCTAAACGGGACCGAGGAGTGATCGGATTACCGAAAATGTCGGACTATACGGAAAAGAACGAAACTAACGAAACAAAAATTTGAAGTGTAACGTAAGTATGAAATCACATTTATTAATCATTATTATACAGTACAACTAACATAATAGAGTACAAAACTATTATTTGAAGTAAAAGTTGTTGCTTAAAAAATTGAGTAATTGAGGTTTGTTTCCTGGCTTTGCTTCTCTTCCTTGCGGCGAGGTGGCGCCAGCGTCTCAATAATATGACATCAGTAGCAGTACTTATACAAAAGTGGTTGAACAGTAGGAGCTAGGTTTTTGAATGCTCGTGGTTTTTTGGCATTTCCAATAAGTACGAGTTTTAATTTGTGGTTATCAGTAGCGTTACTAAAGGCTAGAATCGTAACTCTTTCGTTACTTCGTTTATACCCAGGGGCTGATGAAACTTCAGCCCGAGAAGCTCAAGTTTTTGAAGGCAGCATTTTATAGTTTAAGTCTGTCTCATCGCAGTTATATATCTGCTCACCTAACAATCCTTCGTTGTAATCGAAATAACGAAATTTCGCTTTAAATTTCAAAAATTCGTCTGAATTTGCCGATAATGTTTCGCCACCTATGGCTATGTCGGATTATGCGGAATGTCGGACAATCGAAGATCGGATTATGGGGACTCTACTGTATTAGATTGCACTCGGTAATTTAGAGATTAATTGAAAATCATCGTTTTTACTCAGCCGAAAATACCGTCATTTCGCCGGACTCTCTTCCATGTGCATCTCGAGCCGTAGAAACTAGTTTCGAACGAGAAGCGAGAGTAAATATTAAACGCAAACTATTTCTATCAGTGGACGAGAGCCAAATGAACTCATTGTGTACGAGTCCTTTAAAGGTATGCTTGCTTTGAAATACGTCTCGAAATGGCGGATTTTTGCCGGTTGAGGAAAACTTCGAGAAATTATGTACACACGGTAGATAGAGTATGGATTACGGCGTGAAATTGCCGCAGCCGAATTGAAGACCGTGACGGGTCGATCTGTAATTATAGCGGGAAACGGAATAGGACTTGTGCTTCCGCCATCCAGCCGTGAGATCACCCGTTCGAGTCCCTCTGCGAGCGGAGAGGGTGCCACTCACAGTCATTACCGTTATTTCGCCAGCCGGGCTCTGATTAACTGAAATGCAATAAAGATCGGAATCTTGCAAAAAATGTTGTGTAAATGTAATCTAACCGAAAATCATATACTTTAATGTAAAAATTGCTAAAAAATATTACTTCCTAGAATTTTTTTAGTGGTAACTATGGAAACAGGACACCAGTTACCGAGTGAATAATTAAAATGAGACGCACATCCTTCCCTGGGTGCACGAATGGAGCGGAAAAAACGAGATGCAATTCCTGGCAACTTGGATTAACACCGTAACCTCGTTTTAAAAACCTAATTATTCTTTCGTAATTGAGTCCTATGAATATTAACGAGTTTCCTTGGGAGCAGGCACCGCCGCGGCGTCGCAAGCGGGTCGCATTTGTCAACCAGCGCGCCGTGTCACAAGATTAAGGAGGACCATCCGTCAAGTCGGAATTCTCACGCGCCTCTATGCACCCACATAGGATCCAGGGACTCGTATCTTTATTAATATTTATATTAAAAACCGGACCGGGAGTGTCTCTGTTTTTTAAGATTTTTTAACCCAAGATTTTCATTTCTTATAAGATTTTTTCACATTCGTAGTTACTTAAATGAGTGTTTGGTATTTTTCCATATCTGCTTAATGTTGAAGCAAATTTCTGTGGTTGTTATGCAAAAAGAATCAAAGATTCGCTGGACCTCGGAGGCATTATTCACATCAGGTTAGAAAACCTTGCACCGGAGACTCATCTGCCCTTTCATCAGCTGAACGATCTACATATTTAACGCGGCTTTTTGCGAACAGACAAATCCGGATCAGGGTCAAAATGTCTAATTCAGATAAAGACCTCGCAAAGTCTTTCGGAAACAGGTGCAGGTGAGAGCGTTTGTTTTCGTCGTAAATAATGAAATATTCCAAAAACATTGCACGGACGAGTTAATGCATCCTGACCTAATTTTGGAAAATACATTCAAAACGGCTTTCTTAACAAGCTGCACGTACTCAAAATTAGCAGGTTAGGCATTTTTATTTTTATATTTTTATATATTTTTATCTCTTAGCAATGGGATAATTCCTTCAATTCGCGTAAATTTTATACAAATTAAAATAATAACAATACGTAGGGTATAATCGTAAAGGGTAACACTATAGAGACGTTATAATTAATGGCAACAAAACCTCGCTGATATGAATAAGAATCATAATTTGAAACGTGATTTACATGCACATGTTGACTGAGTGAAAATGAAACACGCTCCGAAATAGCGCCAGTGTCAGACAGATGATAGCCTATGCTTACTAAAGGGCTCATCGGCATCTGCCCTTCCTTAAATAGAGGGAGGGTAAATGCGTTGCGCGAATACTTGATACGCTGCCGTATAAACATAGAAGATGCAACACTTCCAAAGTGGGCGGTGGTCTTTAATCTTACTATGAATATTTTAAATGGGTTCAACCGAAAATACACATCGTATGTATCCATGAGAAAGAAAACTCAATTAATTTTTTAACTTTGATGATGAAGAATATGTAATACTAGTAAAAGGTGCTTGCATTCTGCAAGCATATCATCTCACCTTCAAAAACTTTCATTTTTCTGACAGATATTTCATCATTACAAATATTTTTCAATTCTCAAGATTTCACCTCTGCAGCGATTTTCGTTTTCCTCTTATGTAAAAAGATTAGATTAAAACAATCCCCAAACTTGGCAATTTTAAGAATTTTATACGTTATCCATTATGGGGTACTAATGCTACACATTTATGCCAAATTTTAAAGTTGTAGCACTTCTAGAAGTGAAATAATATTTTTCTAATTGTTTAAATTTTAAACATTTTTAACGGTCGCCGCAATATATTTATGGAGAGATTCAGATGTTTATTTGTGCAAATGCACTACTTTGTAAATAACTTGAAAATGTCAGCTTCCTAGCTCATCCCGTAGTACCTAAACAGTTATCTATTTGTTTAAATCTTATGAATTTTTAGCGGCAACACAAATTAAAATATCAAAATTTCTATAATCCCTATTTCGTTTTTTTTTACAAATCCTATCTATAAAATAATTCAGCTCCGTAGCACATTCGGAAATACATAAACCTTGAAAATTTGTTTAAACAATTGCGAATTTATAGCGGCCGTATTGTTGCACTTTTTCATGATTTTCGTATTTTCTAGTCGGTTTTGCACAAAATCCTACCTAAGAAAAAATTTAGAATCTCCAGCTCATCTGGAAGTGCCTAAACATTAGTATCCTCCTATATGTTATATGTTATATCCTCCTCTGTAAGGAACGTCTGTATATAATGATTTCTCCCGGGATTCAAATGAAATTTTAAAATTTGTCAGTTATAATTGTTTGGGCATTTTGAGTATTCGAAAAATGTACGAGGAACATGAACTTCGACATGCGAGTTGAAAATATTTGCGTCCCATTGGTGACTGCCAAAGGAGTTAGCGGAAAGCGGAGCTAGTGATGACAGTTCGTTCTCTTTAGAGAAATGGCGTATAGGTACTTTACTAAGTGCCGTCGTAGACACCTTTCGCAAATTTACTGAAGAGTAAAGAGGATTTTAGTCAAACGAAATACGCACAGCGTTATGCGACTGTATTTTCAGTTCACTCATTTACTAGATTTTAAAAGTATTTCTATTATAAAGTGACGTATATTCATCGAAAGAAATTATTTGTTTGCTTGGATTCTGGGATAGGTGCGCAGAAATTGGTTTGGCAAGGCATTCCAGTAGAGATTCTGGGTTATCCTGCAGCCGATGCAACCCTGCCAACACCACCTGCCAACTGATCCGAAGACGGCGTTTAAAAAATCGCTTTCGAATGTCTAATCTCTTAAAAGGGTCGCATATTGTTTACAGAATGTAATAGAGAATGGCAATAAAGACTTCGAAATTTATAATTAATCGTAAACTAAAAAATATATCGGAATTCAAGATAAACATGAATTTTACTAATTCCACTGACCGCTTTCTTATGAGAAGGTATTCTAGCTGTGGACGGATTTTTATTCGTCGTTATTAATTAAAAATAAGTATTTTCTGCATGGATAAATGTTCTTCACGGTGGCCATCAAGCTATGGTTTACTGAACCATCAAAAAAACCAAAGCCAAATAAAAATCGAATAACTTAACTTCATTATCACTGGAGGTGGCTCTGTGATGTTTGCAAGAAACATGAAGCGATATAAAGGAACAAGTTGTATAATATTTACTAAAACATTATTAAAATTATTTTAGCTTAGAATGTTTTGCGTAATTTCATACTGAGAGTAAACGCGAGAATATCTCACGTTATAAATCAATTTTATACCACAAACTCGCGGAAATAAAGCCGTTTTCGACATATAGAAGCGGCAAACCGATTAAAAACTCACGCACAATAAATGAACTCACCTTTGAAAGCACTCCGGATGGATGGTTTCGGGTGTTTAGAGGGGAGCGGGAGCCAGCCTGCATGCGGCACCCTTCTCCTTCCGTGGCACTGCCTCCCCCGCGCCTAATAAGGGTTCTCTCTATGGAACGGCCCAAACCGATCTGCAATCGTCGGGGTTGCGATTTGCGAAGTAAGGCCGGAGTTACAGGGGGAGGGGGAGTTGTCCTTGTCGAGGAGGAGACACACGGAAAACTAGCCAAAAGTGCGTCTTCAGAAAGAGGTACAATCCTTTTTACTTATGGCTCCTCTCTCTTATGTCTCTCTTCCGAAATTTCCTCCTTTGTTTCGAGACCCGCCGCTATCCGAATAAATGAAAATCGGTCTCTTCGGAACTTGCTCGTCTTCACTCGTCGGGTAAAAAACAAAACAAGACGGCCGGAGTCCCCTCAAATGATTCGCGCGAACTTCTTAGCAGATTTAAATGTGCGGTCACTTCACATCCGTCCCAAATCTTATTCTCACTTTAAATATTTGCCAAACACGCTAAAAACACATATGCCGCATAAACATAGCACTGTTACAAATCACACGCAATTCTACGATAGTAAAAAAATCGAACTTAATATGATTAAAAAAAAGGAGAAACTAAAACCTAAAAGTTATTTTTTAAAAAACTAAGGATTGTGACACAAAATATTCCGCGAGTCTTATTTTTTTTCGAAGATGCATACATCGAGTCTCATAGTCCTACGAAGAACTCGTTTCTCTTCTTGATAAAAAAAGCAATCGCTCGCGAGACTTCGGAAAAATTGCGAAGTTACGTCATTAGTAGCGACCTGAGAGCGGGGAGAATTCTCCGACCGAGACGGATGTCCGCGAAATACTGCTCGACGTCGGGAGCGCGGTCGTGAGGCCCGTGCGGAGGGGCGAAAAAGGGGGCGGGAGAGGGCGAAAGGGGGCGCGTGGTTGGCCAGCCGGTCGGCAGAGGGCGCGCACGGAGGGGAGGCGCGGGAGTAGACTCGCGCCGGAGTTGCGGGTGAGCGAGAGGGAGAGGGAGGAGGAGGGAGGTAGAGGGAGAGAGAGAGAGAGAGAGAACGGACGACTTCACAGGTGGTGAGGAGAAGACTCCGACGCTGGAGGTACAGTTGGAAGGAGTACACGACCTCAGCAGAACGCGAGTCACATAGAACAACTCCGACTTCACAGCGAGTCGAATTTTGAAACAAGTTACGTTTGAGTTGTGTGTTTACATCTTGTAAATAATATACTGGGATAGGGAATAAGTTCATGTCGAAACATTCGCTCTGAATATTTTTACACTCGGTTTAAATTTAAATCTGAATATTATATTATTTCCTTTGGAATAATTACGACTCCACTACGTTTCATGACAAACCGTTATAAGAGTTAGGTCACGGAAATTAAAAATTCATGTTTGGAGTAAGAAAGAATAATATGAACAATACTAGCGGGCAGCCATTTTAACTAATGCGAACTTATATTTGCGCTGATTCCACAGTAAATAGCTGGAAGAGAAAGCGTTACTATCACGAAGCGATGAAGAAACAAGAATATATCTAAAATCTTTCATTACATACGACAAATGTTGAACCAATTATGCTTTTTTATTTAAAACATGACTTTCACAGTGGTCTGCGGTTTGTTTATTATTCAACAAAACATGTCTGCAGATTATTGGCTAAAAGGACACGAGACACGCCATAGATTCCTAAATTACACAGCGAGATACGAGTTTTAGATGCCGACTAGGAAATTTGGCAATGAAGCTCTACATTGACTTTATACCACTCAAATTCCTTCCAGAAAACTTGCAGACATGCGTGCAAAAACGGGCTAACCCGCACTTTTTTAAATGGAGAAAAATTTAGTTAAAGGAAGCTTTCAGAAATAACAGCAAGAATTTCAAAGGCTATATTACATTCCGTGATGTTAGCCCAGTCAGAGATAGTTAGTATACGTAGTGTTCAACAGAAAGTATAACTTAACGCATTTTTTTTCGTTTTTAGGGTTAGCCCGTTTGTGCTCGCACGTCCTCAATTACTTTTCGTACAAGATTGCACCGCCATTAAGCGCCCGAGTGTTTAAAACTATTTATTAATACGACTCTATTATTTTATTGGCAAAATATTTGTCAAGGTCTAAAGAAAAACGAGAGTGGAATTGAGCACCAGCTGGAGATGTGTAGGAAATATCGTTTTTTTAAGTAGGTATACTATAGTACAACATAAATTCAAAATATTTGCGTTGCTGTCATAATTTAATTTGGAAATTACATTAATTCTTCTCTGAAATATCTCCCATCTATTGTCATTTTGTAATATAAATAATAAATTCCACGTAATATCGGAATTTTTGAGGTTTTCGCATCTTGAAAAAATTTCGATACAAATAAACCTCGACTCGCCTTAAAATTCACAAAGCACCCCGTAAGAAAGTGGTGCCCAACCTACGGCACGCTGGTCGAATGCGGCCCGCGAAGGGTTTTTGTGTGGTCCACGAAGCTATCATGAAAAGCTAACTGAAAAATTTAACACACAAATTCATAAATTTATATGAAAATTTTGATAATAAGATTTCTAATATTTAAATTTTAACCATAAAAACCTTATTTGGAATTGATTTTCACTTATATGGCAACTCAGAATACATAGGTAACTTCCAATTTAAGCTCTAATCCGGCCCGCCGAAGGATTCGCAATCGCCGATGCGGCCCTCCACGTCAAAAGGTTGGGCGCCACTGCTGTTAGACAATCATTCTTCTCTGGCAGACTTGATAGATTTCGCAAAAAGTATTCCTTGGATACCTTTCGTTTTTTTTTTAGATTAAAATTTCGGTTCTAGTTTCATTTCTCGACGAATAACCGATGGCTGCTCGACAGAATTGGAGCCACTAATAATTCAAATCGCCTCTCGATTCTTCGTCCTCTCAGCAAATACCAGCTCGGCATATCACGCCAGGAAGCGGAAACAACTTTAATCGCGGATCCACCTGAATGACCCGTCCCCAATCGCACATCATTGCGTATGCAACCGATGCAAATCGCAATTGAGACAACCCGCTACATCCAATTTGTTTCCGTAATCTGTGTCCTAGTCGCCCAACCCGTTCCCGTGGAAATCAACCGTAGAGGACGCACGTAAATGCGTACTTACGCACGAACACATGACGAGGCCCATTTTTCATTCTTGTCTTCGTTTTTTTTTTTTTCGAGATACGCGTAACCGAAGGTAATATGCTCCAAAAGGCTTCCAGGGAGCCCGTCAGAAAGGCGTGAAGTAAAAAATATATTTATTTATTCGCGGTCGGCACCTCGCCTTCTTCTGTTTGCTTTGTGCCAAGCGCGATAAATCAAAGAGCACATAATAGCGTCCGCCGCACGCGCGTGTCGGGCGATGTAGAAGGGATGCGGACTCGATCGCGCCGTGCCCTCTGCCGCACGCGGTAAATCTTCGTGCGCTGCTCGAAATTCACTCTTTTCGGAAACGGTCGCTTTTTTGCCTCGATACACCGCTATGGCTATGAAATAAAAGTATTCAAGCGATCTCTGTGGAAATTAAACGGAAGGTCAGTAAGCGTGCGTGGAGGCTTTTTTTATCGTTCATGTCGCGAGGGTAGCGAGCGATTTGAGCGGCTTAGCCGCGATAGCGAGAGGTTAAATACTGCGTTAGAAGTCCGTTATAACGAGTAATGGGTATAAAAGAAAACGAGAGTTTTCAAAGGCATCGTCCACTTCGCTATGTAAAATATAGCATGTATTTAATATGACGAGCACTTGACGCAACAAGCATATTTTCTCTTTTCATAAACACCCGCTTTAATGGAATGCCACTGTGTTTGAACGAAAAGAGAGATGATTTGTCCGGTCTTAGAGCTAACATCAGGTTGCTCAAAGCAATGATAATTTGAGGGAAAGTAGACGACGGGGATTGAACGCCATCAATAATCCGAAGGTGAGATGCTATTAAATTTAACATACGCACGTCTCCTCCATGAGATGCTCCGATTTCACGATGTTGATAGGAGTGTAAAATTATCCGATACGGAGAGCAGGTCGATCCGGCCACGTAGGCTGATTTTCTAACGAATCCTCTCTGCGACGCCATAAATATGCATCGTTAGGGAGTTCATTCACTATCGCGAGGAATCCGTCCTTGCGTAGGAAACGGACGGTCGAGTCTTCTGGCCGTATTCAGCCGAGGGCATCTGCATTACTCTCGTTTCACCAGTGAATGGGATTAGCGCGCGTGGGCGAAAATGGCTTTTTAAACCCGCTGCTGCTCCTTTGCTGGAAGATGTAAGTCGAAGCTCGCCAACCTGTATTTAAAATAAGAACGTTGAGGTCGACTGCGGGGTTTCTCTTTTGAGTGGGTGCGGGCGAAGTCTATTAATCTGGAGCGACGTCAAGGAAGGATCAGGAGAAGGTGATACTCGAACACACTAGAAAGGATTTTCATCGAAATAAAGCCTAAAAGGTTATTTAATAGGTATAAGATTGGGTTCAACAGGATAGTGGAAATACGTCAATTAAAATTTAATTTCGCACCTTATTATAATTTTTTCATCGCCTTCATATAAGTAATTCCTTTATCAAAATCTCAGGTTTTCGACGCAATTAGAATTAGTTTATCGATTATATATGACGATAATGGCCTTAAAATTTTGTTTTACATTGTAAGTTAAGCAATTCAGCGATAATTATAGGCTAAATTTTAATGACCAAATTGTACGATCTCAGTTTTAGTATCATCATGGAGTGAAAGCATGTTTTAATATCATGCTGCGGTTATTGTAGTATAAATACCTTCACTTTTTAATGGAGTCATCATAATCAAACGGAATAGTTCGGTAATAAATTTCTAAAAATTTTTGAACGATAAAATAACGCATAAAATATTTCTAAAAGCCTTTTCGTAAAACTGAAAGCGTCAAGTAGTGCTTCGTGTTGGTGCATTCATTTAAACCTAAGCGCCATTAATTCTTTCTAACGCCGACAAAAGGAAATGCTTTTGTCGGGGTTCTAAAATCACAATAACATTATCTCTCCAAGATGAACGAAATGCACGCCTAGTTTTAACTCGGGTGCAGACGGTGAAAGCGGAATCGGAACTGCTTTTCGCGAACGAAATGGCGGAATAAGGATTAATCGGATGAAAGGAAAGGTTTTATACTGGCGGCGTCCAAGCACGCGGATCAAAACCTAAATACGAGCGATTTTTCCTTCGCGGGTTAAATAGTCATAGGAAAGCATTGAGGGGGCCATAATTATTCGAAGTAACTGATAAGACACAGATTGGCAAAATTTCATTATCGGATAATATTTTCAAGTAAAATTCTCTTAATTTTGTACTGGAGCGAAAAAGTATCCACATTACACAACGGAGTATGAGTTCTTTGTTAAAATGATATTGAATCTGATATGTTGCCATAGCTAACTTTCTCTAAAAACTCTACTATTTCTGAAAAATATCAGCCAAAATTATCCTGCTATGCTATGCTAGTCGGTGCAAACTTTTTCATTGCGATGCATATCAATAAAACAAATGAAAAGCTATATTTAATATTGATTATTTATATTTATTTGCTGAAAAACTAATTATTCCGAAATAAACTGTCGTTTGTATAGTCACTATCTTTGGATTAAGTGTTGCTGAGCAAAAGGAACTTCTCGTAAGCTAAAATATTATAATTTTATGCAATTAAAAATCAACTTATTTTAAAGACGAACTTAACTTTTAAATTTATTCTCCGCACTTTGAAAAACGTTTCCGAAAATCATCTTTTAGGCGATTTATATCTCCGAGTTTGTGTTGAAGAATAAAATATTTTCCCACCGATTTACGAAGTTTAGCACGTTTGATATATTAATTGATTTAGGATGCATAAAATGGGATCACGTATGAGGCGAATGTTTTAATTGCAAGTTTCTCACGTTGCATTCGCTCGCCAAGAAAGAAGTAATTAACATTCCATTTGTTTACGTAAAAAAGGTGATGTCAGAAACGCCAAGAATACTCGACGCACGTACTTAGGTATTCACACGTTCTTTAAAATGCTTTCGCTGACAAAAATTGCGCCGCGCGGCTTGAAAGAGAATTATCAGCGCTTTAAAAGACGTATTGAAATGCTTCCGCCGCCATCTCTGAACTTTCTAATTAGAAGTCGGTGTTAATGCCCCTTTATATTCACTCGCATAACAACCTGGCGGTTCGACGTGAGAAAATATTGAGCTTATCGCGGGTTTCTGCTGCAAAACCTTAAACGACGTTGCACAGCTTATGGAATCTTATGAGATTTAATATTTTTTGCAATGTTATGAATGCGGGAAAACTCCGACGAAAATTTTCATGCTTTCTCGCTGCCAAAGGGCAAGAGTTTACTTATCAACTTCGTAATGCAGAGAGGCGTAATTAACAAGCAGAGGTAATCCTCTTAAAATATGACAAAATATTGATGGATATATTGTAGCACTAAACTTGCACTTTATCGAAACATTTCTCAAATTCACACCACCTTTGTCCACGCTTGATGTCAAATAAGATTACGTGTTCCATAAGAAGCTTTTTTCTTGTGGCTCTTTCAATGTTTCTTGGATTTCTGACACCAATCTTGAATCTAGTAAAATAACCGCTGCAAGCATAAATGCTACGTATTGTGAAATCCTTTTATATCTGCCAGTGCCTATCGCGGTTATGGGTAATTTGTGATATACGATTGAACATGCATTCTGCATTAAATATCAACTTTTGAAATTACTAAAACGCTTTTCTAATAAAATTCTAAACAGAATCGAGAAACTGCCTATTCAAGAATCGTTAAATGAATTGCATCATATCTTTGAAATATGTCATCAGAGCATACATATTAGAACTTCAATCTGTGAAATTTATTAATATCTATGAATATTTATAAAGAAATATTATAATAAATGGCTCTTAATTTTAAACCATAGCAGATAAACGTTATAGTGCTTAGTTAATAAGAGTCGGCAGATGACATTTCTGTGATATCATTGCAGACAATCGTCTTAAGAAGTGAATTGGTTTCTCGTTTATTTGTTGGAAATTCATATCCGTAGGATGAAAGTAAATTGTTGCTTATAAAAATTAATATGAATTAAAATAATCTCCGCCAATTTTATTATATTATATTTCTATTATAAATTGGTTCAATTTCCTTGTTAATACAACCATAAGTAAAGAATTGATTATTATAATTAACTGGATATTACCTGATAAATTTCCGGAAAATGCATTTTATTCACTGCTTGTCATTTCAAATGAACTTTTAGAAATATTCTGCGCTATACTCTAGCCGTTAGATTTTTACGTCTTTTCCACCAAGAAACGTAGAAACGATTTCCCGCAAACACACGCACGAACACACAAACACACACACGAACACACACAAGCACACACACGAACACACACACGCACAGGTGCATAGGCACCAGCGAGAGGTGGCTCCCCGCAGCGCCAGGAAAAAATGAAAAGAACGAACCGCGAGTGGTCTTGAGTGCGGCGAGCTAGAGGTGGGAAATAGGATGAGATGGAAGAAGTGTTTGCTTTCTTCACCGCTACGGTCCATTCACCGTAAAGGTTTCTGATCGGTGCCATTACATCAATGCATGTCTGACCCTCTCTCTCTGTATATCTCTTTTAATGACAGAATGAATTAAATTGTCGGGCATATTCGAGGATGACGTTGTTATTAGTAGTAATGACGCTCGCAATAGATGAATTTTAAAATTCTCTATAAAGTTGATTTTAAACTTTAGACTCCTTCCATAATGCACTGATTAAAACAGTTTAAATCTAAATTGGCTGAACACAAATAATAGCGGGTAAATTGGGATAAGATATGGACTTAAAAAGTAGTTACTAATAAAGTGTTTTGGAAGTTGGATTTATTGGTAAATAAACTTCCAGTGTTTTATTCTTTTTGCAAAACAGATTCATTCCTCTGAAAACTTTTGGCGTATAAGTTATTATTCTCTCTCTTTTTCCATTACTCTCCTTAAGAGTATAAAGATCATATTATAATTATTGATACCCCATTATTATCCCACAAAGAAGCTAATCATTGTAATATTTAAACAATTTAATAATTAATACGTGGAAAATGAACGAACGTACTGGCGAATTGATTTGTATTTACGCGTACATTCATTTAATCTTTATTAAATTATTATGTTATTTGCAACTGATATATGGACTACGACAATTTTCTCTGTTACTTTCAAATCTCTATCTAAAGCTATAAGCTTTTGACCTTAACGCTGTGTTTGCTAGAATTTACAAAACAGCATCTCTTACTAAAACATTTTATTTATTTTTCTAATCGCATTTCACAACTAAAAGAAACAAAAGATCACTTAAAATGTATTATAAACAAAATGTCACTTAAAATTTATTGTAATTTTCCGTCACAAAAATTTTAAGGTGTCAAATTAGATGAAGGATGGATATAGTGGCGTAGCTGAAAATGAGTTACAGTCAATGATTTATCGGTTTTATATTATCAGTAATGAAAATAAACCAGTTTCAAAAGCCACGACTTGTGAATTTCCACATATCTTCTTTTTGAATAGTACTATTGAAGGTTAGGATAATATAAGATCTACAGTTTATAAAAAATACACGCAAAAAATAGGCACAGCTTGTGCTACTGTATTAAAGGGCCAACTAAGGGACATCAAAATCCGCGTCCCATAAAAATAGATGAATATTTCGAACCAATTCAAAAATCCAATAGTAGAGACCAACCAACAGCAGATATAAATGAATGAAAATCTAATTATTTCTTTGAAAGTATTAATTTTTCGCACTTTCATACTATTCTATGACAAGGGGGGGAAGAATTTATTATTAAGCTTGCGTAAAATGTTACTCTCAGCTGCTAACAAAAATAAATTTCTTGCCATCCTTCAAGTTTGTAAGCGCTCAGAACCGCCACACCTTAATCCCATCCACGGATGAATTCTAATGAGTGAAATCTTCACCAGAAATTTCATAAATTAAAAACTACTTCCCACGATAAGCATGGCGTAATATGAACTCCGTCGAAAGGGCGACATAAAACATACAATAATCCCGCGGGCTTATGAAACCATTATCCCCGGACAAAATTTCATTAATGTAAACGGATAGCTTTAGCGTCAAATTATTTATAACTCGCATTCTCTTTACCGTTTGCCCGGCGAAAGTTCTTTCTACGCTCGTAAAACAAACAGGAAAAAAACTAACGCACCAACTGGCGTGGTAACCCGTTCGGCAAGTTTCCACGGCGCGGCGGTGCTTATATCGGCTCGCCTCGTAATTGTCATTCCTGCTAAATGGAATACTCCCTCTCCTCCACAAACCAATCCTTAATCCCTTCAACGAAATCATTTTTCTTCTGCTCTCAAGAAAGCGAGGGAGTGGTTAGAGAGAGAAAGAGAGAGATGGAGAGAGATAGAGAGACTGAGAGAGCGAGGAAGAGGGAGAGAGATGGAGAGAGCTAGAGGAAGGGAGAGAGCTAGAGGGAGGGAGAGAGAGGGAGGGAGGGAGAAAGAGAGGGGGAGAGAGAGGGGAAGAGGAAGGGAGAGAGAGAGGGAGGTAGAGAGAGAGAGGTAGAGAGGGAGGGAGACAGAGAGAGAGAGATGAATAGAGAAAGGGAAAGAGAGGAAGGGAGAGAGGAAAAGAGAGGAAGAGAGAGAGAGATAGATAGATAGAGGAAGAGAGAGAGAGAGGGAGAGACAGAGAGGGAGAGAGAGAGGGAGAGAGAGAGGGAGAGAGAGAGGGAGGTAGAGAGAGAGGTAGAGATGGAGGGAGACAGAGAGAGAGATGAATAGGGAGAGAGAGAGAGGGAAAGAGAGGGAGAGAGAGAGGGAGAGAGGGAAAGAGAGGGAGAGAGAGAGACAGAGAGGGAGAGAGGGAGGGAGAGAGGGAGGGAGAGAGAGAGGGAGAGAAAGAGGGAGAGAAAGAGGGAGAGAGGGAGGGAGAGAGAGGGAGAGAGAGGGAGATAGAGAGGAAGAGGGAGAAAGAGAGAGATGGAGAGAGACAGAGATTGAGAGAGCAAGGAAGAGGGAGAAAGATGGAGAGAGATGGAGAGAGGGAGAGAGAGGGAGGGATGGAAAGAGAGGGGGAGGGAGGAAGAGAGGAAGGGAGAGAGAGGGAGAGAGGAAGGGAGAAAGAGAGACGGAGGGAGAGAGTGAGATAGAGAGGGAGATAGAAAGGGAGGTAGAAAGGGAGGTAGAGATGGAGGGAGAGGAAAGGGAGGGAGAGAGGGAGAGAGAGAGAGGGAGGGAGGGAGAGAGATGGAGAGAGAGAGGGAGGGAGGGAGAGAGAGGGAGATAGAGGAGGAGAAAGAGAGAGAGGGGGAGGAAGAGAAAGAGAGAGGGAGGGAGGGAGAGGTAGAGGCTATCGCATAGCATACAAATAGCGTCTTCAATATCCGACTTGTCTCTAGACGTTCCGATTGGTTCTCAAATTTATACGGACTGAAAAACACATCGCGCCGGAGATGTTCCCCTGGAGGCTCTCCATCTCTTCCTTTTCTGATAATACCTCAATCTCTTTTCCTCTCTCTCTTTCTCTCCCCTCCTCCCTTTCTCCGAGCACGTCCCCCTTAATTATGTCCGAGGAGACATTTGCCCGTCCGAAATATAGCTTCCAGTCTTTAATTAACGGTTTCCTGAGGTCGAAACCTGACCAGTCGTGCCGGAAGTCATTGTCATCGCGGTCGAAGGGAAAAAAGAAAAGGACTCCTTTTCTGGGGTCTGATAAATAAGGTCTTGTTTTGCTTCCACTGTTTTCGTTTTGTTTTGGTCAAGAGGAAAATTCTCTCTGGCGCGCTTCCTGCAAGAATAATTTGTTCTTGTGGTCTCCAACGACAAATTTCTTGCGTGAGGATTTTTTTAAATCTCGGAATGCAACAAGGAAAATAAATGCATTATTTTTTTGCACGGATAGTTTCGGATGACTCCAGGGCTTTGATTTTTTGTCATTTCATTCTTCACCATATGGTGAGGATATCAATTATCAGAATTTAAAAATACCTTGGCAATTAAAAGTAAATAAAGAAACTTCAATTACTAAAATTTATGTTTGCAAGTTGATTAGCTTATATTTTCAAACGATCTATTTATTAATCTTTTAACTATATGATGAAAAGTATCTAATTTTTACGTCATTCTTCAAACTTATCAAAACTTAATAGTATATTTTGATTTCTTTCGATATTTGCATTTCGGTCATATAATTTTAGGACAGTAGATGCTAAACTCTAAATGACATAATGATAACATAGTTTATTCATTTGATTTGCCTCATCAGATTTAATCATCCATATGGCATCGTTGAAAATTTCAATATAGTATTATCCAGAAATTTGAGTGAAATGCTTTGATTTAAAAAGTAATTCGGTGCAATATTACACATGAGAAATAAATATGTATATTATATATGTTTTAAGGGAAATATTATTTATTTCAGAGCCATTATATTTTCTTCTTTCCTACAAGAAGTAGGCCAATGACCTGCTCCGGCTTCAAAAGTTTCTGCCTATCTCTTTCTTGGTCTTCTCACATAATGTCTTCCACGTGGTGTTTATTGGAAGATCTGTTTAGGTGTCCTTTGCGTAAGCATTCATTGTGGATGACTCATCCATTAAAAATAATTACCTTATATGTCGGCGTATAAGTCGACCTATGAAACCCAAAAAATCCCAAAAACTTAAGGTCGACTTATATGCCCAATATAAAATGTGACCCTTAAAATAACAGATTAAAAACATTTACAAAAACATTTGATCTTATGGCGTAGGTGATAGCCATTTTGAATCAGCTGCTCCATTGTTTACATATTCTGTCATTTATTTTAGAAGATTTAAGATAATTATTTTTAATAGTTAATAAAAATTAAAATTTTAACATTTTTTTATGAATCTCAAAAACATAAGCGATCTATTTGCAATTACACTTTCTCAATATACTTCGTATATGGAGATAGCAAAAATACAATGGGAAGTTTTTTCAGCGAAAAAGTGGAGGATCGACTTATACGGCGAATATGTCTAGTCGTGTATTTACAATCTGAAAAATCGAGATCGACTTATACTATGGCACATACAGTATTTTCCTCCATTATTCATGTATTGCAACTATGTGCTTTCTTCTTTTCTCATTCCTAAGAATTACATTTCTGTCACTTTATATTTACTAAGCTATCTTAATTACCCAGGTTTTACTGTCATATAGAAGCATTGAGACTTCCTTGTCTTTCATAAAGTTTATTTTTAATATTCATCCTGATGTTTCCTTTTAGATTACGTTTAATGGTTCCACAGGTTTGAATTTGTTAAATTTTCTGTTTTATCATTGTCAAAATCGTATTTCACATCATGTCCTACAAACTTGGAATCAGAAACTTGCTCTACAGTCAAATTAATCATAACTATTTGGAATAGACAGGATATTTGCCTTGGCATGACAATACCATAGATTTGTTAATTAAGATCTTAAAATTAAATGAATTACTGATTCGATGTAGGGTGACATTTGTAGCATATCCTCTGTGTCTTGCATTAAAATTTGTTAATTCACTACTGTTTGTTGATTAACAGTATACATATATCCCACTCTTATTTTCCATTCCCTTAGAAATTCTTCAATATATGTTAAAAAAACTTTGAGAGATTCTGCAACCTATTCTTAAACCTACATTAGGTTTGTTACTGTTATTATTGTTTTATTGTAAAAGCCCTGAACAACAACTATTAAGTGTTCTGGATAAGCTCCTCGTCTCAAATCCTGCTATAATTTAGGCCTTTCTACATACATGATCAAAAGCTTTTTCACAATACCCAAATGCTAAATGCATTACCATATTAAATTCTCTGCTTTTTCTAATGTCTCTTTTACAGTAAAAACAGTGTTAATACAGGGGTGTCTACATCAAAATCCATTTTATACTTCCGATAAAAAGGCTTCAGAAATATTGCCAAATCTATTGTTAACTACTTTAGCACATTTTTTAGTATTTAGTATTTAACAGACTAATTTTAATGTAGTCATTGGAGTTACTTCTGCTGTCATTTTTAAATAAGAAAATAATATTTGCTGTCATCCATGAAATTCTTACCTTTGCAGGTTTCCAGTACATGTTGAATTAGTATTACTAGCTTCAAGGGATAGTTCTCCATATTTAATCAAATTGGAATTTATTCCGCCATTTTTCTCTCGCCATTACACTTATATCCAGAGTAATGCTGGTAGTTGCTATTCTTAGAATGCCTCTTAAACTCTGATCTGTCAATTTTGAATGTAATGGACCTTTGTTTAATTTCATAAGAGAGAATGCTTGTTCACACAAGCGATAAATATCTATAACAGCACCTGCTGAGTTAAATCCTGCCAGGCCACACAAAATGTATCAGTGGGCCACATTTGACCAGCGGGCCGTATGTTATGCACCCCTGCTCTAGGAATTCAGTGAGACGTATTTTGGTATAAATCCTAAATTCTTTCATCATTTAATAAGTCTACTCTGTAAACGTCTTCGTTGTATGCAGAATTCATAGACGTGATTTTCCTACGATTTTTTACTACATCACCTTTTTGAACATCGCGAATAATTGGTTCCGAAAAACTGACGCGAAATGCAAATTTGCGAAGTGCAAGTCATATTTTCCCATAAGACGCCATGTAATTACGAGGGATTGGTTCCCAGCCAAACTAAAAAATACACTTTTTTATCATAAATAATGCAGTTTAACAGAAAATAAAAGAAAACGTAACAGCAAATAAAAAAGCTAGCATTATAAAGTAAAAAAAATACTTATAAATACCCTCAAAACGCGTAATATCAAATAAAAGCCCAGCATAACAAAGCGATTAAACTTTTTTCCGCACTTGTACAATTTACCTCCATAAAATTTCGCATGTGATTTTCGATCTTCTTTTGTTAAATATAAGGAAATGGTTTAATTTAAATTGAACTACTGAAATGGAATATTGAGTACATCATGCACAAATGCTTTTCTGGATTATGCAAAAACATTTCCAAGCCGCAAAAAACACTAGCATTAAAAAGTGGTTCCATTTCTTTTACAAATTACGTTAGAAATGCAAAACAGAAAATCAAAACCTAGCGTAATAAAGTTATAACATTTCTTTTAGTAATCGCGTTCAAAATACACGGCAGAAAATCTTACGTTACATGATGATAGCCATTCTTAGATTTACATTTAAAATTCGTAATAAACAATGAAACCTAACAAAACAACAATTCCTTAAATTACATTCAAAGTACAAAGATAATTGCCTTAAATCATTAAATATTTCCGTCAAAAACCAGCAACCTAATACGCGAAGAACAAATATTTTCAATGTCATACTCTTAAAAGTTGTGAAAAACTAAACGCGCACGACACTTTTCCATTAGCCAATAATTTCTAATTTGGCCGCTAGATACCAACGACTTTGACTGTTATCGAAAATAGCGCCGTTGGCAGTTAGTTTTAAACTAAGCTACAAAAGAATAAAGTCAATGGTTATCACGTTTGTTTGCTTTTGAAAACTGTTAATAACGAGCATTATAAATACAATATAATAATAATGTCCATTTCTTGGGTGCTAAAGTTTAAAATGAACTTAGAAACAAAAAAGTAGAGGGACTTCACGTTTGTTGGCATCGTAAACGCATGACGCTAAATGCAAGTAATAGGCGCGAAACACAAGTAATAGTCATAAAACATTTTGTCGCGAAGTCCAAATTCGCGAACCGCAAGCACGCGAAGTTCAAAATGGTGGTGTATTTTGGAGGTAAGCAAATTGGTCATAGTTAATGCCATAGTCTCTAATTACTGCAACTTTAACTAGATCTGTCAACTTTTTATGTACGTAGGATCACATAGTCTACTAGTCCGCGTGCAGCCTATGTATATTTGTGAATGTCCTTTTTAAAAATATTAACGCAACCTTCTCAGCTCTTTTCCATTGTCGTAATTTCTCTCTCCTCCAAAAATACGGACTATATGAGGAATGAGAAGATTCCCTATTAGTGCACTCAGATCTTCACCAATGATTAAATAGTCTTTTGTATTGTACTTTTTTACTTCCTTTTGTAGACTTCGTCTCTTCCGTTTTTCCTTCTGGATCGTAAACCCCAATCACAGTGAGGTGGCTACTGTCTGTCTTCAGCCTCACCACAACAGTCCTATTAGTAATATAACGCTATTTTCAGTCTCTATGTTCAATTTCCTAGTATTCCTGCCCCAATAGCTTCTCTGGTATTTTATTCTAGTCCTCCATGTATCATTATGTAATCATATATAATATATATAATATCTTCACTGTTTCAGTAATGAGAGCTATATTTATATTTTTCTCTTAGGATTTATGTAAGCTCGTTTCCTTAGTTCGAAATCCTATGATATCCCATACTACTATATTCAGAATAGTAGCTATTCCGTACTGTTTGTCCTTATTTGGAACTAATGTTTATATTGGGTCCATTCGGCTTTCTTTTTTGAAAGTTCACTTAATCATGTTATTAGCACAATACAAGATAGACAAGTAGTCGGGCTGCGTCTTATTCTGCTCTCTTATGTATAAAGCTCGCAAGAAGGCCTCCGTTGTCATATCTCTACCGTCGAGAACTACACCCTCGTTACCGCGAACTAGGGCCCTAAATATTTATATCCCCTAGAGAGAGGGTGACCAAACATTAAGCCCCCAGGCACTGGGCTCCCTTTTGGTACATATTCGCCGCATTCGGACCACCCCATCTTCTTTGATGAGATCTCTTATTCGCTGCTTTGGATATGCGCTCTCAAGGAGTTCAGCGTCTCAATCCAAAGACAAATTCGGTTCAAATCTAATTATTTCATAACCATAAACGCGAGTAGCTAACGCACCTGAATTTATAATCGACGTAAAGCAAATAAAAAATCTTATTTTGGATGAGAGGAATGTCAATCTATTCTTCCTGGAAATGGTAGCGCTTTGGACTACTTCAACGCCCCTCTCTTTTCTTCTAGCATTAATTCATCTATAGTAAACAAGATGCTCTCCGCACTTGTTTCTACCCGTTCCCACATTTATTATTCTCTCCCTATGCTCCACGGATATTTGTATTTCTGCTTCACATCTACTCACCCCTTAACCTTCCCCTCCTCTCTCAGATTTCCATCTGTAATTTTTCGTATCCTTGACGACTAGTAGTCCATTGAGAACAGACCATTTTTAGAGCTCAAGTGCAATTAAAGCACCAAAAAATGCAGCGAAACATTTTTATGTCCAGAATGAAGTTTTTGCCCGTTTATGAAATAATGAAAATTACATAATTTTTTATTTGATAACTTGGGTGAAAATTCTACCGCTCCTCCGAGCTTCCAACTATGCTTTATAAAAATTAAACATTCATGTAATTCGTATGATTTTGAGTAGCGAAAAGGTTAATTTTAAAATAAATTATAAGAGAATTTCCACATGGGGCTTCAAATAAGTTTTAACGTCAAATTCGCGCCATATCATCATCATCATCATAGGTAGTCTGTCCGTAGACAGGTCCGTGATTATTCTTGGTTAAACTTGGTTCTCCATATACTCCTATTTTCCGCTGTCCTCTTTATATCTTGATAACTCTCTTTCCCTTTCAAATCGTCTATCAGCTGAAACCTTTTCCTACCTCTTTCCCTTTTCCCATCTAGTTTTCCTTCTAACACGTCTTTAATCATACTCTCTCTCCTCAGGTAATGTCCAACCCAGTTAGCCTTCCTCTTTCTGATAGTCTGTATAATCATTCGCTTCTCTCCTATTCTTCGTAGCACTTCATCGTTTTTCATCCTATCTGTCCATTTTATCTTCAGCATTCTCCTCCAAGTCCACATTTCAAAGCTTTCCAAGTATTTGATGTCATTTTTCCTTAGCGTCCATGTTTCTGCCCCATACAATGCTATACTCCATACGTAGCATTTTATCAACTTCTTGCGGATATCTTCCCTTATATTCCCTGTAAGTAGTTGTTTCTTTCTCCTGAAAGCCGCTTTTGCTTTTCCTATTCTAGTTTTGATCTCATCCGTACATTTTGCCTCTCGTGTTATGATACTTCCAAGGTATTTATATTCTGAAACTTGTTCTAATGGCTTTCCCCCAATAGTTATGTTCAGATTCTCTTCTTTACCCGATATTCGAATGACCTTGGATTTTTCTGTATTTATTTCCATACCGTATTTTCTACCTGTTATCACTAGTCTATTTATCATTTTTTGTAGCTCCTCTTCCTTTCTTGCTAGAAGTACTTGATCATCTGCGTATTTCACTGTTCTTATAATCCTTCCTCCAATTTTGAAATCCCCTGTGCCTTCTAAAGCTTCTTGCATTAGACTTTCTCCATATATATTGAATAGGGTTGGCGATAGGCAGCAGCCTTGTCTTACTCCTCTACCGATATTTATTCCGCAGGTGTTCACATTCTCAAACCTGACCTTTACAACTTGATTCTCATATAGATTCCTAATCAGTCTCCTGTCTTTCCAGTCTACACCTATATCCTTTAATATCTTCATCAACTTTATCCAATTTACTCTATCAAAGGCCTTCTGCCAGTCTACGAAACATGCGTAGATATCTTGACTGTATTCTATTGCCCTTTCTGATATGATTCTAACTACTCCTATAGCATCTCTAGTTCCTCGTCCTTTTCTGAAACCGAATTGATCTTCCCCTATTATTTCTTCTGCCTTTTTCTCCAGCCTTTTATTAAGAATCCTCGTGATGATCTTCGATGTGTGTGACAGAAGGCTTATAGTTCTGTAATCTTTACACTGCATTGCCTTTGGCTTCTTCTTTAGAGGGATCATTGTTACTTCTAGGAAATCCTGAGGCCACTCTCCCGTGTCGTAAATCTTATTAATTAATTTCGTGATCACTTTTAGTCCTTCTGATCCTATGACTTTAAGTATCTCAGCCGGTATTCCATCGCTGCCCGTGGCTTTCCCCTTCTTTAGTTCCACTATCGCCTTTTCTACTTCGCTCTCCATAATACTTGGTCCTAAGTTGTCTTCTTCAATGTTTTCCTCATTTTCCAGTTCTATTTTTGCCGCTCCTGCCTGTTTGCTGTATAATTCTTTAATGTATTCTTCCCATACCTGTGCTACATCCTTTGTTTCTGAGACTATCTTCCCATCCGTATTCATAATTCCTTTACCACAAATTCCATTAGACTTCTTATCTTCTAATTCCAGTGCCCTAGCGTACATCATATCGTACCGTCCTAGCTTCTCCATTTGTTCTATTTCATCACATTTTCCTTTTATCCAATTTTCTCTAGCTTTATCTGTTACCCTTCTCAACTCATTGTTTATACGCCTATAGTTGGCTCTACCTTCTTCACTGTTAACGTTTTTCCATTTTCGTCTCTCATCCATTTTCTCCAGCATTTCCTTCGTGATCCATGGTTTTCTGATTTTCTTCTCTTGTTTTCCAATCTCTTTATCCAAGGTATCCTTGATACTGGTTTTAATTTCATCCCATTCTATATCAACGGTCTTCGGTTTGTTTTCCAACTTTCTTAGGTTATCTTCCAACTTCATGCTGACTACATCCTGCCTTTCTTTCAGTTTTTCTAGGTCCCAGGTCTGTCTTTCTCTTCTCGTTTTTCTTATTTGTTTGAGCTTTGTACTCATGTCAAGTATTAGAAGGCTGTGATCTGAATCAATGTCTGCTCCTTGCAATGCCTTGGCGTTCTTTATGCTGTTCCTGAATCTTTGTTTTACAAGGATGTAATCTATTTGGCATCTCATTCTATCTCCTGGGCTTTTCCATGTGTATAACCTTCGTTTATGGTTTTTGAACCATGTATTAGTCACTACAAGGTCATTATTGATGCAGAATTCTACGAGTTTCTCCCCTCCTCGATTTCTCTTCCCAAGTCCGTATTGCCCGACAACATTTTCTTCCTGTCCTTCTCCGACTATGCTGTTCCAATCTCCCATTATTATGCAGTTTACCTTTCCTCTTCCGTCTTCTTCTTAAATTTCATTAATTTGCTCATAGATCTCATCTATTTCTTCATCGTCATGAGCTGACGTTGGCATATATACCTGGATTATCAGCATGTCCACTGGGACTGCTTTTAGCTTTATTGCCATCAGTCTATCGTTCGTTGCTATTATCTTTGTCACGCTTTTCATCATATCTTTCCTAAGTACCAGAGCTACTCCCCTTTCCCCACTATTTCCTCCAGAATAAACTACCGTGAATTCTTCCGAGTCGAACTGTCCTTCTCCTTCCCATCTAGTTTCGCTTAGCCCTATAATGTCAACTCTATTTCTTCTCATTTCTTCTTTCAGGTTCTCTAGCTTTCCTGCCTTTCTCATAGTTCTTACGTTCCAAGTCCCTATTCGTAATTTACTTTCGACAAATGTTTTCCTCAAGGCAGTCCCCGCCCGGAGATCCGATTGGGGGACTATTTTACCTCCGGATTGTTTTACCTCGAGAGAACTCATATTGTCCAACCATATAATCTTTACTAGGGATTGTAATGTGGTAGTTTCCCTCTTGCTTTCCACATCGCAGTACTGTAGCCGTTCAAATCGTCCTGATCACGCCTACAGCTGTATTGGATATAGACCCAACCAACATCATTTGTTTTCGGCTCTATACCATACTGACAGTACTGCTGCCTACTGCCAGGCACTGATGATAGTTTTTTTTTTTTTTTTTTAATAAAACCTTCATTCGAGGGGTTTGAACCCCCGAACTTTGCAATAGAAAGCCGACACGCTAACCACTACACCACCAGTGCCATATATATATATATATATATATATATATATATATATATATATATATATATATATATATCTGCCTCTGGTTCTCAATACGAGTGCCACAGCACACCCAGGAGCCGCAGTTGATTTTTAGGCGTTCCGAGAAAAACTTTATTTAGTAAATAAATCGACCATTTGGATGTGTTTATAGACAATAATTTTACCTCAAACACATTAATTATAATATAGTACCAACAGATGGACATGTCCAAAGGTGGGGTGCTACAAAATTCCGTTTATATTAGAGAGGGTGCCGCGCCTACGGGAACCACTGGTCCACGTAGATGAAGAAATCTTTTATAGTTTGCGCCTAATATAGACCTGGCTCATCCTCCGCTTCGTTTGCACCGGTTTATTTTCACTGAATTACAAAATACGCAATCACTGGGGTTTTCCTGCTCCCTAACAATATCTTGCACATGACTAAAATTTAGATAATATCTGTAAATTTCTTTGATTTTAGCTTTGATCTCATATTAAATATTTGGAAGTACGTACATTTATATGATCGGTATTCACAGTTTAAGATTCATCATTGACTAATGAATTGCATGTATTTCGATCGTTATCACTGTAAGACGGTTTTCGTTCACCGTAAAAACAAAAAAACACGCATGGCTTCCCCTTTCTATTCGAATTGTTTTTTTGTTTTCTGACTTGATTTCGCAAACAAAAGTCCTTTTAGCACACACACCCGTGTCACTTGACGTCTTAACCGGTGGCGATTTCCGTCAATCAACCTACGCGTCCATCGCAGTCCACTGTCCTTTCTTCTTCGATATCTCCCTCTGTCCGCATTCTTCGAACTTTTTTCCAACTCTGTCTGTCTGTCTGACACTCTCGGTCATCTCAAAAAGATCCATTTTCCGTTACATGTCAGTCTTCCGTTTCATTTCGGTTATTTCGCAATCCCTCGCAACTGATTTCCTACGACCGTCTGCCTTCTTTAAGGACGGCTTCTTCGAGTGATTCTTCTTCATCTTAACGCCGTTTACTTGCATTACTTTCAATCACTCTGACGTTTTTAACTTTAGTCAAGAAGTTTTAAAATGTCTACTGATTTCGGGAATTATTTTACGTAAAGTTCTGTATCGTATGGGCACGAACGAAATTTGCCGTTCTGTGTAATGAACAGCCGGTGCGAGATTTTAAATGTGCCGGTTTTACGAGATGGCGTTGAGATGATCTCTGAGATTGTCATTAAAGCACGAATTACTAGACGAATGAGCAATATTTAGGATAACCTCCATAGTGTCTGAATATACTGAAAGTAAAATATTTATAACAGCATAATATGGCATTAGGCGTTCCACTAGAGCTTTAACATGTTTATTTGCCATTTCAAATTAAGTTGGGATATCATAAATTAGGACGATAGATTCCATTGGCAATGCACAATTTTATTATGCGGATTGTAAATGCTTTTAAAAAGACACTATGGCTAAAAATAATCTAAACCAACTCTAATCTAAGAAGAGACATGTTCTGTGAGTTAAAAAATTTCCATCTCTTGCGACCGTCGTTTTTTCCGTTCGATTTCTCCGCTTCAAAACTGCTCTTAATGCTATCAGTGATTTGTTAAAAACGCATAATGATTTCATAAATCTTCATGAAATCCATGTGAGCAGATCTAATACGTTATTCCTCATCTAATACTGGATGATCTTAACCGTTTCCCCACGGCATTCTATCTTCATTTGTTTTGTATCTATTCGCCCTTTTTACCTTCTCCATAGTATAGGGGAAAGTATTGTATTCATGAAAAAAATCGACTTTGAGATTTCAACGGAAATATAAGTTTTGAGGTCTCCTGAACACGTTTTGACCATTTTCTCGATGATGTCTGTGTGTGTGTGTGTGTGTGTGTGTGTGTGTGTATGTGATAGATTTTTGTGGGCGCTCTAACTCAAAAACTATTAATAAGGTCAATGCGAAATTTTATATTTAACATTTTTATAAAAGTTGGAAGATCTGATTAGTTTTTGGTAAAAATCGGTCAACCGAAAGTGGGTGTTTACTCTTGTCACTTATCCGCAATTTTGAAATATTTGCTTTAATATTTGATAAATGTAAAAATGCGTTGGGATAAAAGTTGTAGGAAATTCAATTTTCCACAACTTTTGTATGAAACATTTTTCCATTAATGCATTGTTTAAGAGATATCTTATATTTTAGCTGCCACCACCAATTGTTGGAGCTTTGTGGCTATATCCAATATCAGAAGACTATGGTTTGAGTTTATTTCTGTTCTTTGTAAAGTCTAAAATTTTCTCGCAGTTTCTTAAAATATTTATTATTATCTAACGTATTTGGAATTTTTAGAAATATTACAGATATGGAGAAAGTCATGTGGTGGCCACATCACATTTTTTCCCTTATTCCACTCTCAACGCCATCTTATGAGCAATGAGCGCGCGTAAGGAAAGACGGGCAAACACGAATTCGCATTATCAAAACAAATTCTCACATATATATACATAAATAATCGCCTATAATTTCTCACTTATACATCACAACACATAACAGGCGCAACCAAACAAACTCATCGATCAAGTTCCCACGTTTCCACGCAATATCCATTGGATATTTTTTGTTCGTGCGGAACCACCATCCAAACGTATCTAAATAGTATATCGAAGGGCCCACCATTCTCGACCCGGCAGACGAAAGAATAAAAACCGTTAGCCTCGAATTCGTCCGGATATGGCTGGCGATAACATTTGAACCTTTTCGGGAGCGTGGATTTTATTCGGATCTCCAGCCGTTGGAACCGCGCGATGCGGACCCGCAATCCGTTGAACGAGCGGATTTCCTCTTGGGGGTGAGAAGGTCAGATTTAAAAAGGAAGAGAGGGGAAGGCTAGGAAAAGCTAGGCACGAGATTTTAAACGCCTCTTACGAGCCACCCAAATTGTCAACATCCCAAATATTTAAAAACACTAAGAAAAAGGCTTCTTTACCTAAACTTCTCTCTAATGTTAAACAAATGAAGTAAGATGGAAACATTATAATTCACTCTCGAGGAGTAGGTCAACAGTAATAGAGATCTGTATCATAGTCTTTGAGTTCCAGTTTTATTTAAAATTGCTAACGTCTGTTGTTTTACAAATGTTTTACCTTTTCTTTAATTAAAACCCATCCTAATGATAAATCGCAGGTAAAACAATTGAACTAAGCAGTATTATTTCTTTCGGCTTTGGCACTGAACAATTCCTTTTAAAACAATTCAACATACCCATTAGTTTTAAATGGTTGCGGAGTTAGTGAGCGTGAGTAATAACTGAAATTTATATGTTCTGCAAGCTCTATTTTTAAAGGGAGGCTTTCTGTGTATTACAAGATAAAAATAAAGTATTCTCTTTAACTTTGAAAGACACGTCTATTCAGATCGTAACGGAAATTAAAAGCTGAATATTTGGTTATAAAATATTTTATGAGGAAAATAAATTTCATTTATCACTAGTACACCAATGTTTGAAGCTAATAAAAAGTTATAAAATGGAAAAATCGCTACTTAATTTTTCGGAGGAAGAGAAATTTTTCGAACCTTTGCCCCTAAAAAACACAAAAAATTAACAATGGATAGTAAATAATACATTCAAGGACTTACACAGCATAATTATATTTCGATCATGTGCTATGTGAACGTATATCTGCATAATCCTCTTGCAAATACATATGTACATTTTCCAATACTTCGCCAACGATATAATTCTCTGCAGCAATATCTTCTATAGTAATCATTTCGATCACTTCCTATGAGTATTTAGAAGTCCAAAAACTTGAATAATATAGATGTAGTGCATACTTAAGTTTGATGCCATAAAGCCAATTATATTTTTATTATACACTAGGGTCAAGCGCCTTGCTCGCTGTTTCTTCGTTCCTACCATGTAGGTCATTTTATAATATAGTGAGAAATATATTTCTGTGACTCGATTTTTCTATTAACTCGAATAATTTTTGTTTTCCCTTGAGATTGGAATTACAGAAGTTCCACTGTATATATACAAATATATAAAAAATATATTTTAGTATTTTTAATTTTCTTTAACTCGAATAATATTTACTTTCCCTTGAGATTCGAGTTATGGAAATTCCACAATAATTCATGACAATAGTTTCCATTAAATACATTAACACGTCTTTAATCTAATACATTATAACCGCTGTCTCTGCCTGCGTCTCTGCGTTCGTCCCTGCATGACTGCGTCTGAAACCTCGAGTGACGTCACCTTCCGGCATGGACGTAAATAAACCGAGAACGGTAGGTTCAATTTCGACGATTATTTCGCCTGAATACTCTACGCGATCTCTTTCAGGCAATAAGTGGGTAGTCGGAAAGGCATGGGTTCGATGCAAGGACAGTTTTCGTTTTTGCATTTGATTAACACGTAATCGGCTAGAATACGATGTGTAGACTTTTATTCTTTAACATTTTAAAATATCTTACAACCGAGACTATGACTCGAGATTTATACCATATCGCGCAGAAAAAAATTAAGATTTTTATCCTTACCGTCGATTTTGTTGTTTAATTCGTGTTTGCAAATATTTTACATTGTTTGACTCGGGCTTCAAGTGCATTTGCACTAAGGTTGAAATAAAACGCATGGAGGACAAAAACAATAAGCCTCGAGTGACGTCATCTCCCAGTATAAACGCAAATATATCAAGAACGATCGGCTCAATTTCGACCAATCTTTCGCCTGAATACTCGGCGCGAACTCTTGCAGGTTTTAAGCGGGTAGTCGCCTCTCGAAATGGCGTGGGTACGATATCAGGAAAGTTTTCGTTTTTGCATATGATTAGCACATAATCGGCTGGAATACTACGTGTAGACCTTTAGTCCTTAACATTTTAAAATAATTTACCATCGAGACATTCACTCGATATTTACACTAATTAACGTATAAAAATTAATATTTTTATGCTTACCTTCGATTCTGTTGTTTAATTCACGTTTGTTCATATTTTAAGTTTAGATAAGATGTTCTCCGATTTTTCAACATTTCAAAAAGGAGTTTTCTAATGTTGATCTCAGATTTTTGCATTGTTAGACTCGGGCTTTTAAGTGCATTTGCACTAAGCTGACAATAAAACAAACACATCAAGGACAATAACCGATTGGAAATTTATATGAAAAGTTTCGTGTAAATACAAAACAAATGAAACACGTAACGAAGAAACCTGAAGTCATAAACGATTCCAATGAATTGTAATAATGGACAACTTACATTTCGAATATAAAGATATTTCACGCGTACATAAAATATATCGTTTCGTTTGCAAATTTTATTGTGAGGTCTAAAGCAAATTACTATATTGACATATATGGTAATTTCTTTTCATAATTAAGCAAGATCTTTGACGCGTGCCCGGTGCATTTATAGTGATTACTTGATATTAAATAAACCACAGGACATGATTTGCAGTACCATCAGAAATAGTGAAGAAAACAAAAACTGTTCTGTACCTGTAAGTGTTAGACTAAATCATGTAGGCCTGTGTTTTTAGTTACGAAAATGATTTGAACGATATGATTATTTTGAGAGGGGCAAAAAAGTGGCTTAACTACTAACACCCGGTGTAACAATTTTTTGTCATAGGAACTATCGCATTGGTCCACTTCATCCAAAGTTCCCTAAATGTTTGCAGGAAGTACTGCAATGGGCCCCTAGTGAGTAATTTATACGCAGGGGCGGATCAACCTATCGGGCAGGCCCCGATGGACCGTTCACATTGAAGCTATAAGTTGCAAAATTTAAAATGAATAAAAAAATTGTTGAAATATTTTTGCCGCGACATGAAAAAACAACAAAATAAAGTTAATTCCTATGTCAATAATGTTTTGGATTTTGTTAGTGAGTATATATAAATATTTAAATAATAATATTATATAACTACTAGTGTAAATGCCCGTTGAAATTCAACGGGAAAATTGGAAATTAATATATTCAACTATATTGGGAGGAAGTGAGCTAAATCTGACACTTATACGAACATTAGATAAGATAGATGAACAGGTTTTCACTTTAATATATTTTTTTATATTTAATAGTAAGACAATAAGAGTATGCAGTTTTTTAACTAAGTTAACAACATATTTAACGTTTTATTCCGAAAAGAATTAGCTATTATGGACTCACCAGATATGTTAATTTTCTGTATGAATGACAATGCTGTTGATCGCCAAGGGAACGTTTCAATAAAAATGCAAAATTTTGACAAATTTTCGAATATTTTAGCTTAATGTGAGCGAATTCGATTCGAAAACAAAAGTCGACGATAAGAATATAAATCTTCATTTAATTTCCTTTAAAATGGTTTATATCCGAAGATCGTGCGTCAATTACTTCTAATTTAATTTTGCAAAAGAAAATAAATCTGCAGGTGTGAAAGAGGTATATTTAAGATCCCTCTTATGGGAAATCCCATATAGCGTTCCAATCAACAAACCAACTAACAGATTAAGGCTTTTATTAATAGTTTCATTTAATAATTAGGGCCGGTTCAGATAAAAACCCCGGGCAGATATTCTCACTCGATCCGCCCGTGTATACGTACCTACGTATTGAGTACCTTAATATGAGCCATAAAGCATTTAACGTGTCGTTCAGTGTGTCTTAAATAATGTTCAACGGTTTTCTATGACAAAGCATTAAAGTTTATGTTATACTTCCGTTATGTTAGAATTTTGAATAACATTTTGATATTTGAAAGATAAGAATAAATTGTTTCGAATAATAATAATAAGTAGGGGATTTTAAGTTAAATATAATAAATTATAAATTCCTTCCCGTCATATTGACTGGCTTTTATACTCGTTTCCATTAAAAGCATTAAGGGTCCCTTTAAAAACATTGAAGCCCTTGCCATGGTTTTTATACCTTTCCATTGTTGAAGAGAAGAAAAATTCACTCTTTTTCCGATTTAAAGCTGATATTTACGCTAATTCGGTAAGTATTTTACTTTTGCCTTAAAAAATTAAGAACTCGGTATTTTCACATAGACAACTATTCTTTTCGCGAATTCATCTCCCAATTTTATGTTATTTATAAATGCATTTTTAGAAAGCCTTGCGCTGAATCCCATGCTTTCTTTATGGAATATTGAAATGGAACATTGGGGTTAAAAAGACACAATAAATATCAACTTCATTGCGAATTTGGATTTTTCTCGTCGGTTGTGCTACCTGGCCTGCCTACATGCCAAATTTGAGATTTCTGGCCCTTCTAGAAGTACCTAAGAGTTTAATGTCAGTCTTAGGATTTTAACATCAGAGTGAGCGTTACGCATCACGATGGCCATTACGATTTTATAATATAGAGCAGTGTTTCTCAACCGGTGCTCCGCAAACATGAGGCAGGTGCTCCGCAAGCCTTTTAAAAAATTAAAGTGAAAAGTCCAATTATTGGAAATATAATATTAAACTGTTTATTGGAACGAAGTGTAAAGACTTTTGTCTATCACGTTACGATAATCGCAACACTGCTTTGATTATAAAATCTACTTGTTCTGCCTTTTCTTTCCGAATATGTACTACGTTTTCTTACCCATCCCCCAACCTCTTCCAACTTTCTGCCTCCCCTTTCCTACTCTCCAATACCCTCCCTTCCCCATCTTACTTTGTTTACTTAGAAACATATTCACTCCCTTTATTCCTCTCTCCAATTCACGGACCTTCTCCTTCCACATTGTATACATAAAATAACATTTTATTGCCCGCCAACCAACCTCTCCTTCACCATTCCACCTCCTCTCTCTTACTCACCGATTCCCTTCCTCCCCGTAGGTGTAACATTTGCTATAGATTCTATATACTTGCATCTAATATCTGAATATTTCTCCAGCAAAGATATCGATATTTCAAATTGTGTTTCGATTTGTACTGGCGGTGCAGCAAATATGACAGGTGTTCATGCAGGATTGGTTGCAAAATTTAAAGAAGTAGTGCCAAAAATTAAAGTTACACATTGTATTATTCACCGAGAATTATTAACATGTAAAAAGTTAAGTTAATTTCATTTTGTGGATCGTTTTCATGACAATGTAATATTCATGTACTGTAAAATGTAAAAAAGTATATGCATACATACAGTGCCTTACTTAATTACAGCAACAATTCAGATACCCTTGACTACAACAATTTTTCGTCTAAAATTTGGCCAAAATTTCTTTTTAATAATGAATTTGCGGTAGGATTCGACGCGTATTCGAAAATCAATGGCCGCGAAATGAATCTCCATTCCTTCAGGCGTCGTTTGGTTTAAGTGCCGCATTCATAGATGGATTCTAAGTGATTTTAAAATGCGAATGAAAAATATGCTGCATCGCATTTGCTCCACTTTAATTTTATGTCAACCTATAGGGAGAGGAGAGGGTTTTGATTTTATATAATAGAAGGATTTGATCTGGTGCTCCTCCTAAATTAGGGGATATCGTGGTGCGCTCCACGGTCTAATAAAGGTTGAGAAACACTGATATAGAGAGATGTATGTGCCACTAATTGCAAAGCAGATATTTGCAGAAATGCTTAATCAAAAAACCGCGTGTTGCGTGGTAACCGAGTTAACTCGTCTTAAAATCTTAGAAGTCGCTCTATACTTATTTTAGTCTCCTACAGACCACCCATGGACACTTTAGATCCTATCCTACGTCAGTCGTGAACTTCGCCTACACGCCCAACGCGGATACGCACTCTATCGCATCTTAACGCGCGTCGCTCGGTGGCGTCACCCTGAAAGAACAAAACACTAACGTGTCTCTTTTAGGAGGGAGACTTAGAAAGAGAGATTGTGAAATGGAGAGAGAGAGAAAGGATCTAGAAATGGAGAGAGGGAGAGACAATAATGCCTTTGGCCTCGCCTACGCCAAGGAAGCGCCTCGAGCCCATAGTGAGAAGTCACTCCTCAGAAGAGGAAAGTGAGGAGATTTGTTCGTTCATGATTCAAAGTTCCATCTCTCTCTCTCTCTCTCTCTCTCTTTCTTTCTCTCTTTCTCTCTCTCTCTCTTTCTCTCTCTCTCTTTCTCTCTCTCTTTCTCTCTCTCTCTCTTTCTCTCTCTCTCTTTCTCTCTCTCTTTCTCTCTCTTACTCTCTGTTATCCCTCAATCTTTCTCACCATTATTGCGTTTATGTGTCTCACCAGAATACGTGTCAAAACAGTTTATTTTCAATGGATTTTTAAAATGCGTATTTTTTCTGCATGGACTATTTCGACCAAACTAGTATGTTCAGTGTTTAATTCTCGACCAGAGAATAAGTAAAAAAACAGCCACAGCATATTCCTGTTTATTAAAAAAACGTCTCGAGTAACTTACAAATACAATTTTTTGTTTTATTTTCCTCAAAGCGAGCTGAAAAGACAGAACCACTTTCTTGGAACAGGGAAAAGATAAACGCATTTTCTGACAACTGTTGACTCGCGAGTTTTCGGAGTTCGGTAAAAGGGATTTGAATAAAGTATTATTATTATTAATATTAACGTAGCACTTTTGTGGTGGAAACATTTAATGCCCTTGAAAAATGTTTTGTACTGCGAATAGACCGATCCTACAACCCCAAGCTTTTGCTTATCGGTGAGATTCTTGTGACAACTATTATGAGAATGATTCGAACATGTTGAATAATGGATAAATTTTTATGCTGGGATTATACAGGCAAGGAATGTCACAATTGACATTTTTATGAAACTGTTAATCGTTATTAGACGAGTATTTAATTTATTTCATATTCCCATACTGTAGTTTAAGTTAAAAGACATTCATTATTTTAATCCTTGCCGTATAAAGGTGGATATCTAGAATTATTATGCAGTTAACAGATAATAAAGCAAGCAAAAGTGTAGCTAGCGTCATAAAAAATGAATTGAAGTAATTTTGCTTATGATAAAAGTTTTTAATTAACATTCATTGCACGCTTTAATTTGAAGTTTTAAAATGCAACATTTAGAAATCGTGACTAGGCTATCGTCTTTTATTCACAATCGATAACAATGCGTAATGCTTTCAATCGTTAGAAAAACAAAAAATAAGATATGTTGATTAAATTTATAATGACTTGCGAATTGCAATATTTTATTTCCTTATTAAAACTGGCGTTTCGCCTTGCAGCCTCTCAGATAGGTATTCTCTCTCCGTTAAAGGGTTTTACGCACCTTTATGGCAACTGGCTTTCTATTACGACTTCCTCAGCAAAAAAAATCGAGAAAACCTAGAATGGATTAACGCTGGAAAGCGACTCGTTCTACGGTACGATTTTTTAATTAAGGTGAATAGATTTTCTTTTTAGCAGTTTTGTTAAATGGCTTCCATAAAAACTTTATTCGTTATAAAATCGCATTCATGGACACAGTGTCTGTTCTTATAAATGTTATTGAATACTGAGACTTTCGAAACGATATATTTTCCTCTATATCCATAGCATAAAATTAAAGTAAAAAAATTCCAACTTTTGAACATTTATGCGATCTGTTTTTCTAAGAAGCTTGCCGAAATAGTAGTTCTTTTCCTCTATCTAAAAAATGGAGAATTAAAATAATTTGATTGTGAGTTTAAAAACCCACTGCAAAGAAGGTTTTTAAAAAATAACCATAGATTTGGTAAAAAGCAACTTGAAATTGTAATATGGCATTAATAACCGAGTCGGTAGCTTTTCCACCACAAACGGATTCATAAAAACATTCATGTGTGAGATATCCAAGATAAGGAGAAAAAACATGGCAGGTCTCCAAACAACATTCAGCTGATCTCAATCGTTTATATCGTCGAATATTAGTGAAGCGATCGAGATTCAGATAGCAAAAAGGTGATGATTCTCTTAGAAACGCTGCGTGGATATATTCATTACACTCTCATTGACTAAGCACGAGTGGACATCGTTTGAAGAGGACGACTTCATCCAGAATGTTCGACGCAGAGGGACGTACGAGGCCTAAAAATTAATGAAAACCCAATACAGAATGGCTCTAAAACACGGCGCAATCGAGGCCCATCGCGATGCATCAGCAATCGGCTCAAAATCATCATATAATCCTTTCGCCTGGTACTAACAGAGCTCGACTCCAAAATTAAACATCGCTCACTCGTTCTCTTTCTCTCTCTCCCTCTCTCTGCTCGATGAAAAGTTTAATATTAACTCACTGCTCGTGAATCGGAAAGGGCTGAGCGTCGATCAATGGGCCTTTCCTCCCTCCACAACATTTTCCCTTATCTCATGGCATTTAGTTAGTAATCCCCTTCATCGGTAGCTCACTCCATGTCGCTCTCTATCGATTTGTTCCATAGAATTTATTTACTTCGATAACATTTCACCGACGTTTCATTTACATGGCATGACGGGAAACTTGGGGAACTCCCTTGAAATCGTTCGAGGAAGCCGTCTCGGAGCCACACCACAAATTAGACGGTAGCCTTCCCGGCCGACCAACTGTAAGCTCTCGAGTAGTGACGTCTGCCTGACAAATTACAGAATATAATGCAGCCCGCCTGAGGGCTATATTCATTTTATTTTAGCGCCATTAATCCTGCGTCACGTCCCGAACGTGACACATTTTGGAGCTTATTTCTATAATGTGACTGACCACGCTGGCTCTGATCGGGAGAGGGAAGGTGGGAGACGGGCAGGAGAGAAGGAGAGGGGCCGATCTGCCTCGGGAAGGCAAAACGGCGCAATTTATGTGGACAGTGATGAAGAGCTATTGGAAATGAAAAGGGGAGATGGGGAGGGAAAAAAAGAATCGCTTATGCGATAAATCACGCTGAGGATCCGTTACATCCTCGACCGTCACTGAAAAATCCAGTGTCGGTGAAAGTACGAAACGGCGCGGTCAAAGGAAGCGTGGAGGGAGAGGAATGGGGGAGGGGAGGTTAGAGATGAGAGGGTCAAGAGAGGAGAAAATTAAAAATTCTTGCGATCGGCGCATTGTAATGAATATTTTTTTACTCTATCAAAAATTGTAAACGGTATTTCAATTTAATCTCAAAGGTGTTCAAAGTTACTCGGTTGAGACTGGAGAGAGAAATACATCTGGGGCCATTGAAAACTTAATTTATGGTTACCCAATAATAATGCAACTGTTTCTCTGGATGACGGATTTTCTTTCAGTGCATACCATGATTGAAGTTTTTGGTGGCTTTTATTTCCAGTTAATACCCGGCGATCCTAGAATACACTTGCTATAATCTAGATTTTATATGTAAGTTAATTTTCTCACGCTTAGAAAACCTCATAAAACTTTGGTTCCATAATTATTAAATGTGCCTGACGTAAGAACTATCTTGATACTCACTCTTTTCCTACGTAAAGCATTTATAGCTTTCAGACGGTACCTAAAAATCCATCATTATTACATAATATGAAGGTAGATTTAGGAAAAGTTGCCGAGCCGTAAAAACAGCAAATCTTTATATTGTTATTGAAACTACATTATTTATCAATAATGTTCTAGTCATACGGCTATTTCTTTATTAAATCAATGCAAGACTTTTTTTGGAAAATAGGATCGAATATCGACTGACACTTAATCAATTTATTTTTCATTGTTTTAAAATTTTGGTATAGAACCTCAACATAATCAGTTGAAACTGAATTACCTAATCATTTTCAGACGCTGAGTATAACGATCAATAGTCTTGAAACATACTAGACTTCAATGAATTAGGAAATGAAACTCTTTCTATTGGTTTTGAGCCTGTTTTGATCGTGTCATTATTAATATCTTCAATGTAAATAATAATATTTATAAGATATGCATTGAGGATAATATTATCACCGAGTTCCGGCATGACCTTTAGGGTATAGGACAGTTCGGCGTGACCGATTCGCCGACGGACAATTCGGCGCCGGAACAGTTCGGCTCCTGCAAGACGATTCCAACCCTCAACCACTCAACCCGACCCGGGAGCAGGAAATAGAAAAAATCCAACCCCCAACCCGGAGGGATGGAATTGAACGGATCCAACTCCCAACCGCTCAACCCAATCCGGGGGGAGGGAATAGAATGAATTCAACCCCAACCGCTCTACCCAACTAAAAGTTGTTACTTTTTCCTCCAGGTGCCGAATTGTCCCGACGCCGAATCGGTTCCGCCGAAATATCCCATTTCTTGACTTTTAACTTATGGAGGTAGAGGATGTGGTGATGAGTTGTTTCTCCCGCTGAAATATATCGGTAATTAAGCCGAAACAAATGCTAGCTTGATATACATTGGCATTAATTGTCAGAATAGCATGGAACTGAGTCTTTATCAACAAACATCGAAGTCACGCCCTCCTGACATCAATACACTCTCACTCAAACCAGAGCAAACATCGGCAAGCAGACCTAAGAACGCGCACAACCGAACATTGAGAAAATCACGCAGCCGCCGGCAATTTTGAGCGGTAACTCCTATTCCATCTCCTAGCGATCGGAGAAAATCATCACAATCACGATTCATCGGGAAACGAGACTCTTGGCATCCTTGGAAGGCAACGACCTATCGAGAAAGAGACCCTCATTGACTGTACATCGCAGCTAAAGGAAAGACATGCAAAGCTCTCGAAACCATCCTCCTAAGCCTTCCACAATGCAACGCGACGGAAGGTAATGGGACCGCACTTAACACCTCAACACATTCACACCCTATCCGTCTTTTCTTTCTCTTTCTCTCTCTCTCGACGTCGACGCATCATTTGCGATTTCCGATCCCCGTTCCTTCTCCCCCCTCCCCACTTTCTCACCCCCTTCCACCATTCCCGCAATGCTAATGACGTCACAGCCTCACCGACGCGCACCGCAACGGACCCTCGTGTTAAGGATTGACGGATATTTACCCTACCGGCGTTTATTTGCTGCGATGGGGTGACGCCTTCCTGACCTGCCTCCCTCCCCATACACTCCCACTCCCCTCTCTCCATTCTCCCCACCGCCATTTAACATCCTCTACGGGGTCGTAAACCCCCTCTTCACCCCAGCAGATGACGACAGGTGATTGACGCTGCGGTTAGAATATGTTGGGTTTGAAGAGCGAAGGAGGAGGGGGTTGGGGCGTGAAGCAGAGCCTTAGGAGGAATGAGGGGTGGCGGTGTGCGTAGCTGGGGTGAGTTTTATAGAGGGCGGAGGCGGTGTTGGGTTCTACGGTCGACGTAAGGGGGTGGAGGAAGATATAGGGTCAGGAAATTGTGAATTCGAATTTCTTCTTATCCCGCTCTATGCCATCTATCCGAGCACTTGGAGAAACGTTGCTCCTAATTCCTCTCCATCGACCTAATTACTCGATTAATCTCCCGGAACCCGAAGTTTCCCAATCAAACACTCCCGAGTAGGGACATTTTCGTAATGAAGGGGCGAATCAAAGGAACACCATAATTGTTTTAAGCTATCTCGAGCGTTGGTTTAGGTGGAGCGGATTTATTACGCACAGGGTTCTCTCTCTCGGTTTTAGGCAATATATTCGCAGAGCGAATGCACGTTCTAGGGAACGTTCCAGGCAGAATGGCCGAGAGACGGTTTGGGAATTGTTTTTAATCGTGATCGAGATCGATTAACGTGATTTTCGAGAACTTCCGCCTAGACGCGTCGCCTGGAACGAATTCGGTCGTTAATTAAATGAATTACGCTAAAATCGCTAAAATTCCATCACCTTCAGGAAATATATAAACAGAGAAGGATATAATATTTGCGGAACATAAACTGAAAGCATAGAGAAAAATAATTTGTAAAAGCTCGAAATTGTGTACGCATGTAATCAATATAGAATATTATTTTACCTATTCTCGATGATAAATTAATTTAAGAAATCAATTTTGGGTGATAGTAAAATATTTTTCAATCAACTGAAAAGTCGATTTATAATTGATAATAGCACCACGAGAAGTCACTGGCAAAAGCCACTTGAAACTCTTGTTCGTAATACGGCTATTACAAATCGGAAGAGTAAGTTGGAGCTCCGACATTTCATCAGAAATCCATTTCAAGTATAACGGTAAACGCCTGGTATTTTGGAAGCGAGGAATGGAATTTTCAATCTAAGGAAGTGAAGATTTTCCTGAATGACATAGAATTACAATAACCAATTCTGGAAAAATAACTATTGGCGGCGATAAAAAGAAAAGCAGAGGCTAGAATCGCTGTCTTCTCTTCCTTCCCTCTCCACCTTCACCTGTAGCTTGTATGAGGAAATTTATACTGCAGCGGTCGCGCCATCTTTAATCGGAACGTGAGGAATAAGAATCTGAACTAATGAAAATGGCGGGCATAACCGAAGCGAGGCGAACGACGCGAAGGATTGGAAAAAGGGTGAAATTTTTTTATTTCTTATTCTGTGATAATTACTTCATGAGGAAGGGATAAGACTTAACCATTCTATAAAGTGACTTTAGCGGATTAAACAGGCGGTTTAGATATCATATCGCAACTCCGTGGCATCGGCAATTCTCTTACGATCACACATTTCAACATTTGTGACAGAACAGATATGAAGTCATAACGATATGCTAGCACTGCGACGCAAAATGGAGAGCACATAGAATATAAAAAGATATTGACTGGCAATATTTTGACGTTGCATAACATATAGGTTTTTCTTTTTTGAGCATCAATTTCTAAATTCCTCGATTTTAAGCAGCATCAGTTTTTCACTTGCAATTTTAAAATATCAACAACATTCCGCTGAAAAGCTTGCTCACTTTAATAAACTGCTGTTTTGTACGACGTTCAGTTTTCTATGTTGCCCTTAATTTGAAGTTTTACATTACTTATAAAAATTAATGTTCTAAATAAAATTCGTTCAAGCTTAAGTAATTCCTCTTTTCGAGAAATTATATATAGTTCTTTCAATAACACATCTTCATCGATATTCTAACTTTTACAAATATGACAACCTTAAAAAAAAGACAATGGAACAGATAGGAAAGGTGATAGTTTGTTTATATTTTCCTCTTGAAGTTTTGAAGTCCAATTCTGTATGAGAGAAATGAAAAGTGTACACTTCTCACACAGAATATCAATTTATTATAAGAGGTGAGTAATTGAAAATTTCGGAGCGTCGCTGACATGAAAAAGACGATCCGGAAAATAGCATTATTCGTTATGTTGACAAATTGAAAGGATTCCTTAAAGATTCTTCTTATTCTACTGTTATGTCTCACGACAGCTTATACCAACTCATTGATTGGTTTTACTAGGGAATATACATACATGGTGTGGTGTTTTCCCGTTGCCTTCCACACCGGACACACACAGACAGAAGGGAGGAGTGAAACCCGGTGCCGGCATAGGCCTACTCTTTGCGAAGAGCACCAAGGGGCCCAACTGTTAAAGTGCCTTCCGATGGACTGAGCGTTGACTTTGCGCGGTCTCCTCAAACCAAGAAGGGGAATGGGCGACCTCGGAAAAAAAACCCCACTTTCGCAGGATTCGTGATCGGTGTCGCTTAGCGTAGCAGGCCAACGCCCATAGCATTACACCACCGATTAATTAATAATAAATTAATTAATTAATTACAGATTAACGCGTATGAAATGCAATCTACGCCATTTAAAATTATATAGAAACTGTAAGAAATAAAAATATATTTTATTTATGATATTCCTTGATGTTTTAGATATAATAGAGAGATATAACTTTGGTGCAAAATTGTTAAAAAATATAACTAATTAAGAAATTAACAGCGGCAAATTTCATTACTTCAATCTCAGTCGAGCAAAAGATGAATTTATTCCTCTACCGGACTGTATGTTTAGACAGAGAAAATGCAGACGTAATAAAATTTGCCGCTGTTAATTTCGTAGTTTGTTATATTTTTTAACAATTTCGCATGTTTGTATCGACACAAAAAATTTATTTTTTAACTCCTCGTAGTTCGTCAATTTTCCTTCGCAATTCGTTTACATCAGTTGGTTAAATAAGATTGCTCGTCAGTTCCGTGATTAACATCCTCTGAACTGTTATGAATGATGCGTTCTCGGGAAGCAGGAAAGTATCAATTTTGCAGAATATAATCCCATTTTCTCCAACATTTTCTAACATGGGGAATTTCATCGGAGAAATGCAGTTGTAGAGATGGTCTGAAGATTTAATGGCCGATTTATAATGTGCATATAATGGCTATTTTTTATTGCAAGTTGAAATTTAATTAACTAATATCAGATAACGTTGAAGGAAACTTCTACCTGAAGTAGTATAATTGCAATCTCATAAATGACATAATTCGTATTTTCAAACTTCGCTTTTCAAAATCCCTCGCTCTTATTTCAACTAGATAATTATTTTCAAATTACCCAGTCATACAGCGTTTTAACATGAGCCTAAAGTTTTCTTCTCTGAATATTTTATCATAAAAATCTAATCATCCTGAAGTTAGATTGCATCAGATAATAGAAAGAATAATTTTGAGAAAAATTTCAAGACGCAACTTAATTTGCATAGATCACTATTTTAGACATTTTAAGATCAGCGGGAAAGGCATTTATTGAGGCAAGCTCACAGAGACCCGCGATAAAACGCACAGATAGCTAGAGAATGTCAAAACAACATCAAGACAGCAAGGGGCTAAAAAGCCATCTCTTTTTTTTTATCTCTCTCTCTCTCTCTCGAATTGCAGCGGAATAGGAATTACTGCCAGCATAGATTAGGAAGGACGGGAAATATTCGTGATATAATAAAACTCGGGCTCGAGTGACTCGGAGGAAATCAACGAGAGGCTTAAGGACGACAGGCGCATCCCGAGTGCAAACGAGGAACAAATCACGCAGCGTTGAGGTAATTGGTGGATGGAGAGAGGAAGGAAAAAGAGGAGAGCAGAGAGGAAGGAGAGGAGGGAGGAGAAGATTGAAGGGACGAGGAAGCGCTGCTGGAGAGACCAGGGAATACTAAGAAATTTGCGATTTGAGGGATAAAGGGAAAGTTGGAGAGGGAGAAGGCGAGTTGCAGGACGAATAGTGGGAAATGATAATTGGGAGAAGTTCAAGAGAGAAGGAGTGGAATAGGAAGAGAAGTTGTAAGGAGATAAAGTGATTGGGGAAAGGAAGGAGGGAGTTTTTGAGAAGAGGGAGAGAGAAAAGAGGGGAAGAGTTTTGGTTAGACCGATTGACTGACAGGTGGAGAGAATGAAAGATACAGTCAGTGATAAAGAGGGAAAGAAAAAGAAACGGACGAAGATGGGGAAAAGGAGAGAGGGATAGGCGGAGGGGCAGGAAGGGAGAAGCGAAAGAGAGAGGGAGTTAGCGTAAGGATCGTTTGGTTGTAAGAAGGGTCGGAATTATTTGTAAGAGTGCTCTCCTCAGACGCTCCTATCCTCTTCCCTCATCCTCCTCGAATTTACGACCGGGGGATAAATCTCAACAGGTGAGCCCCTCATCTCGAGCGTGTTCGCGCGTGAAAGCCGCATCTTCTCCTTCCCTTCCACCTTTCCCTTCCTCCTTTTACCATCCCCGCTCTCCAATTTCAGCCGAAGGAAAAAGATAAAAAAAAATGTTATGAGAGGTTAGGAAGATTTATCGGACGGGAGTCGCGGGAGCCACGAAGAGCGTTTCAGTTTTAAAAGTGATAAGTTTTACTATCGTTGGCATGGTAACGGGGACCTCGGAGGCCGCGTTCTTCGCGGGTTTGGAGATAAGGACTGCGTATATGGGTTTGATGCTCCTCGACGTCTGGGAGCGAGTTTTCCAAAAAAAATATCGTCTTTTCCTCCGGAGTTTTCAATTTGGGTTCGAAATCTTTTTGACGCGCCGTGTCCTGTTCTTTTTTTTCGCGCGAGCTTTCGGTCGTAAAAGGAGACCTGGAATCTTTCGGTCTTACGGTTTGGGAAAGCGCAAACTCGGTGATGTTTCGAGAGGAATATTCGTCTCGACGCGAAAGACCGTGCTATTCTGCGAAGGCGAAGGAGCCGCGTTCTCGATTCGGGAGAAATCGGCGATTTACGCCGCGGGACAGGTGTCGAGTCAAAACGATGACTGGGAAGTATGATCGCTTTCTGCGACGCGGCGAAGAGGAGGGAGTTTTTCGCGTGGATGTGAGGATCTCGTTGCACAAAATTTTCATGCGCAAATATTTCGTCGTGACATTTCGTGAATATTGCGTTTAAGAAGGCTGCGGAGAAATTTATGCGGTGTCGGTATTAATTATTAGCTTATAAATTGCGAGTAAAATAAATCTTAAAACCTACTTGAAAAATAAAATATATAACAACATTTTCAATTAATAGAGTACGTGGAGAAAAGGTAAATCCGTGAAGCGCACGTATGCAGTGGCGGATTTATGGATTCCCTGGCGCTAAACAATTGAGGGCCCTGCAATCTAATTATAGATATAGTGAAACCTCACCTATCGAGACTACCCCGTTATTTGACCCCTATTAACGATCGTTTTAATAAATCAAATATCGCAGTGCACAAAACTGTATATTTCTTCGTTATTTTTAAAATGAGGTATTTAATATTTCTGAGATTACACATGTTTTTGAGGCTCCTTACTTCAAGGGGCCCCTGGCGCGCGTCAAGTGCGACCCCCCTTAAATCCGCCACTGCACGTATGTAAATGGAGAGTAAAATGATGCGACCAGTTTTGGCACCAACAAACCATTTAAATACGAACATTTATCTTAGTCCCAACGACCGATGAAAAATGGTATGGTTAAAACTGTTTCCATATTAAAGAAGATGCCAAGCGTTATTAAAATGTCAGACACCAAATATCCATATTGATAATTAACATTTTCCTCATCTATATTCATGGCTAAAAAATAACACGTTTGTAATGCTTTTTCATTCATCTTTCTCTCAGTGTCCCCTTTGTCTAAGCGAGTGATAGTTATAAAAAATTCAATTTTTTTAAAACGTCTGTGTCATTACTCCAATGACTTCCCTAAACTTTCTCCTTTCGTGAATGTAATGTCTCAAAGTATCAGTTTATACCCCCTCAAATATATTTTTCGTACAGAATATTCTCTTTGTTCACGGTCAAACTCACTTTTCAGAATTCTCTAGTTTAAGAAAACCCATTTTCTCAGATTCCAATACTCATATCCATGCCTTACAAAAGCGCATATGTTAGTTATAACAATGGTCTTGAGGACATCGATAGATGCGCGTAACAAAACTCCTTTTGTAATCTCCATTCTATTCCTAAAATTAAGTTTTATAAAGCTAAATTAATTACATTTTAAAATGCAATGTAAAAATTATAGTTGGTGAATGCATATGCATTGAATTACACAGATGCAATTTAGACATTTTTTCTTAGCACGGTTTTCTTTTAGGAAAATACCTGGAATTGCTCGGCCATCGATTTCGCTTTAACACGGTTTTAAAACTGACTTTCGGCATTAAAACGCGTACAATATTGTTTCAGTCTAACTCAGAGGTTATAGGTTAGGTCAACTAAAACATTTGTGAACAAAATTCTACCAAATTATTTGAAAATTTATATCAAGACACGTTAAAATTTAACCTCATGTAAATCTATGGGGAAGCCTCTTTGCATGGTTTCGCTTTATACGGTCTTTTTCAGGAATATATCTGCAGTGAAAATCGAGGAATGGATGCATTTGTCCGATAAGAAAGCGCTGAAATCATTATAAATAGCTGCTTTTTACATATATAGGATATATGATATAGTTTATGCATACTGCATACTTGCATACTGCATACTTGCATACTGCATACTTGCATACTGCAAGCACTAAAATATCACCATATACCAATATCTAAACTCGTAAACCAACGCGATCTCCCGGGCAACAGCACTACAGCCACATGGAGCCTGTGTGTATTAGATAATAAATTCCATGAGTAATAGAAGTATATTTATCCGTAAAATCAAGGCACCTATCCGTAATTTCTAAATACACTGGCAACCGGCTGGTGTCCAAGTTTTCGTATTTCAAGTTTCGTGACTCAGATCGCCCTGCATGAGCAATGAGAATAATCAACATTAAGACAATACCCTATCCATTAAATTTATGAAAAATGGGATATTTTCCAGTTAAGTTTATGACATCATCATCAATGCCTTTAGCACGAATTAAATAAAAAATCGCCAAATAGGTATGACGCCATTATATTTAACAATTGAAATGAAATTGATGAGATAAAGAGATCCGAAGATTCTATGCAGATAAGCATAAGTCGGGAATAATTTTGAAACGGGAAAAAAGTCTTCTATGACCGGGAATCGAACCCGGGTCTTCCACTTGCCAGGCGGACTTTCTACCACTGAACTATCGTAGCAGATCAATTTCCTTCTTTCTGGTAGCGGACGTTTTCTTGGTTGGGACGGAACTAGCCAAGCTAGTATCAAACTGCCCCAACGGATGTCCTCGAAGAGATACATCGAAGAAAACTCCTCCCTCTCAAATGCTGAGATTGCCAAGCTGGAAATTGATGGAATAAAGTGATCCGAAGATCCTATGCAGACAGGCATAAGCTGTAAAGTTGGGAAATCATTTCGAAACGAGAAAAAAGTCTGCTATGGCCGGGATTCCGGTCATAGCAGACTTTTTTCTCGTTTCTAAATTATTTCCCAATTGAAAAGAGTTTAAATTTCTCGAAAAACTACGAAACACAACATTAAAATACTTTTCACGTTTTACCGTCACTGCAATCGGGGTTACTTCTGTTGTGATCCCTTATAGTCCTAGAGAAAAACAAACTTATTCGCTCCTTCCTAAATTCGATATGCCAAATTTAATGGTCATGTTTTTGCTTTCAGTGGTACCTGGGATTTGCAATTATCTATGATACCCTCAATTACAGTGCGTGATGCAATTAGTATTTTGGATACAGTAAAATCTTACATATTATCGGAAGAAAATATTGATGATAGTGTTTTAATAATATGCATAATATTGAAAGTTAAAATAAGTTAACTTATATGTAGGCTTGGTATGATTTTATTTTAATTGAAAAACGTCGATAAACGTCGATTTTCCAATAAGATGGAGAAGTATACGTCCAAAAACCTAATCTGAATTATAATATTTAATTCGTTTATTTACTTTTTTCGCAGTATTATTTTCTACCTACGATTTCGTTCCTTTTCCTGGCTTGCATTAACAGTGGGGCTGAAAGAAGAGTATTTTCTTACTCTCAAATATGCCTCTTTTTGAAAAGCTCACGCTTCTGCTCTGGACAATCAGGTAACCGCAAGCCCCTAGGGTAGTTTTGAGAACGTGTTTCTTAGCCCTTTTGAGGTTTTCGAGATTATATTTGCCTACCTAATGATGGGATATTATACGTGCCTCTCTATCATGGCTATGTTCTTCTGAGACTATTTACATTTTATAAAAAAATGAATAAAGTATTGTGACCATGTAATTGCGTCTTTCTTCAATAGACACAATTGCTGCATTATATATAGAGTAAAATAATACTACTTTAAAACGTGTCTCTAGATCGGTTAGAGGTTTATCGGGAGCAGAATTTTATTTATTGTCGTGGATGAATGCAATATTTTCTAGAAAACATTGGCTCGACATTCATATCAATGTCAATTTTTCGAGCATCTTTTAAAATTTCATTAAATACAATGTCAGAGCAACATTTCTTAAGTTGTGCAAGCGTCACTCAAAAAATTCCAACAACTTGCGAAATGCATACGTTGTTAATATTTGCTGGCCATAGTAATTACATTTAAAATACTATATCAAATAACAACACAGCATAAAACCGAAAATCGTTTATTCGTTTTGCCAATGATTCTGCTATATGTCGAGGTAAAGAGAATCGTAAATTTCACCCGAATTAAATCTAAATGGTCTGATCACATCTATCTACCTTCCCATCTTGTTTCACTATAAGGTTTTAATGTAAATTTACTTATGAACTTCATTAAAATAGACCAACGCCGTGTAGATCTGCTCACAAAAACTTAAATTGCTTGTATAAAAACTAAAAAATGAGATCGCATCGTTAGATGACGTAGCAACGTCGTTAACATCAAGATTCAAAGTGAGCATGGCAAGGAACAAAAATACTCGACTATTTATATTTAATACCCCAGAATGTCAACCTTTCATATTTTCAGCATTATCGTAACCTTGCCCTCTCATATTACCTTTACTTGTCAAGTTCTTTAAAAAATTGGCTCTGTGGATTCTAACTCGGACGTTTTTTCGACCGGTATAAAGTTAAGGAAGTGTTCACAAACATCTGCCCCTCCATTGATATTGAAAAAACCTAAAATTATTTACATTATTATTAGACATTATTACTAGAGCAAGTTTCACATCAAAATTACTGGGACTGATAATGGATGAATACTTCAAGTTTGATGCATATGCAAGGAAAAATATTAGCAAACTAAGAAAAGTTTCGTACCACCTACATTACTTAAAATATTTTATACCAACCCAAGTTAAAATATTTCTGCATCTTGCTATAGTGGAGTCAATTATCGGATATGACATCACAGTTTGGAGAAGCACAGCAAGAGTACACAAAAAACCCGGAGGAGGTTTTGAAAAATTGCATGAATATGCAAGTAGCACTGACAAATTCAAAGGATATCAACGAGACCGATTTGGACGGTTGAGAAATGTACGAAGAAATGACAGTATTGTCTGTTTTAATAAAACCTGATCCAACGCCATTAGAAGTGTTGCAATTCATTTTAGATTCAAGTGAAAGGAGTTTCTCTAAATTAAAACTTATTAAAATTACTCGAGATCAGCGATGTCTTAAGAACGGTTGGGTGGACTTGCAGTGATTTCGATAGAGGATGACGATAAAAATTACTAAAATTTGAAGATGATCATGATTGATATCATGATTTTGCCCACTAAAAAGCTCGGAAACTAACTTTTTTGCAAAAAATGTGTACAATTTCATTTATTTTTGAAAATATAGGCTATGTTTTTATTGCTTTTATTTTCTAAAATTTTTGTGAAATTTCACATTAATTTTTCTGTAAATATACGACGTTTTTTTATTTAATCGTTAATTTATTCATAAAGAAAATTGATGCAGCGTTAGGATAATTAGATCCTATAAAAATATTAAACAATGAATTCTTTATTCATGTGCAATGCGGAATTTATGTATCCATGGGGCGCCAAAATTGTAATCTGCTTGGGGCGCCAAAATATCTTGAGCCGGTCCTGCTTTGGCAAAATAAAGAGAGCTGAAAAAACGAAATTTCGGTGTAAAGCACTCTTAAGTACAAAGTTCGACAAATTGCCATTCTTATGTACCATATCTGCTCCTCAATGGCCATGTTGGCTGCCTTCCTGAAGACAGAAACCCTCGAGACCATTTGAATTCCCGGTGTTGTCAAGTATAATCACTCCGATATACAGGGTGTCCGGCGACTTTATGTCATAACTTCGAGATCTTATCCCTTAAGTGATTTTGAGTAAAAAATTTCATATGAACATGGGTCCGATTCTCATTTGTTACAGAGCTACGGGCAATTGAAATTATCTCGTACTTTGATTTGTACAACTTAATGGCTGAAAAAAATCATTGTTTAAATAATTATTCGTGTACATTGTTAATTGTTGAAAATGTATTATTTAAATAATCATTCAAATCCATGCTGAATTTGCGTAAAAATTTGATTTTAATAATAAAATTATGAAAAGTTTTTCTGTTTTCAACAATGAAAAATATAAACTGCCATAGCAACGATCCCAATGTATATTTCTGAAACAGGGTGATCTATGCCATGAAACTTGAAATTCGAAAACTTGGATGCGAGCCGATTGCGAGAGAATTTAGAAATTTCGGATATATTACTTAATTTCGCAGAAAATGAAAATTATTGTTTTACTTATATATTACTATGCCATTGATTTAAACTACAATGTAAACATAGGATGACGTCATTATATTAGCACACGAAATTTAGTGAAGGTTGGTGACTTTGTTAACTTATGGCTCAATTTTAATCAGCGTGACAACTCCTTCAGCCATAAATAAGTTTAACAAAATTTTGTTAAATTTTTTTATGGCTGAAGGAGTTGTCACACTGATTATTACACGAAATTTAGTAAAACATGAAAAGCACTTTAATGTTGTGTTTCATAGTTTTTTGAGAAATTTGAACTCTTTTCAAATGTTAAATATAATGGCGTCATATCTATTTGGCGATTTTTGATCCAATTCGTGCTAAAGGCATGGATGATGATGCCATAATCTTAACACGAAATATCCTAATTTTTCCATAAATTTAGAGTATTGTCTTAATCAGTGGCGTAGCCAGGAGGTGTGCAAGAGTGCATATGTACCCCCCCAAACTGCTCCAGATTATATGAAATTTACAGTGCGTTAACCAACGCAGTAATAATGTCAATTAAAACTCGACCGTAGTATCAATATTAATCAATAGTTCTTTAAAATTCGATTAATTATTTGTGTGAGTATTAATTTGTACTTTTATTATAAAAAAATTGTATGGTACACCCTCCAAACAAAATTTTTGGCTACGCCACTGGTCTTAATGACGATTATTCTTTTTGCTCATGCAGGGTGATCTGATTGTGGGACACGAAACTTGAAATACAAAAACTTGGACAATAATTTATTATCTAATACATATAGGCTCTACGTGGCTGAAGTGCTGTTGCCCTGGAGATCGCGTTGGTTTATTTACAGTTTGATCTTGGTGTATGGTGATTTTGTTTTAAACGCTTGCAGTATGCAAGCACCGACAACTCGTATATCACAAAAAGAATGCTCAACAATTGATATGCATGATAAAATAGTACATGCAGCGTAAAATTCTAAATTGTCGTAGGATATAATAAAATTATTAAAAAATTTTTAATCCTTAATTGCGCAGACGTATGAGATGCAGTAGATTTTATGCGAAAGTAATTTAAACATTATTATAAAATAGCTGACATTGAAATTGGTTGTACAATTATTAATTACAATGCTTAAATAAAAAGCAATCACTAATGGAGTTTTAACTTCTAGTAAACATTTGGAAATTGGAAATATTTTAAATTCTTGCACATATTTCATTCATATTTTAAATAAACATAGACAAAAGTAGCATTCTCGATATACTCTAGATGTTTTTCGTTGCTTATGTTTTGTTTGATAGACTTCATGCAAGAGTTTTACAGCAGGGAAATATGGTTTCGAATACCGAATATGTCGTAAACGTGGAAAATCAAAAACTATTTATTCTTTCAGACAATAAATGTTGACATTTCTGAAGCCATTCAATCGTACGAATATACTTAAACATGAATTTCAAAAGCTTTGATGCGTATTCTGCCTTGACGTGAGTTGATATTACAGAAGGTTTATGACCAGCGAGCGCTTTTTTTTCATTTTCAAACGCTGCTACGTTCCCGTTTTGATCTCGCAAAATCCTCGCCCGAACGTCGTGTTTATGCCTCGGAACCATTGAAAAGTAGGGATAGAGAGATACATAAAAACAATTCTCAAAAGCGCCGAACGAAAGAACTCGATGATTAATCCTTCCCGTAGGGAGGGGAGGGGATTACGACGCGCGAATGCCTCCAACGCTAGAGATAATTCTCCAGGAGCTACGATCCGTCGAAAAAATTTATATATATCGGTTGAATCCGCACTTACGGGAAATAAAAGCAAAAATCCCGAATTTCATTCTTACCTCGAGTAATCTCGTCGAAGATTGGATTTTATCGAGTGACGCCGTTCACTAATCACTCGAACGCGGTCGCCAGCTCTGACGAGTGATTGATGGGAGGAACCGAACCGGTTCAGAGTGAGAGAGAAAATTACGATTTCGTGCGCGCCTTGGAACACAAAAAAAATATATGATGCGTCTGCCAGCGGCTGCGCCGAATGGGACATTGTGTTCGGAAGAGTGGATCGATGGAGCGAGGCGATGTGCGGCCCAAATCAATTGCGCACTTTTGAATTATCGAGAGGGGTGTCGAGGATGCATTTTCATTTTCGAAGAGACCGATGGAGCAATTATTGATAGACGTGCACCGCGGCGCAGTTGTTTTTCTGCATCACCTTCTTTCATCGTGGCGCTATCTTGCTCTTCCCGCGCATTTTATTTTTTCAATGGTGGTATATATCCGGCGAATGAGTTTTCTTACCGCCGGACTGAATCTAGCGAAAGATTTAATTTTTTAATGATTCGATTAATCCGTTGGTCGCAAATGCGGAAATATTGACCGAGTCGCTCACGACGAATCAGTTTGTTTTTGTATCTCGGAAAACGCACGTGTTTTCTTCTGTAAATTAATCGTCGCTTTTGTTTTGATTTGAATTTAATCGAAAATGGAACCAAGGCATCCAGTTCTGGAATTGGGGTCTTAGTAAATAGGAATGAATTAAGATAATTATCACCTCCAATGATATCAAAAATAAGCATTATTTTAAATGGTTCATAGGTATCAAACTTTCATGTTAATTATTGTTACAGTGTATCAATATAAAATAAGAAGCAACAGTTATACCAGAAACTTTGTTTGGGTATTATTGCGGGACATTATTTATTCCTTACTCCGAAGTTATGCGACTCGAAATGACAAATTCGCCATCAAACATACTTGCGGATTGATAGGCACTAGTCTTTCATAAAACATTTGTTCCAATACCGTATCTTGGGAGAGAATTCCATTAAGAAAAAATCACAATTTTTGTGGCACTCTCGATTCAATTAAACTTGTTCATCATCACCTAAATTCATATGTTCCATCCGTCCCACTTCTTTTAATCTAGCCGGTCCAGAGGGGTCCCTTTGTTGCGTCAAAGGTTTTAATTGGCCCGCCCCTTGGCCTCGTCATCCATTCCGTCATGTCCCTCTTTCGTCCAAGGATCATCGCGTATCCGTGGCACGTGTTTCGACCGCAAAGAGTCAAGGAGCACGAAATTGAGCCGCATGCTCAGGGTACAAATGGCGAGGGATCTAACCGAACGGGGAAAGAACCCTCAATATTGCAGAAATGAGTGCGAAAAATTTTAGCTGGTGCCAAAAAATGGATTTTGGACAATATGCTATTAGCGATTTATATCCATGGAATGGGCTATTTAATTTTGCTTTATTTATAAATGTTAACGGAGTGAACGCAGAATAGAGGGATTATGTGAAATTTAATCTTTTACTGCTGCAACTACGTAATCGTGACTACTCGCACCCAACCGTGAATTTTACACACCTCTGAAATCATTTCAACCAGGACCGATATGGAATTCTGATTGTGACTCCTACTTAACGAGAATCTGTCACAGACATACTGATCTGGGTGGACAAAATTTAATTTAGAGCTAATAAAAAAATACTAAATGGAGCATAAGTAAGTGTTTAGATGGAAAGTATAAATAACCTCGCAGAAATTGTTCCGATAAAAAGTAAAATTGATAGCTGAAAATTTTTACATTTACATTTAATCAATAAAAGTGATTATTACATGTATATAATATTTTTACATTGGTTTTCTTTTTTCTCACTTAATGGACATTATTTTAAAGATTTTCTCAATGCCAAATGTTTTTTCGGTGAGCCGATTTGAACTCGCCCTGAGACAGGTTGGAGGGGTTAGAAAGCAGCTTACTTAACTAGCTATATCAGAATGATTGTTGGCTTTCTGTAAATGAATAAAACCGTTTTCATTCCTCGGAATGAAAAACGAAACTATGTTGTGAATTTTTAAACTCATTTTTGAGGAAGTTACTTATCTAAAATTAAAGATTTTCTTACCGACTCTCAGCGTGTTAACAAGATATATAAAGAGTAAATAATCGCCATACGGTTATAATGGTTAAAATAATTCACATTCATATGCGACATATATAAATGTGTTGTAATCGTGGAAAAATTTGAATACGATATTTTGTTGAATACGCAAATTTATGTACCCATGAATTCGACAAAGTTGTTTTCGAAATTCCGTTTCTCAGTAGTGTGTCGTCCGAGCGCGGCTCAAGGGGATTCACGGTTACACAGAATATAATTAAATTTCGCACTTATATAAGAAATCAACCGGAATAGAACACTTTTTGAAATGAACCTCATATCACAACAATGGAGGATAGTGTTAAATAGTCTTATTCTACAAAAGGACGATTTACTCAGAATTAATACAACGAATCTTGATATAAGTTGGTTCCACCAGAGAACCGAATATTATAAACAATTATTTGTAAGCTATATTTCTCTAAAAATAAATAGCGTCGTTTGGAATAATAGTTATGAATACTACGTCGTTACCGCCAAGTTCTCCCCACTAGCCTATGCAGCTGCATTGTTACAACGGGTCATATTAGTGTTAATATACTCGTATGTATAGACATTGTGTGGAATAGAAGCATACTGATATAGAATATTTAGTGCAATGTATGCTTCATCGATTTTTATGCGTTCTTTGCACGAGATCGTTTCCGTCCGTCCGCATGTTAAAACTCGGAAAGCGCTGGAGGTATTATGATGAAATTTGGTATTGGGGAGTTTTGCTAAAATTGGTCCACCGATTTCAATTTTGGTCAAACTCGGACAACAATTACGACCGCTTTACATGAAGACCTACAATGTTCCTGTTTCAACTCGTGAACCAATGGACGTATTTTGATGAAATTTGGTATTGGGGAGTTTTGCTAAAATTGGTCGACCGATTACAATTTTGGTCAAAATCGGACAACAATTACGACCACTTTACATTGCCTACATATAGTTCACAATATTCCTTTGTTTCAACTCGGGAACCGCTTGGTGTATATTAATGAAATTTGGTATTGGGGAGTTCTGTTAAAATCAGTCGACCGATTCCAATTTTTGTTAAAATCGGACAACAATGACGACCACTTTACATGAAGATCTACATGTAGTTTACAATGATCCTTTGTTTCAACTCGGGAACCGCTTGATATCCTGTAAATAAAAGAGAATGTTTGTCTGTCTGTCTGTGGCAGCCATAACTCTTCATAAAAAACGTAGGAGCTTCAAAATTTGGCAGAAACTTCAGGTTGACCCTGTGAGTTGCAGTGCCAAAAACAATTCAAATCAGTCAACGGGGGCTCGAGGGTCCCCATTTTTTGGTCCAAATGTCGGTTTTTTTTAAAGATATCTGAGCAACCAAATCACCGATTTTGATGAATCCTCCACCAATATCAATCAATGAGACACATTTTCGAGTTAAAAATGGATAAAATCGGTCAACGGGAGCAATGATCGTAATGTAGGGTCGATCCAAATTTCACGATTTCGAGGGGTCCCCATGGAACGGTCGGTCCAAATTTTGGCGATGTCCGTCTGCCTGTACGTATATATCAGGGAAGATTTGGCTGAACCGATTTCAACCAAACTAGATAGATACACAAAATACTCTCATAAATACATGACCAAAATGACATATTTGGACCGGATAGACCAAGCAGGGGTGCCACAATTGCAAAATAAAATTTTCTGTAGTTATGCTTTTGGAAGGAAATGGCCTAACCGAATTCAACCAAATTCGGTACATAGAAATTTCACAGAAATGCATGACCAAAATGCGAAATTTAGACCATATTAACTAAGTAGAGGTGCCACAACTGCAAAGTTCAACCTTTTGGTAATTATGCTTTTGGAAGGAATTGGCCTACCCGAATACAAACAAATTTGGTAAATAGAATTTTCACATAAATTCCTAACCAAAATGACATATTTAGACTGGATAGGCCAAGCAGGGGTGTTACAATTGCAAAATAAATTTTTATACAGTTATGCTTTTGGAAGAAAATGGTCGAACCGAATTCAAAAAAATTTGGTATACATAATTTTCACATAAATTCATTCATACTTCGACCCGATTAACTAATTAGGGGTGCCACAATTGCAAAGTTAAACTTTTCGGTAATTATGAATTTGGAATTATTCAATGTTTTCTTAATATTATCCATAGAAATAAGTAACCAGAAGTAAATTTTGTATGATTTGAAAATTGTTGTAGCAAAATTTCTAGCTGCAATCTTACACAAAAAATTTCATTTGAATGTGTAATGTAAACAAAAACTGTAAAGAACCCACTAACGATAATAAATAATGAAAATTTATCCATTGATGTATTAAATATATTCTATACATATATATTTACTTATTTCTTCGAACCCCCTCAATTCTCGTGGCCTCTGCTGGATTACAAAGGCCTCCCACTTCAAAGTCGCCACTGTGTACGATGGCGGTATTCCATCAGTTTTTGCTTTATTTTTAGACTTACTGTTCGTGTACGCATCTCGATACAGAAATGAGAAACGGAACCGAAGCAAACTCCGCGAACATAGTACAAATAATCCACGGCTGTAGTGATTTCATCAAACGCCATCGAATATTGAAGAAGCGTCGAATACTACACAGCGTCGACAGCATGAATAGAGCTGGTCTTTTTTTGAAAGAGGCTCCAAATTCAATTTGACGTTTCTTTCTTTCCCTCGCGTTCCTCAAAGAACAGAAGAATCGAATGTAAACAAGAGATATGATGTTCTATAATGACGCCGAGCCCTACATGCTCTCATTTTTATTTCAAATTCAAAGACTTACCCCGCTTACCTCACGCATGGCGACGATATTTGTTTCTCTGGCGGGATTCGAATGCTTTTGCAGGTGTGACGCGATGCGATTACCCTTTCCGTTCCAGATGGTTCCGCCGATGGAGACGCAGAGAGAGAGAGAGAGAAGGGAGATAAGAGAAATGGAGATTTGATTCGAAACGGCTTTCGAGTCGGCAAACAATGGGGCCCTGAATCGAATCCGAAGAAAAATATCCGATGAGGCGTGAATTGATAGAACGCGCGGCGGCCATCTTGGATTTCGCTCGCATCGATTTCAGTGGATTCTATTCAACGGGGGATTTAGTTTTATTCCTCCCCTTTGGCGCGGCGACTTTTAGCTGAGTTTGTCATATTTTAAGCTTACATTTTTTCCGTGATGATGGAGGTTCAGTCCGTGGTGACAGCTGAGAAGCGTAATAATATAACAAAAAAGTTTTTTATCTGCTCTGCGTCTTGTTTCGGAAAGAAATGGATTTAGCACGTTAAAGTAAAATACATTACTGATATTTTATAAATTTAATAAATCAAGTGATATTTGTCACTTCAATGAACTTAAATGATTGCTTAGATAAACTGCAGCAGTTTTTTGTGCGAAATGTTTAAGCTGTAGTAATCGAAACGCAGTAAAGGCTGATAAAAAACTGTTGAACGCAATCTCGCGATACGGAAGTAATTTATTTTAAAGTTTCTTAAAGTCCCTCGGAATACATCGGCGAATGAAGTTCCTTTTCCTAGAAAAATTTATCAATTTATTCTACATATTGGTTATTTTATCTGCTCGCCAAATCTTATTTGACTGAATGACAATAGAAAAGAAATTTCCAAACGTTCATACATAATATGTGAATGTTCGCGTATTCCACCTTGGTGGGGCAGATAAGTTTTATAACACTCTATAATTATTACTATATTATATGTAGCGCTGTAACTAGCCATTTTAGCACATCGGGGAAACTACCAAATATACGCGAATGAAAATTTCTCCAATATATAGATTTAGGGCGAACAATTAATAAATAAAAATAAACTATAAATTATATAATTTATTACTAAAATGTACATAATTATCAATAGAATTACACAGAATTGTATACATACATATTTTAAATACAGAACGTAATATAAATGAGTTATTCTGTGTGATTTTAATGCAGCGAACTCATCAGTAGCATCATCGAAATTTATTGTTTCTGCTATGCGTAATGTCTGGATCAAGTATAGTAGTGAAATCTACCCTGTCCTTCTGACATGCACAACTTGCTCTTAGCAATGTTTGCGCCCCTTCTTTAGTTACCCCCGGGGCAGATGTCCCGCTATCCCCGCCCTAGTTACGGCGCTGATAACGAACATTCATTGTAATCGACCCATTAACTTCTCAATTAAATTTGACAAACTTCTCTTCCCATTACTTGCAATGTGTATGTGCGGTGAAAGGAGATAGGGACAAGAAAGAAAAGTATTCCTCATAAATGAAACACAAAAAAGATTTCAAAGGCGTTCTTTATTATTATTATTAGCTATTTTGGCATAGATGGAAGCCCGACCGTCCAAGACATGCGTGTGCTGGGAGAATCTCGCACTGATTTGATACGTGCGATGCGAACGCTATGTTTCCAATCACCTTGTATCTCTCGCTCTCATGTTGTGCTCCGATACGTGTTTCATTTTGTCAGTGCACGTCGGTGATTGGGCAAAGTGTATGCGAGGACTGAGTGGAGTTGGGATGACGTTTCCTTAAAATTACTGTTCATGTATATATCACGTATACTTGTACTTATATATATGCGTAATCTAATATATAAAAATGAATGTATGTACATATATATGTATGTTTGTATGTCCCTTATACGTTTTTAACCGTTGAAGCTATCGAATTCAAAAGTTTCATGGGCCATCCTATTGACAAAAGGAAGAACTTGGTTTAGGTGTGCAGACTGTGGGTTCTCTTATACCTCATGGAGTCAACAAAATACTATTTTCATAAGAATGCATGGAAAATGGTGTGGAGAAACCCCAAAATGCCATGCAGCCCTTCACTGATGTGGATATAAATATACCTAAATACTGACTTACGATCACGAAAAATGGTTTATTTTACGCACGAATGACTGAATATTGTAATTCTGTTCATGTTTAGTCGTATTACATGTAAAATTTCTCGAAATTATCCTTTAAGTGCAAAATTTATTAAAATTTTCCAGGCGGCAACAAAGCTAAATTTCTTAATCGTTGTCCTCCTCAAAGGGAGCTAACCACGTACAGATTAATGCAAGGAAAGCCCACGCCGTGGCGAGCCGTAGAATAAGAATAGCCAGCGCCAAGTTAAAGGGTACAAATGGATTAAATATAGTCTATGAATACTTTTAAAGTGAGTCAAATGATTTTTAAGGATTATTAGAACATTTTTATCTTTTATCATTAACATTGAAATATTTATCGCAACATAAATCGATACATCTACTTATATTTGTTCGGTAACCATGTTGTTTATTGTTTACGTTTTGGCTAATAGTATTGACGTCATCCACATAATTTTATTGCTGCTTCAAATGTAAATGTAAACATCGCTTGTGTAGTTAAGGAATGGGGAACAAAAATTCAGGGCTTATGGTGCACTCGGAGTAATTTCTATTTTAATAAAACTGCTCTATTATGCCAAATATTCTTGGAAAAGCAGTCTGCCTTGATTATATGATGGATTCGCTATTGAGATACACTCACGAGCACAAGCCTGACTAAAATTGTTCAATGGTTTCTTTAGGTGGTAGTTTAAATTCCATGTGAACCTCTTCTCCGAATAACACATTTGAAAAATTTTGGGGCACCGACAGCGCGGGGCCCCGAGAATTAAAAATCATTTGCTACTTGCAAGAAAATTCTTTCCCGAGCGAAGCCGGGTAACTCAAGCTAGTCGAGAAATATTTTGATAATTGTTTAACATTACGTTAAATGTTAATTATAATTCCATCGAAAAAATTAGGTGAGTTAAAATAAAAAGGAAAGTTAAACAAAAATAATAATAGTCGTATCAGTAGAGATTGATCAATGCCACATAGCGTTTTAATTGAATTTGTAAATAAACTTGAGAACTAATCCGCCAAAAATACCAAAGAATTCACCTTACATAAACCTCAAAGAGTAATTTGCCATTTTTTGTTCCTATATGCTTATTGTGCAAGTAACGGAATATTATTGATGTAATTTTTTAAATATAACTTTCATTGAACAGCACTCGGACCTTAATGTTACAATTAGAATGGTCTATAGAAAATATGGTATTGTGACGCAAAAACCCATCCGATATTTTTAATGAATCTAATAATGTTTTACAAAATTAAGATTTTAGTTGACGTGTCGAAGTGGATGACTAAGATTTCGGTATGAACATCTTCTACCAAAATGGATAACGAGGCAATCGGTCATCTTAAGAGAGTATCAGTTCCGTCGAAGTGGATGACGATGTTTTTGATAACTTGAAGAGAGCAGGAGTTACTTTGTGCATTGCTGATGTTCGGTTGCGTATGGCTTTTTCTATATTGAGCCAACGATATTTTAGGAGTTTGGTGTTTCTTTCAGGCTGGATTCGGTGGAATCGTTATTTAAGGAACACGATTTCTTCATAAGAAATGCTTAAGGAGGAAAGATTTACGAGGATGTCTCACTCTTTCTCTCTCCATATCTTCCGCTCCTTATCCCTCTCCTTCTCTTTCTCCCTCTCATTCCATTTCGCTCGTATTAATGCTTTAAAGTGCTAGTTGGTAGAAGACATAAAATACTTTGCATAAGATGGTGCACCTCGGACTTTAAGAGGTGATAAAACCCAATATATATGGGAGAAGAAGATAACTGATACGGAGTTGATGGGACGTAATGACCCGAGAGGCATAGAGATTAACAGCGCAGTGTTCGCGGGGTAGCGAGACTGTGTTTATGTTCTCGAAAAAGGGGTTTAACGATTTCACCTCACGATGGCAGAGAATTTGCATTAATAAGCCTTTTGAAACAAGGTGGATCACAAGGACTGCGGGGTGTCGATTATATTTTTTTCACGGGTAAAAATTTCTTTAAGAGCACATCTTTCGAAGCATTAATCGCTTAAAAGTGAAAAGTGAAATGTTAATTTTAGAAAGCGTTCAGTGGTTATAGAAAAAAGATCGTTCGGTGCGAGCGAAACGAACAGATTGCGTTGTAACATTTGTTGTACAAGAATTCTGATATGAAGCGATCGAACGCTCCGTTACAAAGTTCTAACGGCTTTGAATACCATCATGCATTTCGCGAAAGTTCTCCGAGAGCCTTCGAATTAGCCGCCGAAGCAGAAGGCGGTAAATAAAACTCCATAACACGTAGACATAAAGGTGGACATTCGAGTATATACCGCTAATACTGGAAGTAGGCCGTGGCTTATACATGCTCGTATTTTTATGGCGAAGGTCTCTTTGTAAATGTATTCGTCGCGTTGAAAATTTTATTGTATTGAACTACGCTTTGCGTGAATTGAAATTAATGGCCGAAATAAAAGGACTATTAATAGGAAGTTCTGATGAGAGGAAGAGGCGATTAGGAGGACTCGAGTCCGTTGGCAGTTGAGATGGTGGCGTGAGAGGGCAAACGGGTCACCGCACACTCAACTCGCCCGTCCACTAGGCTCGCGTGGTGCACGCCGATGAGGCCATCGGTGCGACGCATCGCGCATGCGGTCGAGACGTGGCTCTCTCTCTCTCTCTCTCTAAAATGCCGGAAGCGTGCGATTGGGGAGGAAATCTCGAGGCAATCAATTTGGAGGGTTAAACGCGCGAAATAGTCTCGAGCAGCACTCGATTCGGGCAGCCGTTCACAAGCGCAGTATTTTAATCTCTGTCGTGCATTATAAAAAAGAGACGCTAAATCAAAGGAGAATTTAATATCCGTCAATGGTTTAAAAAAAAACTGTAAGCGATGATGGGATTCATTTTAAGTTGATGAAAATTGATTTTGCTGTGTTAAATTTTAATTTTTCTTTTAAACGTTGGATGGAATGTAGTGTATCAGTTTCTCAAACCTTGTAGTTTATGTTTCTTAATAACTTTATGATGGACAGAAACGACACAATATGGACATTTGTCTGTCGATTCGATAAGAAAAATTAAGTTATGAAACTCTGCCGCATTGGAAAATCTGGTAAGATGATCTAATAAGAAAGGCAAATTGGAAAAAATTCCATATATAACGTCGAATAATGATTACCGTAAATTCAAATAGTTTTTAATTTATAGCTTCCTAAAAATAAGAATTTAACGATTTATAAATTCCTTTTTCATTATGTTAGAATATATTCATGTAAGAAAATACTCGTTTAATCTTACAACACCTCATACTAGGTTCAAGCAAAGTTTCTTTTACGTTTTTTGTGCAGCAGAACGCAACAAATGTTTAGTCTTGCTACTCTGCGGACATTTATTAGGCAAATTTGCTTTCCTTAGCATCAGAGGAGACACTTTCTTGCCTACTTCTATGATTTTATGATTAAGAAATTTATGAATTTTCGCTAACTTTTATATTCATTCATTATTTTAGATTAACACTCTTTAGTGAGGAAACTATCATTAAATCCTTTTTCCGGCGGAATAAAAGATGTCGACTCGAAATTTTTAAAATTAAAATCTGTTGTGACTACTGTATAAAATTGGAATCGATGGCATATATGATAGCAAAGAACGGATTCATGTTATTTATTTCCTTAAATGCAGGAGGGACCTTTTATAATGTTATGTTAGAAAATGTTTATATTATATTTAGTTTTAGAGAAAGAAAACAGCGAAAAGTTGCAAATTATGAATTAAATAGGGCAAAGTGATCATTATTTATGAAATTTGAAAAATTAAATATGAAATATTCTTGACAGATACTTCAATCAGTTATGCATCTAAAGTTATGCTGGAAATAGAATCGTTAATTATGTAACTGTCATAGCCATACATATTAGATGTACATTTTCCATACGAATCCTTCATCCTACTTGGCAATTCACCATTCCTTTATTTTAGAAAAACCTGGGAAAGTTATTATGTAGTCGAAATGTGCATTTTTCTTCTTAACTGTCTATGTGTATAGGAGTTGTCTCTATTGTCAATAAGACAGGATGTGCTGAATGTGGATTTGATATGATACAGAAAAAGAAGAAAAAAATGTTCTCAGGAGATGATTCCATTTCAGCCGAAGAAGGTGATGTGACGATAGATCGAAGCGACAATATATATTTACATATTGGAGTCATGGCCTAATTATTCTAACCAAAGGAACGGATCGGCAAATTTTCAAACGTTCCCCTTTTCCCGAAATACAAGTTCCACATCAATTTTTAACAAAAGTTCGTGTCACTGGTGTCCAGTGCTATCCAAAAGATCCGAGAATTTTTGCGCGGAACAAATTCTATCAAAGAGATATTGCCCTTGGCAGCTTGCATCAAAAGCTTTCGAAGGGTTCGATGTAAAAATAAAAATGTTCTCGTCGCAATACGTTTTCCATTATAGGCAAAAAAACGCGCCGTGAATATAATCCGACGCAGATCCTTCCTTCCGCATCAATCACCGCCGTTGTCCGTTCGGCGGTCTTAACGGAGATTGAAATCTCAATCGCTCGAGCGAGAGGGGGATGGAGAGAGAGAGGGAGAGGGGGGAGGAGAGGGGGAGAGACTGCGAGGTGTGAAATTAGTGCAGGCATAAATTACTCCTCCGTCAAATGCTCTAACGCCTCTCTGGATCTCGCGCCAACACACTGAATCATAGATTCGGAGCACTTTACGGCCGCCGCTGCCGAATAGACCGACTCGGGTCAGAGATGGAAAAGGAGGACGGGAGAGGCGCAGGGGGAAAAAAAGCGGAAACAAAAAGAAGTCTTTCAGATGTCGTATCCTAATCTCCTTACCCGAGAAAAAAGAGGTCGCTCTGGCTTGCCTTCATGCCTCTTTATCGTCCCATTCTTGTTTCCTGTTTTGTTATAGTTTTTTTGTATTAGGCGAAATCGAAAGATCAAAATCACAGTGGCGCCGCGGTGGATGAAAGGGAAACTAACTCGATCGTCTGTGTTGCAGTCCTCATAATGGTCGATATCTTCGTGAAGTGCGCCGTCCTAAGAGAGCATTGCGGCGAGAAAAGACGAGAGAGAGCGAGATAGAGTGATAGGATAAAAGAGAGAGAGGGGAAAGATAATAGAGGGAGATAGAGAGGTAGGGGAGCATGGAGAATTTTCCTTCTATAATCATTTTCGAGGAGAATTGGGGCCTTTTTCAAGTTCACGTTTTACGGAGGAGATGTTCAAATAGGAGTGTAGGACATGTGGACAGAGAGAAAGAGGGAAGGATGGGGAAGATGGTAGGGAAAACAGAGAGGGGTAGGGAGGAGGAGAACGCGAGTTTAATTAGGAGCGAAACACATAGGTCTCGTATATCAAGCGAAAGAGAGAAATGGCGGTTTGCGGAGTTCGCAGCCGAACACATTTGTATGCATTGCGAATACCCGTGTAATCGTGGAAACGTGAGTGGGAATCTCTCTCTCTCTCTCGCGGAGAACCTGTTTTGGTATTTTCGACGCACTTGAAAATCGTTGTCAACTTAAGTGTAAAGTGCTGAAGATTTCCAGCTGGTAGTAAGAGGATAGGAATTTATGCGGTTTAAACTATAAATGTTGAAGTTGGAAATAAACACAGCAGCAGACGATAACCTGCAACACACAGTATTATTATTTACCATCTCAGTGCGTGCGCAGGCAATGTAAATTGAAAGCTTCATTTAAGTTTTAATTTTTGACCCAATGTAGTAGTATAAATATCGATTCTATTCTTTTAAAACATTACAATGATTGGAAATCATCAAAAATGTTATTGTCCTCCAATTATGCAATTCTAATTATTGATCTTTCCTCAATTAAAAAGCTATTTAAAATATCTCGACAGAATGGATGACAAATTTAAGCTTCTAAAGTAATGAGAACATGGACACATTTGAATTTTGCGGTGAACCTGAAACTGAGAATACTCGTATCTGATCCTTCATCCAAACCTTCGTCACGTGCAGGCAATAATGTGCTCCAAAATGTTCGCCTCTAGATAAAAGGAAGAAGCATATTGGACAAAGAGAAGGATCGTAAATTGAGTGCGTCTCCTGCAAAATCCAAAGAAATAAAAAAATCAGAGTATTACAATCGCAAGAAATGAGTGCATGGCATCGCAAACCTTTCCTGCAAGCTGTACGTTAACTGTATAAGAGAAATTAATCATAAATCATCATTTCGTATATGAGTCCCGAAAATATAATTAAAATTTAGGACTATTTCGTGCTATAATTAAGGTGATTGTTTTTTCAGAAGATATACCATGTTGTAAATCTTTAATATAAAACAATGGTTTAGCGGTTAACATAAGAAGAAAACTGTCGTTAAACCAATTCTCTCTCTCTCTCTCTCTTTCTTCCTATCTCTCCCGAAAGGTAATCGTATTGATTCTGATAAACTCCGAGATATGTTGACAAATAATCGTATAATCTTGGTTTTGGCAACAAATATAAGTTATTTAGAGGTTAACTTAAAAGGTCACTCTAAAAGAATATATTACGGTACATACGATATTTCTCAGATTGCTAAACGTATAAACCGTTCTCATTAATGGAATCGCTGGAGTCGGAATCAACGCTCTCTGGAAATATGCTGAAAATCTATACCACCAAACTAGCGGAAATTGAAATTTAAAGAAGTAACAATCTTCAGGGATCAAATGTATCCGAAAGTAAAGAGGAAATAAATTTAGGAGCTAGTTTTGCCGAATGGAGATCTCTCCGAGGAAAAAAAACCTTCGGAACTAGCATTACGAAACCCTCGTACGCTTTTTCAAGAGAGATGTGAAAGCTGGAAATTACAATTTTTTGCTCAAATCACATCGCGAATCCCGGAAGCACGTTTCGCGATCCACGAAGCACGTTTCGCAATCCACATACGCGATCCGTCGCTCTCTGAGTTCTTTCTCGGCAAATTGATTTCATATGTTCGGATCTAAAATGAAGACGAATTAGGAACGAGACAGGATGGACATCACGGCAGAGAGCGTATGAACTCGCGATCTAATGATTGACGGGGATTGGACGCACATAAACCCGTCCCGCGTAGCACACGACGTGAGTGGAGTTTTTCATTACGCCGGTCACGCAGGCATCATGCCGGGACGGCGAAAAAAAAGCGAACTCTAAATAAAAAAACAATCTGTCGTGCGGCCCTCCCTTTTCCCATCGCTGACATTTCTGCTTCGGTAATATCTCTTTTTATATGGAAAATTTTTAGGGAAAATGTGGTGAAATATTTTGTACTCGATCCCAATCCGTCGTCGATGTATGTTACATGCGTGAGAGACAAATAGATTAAAAGTTATATGCTACAATTCAAAATAATATTCATAGCCAATATACTGTTATTTTTAGCCCGATTTCCAGATTGGAAATAGGCTTATAGTTTCGTCGTTTCTGTCTGTCTGTCTGTACCCCCTATTAATTTTTGAACCAATGGACCGATTTTCATGACACTTGGGAGAAATATCTTGCTACTGGAGCTGAGCTTTCGAGGATAGTTTTTGTCGCGAAGATTGAAAGTCCCGAGATCGAATCCAGGAACTACCCCTTCCCATTTAATCTACATGGGGAATCTGAAATCCATCGTGCGGGGCAAATTTTCTCTTTTACATTAAAATATCTTAAAATTGTAATATCGGGATTGGTACCATTCTCTGAGGAAAGGAATAAAGATTATAATTTTTATTGTAAAATTTTGTTTATCGATCGCATTTCTTCGAATTTGGCGTAAATACTGCCGTTTATGCAGTTTCTATCACTTATTACGAGAATGTTGTCATAGCAACGACTATTTTTGGACTCGGATTCGGCATAGTCTAATACAGAGGTCGGCAACATACGGCACACGGGCAGGATGCGGCCCCCGAGAGGGCTTTATGAGGCCCGGGAAGACGCAACGAAAAAGTTTAACAGATAATTTCATATTTTTTCAGCAAAAGTTTGGTCTCAAAACCTTTTCTGATGCAAATTTAACGCCGGTAAATTATTTAGATATGACCTTTACCAATATGAAACCACAGAATCTGCGGAAAACCTTGGATGTAAACACTCATACGGCCCGCCGAAGCACTCGTGACTTTCAATGCGGCCCTCCGAAGCATTCACATTACGAATGTGGCCCGCAAAGCACAAAAGTTTGCCGACCCATGGTCTAATACGTAAGTACAAAACACGCGTTATTTTTGCATCACAAATACGCGCAATCAATTTGAGTTTTCCGTTCATATGTATTTGTAATCCTTTATAGCGCTAAATTATGAAATTTGGGAACACAGAGAACAACTCATCCGCGGTGATTTTAAAGCTATCAAAGCAAATATAAGTATTAAATAAATATTATGTGGTAAGAAGACATAATAAGTTCCGGTTGGACCATATTGTTTATTTTTTATTATTATTGTACGTGCTATAATTTCTCAAATTGGACGTTGGACTCTACTGCATGGTTTTAGTTAATTTTCAGTAGAGATCCAGCGTCTCAAATCCGGGAATCTCGGGACGGAGACCTTTCGAATTAAGGATTTCTCCTGTATTTCGGACGATAGAATGATGTTGTCTATCCGAGTCCAATTTTAATAAATAAAAGATACGAGAAACAAAAAATAAGTTACAATTTAAAGATAATGATTGAAAATTTGTTTTTTACCAAATATTCTTTCTGTATCCGCTTCCAAATAAGGATAAAAAAGTTTCCTACAGGTAGAACAGCATCTGGCCTGAGGGTGAGTTGGAGGGATGAGTCTCAGTTTAAATGTTGTCCTAAAATCTACAGGATCGTCTAGTGTGAAAGTCAAGGTAGTTTCCTTATCGCTATCATTCTTCAAGGATGCTTTACAGAATAGATCCGGTAATTTTAATCGTTTCTTGAACTTAGGCATCTCCTTCATAATTTATTCTTAGATTTTGTACACTTGCATTATATCCTGCTCTGTAATAATTTAAATGAATTTTTAGGCGTTCTTTACCAGTGAAACGGTAATAGCGGAACGCCTTATGGGCGTCTGGTCCGTCCGTCCGTCCGTCGTAACTTTCCTCTCCTAAACCGCAGAACAGATTTTAATTTAATTATGTATGAGTGATCGTTATTAAAATTTATCGCCCAATTGAAATTTTCAACTGAATTCATCAATTAGAACTTCCACTTTACATAATTACTTTAATTAACTTATACTCGTATCTCGTTAAATGGCACCCATCAAGCAACAATGAAATACCAAACCTTTCTCTCCCTAGCTATTATATGATCTGTAAGGTATATTTATAAATAGCTGCTTCTTCCAAATCCTATAGGATATAGGATACGAGTTTGATCTTGGTATATGGTGATTTTTTAGCGCTTGCAGTATGCAAGCACCGACAACTCGTCATTATATATAGATGCTTCTTACAGAGGCGGATTAACATAGAACATACAAGTAGTTGGTGCTTGCATTCTGCAAGCATTTCATCTCACCTTGGAAAACATTGATTTTTTTATAGAGCTATTTCATTATTAGAAATATTTTTTTAATTCAAAATAGTTCACTTCTGCACCAATTTTCGTTCTTTCCTTATGGAAAGATAATGGAGTAAAAATTACCTAAAATTTGTAATTTTAAGAATATTATACATTTCCACTGTGGAGTCCTAATGCCGCACATTTCTGCAAATTTTCAAAGTTGCAGCACATCAAAAAGTGAAATAACATTTATGTAATTGTTAAAAATTTAATAATTTTTAACGAACGCAATAACTACTTAATAGAGACATTCAAAAGATTATTTGTGCATTTGCTCTAAGCTCTGAATGTCATAAAAATTCTAGCTCCCTAGCTCGCCCCGTAGTACCTAAACATTTATCTATATGTTTAATTTTAAGAACTTTTAACAGCCAAAGAATAAAATATCAAAATTTCTATAATTCCAGCTTCGTTTTTTTTTTATAAATTCTACCTATAAAAAATTCAGCTTCTTATCACATTCGTAAATATATAGACCTTCAAAAATTTTAAAAACATTTGCGAATTTTTAGCGGCCTCATTGTTTATTATTTATAATTTTTTCTATATAGAATTTGCTACAAAATGTTTGCAAAAGCTCATACCTACAACTTAGTGTTTCCGAGATAAAAATTATTGAACTATAATGTACAAATGCGGTTTAAAAACACCCTGAACATTTAAAAATTTTGAAATTTTCGATTTTTTTTATTGTGAGCAAAACCCTATAAATGTGCAAAATTTCAGCTCACTATTCCTCTTATCATGTCTATACACTGGAATAACCTTATCCCATGCTAACTTATGGGAGAATTTCCGGAGCATCTGGAGTCAAACTCAGGACACTGTAAGCAAAAATGATACCAATTACTAATAGGTATTGCGGCCATCTAGCAACGCTCAAAATTTCATTTCTCGAGCTTATCGGCAAATACCCGAAATTAATGTACAAAAATGGCGCAATGCTTTCCTTATGGAAAAAAATGCAAATTTTGGAAATTCTGGAGTCTAACCCATGTCACTAGGTGAGAGGTCTCATTTTTTATGAAGATTTCTGCATGGCTTATATAAACGTTGAAACTTTCAGCTCTCTTGCTTTTGTAATTTGGGGTGGACATCAGTATCCTCCTATAATTTATATATTATTATAGAAGTGATTTTAATTACGACGTAAACTTCTGATGACGGCATTATATCTACTCTCACTCGAAAATTAGTAAAACATAAAAAATGTTTCAATGTTTTTTCGTAGTTTTTCGATAACTTATAACCTTTCAATTGTGAAATATAATGGCGTCATTCCTATTTAGCGATTTTTTTAAAATCCAAGTACGTGCTAAAGTCATATCTTAATACAGATTATTTAAATTTTTCCATAATTTTAGTGTATAGAGTGTTGTCTTAATGATGATTATTCTTATTGCTCATGCAGGGCTATCTGAGACACAAAACATGAAATACGAAAACTTGAATATGAGCCGATTACCAGAGAATCCGGAAATTACGGATGTTGTCTTAATTTCGCGGAAAATTATAAATATTCTGCTAGATCTCATGGAAATTATTGTCTAATACATATATACAGGCTATATATATATATAGGCTAGAGAGTAGGGTAGGGTCTAGGTCAGTTTTGGGTGAGGGGATAATCGATGCGTTTGTAGAAAATAAGAATCCCGATAGATTATCTAATGATAGAATATACTCCGAGCGTAAAATGCAGCACCAATTTCGCGATAGGTCATTGATAGAATGTTACGTAAAGGGCGCGACGGGTTGCAATTCCAATTTTGATTGCCAATTCCCATTGAAAAGCATTGTACTAGTTGCTATGGTAGCTGAAGGTCTTTATTATCTCGTGATTTCGCCGATTGATAGGTGCCGCAAACAAAAAGCTGGCCTTTATAGGGAGAATAGTTTGAATTAGCTCCGAAAAAGTGAAAGAATTATGTTATTTATCCTTGGTTCGACCGCAGGTCGAATATGCTTCAGCTGTGTGGGATCCCTACGAAAAGGGACTCACTAACGAGATAGAAAAGGTTCAGCGCATGGCAGCTAGATTTGTAAAGAGGAATTACGATAGTAAACAAAGCGTAACATCATTATTAGAAAATCTGAAATGGACATCGTTAGAGGAACGTAGGCTGCGGGCTAGATTTAAACTACTGGAAAAAATTATGTCGGAGGGACTAGCGAATGAGGTAGTAGGACTTATCAGAATCCCGACGTATCTCGGAAGGCAGGACAGTGAGGATAAGATTCGCGAGATCGACTGTAGAACGGAGCGATATAGAGGATCGTTTTTCCCTAGGACGATAAGAGACCATAATAGGAAAAGATAACGTAGGAAAACTATGAACCCTTGGTGCACTGCACCCCTGCCATCCACCAAAAAGTTATTTGCAGGGTATAATGTAGATATAGGCTCCTCGTGGCTGAAGTGCTGTAGCCCTGGAGATAGCGTTGGTTTATTTACGAGTTTAGATCTTGGTGTATGGTGAATTTTTAAGCGCTTGCAGTATGCAAGCACTGAAAACTCGTAGATTAAAAAAAATATTCGGATAGAGAACAACATTTACCACAAGAAAGTCTGCGAGGTCAAATACTTACTAGTTATAATTTCTGTGATAGAAATTATAGAAAATCCCGCGAAAAACATTTCATATTTTGTTTACATCGATCTCTAAGACGGTTCTTTCGGCAAACAACAATTATAACATATATTTTTCTATCTCACGCCCTTATATGATCTGTGAGGTATAGTTTCAAAAGTTATTCGGATAGAGGGCAACATTTACTACAAGATAGTCCCCAAGGCCATATAATTTTGACTTATTGCTTCGGAGATAAAGATTCGAGAAATCGGAGATAAAAATTCGAGAAATCCCAAGCAAAACATCGCATATTTTGTTTACAAAGATCGAAAGGAGGGTTCTCTCTGCTAACAACAATTAAAAAACCATATATTTCTCTCTCATTCTTTTATCTGATCTGTGAGATATAGATTAAAAAGTTTATTTGGATAAAGGGCAACATTTACTAAAATATAGTTCCCGAGACCATATAATTACGACTTATAGTTTCGGGGATAAAAATTTGAGAATCGCCCAATCTTTCGATACAGTTTCATACGTATTTCCCGTTAAGAACGACTTTTAAATCTCTGTGTATTCCATTTATGAAGTATACTTTTCCATCTTGTTAAGCTTATGTAAAGTTTTTCCTGTATTAGACTCGTGATTTGGCCTTCCTGCTTTTTAACCACTCATCTGGGTAATTATTTTTTTAATTTAATACTGATATCTTTCGAAAATCAATTAATAAAATACGTTAAATATCGGTATTTGAGTTGTTTATTCTTAAAAATTGTCTTAAACCATTTTTACCACAAGACATGGAGTAAAATGTAAATATATTTTTATTATTACAATAAAGAATTAATTTGTTATTAATATTCAATGAACACAAAATTCTAAAATATGCTATGAAGACATTCAAAATATACACAATTACTCAGTGATTAAGATATAATAAAATTAATTATATTATAAATGACATAAATGCTGTTAATTTTAAAATTAGGGGTAACAGAAATGGAAACTGCAAAGCAAAGTCAGGATCCAGATACGAGAAGCGTATCATTTCCAAATAGATAAGTGATGCCCATCTATTGCTGAGACGGTAAACTAAAAGGATGCTGCTATTTGCCGGAGAATTTGCGTGACGGAATATTACGGCATACCCATAGCAAACAGCCGAGAAAACAGCGTGACGTCTATATACGGCATATCCAACCCCGGTGCGCCTCGCAATCACGGATGTATACGTACGTTATACCCAGATGAGTGGTTAAGATCATAAATAGTTGCGGTTTCGACCGTATATCACCATTCAGTTTCTCCACTTCTTTTTCTTCCACTCTCTTTCTAATTTCCGCTATAATCCAACTTTCTTTGCAATGGATAATGGTTTACGGTTCCGTTTTACACCTTTATCTATGGAGCTATCTGCCGGTCGTTTTGGCATGCTGACGGTGACACAATGCACTAGGAAATGGAAGAAGTAGAAATGGAGAACTAAATATACAACAAAAGGGAGGGAAATTTAGAATTAATATAATGCTCTTTAATATACACATCTTAAAATTTTGAATAACCTGTAAAAATAGTTCTCCATCCATTGTTAACATGAGCTAACATTCATAGAGCACGAATTTTAAAAATAATCAGGTGAAAATTGTCAAGTCCGGACATTTAAATTCGCAGAGGGAAAATTTTAATTATGTACATGCAATAATTCCAAAAGAGTGCGGTTTTTAGAAGTTTTCGAATATTTTAGATCCACATAAAGACTTGTTTTTAGTCCTTTTCATAAAAGGAATAAAAATAATTTAACAGGTGTAATCCCCGTCGTAATTCCTTACGACGGTTTTATCCGCTTTAACTCTACGTTCCGATGTGGTCTTAAAATGTTGAACCTATAAAAAAGTCTCGTAAAATCCATCATAATATTAACGATGACAGGAAAAATCTGGGCAAAAGCATCACATAAAACTCAGTTGATATTACTGTAAGGAGTTCTGAATGCATTCCAAGCCAGCGTTGTCACAATGGCGCAAATGAACAAGCATTGCAGCTTACATTCGGATAAGAATCCCTAGGCAATGTTCTTGCTTCTTCGCCAAGATCAAATATTTCTTGACTGATAGTCCAAGTTGTTTGTACATATCGACTGCCTCATGTAAATATTTATCGCTATAATTTAGACCGAAGATAATTTTCATTCCCCCCTTGGCGAGTGTCTAAAACCGAATACCATCCCTTCGCGGTAGCGTCGGGTTCATTATTAGGAATGCCGGCGTAATTGAATAGAATAACGATAGACGTCGGTAGATTATCTGCTCAACATGACCTCTTAAAACAACTATAAATAGACACGATGACGGATAGGATATTGCAAACTTCCATGTCGGCGGCGAGCGGTCATTCTTCATGGCACCGTAGCACCTGCTCTTCGGTTTAATGTGTCTTAAAAATCAGAAACTTCTTACTGAATTAGTAAATTACTTCGAATAAAATAGATTACACCATGCGGAGTTGATGTGGAAGATCTACGGATCCAACGTTGACTCTTACCTCTGGAAATGAAAGCTTTCGACGGAATTCAACACTGCATGTAAATGCCGAGGGATTGTAACCAGCTTTCAGATGCTCCGTGTTCAGGTGCCAGCTGAGTAAATAGGGATTAAAAATCGCAAATTTGTTTTTCGATCGAAACTTTTTTCTGAGACAATGCATGAAGATAAACTTCTGCTTCTTCAATAAAATGGCGAATGAAGATTTGGATCGCTTTATCCAAAATATTGTACAGGAGAAAAAATTGAAGAGTTGTTTATAAATACAACTTATCCAGTAATTTGGTGGTGCACGAAGTTCATAAATCAAAACATATTATTGAGCTGTCCACTTCAATCATAAATTTAGACTGAAGAGATTAATTTAAATGTTGGTACCCGATAATACACAATCGAAATTAAAATCTTTATATTTCTGATAGAAAAGTTTCAAAAAATGAAAGGAACAGAAAATGATCATTAATGCTATAGCATCATCGCCTTACTGAGTTTGCAATCTTGAGCTTCCTTTTCTTTCGTGCTCTTTGATCAAAGTACCACAAGAAAGTAGCGCCAGAAGTGATTGCAATCGTTATGCGGTGACCTTGAAGTAATTTCTGCATCGACAGCAACGGCAGACGGCATTGAAACCAGCTCCACACGACGACCGCCTTGCGAAGCACCCGGAGAGTGCACAAAGAACGGAAAGGGGATTCGGGAAAGTTGCGGTACGGGGACGCATCGGATGAAGAGGGGAAGGGGGGGGGGCGTAATCTTTTCCAATTTAGAATAGGGTAGACGGTAAGAATGAAGCAGATCCTAGGGATTTTAGGTAAAAGGGAGTACCGATTCTTCTATACGCAATGCGGTCCTCTTGTGTCTCCCCTTCTATTGGTTGTAGCGATCCAGCATTCTGGAAGGAGATTGGAATGTGGGAGGCAATAGCCGGGTAAGGGTGGAGGGAGCGTTGGAGTGCATAGGGGTAAAGATAGGAAGAAATATCGGGCGAGGAATAGGTCCTGTGAATGCCCCTTGCCTACGAATTACCTCTCTCCCCTCGCATCTAACCAGTCTTCTCTGTACCACTCCTTTTTCTCTACCCCTCCCCCCTCTCACTCCATCCTTCCATTCTCCCCCTCCCTCCTCTCTCTCCCTCCATCCTCTCTCCCCCTCCCTTCTCTCTCTCCCCCTCCCTTCTCTCTCTCTCCCTCCCTCCTCTCTCCCCCTCCATCCTCTCTCCTCCATCCACTCCTTCCCACGCTTCCCCACGACACGTCCAGCCGAAATCACCAGCGTCCAGTCACAGGGTCCGCTAAACCTATTTCCTATTTTCCCTCTCCATCTTTCCCTTCCTCTTTAAATCTCCCGTTCCCTTCTATCTTCCTCCACACCCTTCTTTCCCGTTCCTCTGATCGCAGCAAATCACACCGTGCAATAAAAACCTTACTACAAAAAACACTGCCCGAAGTGATTTTAAAAAAAACGTTTTTTTTTTAATTCTCAAATACCCCGTCCGTTCGGAAGGTGTGTTTTATTGCCTCTTTTTTCAAATTCCAATTTTTTTGGCGATCCCTTGAAAAAAAAACTGCCGTGTTCGTTCGCCTCCGAAAATGGGACCATTTTCTTCATCATTTAATTTAAATATATTACTTTTTCCAGTTGAAATTTTTCGTCAATAATGAGGAAGTTGAAACAATTTCTTATTTTTTTGAGGGAATTCTCTTTGAACGCCGCTGGCCAAAGCGGATACGAGCGATCAAAAACATAGGAGGTACCGCAGCTCATTTCCTAGACGTGATAAGATTTTTTTGAGATGGATAAAGGCATTTGTAAAAAGATATAAAATTTTGGTTTATTGGCGCGATAAAAAATTCAATTTACAACACACCGAAGATGCGACGGCTTCGAAGCGCTTTTCGCATTTAAGAGCTGTAAATGAACCAACCTTAAAAGAATAATCTGGGGGGTCGAAAGGATTTCCGGTATTTTCGAACATCAATTAATTTTGTATGCGTCGCAGAAGGTTTCAATTTTTCCGTAGCTATAAAATATCGAAACGCTATGTTATAAATTAAATGTATTTTCCAATAAATCGTCAAAATTCACATTAAAACCGGCAAGTAGGTTTCTTAGCGGACAAAATAAAACTATTTGCTTCTTCACCTATATGAGTCATTTATTCTCCATTGTTATCTTCTTGTTAGTATTATTTTCGATTATTTTAACCATTATGTTATTAAAATCCTGTTTTCTATTTTTTGCATTGTTTTCTAAATTATATGCATTATGCCAATATCATACAGCTATTATTTCTAAATTTTAGTGGTCGAAAACAATAAATCTAAGCACATTTCTCTCTGAAACTTGAAATTTTAAAATTTGATACTTTAGGCATCAATTTGATTTCAGATAAAATTAAAATTAGTTTTCGAATATTATGTAGTACAATCAGCATTTTCACGCACGAGATCATAGATGACTCAGAAATAATACTCGACAGATAAAACGGACAGAAATCAAGCACTCCTGTAAAGGGCAGTAATTTACAATGGCATGCTGTATCCTTTGGCACTTAACTTGACATAGTATTATTAACTATATAAAGTTGTGCACTAAAATTTTTCTTAACATTTCCTTCAAAATGGTGAAACGTGAAATGTGTTTTATCGCCTTGTAGAAATAACATAGGTATAACATCTATATTACATTTATATTATTCTTTAAAATATTGAAAACTTATCTATATTTTCAGTAAAGGAAAAACGAGTTATATTATTTATAGCTTGATTCTTTTGTGCATCCTGAGATCTAATTTTCTCCGAGTTAATATAAAAAGCGTTTCGACTATTTTCAATAGCATTTTCTTACTTTTAATATATTAATTATTAGAACATTAACGTATAAGCAGTCACGCGCGAATTCATCTTGAGTTGTTGTTTGAGAATGCATTCCATCCCAGTCTTGTTTCAAACTCTGGTTTTTTATACTCTTCCTCGTCCTGCCGACCGAATATATCACTGCGATCGTAAATCAATCAGCCATGTCGCGCCATTATCCACGCCAACTTCATCCTTCATCTTCGCCTCTCGCGGTCACCTCAGGCGTTGCCGCGGTCGGCGCGTGAGTGATGCACATCCCTCCTTAAAGTAAACGCTCTCGGTCCAAGTGACCCCCGACACGCCCCCTCCCCACTCCCAACACGCCTCCCCTCCCCACTCCCGACACGCCCCCCTCCCCACTCCCGACACGCCTCCCCTCCTCACTCCCGAGACTCCCCCACCCCTTCCCTCCACTCCGAGCGTTGCATTCGCCTCTCCCTTCAACTCCCACTCTAACTCAACACGACCCGTTCTCGTCCTCCGCGAGCATTTGACACGACATTCCCATTAACCTTCCGCCCACCTAGATCCGCAAGATAGAGCCACTTGCTCTAATGCGGGGATGCAATGTTAATGAACCCTCAATCAAAAGATTTATATGCGAGGAGGGCGACAGAATATTACTCCCAGAGGTAGATAACGGATAGTTTTGGGGACGTTCACGTTATGGATCCTTAGTTCGTGCCCCTTAGGAGCCTTATCGAGAGTGCTGCGGCGAGGGTGGTCCAGGAGCGATCTTTGTCAACAAGCACCATCCATCGTTGTCGCCCGCTTATTAAAGCATAAAAGGTTAGAACTTCCACAAAGTGTAGTCTTAGATAATTGACGAGGCTAGAGACGGTGAATAATTGGATTAGAAGCTCTTTGTAAGGTACAAGACGCCGCCAGTTATGCAATATACTATGTTATTATTAGGAATCTCGTAAAAATAGGTAAAGTGTGCTGGTCCATGCAGGTAATTCAGGCTAATACATAGCCGGAATAACATAGCGATATCGATTAACAAATGGAGTAGGATTTCCGCTAAATCTGTAATAATAAAGTGAGGATGTACTCTGTTGATACCAGTAAATTATTAATAGCATATCGCTTTTGTGTCATTTAATATGATTTCTCAGAAAAATATTGGTCGCTAAATTATCTAATGTGGAAACGAGAAGAGAAAGTATTGTTAAAGAGTCAAATTTGTTCTTAGCGATAAAAAAAGATTTGGAATTATCCTTAGAATTACTCGCTAGTGGCGTATGAGAAGGAGTATAGCCATATCTAAAGGTTTTAATAGCACAATAAGTTTATATCATAATCCCGACCGGAAGCGTAATGAAATTTCATTCGTTTTATATTCAAGAACATTATATCCGTTGATTTGTTATTAGCCTTGGAATTAAAATTTTCCCGTTGAACTCTCTAGGGGATTATATAAAAGGTTTTACTGCGTATTTCCATGTCAGCAGAAGTGTGAAATCGCGGTCAGAAGTAATAAATTTGGATTTGTGTCAGCAAGCAAAAGCAAGGAAGATATTGACATTTTTTATCGAAATTTAAATATAAATACATATACTGCCTTCAAAACAATTTTCGCAGAAAAAAGAGACGAATTTCCAATTAATTTTATTATCCGCATTGCGAAAACTGAAAAATGTGATTACAGCAAAACATTCTTCATTATTATATCAGGCTAATAAATTATTAAATAATAAGCTTGTATTTTTAGCCGAACCATAATTATTTTTACATATTAGGGCAAAACTTGAGACGCTAGGGTTTGTTACTTCCAATTGCTCCAGAATTCCTTTTTTAAGTAATGAAAACGTCATACTTTTGAAAGGCAAAGCACGAGGAAAAATTGTTTCTTTCTCTATTAAATTTGTGAAGTTTAATGACCATAAGGAAAAATTACATAATTTATTTTTCGTAGTTCCTAAAAAGTTACCCTTAGAACCATAATATTAATTAGATTCGAGTTTCATGTCATAGTTTCGCGCATTTAATTCAGAGAATAAATTCTATCGAGTTAAAAATTTTGTTTTTTTTTAATTATGCGTTCAAGGCATATCTTCTGAAATTATCACGAAAAAATAATATTTTGCTCCCATAAAAAAGTTAATGGTTTTCAAAGATTCTGACAGTAAGGTGAGTCACTCATTCTTATTCATATTTTTATTTCAGGAATCGGCAAATAAAATACATAAAGCAGTTTTATGCGCTCTGTCTTGCGCGATAACTTTTCATCTAATGGTCTGTCGGCTCGAAGGATGTAAGAAGAAGAGCGACAAGCCTAATTTAAAATATTTTTTAATCCTGCCGTATAAAACTTTTGAAGCATCGCTAAAATTAAACAAAAAAGAGATGGAATCCGTTTAGGTGAATATAAAAAATGAAAACAGATGGCCGAAATAGAAAGGGAAGCGAAAGAAGTAGGAAAGCAGAGGAGAGAAAGGAGAACGCCGAGAGGACCAATTGCGAATCTGAAGCGGGAATGAGTGGACAAGGGCCATTTTGGGCGCTTTGGAACTAGAAGGGGCGAGATATCTGGGGTTGTGTGGGTGGGAGCGGCACCTTCCTTTCCCAATAGAAACTGCCCGTGGGAACGGAGGTCAGAATAAGGTCGAGGTGAGCGTGGGAGTTTGGATGTGTGGCGAAATTGTAAAAGAAAGGATAATTAAAAAAAGCTGCCCCTGGTGGCGGATGAGTGAATGAGGAGGGGAATAGTGGAGGGTGAGAGAGTGGGAGGTAGCCGTCCATCGAATAGGGTTCGGTGGGTTTCTGAGCCGGGACACGAATTAAGGGGGCCTTGATGACAGAAAAAAGGATGAAAAAAGAGAATTTGGAATTCGAGTGAGAAGGAAGAATGACAGAAGAGAAACACGGGAGAGAGGGAGAGAGAGAGAGTGGCTTCGTGGAAGAGGATTGGATTTTTAGGGAGAAAGAGGACTTTTTTATCTTTGCCTCGACCGCGGAGTTTTTCATTACAATTTTTGGGCGGTTGTATTAACAGGACACGACGGGACTTATTGCCCCTACCCAGTGTGTTTCATTGATTATATATCGCCGTATTTTTTTTAATTAAAAGTTTTTTTGCGATCCCTGTCAGAATTTATTGCAAGTTAAATGTGTATAAAAGATTTTTATCGATTACAATAGCCGCGCGCGATTTATCAACTAACACCGAATCGAAGATTCATATTTATTCATTTTCTTAATCGGTATATTCGACAGTATTCTATTTTTGTGCATTAGATTCATATTTTGATGGTGTGTTTTCTCCTTCAAAAGTTTGTCTTTACAAAAACATTTCTTTTTAACACTATCGTTCATGTATTAATCTGACTACAATCCATTTGTTATCTTAAATTTTTGCCAAAGCAATCAAACCTATATAAATAAATCGTTATATAGTCAAATATAAAAGTTTTATTGATCATTCACTTTTCAGATCAGCAATCATTACGTAGCAGCGTTGTAGCTTAGTTAATTAAACAATATATTTTAATCGGACTGTTATGAAAGCATTGACTGAACATATGTATTGAAATTAAATTTTGACATTTGAGAAGGAATTAATGGAATGAAACGATCCGAAGATTCTTTGCAGATAGGCATAAGCTGTAAAGTTGGGAATAATTTTTAAACGAGAAAAAGGTCTGCTATGACCGGGAATCGAACCCGGGTCTTCTTGGTTGGGACGGAACTAGGAGGGCTAGTATCAAACTGCCCCAACGGATGTTCTCGAAGAGATACATCGAAGAATACTCCTCCCTCTCAAGTGCTGAGATTGCCAAGCAGGAAATTGATGGAATAAAGTGATCCGAAGATCCTATGCAGACAGGCATAAGCTGTAAAGTTGGGAAATCATTTCGAAACGAGAAAAAAGTCTGCTATGGCCGGGATCCCGGTCATAGCAGACTTTTTTCTCGTTTCAAAATTATTTCCCAATTGAAAAGAGTTTAAATTTCTCGAAAAACTACAAAACACAACTTTAAAATACTTTTCACGTTTTACCGTCACTGCAATCAGGGTTACTTCTGTTGTGATCCCTTATAGTCCTAGAGAAAAACAAACCTATTCGCTCCTTCCTAAATTCTATATGCCAAATTTATTGGTCATGTTTTTGCTTTCAGTGGTACCTGGGATTTGCAATTATCTATGATACCCTCAATTACAGTGCGTGATGCAATTAGTATTTTGGATACAGTAAAATCTTACATATTATCGGAAGAAAATATTGATGATGATGTTTTCATAATATGAATGATATTGAAAGTTAAAATAAGTTAACTTATATGTAGGCTTGGTATGATTTGATTTTAATTGAAAAAGTCGATAAACGTCGATTTTTTTAAATTTTAAAATCGACGAAAATGAATAGTCATCGATAAGCGTCAATTTCCCAATAAGACGGAGAAGTATACGTCCAAAAATCTAATCTGAATTATAATATTTAATTCGTTTATTTACTTTTTTCGCAGTATTATTTTCTACCTACGATTTCGTTCCTTTTCCTGGCTGGCATTAACAGTGGGACTGAAAGAAGGGTATTTTCTTACTCTCAAATATGCGTCTTTTTGAAAAGCTCACGATTCTGCTCTGGACAATCAGGTAACCGCAAGCCCCTAGGGTAGTTTTGAGAACGTGTTTCTTAGCCCTTTTGAGGTTTTCGAGATTATATTTGCCTACCTAATGATGGGATATTATACGTGCCTCTCTATAGAGATAAGGTCATGGCTATGTCCTGCTGAGACTATTTGCATTATCAGATATGGCATCACAGTTTGGAGAAGCACAGCAAGAGTACGCAAAAAACCTAGAGGAGCTTTTGAAAAATTGCATGAAAAATCGAGTAGCACTGACAAATTCAATTCAAAGGATATCAGCTGTTATAGCAGATTTTTTTCTTGTTTCAAAATTATTCCCAATTTGAGAAGGAGAAAAAATTCTGTGCTTGACCTGGAATCGAACCCGGGTCTCCCCATTTGCCGGATAGGTGCTTTAGCCAACCAAGTTATCAAGCCAGCATGTTTCTCTATTCTCGGATATGGGTATTTGGTGAAGAAGAGCTAGCAGAGTAGTAAACCTCCAACACTAAACGCCTTCAAAGAGGCATCGCAGAAAAAACCCCATCTTTAGTCATATGTATTGAATTCTGTCATCTTTTCAGAAAACTCTATTGCGCAAATGGTGCAGAGATTTTATAAGATCGAGCTTACGCAATTAGGTTCCTCGTCTTGTTTTAGAATCCTTTTAGAAAAAGAAACATTTTAAATAAGTTTTTCAAGAACTTATTTTGGAATATTTCTTCACTTATTTTACTTTAGTTTTAAATTGATATTTTAGTGCATAAAACGCAAAGCCTAAATATGACGTAACATGATGTGAGGATTATGGAGACATCTTTAGTGTAAATTAGCATTTAACTAGTTTGCCCGTTGCAGCGGCGCTTACAATGAGGATGTAACGGTGAAAGGAGATGGAAAAATAAATAAATATCTCTTAACTCCCTTACAGTGCCCTGGCGTGGATTATTGTTTGTAAATATCAACGCTTTTGAGCCCTTGTTCATATCTCCTTTCATCTACTCCGTGTCCGTTTTTCCTCACTGGCGTGACACACGCACTCACGCAGGTACACTACAGAAATTATACCGATATAAGATTTTCATCTTTGCCAGAGATAAATTCCTGGTTATTTCGATCCCTAGTCAGTATCAGATCAAATTTCTTACCAAATTGTTATGTATTTTATTTTTACTGAAAATCAGAAAACTAAAAAAATGTTCGATGTAATTGCATAGAAAGAATTTTTATAATATTATTCCAAAAATTCCCAGAATTCAAACGTCAACCCGTCCTACCTCGACTATATTTAGATTTAGAAAAAATCTCCCGACGCCATAATTCAAACGGACGCCCATCTGCCAACATAAAACCAACGAACCCTCTTCAATGGGATTGACTAATTTTGGCACCATTAATAATCTGGGAATGTCTCCTAACGGAGCAAAAAGCCGCGACTGAATGGTGGAAAGAGGAGAACAGAAAGTGGGAAAGGTCTGCGTTGGAGGGAAAGGAGCGGAAGTTTGGCAATTTGTGTGTGCGTGTGTTTGTGTGTATGCGTGTGCATGTGTGTGTGTGTATGTGTTTGTGTGTGCGCGCGTGCGTGCGTTCATTTTTTGCTTTGGATTATTATAGACGTAGCTCTTTCCACAACCGAACACACTCACAAGGGAGGGAATCCCAGTACCAGCATTAGACTACTCTTTACGAATAGCACCAAGGGGACCAATGGCTTAACGTTCATTCCAAAGGACGAAACACTAACTTTGCGCGGTCTTTTGGCAAATTTGGATAGTGATAAAGGCCCACCAAGTAGAAAAGGGTGCCCACCACTGGACTAGCACATACATGCGTTATTTTTGCGATACAAATACATATGATCAATTTAATATTCCGTTCGAATGTATTTGTAATATTCCATGACGGTGAATTAAAATCCATTAAAGCCAATAAATGACTGCTGCACCACATTAAATTTAAAATAATTATGTTGCAAAGTAGGCATCTTAAGTTCCGTTTGGACCATCTTGCTTTCTTTTAAGAAAAAGGCGCTAAAATGGAGAGATATGGGATTAGGATGGGAAAACACTTTTTGATGGAAAGGTTGGAGATGGAAATAAGTAAAACTAACTCCCCTTCCCTTTCGGATTGCAGATACTCTTCCCCTCTCCACTTCTTCCCTCAATCTCTCCCTCCCTTTCTTTCAAATTATTGTTTTTACTCTGAACTGATTAGGGATTGTCCGCGGGGACCAAAACTTTTATTTTTAAAGAAAAATTATACTTTTTTAATACTCTCACCGTTGATATTACCTTAGCATTGATCACAATACGCCAGGAAATTATATTTATTAGCAATTTAAGATTCTAGAATAGTAAATATAATATTGGTATTTATTACTATTGTTGTTCCAAATTGGTTTTATAGAATAGATATCTTGATAAATTCGGAGCCTATGCGGCTGTTAAATTTGTTATTTTACCAAAACAAAGGCATGAGGTATTGCGTAATTCCAAAATACATTTTACGGACTAAGATTGCTTTCAATAAAAAGACAAATCAATTTAATAAACAGTCTTTTTCATTGTATCTATACATGAAATGTTTTGTCACACATTAAAAATTTACAGATACATATATTCCTATCAAATAAAAATATTGCAGGCGATGTTAATTTCCGATTTCATGGGAATCCGTTGAATATTAGCCGAGATCGTATTAAATTGAAAAGTTATCCCCTATATTGGTAACACTAATTGACGCTTTCGTTTGGAGTTAATTATTCGAGTGTAAACTACTTAAAAATACAATTTTTAAATAACGATTCAAATATGACGACATTAATTCCCGTTAAAAACATTAAATCAATGCTACCATAACATATACGATATCAGTTCCCATTTACAAGCATTGAGCTCGTCACCATGATAATAAGCATTTTACATTGTTGAAAACCGGAAAAAATAGCCTTTTCCTTCGATTATAAACCGATAATAAGCGAATTCGGCACAGATTTGAATTCTGTGTTCAAACATTATACAAGTCATTCTTTCAGCCATAGAACTGTTTTATTCTCGAACTCGTATGTCTATTATAAATAATTTTAAAAAGTATTTTTAGACTACCTTGCACTGAATCCTATGCTATTCTCATGGGGTATATGGAAATTGAAAATGGGGTCAAAAACAACCCCGTAAGAAAAAAATGACGTTGGCCAATCTTTGACCATTCACTGAGTTAGGATGTAAGGATTAATCGTACCAAATTTGGTTACTCTAGCTTTTATCGTTTAGGAGTTCTATGAATATCCGGACTCTTCAAAATATATAATAGATTATTTAACCATACTTATAATTTTACGCATTTATCTAGACATTAATTCTTTCATCAATAGCGCATCTTATTATTATTAAGGAACTTCTTTGTTCCTACATTAAAAACACATTTCCTGCAAGAATTGCATGATAACGATCTTGCTATTAAAATTTTCTTATCCCTGAAATTTATGTAAATAACAAATTCTCAAAGTTTTATTATATGTAAGATCGAGAAAAACAAGGAAATATGAGAATAAATTCAGCAGTAATAGATCATTTGAATTTAACATTCATTTATGGAAAGATTGAAACTATGGCTTATGTTACGAAAACCACTTATCCGCATGTATGTACATATTAAAAAAATTTTAAGATGAAAATTTTGCTGAGTTTCCTTTCAATAATATGTTATTTTATCGTGGAATCTTCGTGCAGGATGCAAAATTAAAATAATTTCTATGGATTCCGTCTCTTAGTTTTCGAAGTTAATATGGACGTAATGTCGCATTAGGGAATTTCAGATAAAATTTAGGAACTATTCAACTTTTTACTTTTGCGAATCTTGCCGAAATCTTTATCTTAAAAATAAAGAATTTTCGAGCAAATTATTTACCACTGCTGTTCTAATACCTCTAGTTTACTTCAAATAGTAAGCATACGGTAGAAAATAACACTCATCTTATTGGAGCTGGAATTAAAGAAATACCTTCCTTATATTTACCACCATCAGCAGTATAGTGGGAATCGTTTACTTTTCATCATCGCAGATTCGAGTTTTGTTTTTTACGCAAAAGTCTTTTAAATTTGTCGATTCCGAGAGAATAATGGGCGGCGCCATTATTCACCCTTTCCCATCAACCGCCGTAAGCACCACCAAAACGGCTCTCACATCCTCTTGGCTCCATTCCAGATCTGAATCGAAGAAGAGATCAAGGAGGCGTTTTTTCCAAGTCTCTTTCATTTGTTTCCCATCGGAAATCACTCCCGTTGTCGTCAAGTTCCTCCGATGTCGGGTAATGGCCTCGGGATTCCTCTTTTATGTCAATGAGGAAACCCGAGCATTGCGTAATTGGTACTTATTTGAAATCGATTTGTAGGGATGTCTCGGAAAGATCGCGGGGAGTATTTTTCAAATCACTGAAACTGGAGATTCAAAGTTTTTAACTGCTATGTTAGCAAATGAAATCCTTCGTCAACGCTCTTAATTCTTCCAAAGGAATGCGTTTAAACTGAGTTTCAACCGTCATATCTCAGGATCGTTTTAATGAAGGGTATATATGTGATTACCGGTGCACGCTAATTCAGTCCGGCGGTCAAAAAACATACTAACTCAGTCCCACCACGAAACAAAATTTTCCTACCCATTTTTCACAGACTTAGGACTGTCTGTACTAAAAGTAGCTTTCTCGAAATCCGCATACACTATACTTGGAAAAGGTTTTACTGGAGTTTAAAGCATTCGGAGGCAAAATATTGTAAAGCTTCTACACAAACTTCAGAACTTTTATTAGGAAGTAAGGAAAATACCAAACATACATAAGTGGAGAGTAAAAAGTTGGCAGAAATATTTGTACAACCTTTAGATGTGCCATCAACGAAAATCGTATCCATGCTAACTAAAAGTTCCAAGTTTGCATTGGTCGAAAAACCAACTATTTTTTACGCTGTCATTTATAAACATAAATTTCTCTTGTCGATTACTTTTTATATCCATAGAATCTAGTGTCTATGCGGGGGACTGAGTTAGTATGGGTCTCTAACAACCGCAGGACTGAGCTAGTATGCGACCTTTTCTAATAACAACATACCGGGACTGAGTTAGTATGCAGCCGTGATTACAGGCACGTAAGGAATGCGTTCCGGGGTAGGAGGCAAGATGGACTTCCCAGGCAGGGTAGACTAGAGTCCATCCTGCCTGGCGGCAGGGTAGACTCTAGAGTCCGTCTCGCCTAAAACAGCAGCGTGGACTCTATGAAATATATATATTGATTTGTCAAAGTTTTCGTGTAAATTTTGTTATTAACGAGCATCTCAATATTTCTCGAGAAATATACTATAACAAAATTTTGATTTCTGTAGTTTTTAAATTTATAAACTATAATTACAAACATAAGAATTGAACAAAAAGACTATGTTAAATAATAATTCATTTACACACACACACACACACACATATATATATATATATATATATATATATATATATATATATATATATATATAATAACTAAAGGAAAAGAAAAGGTAATGATGAGGGTGGCAACAAGGTGTTGAGGGAAGCCCAGCGGACACTCACCAAGTTGAGGACCAAGCTGGCAGGCTGCTGGGGGCGTCGAAGAGACACGTAAAACACACGAACACAAAAAAAATATATATATATATATATATATATATATATATATATATATATATATATATATATATATATACCATCAAATCAAATTTTTGTCATTGTATATTTCTCAAGAAATCTAGAGATGCTCATTATAATCAAAATATACACAAAAACTTTGGCAAATCAAAATCTTTATTTCATCGAGTCCGTTTTGCCTAGCCCAGGCAAGACGGACTCGAGAGTCTAAGCTGTCGCCTAGAACCCATCCTGCCTGATGATTGGATTAGACGATACGGACTCTGGAGTCCATCTTGCCGCCAGGCAGGATGAACTCTAGAGCCCATTCTACCTAGGTCAGATGGACTCTAGAGTCTACTCTGCCTATAGTACACCCTGTCTGCTACACCGACACTTGTTACATAAGTCGAAATTTGCGTAAGTCGGAAATTACTACGATAGTACACATTACAGCAAAGGTGAGGAAATTATTGCCCGCTGGCCGGATCCGACCCGTGAAGGCATTTCATTTGACATGGGAAGCTATTTTGAGTAAGCGATCTGTGATAATTAAGTACTCAAGATCTTTAATCAGACCAATTGCAGGATACATTGATCTATTCGCAGTTCATTGCAAAAATGTTTTATTTTGATAATTTTCGGCTATTCGATATGACATAATTTCCATGTAGACCCTTATCCGGCCCGATGAGGCACCTGCAGTTCCTAGTACGGGGAAAGAGCCCCTGGGAAGTGTCGAAGCTAAATCTTAGTGCGGTGGGATTAAAAATCCCAAGTGCGGCCTTTTATTATCGGTCGCTGGGGAAGTAGAAACCAGAGGTTTGCATTGATACCGATTTTCGCATTCGCATCTAAACTTTACCCTCCGCATATTTTCCCGTATCAGATAGATATGAATATTTTGTCTGCTTTCAACGACTATGAGTTGTAGGACAAAAGCAACTTGAGCCCATAAAGCGCCTTACGTTAAGTCAGCCTACGAGACCAACTCATTTGCCGCTCTAAAGCGGTGCCTTACCTACTTACCGCCTAGGAACGACCCTGCACTCATCTTCTTGGTTGGAACTTTCAAAAGACCTTCGCGTTCTGTCCTCTGACTAAAACAGTGGGTGTAAACGGTGTGTGGAAGGAATGAGTCACGCGCTTGTTTACAGAAGACAAATGAGACGAAACGGTTTCATTTGCACTTGCGTTATTTCACCTACGATTGTCTTTTCATAAATCATCTAGGTTCTTATAATCACTTTCAAAATCCTGTCTCGTTCTTTCCTCTGCAAATAGACACACTCCATCGCTCGCAATTGAAACGAGCCCTTGAAAATCGTCTCCCTGTAAACCCTGCTAAGACTGCTGCTGCTTGTAGACATATGTTGTTGTATAACATCATATGAAAATGAAATAATATCATTTACTGTTACTGTGTCAATATTATAATATAATTTATTTTTGTATTCGTATGAATTCAGATATACGCCGCAATTATAGCCAGTCGCTATAATTAGGTAGATTGTTAAATCGGTTTGCTAGATTCGTAAGTTGTCGCTGTGGCCTTTTCATAGGGGCTAGGTCGAACCCAAAGTCGCTAGATCCAGCTAAACATTTGCTAGATTGACAACAGTGTCTGGGTAGCATTACAACTCACGCCTTGCGTTCTTCCTCCGCGCACATATTTAGTTTCCACTCGCTTACAAAAACCGCTACCGCTAACACAACGAAATATTTTTAGTAATTTATGGGGCCGCTTGGGTAAGAGCGGATTTGCGTAAGTCGAGGTTTGCGTAACCCGGGGAGTGCCTGTATTTTATTTCAGTGTCAGTTCTTATACATATCTGTGAAACACTTATGAAGCATTATCCTGCATAAATCGATCAGAAAGTTAGATTTTTTTACAAATTTTTAGATTATTCATGTTATCCGAAAGAGACAAGTAGAATAAACGTACCTTTTCAGTAAATGTGATGCAATACCGACAATAATACTAATGATTTCTGTAGAAACGCTGTAATTAGCTGATAGAGTAGCTATCTCGCCGTTTTTAGTATTGAGTTTGAATAAAAAAATTATGTCAATTACAGCATAGCAAATGATGAGACATAAAAACTTCAACAAATAATTAAGAGCCATAAGCATTCGATAACTACCATCAATTTAACTCGTCTATCAAACTATTTAATGTGGATGAAATTCTGAATTGGCAAAACAGGTATTTCGTTCGTAAAACAAATTTTTTAATGTATATTTTAATGAAAATTATCTAATCTGTATAGCTAAATGTCACGCATGAAAATTTAGAACCATCGACTTTGCGTTTATTTTATTCTGCCCTACTCTGTAATTAATAATGCATTGAAAAATGTTCCAGTAAATATAAATACATTTTAACCATTAGGTTTTAGTTACTTTGTCAGTGCAGTTATGAATTAGTTTCTATGAGTTTAACAGTTTAATTTTAGCTAGAATCTACATGAAAAAGGAGAGGGTAATGAGGCATACATAGTTAACCAGTTCGTTACTAATTCACATAGAGCCAAAGAATTTGCTCCGAATAATAGTTTTTAAGACACATAAATGAGAGGAAGGCAAATAAACTAAAATAACGCAGTACTTCAGTGGCAAACAACATTATATATTCCATTTGAATGTTCAAGTAAACATAGAAATTTCGCCATAAAGTTGAAAATGAAAGAAATGGAAGAGCATTAAGGTAATCCACGAATCATTCAAGCAAGTCATAAAAAAATAATCCACCGCCCATAAACAAAAAAATATCCGTAAAAAGCCGAATCCTTAATTCCCCTTTAATTCCTTCACCTCTGCTCCCAAGCACATCTCGCGGAACCTCTCTCTCTCCAGCCTTCTCCTCCTCTGCTTCCCTCTCTTGAACCCGATCTCCCAGCGCTCCTCCGTTGAAATCAAACGAAAAAACCTTGCTGACGAATGGAACAAGAGGACGGACGGGCGAAAGAGGCGTGAAAACCGCTCGTCGAGAAGTGTAGAAGGGGAAAGGAAGGGAGAGGATGGGGTGCTGGGGAAGATAAAAGGCGAAAGGATTTTCTGTGTGTTTGTAGGTGGGTGGAGGAGCAGGCATCGCGTTGGCGAGGAGTTAGAAGCTGAAGGAGAGAAGATCAAGGCTAAAGGAAGAAAAAATAGTTTAGAGAGGTATAGAGGATGGATAAGGGGGTGAGATAGAGAGAGAGGGTTTGAGGATGGAGACGGAGAGATAGGCGATAGGGGTGGGAAGAGTAGGCGGCATGGGTTTTAACTGCTTCCCGTCATCTGCCGCGTACATCTAGAGCAGATGAGCTGGAAACACTTTGAAGGAACCTTCGATTCCGCGGGAAGCTGGTTCTCCCCATCCACGTCATTTCCCTTCAGTTTCGTTTTCTATTGGATCTCCCAAAGAGAGAGAGAGGGAGGTAGGGAGAGAGATAAAGTTAGAGAGACAATAGAATACCAATTACACTGGAGGGTGAAAAGGCCTTACTTTAAAATTGAAACCACTTCTCCTCACCCCGTGCATAGGGTTCGCCTTGCGCATGCAGACAGTGTAAAGCGGCCTAGAGGAGTTCTTTCTCTCTGCGCGTCTGTCGTTAGAAGAGGGCTCTCAACGCAGTTTTTAATGGCTTCAAAAGGAATTTGATCCTAACTGGACGGAGGTGAAGCCGCGAGATATGCTCCATGGAATAGAAATACTAATACCCAGAGTGAGTTTTGTTTCATTCAGTCTGTAAAATGAATTTATATAAATATCATAGGTCATATCGAACCTGGATATTATACGGAGAACCTCCGTGATATTTATACAAGGAATTAAGCTAAATAAATAACAATAAATATAATTTCAAAGTTGAACGAAGAAAAAAAGCATTTTACTCTGACATTACTTATTTTAAATGTATCATCCTGACATAAAATACTTTATTGCACATTTTTTGTTATTTATAGAATCAATGTATTATCATATTATTTAAATTCAAGACTAAGGTGAAATATATGACAATTAATTATTATAGAGTGATAATTGGATAAAATTAACGGAATTTCCAAAAATTCTTATCCATAAAATACCAGTTTTACTGATATTATAACTTTTAGTATAGTCACTAAACGCGCATATAATCCTTTAGACAGCAGCAGTCAACAAATTAAAACTTAAGTATTATTTTACGGAAGTTCTTTGAGTTTAAGCCAGGAAGAGGGCTTGAATGATCCTTCGGCTTTAGCCACTGTCTCCTGAATCTCTTGATGCACAGTCAGCTGGTTATTTCCGTTATATAATTAGTAAACTCTGTAATATTATCTTTCACACATGTGAATACTCCTAAGATGTAATAAATTATATACTTTTATGAACCAAAAATAACTATAATTGCTTATAACCGTAAAGAAACAAAGTTGAGATCCATCTAAGGTGGTGTAATTCCATGAAAATGCTATCTATAAGTAGTTTATTCAAATATGTTTTGAATAAAATCTGGGCTGCTATTATTTTGCTGCTAGTGCTGTGAATTCTTGACTGTAGTATCGAAAATATTAAAAAGATTCCACTCTAAAAAACAATTAGCCGTTAATTACTAATGAGCGTAGACATATGCTGCGAGAACTAACTAAGCCGAGTGTAAGTATTGATTCTGTGAGTGACGTCGAAAGAGAAATCTCTTCAAATGAATTTTTAAAGGTCTCGTATATAACTTGAAATGACCTTTCTATACGGTAGGTACTAGATTTGTTCAGAAACTTTTCAAATAAGAATTTCTTTAAGAATTCCGGAAAACGGTAAAATAATTCTGCCTAGAACGGGAATTGAACGCGGGTCTTCAACTTGCCGTATTCCTTTGATTTTGTGAAATGATTGCAAAAAGGGAAATCATGGAATTGGTTTTATCCTATTCATTCTTTCTTTCAATAAACAGCCTCTCTGTCATTATACGTAAGATTTGGACGTTAAAATCCTGCTCAAGTGACGTTTCCATTCCGCAAAAGATTAGGAATATGGTTTGGTGAGTGACGGAAGACTTTTTTGTCCATTGGATCGCTTCTGTAAAAGGCTGTCATCCTTCGCAAAGGCTCTCTTTCGACGCAACTCATGTTTGCAGATGTTTCATGTATCCCGATAGTGAGTGAGGCTCAGGTTGAGAGGGTGACACCTGTCAAACGCCGAGACACTGTTTTGTGGGACGAAGAGACGAAGGACGGAGGTAACCATGGAAACGTTGATTAGCCAAATCACATACTCTTTTGTGCATGATATCCCTCAAGCCGTGTTGGACGGCTCGCGAGAACGAGATGGCTTAATATTCAACTTAGCTATAGATACTAGAGAAAAAATCTGATGTGGCCACCGCATGACTTTCTCCATATCTGTAATATTTCTAAAAATTCCAAATAGGTTAGATAGCAATAAATATTTTAATAAACTGCGAGAAAATTTTAGACTACAAAGAACAGAAATAAACTCAAACCATAGCCTTCTGATATTGGATATAGCCATAAAGCTCCAACAAATAAGAAAAGAAATTGGAGCGTTACTAAGACGTAACTAAGCGGCAATTGTTAACAACTCGTCGGTAGGTGGCGTGGTGGTGGCAGTTAAATATAAGATATCTCTCAAGCAATGCATTATATGGAAAAATGTTTCAAACAAAGGTTGTAAAAAATTAAATTTCCTACAACGTTTATTCTAATATATTTTTATATTAATCAAATATTAAAGCAAATATTTTAAAATAACGGATAAGTGGCAGGAGTAAACATCCACTTCCTCTCAACCGATGTTTACCAAAAACTAATCAGTTCTTTTGACTTTTACAAAAATGTTAAATATAAAATTTTTCGTTGACCTGATTAATAGTTTTTGAGTTAGAGCACCCACAAAAAGCTTATCATATATACACACAGATATCGAGAAAATGGTCATATCGTGTTCAGGGTACCTCCAAACGTGTATTTTTGTTGAAATCTCGAATTCGATTTTTTCATGAATACAATACTTCCCCTATACTACGTATATGGAGAAAGTAAAAAGGAAAGCCTTGGATTTATATTTTTTGAACTTTCACTATGTACGATTGTAGGCAAGAGGGAATCAGCAGGTCTCCTTTACTTTCTCCATACGTAGTATAGGGGAAAGTATTGTATTCGTGAAAAAAATCGATTTCGTGATTTCAACGAAAATACGCATTTTGAGGTCTCCTGAACACGTTTTGACCATTTTCTCGATGATGTATGTATATAATAACTTTATTGTGGGTGCTCTAACTCAAAAACTATTAAATAAGTCAACGCCAAATTTTATATTTAACATTTTAATGACTGTCACAAGAAAGGATTAGCTTTTGGTAAAAATCTGTTAATTGGAAGTGGGCATTTACTCTTGTCACCTATCCGTTATTTTGCAATATATGCTTTAATATTTGACTTATGTAAAAAGTTATTGGAATAAATGTTGTAGAAAAAATAATTTTCTACAACCTTTGTTTGAAAACATTTTCCCATATAATGTATTTAAGAGATATCTTAAATTTTTGCTGCCACCACTACGCCACTTACCGACGACTATTGCTAACAATTGAAGCATAGTTACGTCTTAGTAACGCTCCTTTTCATTTTCTTAATTGTTAGAGCTTTGTGACTATATCCAATAACAGAAGGGTATGGTGTGATTTCATTTCTGTTTTTGTAAAATCTAAAATTTTCTCGGTTTCTTAAAATATTTATTATTATTTAACCGGAATTTTTAGAAATATTTCAGGTATGGAGAAAGTCATTTGGTGGTCACATCAGATTTTTTAAAGTTAATTTCAAAATCGGTGCCACACACACTATTAGAAAAAGACCCTATTATTTTTCCTGAGCGTTTTATAAGAGTTCAAAGAAATAATAAGCAAATTTTGCATTCTTAATACCTATTTATGAAACTTTTATTTCCAGTTTGTCCGGCTGCCCACACGTGAATTATTTTCCCGAACGGGTAGTTAGCGCAAAAATGTTTCGGGATGTAGCAAGTATATAGCAAAATTCTTGTAATGTTTAAACAAAAATGACCAAGTTATTTGAAATGAAATTATCTCGTTGTTTGTAATATTTTGATTTTTAATGCCTCTTTTAATCGTTAAGACTTCTTGAAACTAAAAAGTCATATATATATGACGAATTTTTGAAGCAGTTCATCTCAACGAGAAGATGAAAATTAACTTTTAAGTTCTGATTGTTTTCAAATTCATACATGACTCTATAATTTTTATATTTTCCAGAAACCAGACATCCTATAATTATGATGTCAATGTAATCTATGAAGTCTTTAGTTTCATTAAATAATATTGAAATAACCTAGAATTTTATTCTCGTTGAATAGAAGTGTCTCTCATAGAACAATGTAAACTGGTCCACTATCAATGCAAACCTAACGCAACAATGTGTTTGACATTTTATTTGAAGTGTGCGTCCAAATTTTCCGTTGCAATCCATACAGAAATTAAATTTTCTATTTACTGCATATCACATTTTTTCTCTTTTCAGAGCTTTAATTTTATAGTTAGTATAACCTTGTTAGTAATTCAATGATCTCGATAACTTAACTTGCATCTTTTTAAATGTGCAATGACCCCCGTCTCATTTTGTAATTGTTATAACCAACTACCAACTAAATTATAAATAGCTATAATTTTAAAATAATAATACTTCAAATGGGCACTCACTTATAGTATCTTCTGTTATCTCAGAGCAACAATTCGATTGTTATGTCCGCTTTTGCAGCATGGAAACTTATAGCCTTTGGCTAAATTCAATTAAGATTAGTTAAGACAAAAACTCAAAATTAACAACTTCTCTGAGAGTTTTATATGCATCGTTTTTCAAGTGGAGCATGTGATTTAAACGCTTAAGTGTTTTAATATTCAACAAATTACCTATAAAAGAGCGTGGTAGGAAACTCTCCTCTTAATGACCCAAAATATACACTGACTCGCCTTTTATACGCGCCCAAAAGAGATGACGATTTCCTAAAAGCAAAAGAGATCCCGTATGACACCATCACCGAAGCCTTTGATTGAAGAATCGTAGTGAACAATGAGTATTCGCTCTTTTGGGCTGACTTTTGACGATTGTGGTGCGGAAAAATCAGCAGTTCGGACGGCAATAGAGAAAGGAGAATAATTAGATTTTGCTCAAAGCTGTGACAAGGGAAGTTGCAGGAGCACGAGTCTGGAAACTGAAAGGCTTTCCACGGTACAAATGTTCGATAGAGAAAGAGACACACACAAACAAAGAAAATGTTCCTGAATTTGTGTAGGGAGAGAGAGTAGCAGAGGGGCAATTGAAAAGGTTGATTTTGATGGAAATGTTGGTGTTTCGCCCTAGGAAGGAATGGCATTTGACCTTTATACGTTTATGCCTTTACCTTGCTATTTAATTGGTGAATGGTAAGGGTGAATAGCACTGAACCTAGGCTCCGTGCTAATCAATCAAAAGATTCAAAGTGACGCGGCAGATGATAGATGGATACAAACGTGTTTCTGAAAGCCACAACGTGAGATTCCTCATGACAGATTTTATCTTCGTCCATTTTCAAGTTTATCGCACTCAATAAGCGTCATCATTGGCGTAGCAAGGAGATGCCGGGCCCCCATATATACAGTGTAACTTCGATTATACGACCTCCGATTCTACGTTTTCCTCGATTTTACGCTTTTTTCTTTCTTTTGGTTCCGACGTATTTTCTATATGAACAATGCTAAAATTTAACGGATTTTACGTTTCCGCGATTTTCCGTTTTCCTCGAATTTACGACTCAAAATTTAGGTCCGAGTGATACATTTTCCACCCGATTTTACGTCCTTATTTGTCTTTTCAAATTTCCCTTAGAACCCCACTCCTAGATCCACCGTCTTCCGTTCTTGTCTCTTTCTTTCTGAAATTGACCTGCAGCTGCACCTTTGCATAATGGGAGCCATACCCTTCCCTTCCTTTCCTTTTGATTTACTGCGTTAAAGACAGCTCCTTATCTGAAACCATCTGCATTAATATTTACTCAGAAAATGCAAAACGTATTTTCCAAAGTTTGCTTCTGGTATATCTCGTAGCTGATGATATTCTACTTTAGGATGTCATTATCAGAATTTTAATGGGTTTTTCCACGCCGCTTTCACTGCATCCGTAGTCTCACTAATAATAAAGAACTATCTTAGAGCCAGTTGGATTGTTTGAGGCTTTGGATCGACCTCGTGTACGCTTATTCGTGTGAAGAAAAGGAGAAAGTGATTTTCCAGTAGTTTTTCTTTTAAAGAGAGGAAGCGTGAACATTTTTTAAGCAAATACAACATGTATTGTGTAACATTGGTATTTAAAAGGCAATTATTTTTTGTATCTGAAATAGCACTACATATCTGCAAATTTAATTTCTCGAAAAAAATTATAGTTTTATGTTAATCGCGGCTAACATTCATCCCCTTATACCATTTTTTAAATTTACGGTTTTCTTTCCTCTATTTCATTCCCTCAGATGGACTATTAGAAAAGAAAGAATAGCTGTCCTACAATTGTTGTATTGCCGATTGGATTCGTGAAATCATATGCGGAACGTACTGGCTAGTGTGAAGAAATCCAACTGATTCGGCAGTAGATTTTTCTATTAGTGCAGAGCATCTGTGTAACGTGAATTCATCTAGAAACGAAGAGGTAATTATTTTTATTCTTTTTTCTGTATTCTCTTAAATAAATCAGATAATTGTAGTTGCATGCTTCATCTAATCCTGGATTTCAATTTTATCAATTTTCTATTATTTTCTTCTTCTTCTTCTTCATCTAAAGGCTAAGCCTTGTCTCTGCAACCATGAACTCCTGTCCTCTGCCATTCTCTTCAGCATCTCGTATTTCTCAACTCCCATCACTGACTTCACGTCATTTAGGTATTTCTTTCTTGGTCTGACTCTTCCTTTCTTCCCTAACAGTTTCCCCTCCAAGATGATCACAATTAATCCATTATGTCTAAAAGTTTTGACTTCCTTTCTTCCATTCCTTTAATCAATTTCCTTTCTTCTTTTACTTCTTCCAAAACTTCAAGTTTTGTCTTTCTCTCTGTCCAACTTGTCTTTATCAATCTTCTCCATATCCACATTTCTGTCATTTCCAGACTGGATCTCTCCCTCTTTCCTAACGTCCAACTTTCACTGCCATAAAGTAAGGTACTCCAGACAAAAGCTTTTGCAAAGGATTTCCTTACTTCCAAATTCATATGACTGCTTGTCAGTAGATTCCTTTTACATTGAAAAGCTTGCTTTGCAAGTGCTATTCTTCTCTTCACTTCCTGCACGCATCTATTGTCTTCAGTAATTGTACTACCTAGGTAGCAAAACTGCTTCACTTGCTCAATTTCCTGTTTGTCTATTTTGATCTTTGATATTGTCCCTGCATTACTTTTGACTATAACCATCAATTTGGTTTTCTTGACATTTATCTTTAATTCCCACTGTTTTAACGTGTCCGATAATACTTCCAGCGTTTTATTCATTTTCTTTTTGAATCACTGAATATTACAATGTCATCTGCAAATCTAATGCAGTGTATTCTAACTCCATTTATTTTTATGCCTTTTGTCTTTTCCTTCATAACTTCTATACTTTATTCAATGAACATATTAAACAAATATGGAGATACAGGACATCCTTGTCTTACTCCTTTTCTTATCTTTGCTTCACTCTCTAATCCATTTATATTTATTCTTGTAGTTTGATTTAGATAAAGCTTAAAAATTAATCTTCTATCCCTCCAATCAATACCTATTTTGTTCATAGTTTTAAACAACAGTTCCCAATGACTGTATCAAAGGCCTTCTCCAAATCAATAAACGTTAAATATAATGTCCTGTTCATTTCTAAACATCTTTCCATTATCAGCCTGAGGGCTAATATAGCTTCTATCGTTCCTCTCCCACCTATAAATCCAAATTGATCTTCACTAATATAATGTTCTATTTTCCCTTTTATTCTGTTTTTCACAATATAAATTAAAACTTTTGAGGCGTGCGACAGTAGTGAAATTGTTCTGTAGTTACTACACTCCACTGCATTCCCCTTCTTTGGTAGACTTATAGTTTTACTTTTTATGAAGTCATCAGGTAATTTTCCTTTTTCTTAACAATCTTTTATAATTTTAAAGAAATTTTCTTTTGCTTCCTCTCCTAAGTTCTTCAAAAGTTCTGAAGGGATATCATCGACACCTGTTGCCTTGCCTGAATTAAGATTATGAATAGCTTTATAAAACTCTTCTTTGGTTATTGTTGGGCCTAGCTCGTCATTTCTTATTTCCTCTTCATTTTCAATAAATCTACATCCATCTTTAATATCTCTTCCCCTATATAATTCTTCTATGTATTCTTTCCACCGAGCACATACTTTTTCATTTTCCCATAACATATTTCCTTCCTTATCCTTAACTATTGCCGATTTAGTTCTTGGTTTGTACTGGAGAGTTTTAATTTTGAAGTATGTTTTGTCTTGCCTTCCTCCCTTTGTATCTTCCTCAATTTCCTTCACTATCTCTTTGGTCCATCTATCTTTTTCTTCTCTGCATTTGTTAATAATCTCATTCTTAACTTTTTTATAAGTTTCATCATTTCCATTCTTCCTCAACTTGTTCCTTTCTTCAATTAAAATCAGTATCTCCTCAGTCATCCAAGGTTTTCTAGGCTCCAACTTTCTCTTTCCAATAACTTCCTCTGTAGCTTTAATAACCCCTTTTTTAAATTCCGCCCAACTAAGTTGTCCTTCATAATTTCTCATCAAATTATTTGTTTTTTCTTGGTAATTCTTAGCCGTTGGTAACTCTTTCAGTCCCTGTAGACGCCAGTTCTTTTTAACTGTTCTCTTTATTTTCTTAAACCTAATATTGCATTTTGCCATGGCTAGCTTGTGGTCACTGTCTACATCTGGACCTGGGTAACTATAACACGATTTTACCTGGTTCTTATATCTTCTTTTTACTAAAATATAATCTATTTGAAACCTTCTTCTGTCTGGCGCCTCCCATGTGTATCTTCTTCTTTTGGGAACTTTGAAGAAAATGTTTAATACCATCATCTCATTCTGCTCTCAAAACTTTATCTTTCTCCCCTTTCATTTGTTTCACCTAATCAAAATTTTCCTACCATTCTACTATTTTGACTAGATCCAATCACAGCGTTAAAGTCTCCCATTATTATTACATTATCTTTCGTCATCTTTATTCTTCTTCTATTTCTTCATACACCTTTTCTATTTCTCCTTCTTCTGCACTACTTATTGGAAAATACGCCTGTATTATCACTGTATCCGTTGGCACGGTGCTTATTGTTACCATCAGCAACCTATCATTTATGTGATATGTATTGCAAACACTGTTTGCCCATTTTTTACTAATAATGACTGCTATTCCATTCCTTCCTCTCTTTTCACCTCCACTATGCCTCTCTTTTTACCTCCACTATGAATTATTCTAAATTTATCGCTGTAAAAATCTCCTTTCTCTTGCCACCTTGTTTCACATAAACCTAATATATCAATCTCATTTTTCTCCATTTCTTTCTTTATTTCTTCTAATTTGCCTATTTTTAGTAATGTTCTGTCGTTCCAAGTACCTATTTTGACGTTTTGACAGGGATTTCGTTGGATAACGACCTGGAAAGCCCTGCTACATCCCCTGCCGGATCTTGGGTTCCGAATACCATGATCAGTAACAACTTCCTTTCTAAAACCTTCCATGGTTGCAACCCTCGGGATATCCAATAGGATCTTTAATGGAGTGGTTTCCTGTTGCCTTCTCCATCCTATGCCGTTGACTATCGAAATAGTTCCTCCGCCTTTAGGGGCAGTTTCCCACCCCAAGAGCAAGAGGGTGCCCTACCTTCTCATCCGCCCCCCAAATAGGCCGTTGGCATTTGGTAGAGGGGGGACTCCTTATCCCGGGAGTCACTCGGACGCCAGAGCCTCGTCTGTAAAGCAGGGTGCACCACGTGCAGGTGAGGTTGACATCTGAGTGGGAGAGGCTATATAATCGCATTCCACCCCAAAACACCCCATTTTTTTATTAAATGTAAATATTTGTAACTTCATTTTCATTCATTTCTTTTGAAATCTGTACGAAGATTAGCCTGTTTTGAGTAGCGGAACACTTTAGAATGGAGAAAAAATTGGCGGAACATATACATACATATGCATTAGGGTGGGCCGAAAAAATGTAAATTTCATTCAATCATTATGGAACTCGAGAAAAAACATGCGATTCTCGTCCAATTTTTCCCCTCAAAATTTTTATGAAATCAAGCAACTCCTTCTCCCGCCTCAACATCATCAAAGTTTGGAGCCGCAAATGGTTATACTATACGCTACATATTTACCCTGTTTAAGGCAGCTCTTCGCTTGTTTTGTCGTAACTTCCACCTGTAATGCCTATAAAACTATGAGCAGTAAAAAAGTTGCTCATGTTAGCTGTGTTGACGCAACAATCAGTTCCAGAATAGCCCGGTGGAGGGGAGGGGGGCTGCCTAACGGTGGCAGTCAGTCAGTCGCCTCACTGCTTGCGGCGAGTGAACATCGACAGGGCGGCTCTTGTCTAAACAAATAGGGAAATTTTACCTTGCTCATCTTTTCTCTTTCAGTATTACTATCATGGCCTCATTGAAACCGTAAACCAGACGAGATGACACTCAATTCTCAGCTCCTCTAGAACTCAGCGGCAATGTGCTGCCTTCTTATGAAGATGTACTACTACTACAGTGCTTGTTTCTGAGACGCAAGAATGACTTTAAAACTGACACCAAGACAAATAATGCTACGGTTACAGAAGAAGTTGCACGTAAAGTTATCGACGTGTGGGTTAAAGCAGCGATTCCAACTATAACGTTCCAATGTATTAAGAAATTATTGTAAATTACCATGACGAATTTAGAAAATTTTGAAGCCCTACAAAGGACGAAAAGACGAGAAGAACTATCAACTGAGACTGGAAGCATTCAAAACATATGCTCAGCGTCTTTTCGACAATTTTTCTTCTAAATGTACCCAATTGTTCTTGTAAATGTGACGAATTGACCTCGTGTTCCTGCGAGAAATCGAAGAAATAACCACCGAGCGAGCACAATTTTCTGGATGACCAACGAAAGGAAAGGAAGATGTATACAGGGTCTATAGATGCACAGATGACGGAACAACTACAGAAGAGAACTAAAAGACAGAATCAAAAAATGTAGCGACTTTCAATATCCAGGACTGGTGGAAATGGTATGGATTCGATCTGACTTTGACGACGAATTCTCAAATTCAGAACCCATTCCCTCTAACTCGACTGACAGTGATAAGCCGTCAACATATAAAGTAACAAATACTTACGTACGGGCAAAACTGTCATCTCTTCCAACTGTTTGTGACAGGTATAAAGTGTCGGATAGAGTGGGTGCCCTAATAACAAATGCAGTTCTGAAGGATTTGGGGCTGATTTCTAAAGAAGAGCAAACTTGGAAAATGTCGTTTAGATATATAAATGTTATCTAATGAATACTCTTGCTGATAAGTCGTTCCGGATCAAATCACTGCTAGGGCCGGATGTGGCCCGCGGGCCCTAGTTTTGGGATCTCTGGATCATAGTATATACGACTTCAAAACAAGAAAAAACATCCAAATAATTGTCAGCGCCCCTTAGAACGATAATCGATTTTTAAAATGTTAGATAATTATTTTAGCGCTGCAAATGAAATTTTATAGTTTTCTCTCTGCAAAAATGTGGATTTAGATTTTATAACTGCGTAAACCCTCAATTACCTCGCAAACAAAGAGCGTTTCATTTTTTGGTACTCCCAAAATACAAAAACACAAACTTCGCGTAGGCAGCAACCTATCCAGAATGAGGGGAGAGGGAAAATGAGTGTGGGAAGGCCTTAAAATATGTCAAAATCTTTTTATAGCGCGTTCAGCGAGTCAATTGTTTGAAATACGTGTTGGCTTATCGCCTAGCAACACTTGAAAGAGAGAAATGGCGGGGGAGGGAGTTTAAAGCCACCAAACGGGTTTACAAAGTTTAGATAACGAGGTTTTTAAAATAAAAACACTCATACAAACATGCAACCTTTGACACCACTTATCCATGGCAACAGGTTTATTTTAAAGTTGGACTCTAAAGAGGTTTACCTTAGTCAATTTGTTAGAGTGCACGTGGACACTCATCCAAGCACACATCTTCCTAAGAAGCCTCGACGCGAGCGAAGAGAGAGCGTGTGGAATTGAGGATCGGATGAAGAAAGCCACTCTCACTCTCGTCTTGTTTATAAAAAAACATGAGCTTTATTTAAGGACTCCTGCTATAAATTCTCCATCAACATTTTCTTCTTATGAAATCAAAGGTTTTTGCTGAAACTTCTGCACCACATGTTATGGAAAATGACGAAAATTTCGCCATGAGGGTTTTATCGCCGATACGGTGATTCTCTGCCAATTCCCCTGCCATTCTAAGCAGTGGCCATGTAATTTCGTTTAATATATGTTATGTATGCCAAACAGTTGTTATAAATCAAAATAGCGTGTCATGCGAAAGTTTAGAAATTCTTACATATTCCCCGATCAAATAATTTGGTATTACTGACAATGAGATCACCATGTTTTATTAAAAACGTATGACTATGCGGCACCAATTGAAAGAAGTGAATTGACATTCAAGGCGAATACGTGCACATTCCGGTCGGAAAATAATAGTAAACTTGCACACCCCGATATACGTAATTGACCAAACTCTTCGATGTGAAGAGTTTTTAATCTATCTTTCCGAAACAACTGTCGAACTATAGACGTTTGCACTGGGCAGTATACAATTTAGGCTTAGAGTCGCCCAAATTCAGCCAACGAGAATTTAGCTAGAAGAAAGAAAAATATCCTCAGCTTAATGTGATTTTTTCTCAATATCTAATGTTTGTAACAGGCATATGAATAATTTCTGCTGAATACTTTAGGTACTGCTTAAATTTTAGTGATACGTTCTCATAAACTACTAGAGCTATTTGAAATGCATCATTTGTAAATCCACGAGAATATCATAAAACACGTATCCTTAAAATCGCCAGAGATGCTATATCGTTTTATCCATATTTACTTTTTTCGATTGTATTTTTTAATTTAATCCAAACATTGCATTGCCAAAAATATTGTAAACTCTAACTTTAAAGTCTATTTGTAGTCTACTTCCAGGTATTAAGCCAGCATAAAATTAATTAATTAATTCAGAATCAACGATTATTCCAACGTAATAAAAAAATGCACATCCGTAAATTAAAACAGATAAATTCACAAAAAAACCTCCAACAAATTTTAATACATACTTGATTTCGTAAGTGGTAGCATGTGTCTGAAGTAGGCAGGTGGTTACTTCAACAAAAATACGTACCCGCAAGGCATTCTAATGTACAGTTCTCTTCTGTGTGGCCTAGTTCTCTAGAAAAATATGCTTTAGGAATATTTTTCCCCTGTCACGTGAATCGAGAAAAGCCATTTAAAAGTTCTATGTCTTTTTCCAAAAAAAATAAAGTAATGGCTTTTACACACATGGATCGTGCGCGGCGCAAGCTGTAACGCTGATCGTTTTTATGCCCGATTTTTTTCCACCGCCGCCGAGGCGGAAGTAACATAAATTTCGGCAATGCGTAAAGAGTAACTTTTAGTGTACAGAAAAAGCAATGAGAAGTGAATTTAAATTCATCACTCAACACGCTGTAAATATCTCCTCCATTCTTGTCCGAGCGCGCTCGTAGGAAAGGGACGCAGACTGTGGTCTAGTCATTACTAATTCCCCGAAGCATAAATTGCAGGAAAGAGCTAAATAAAGGATGAATTCCGAGGAACTGCACGCACGAAAAATAAACTCGGACACTTTGTAAATAGAATAGTATAGCTGGATAGTACGGGAGAAATGGCGCCTAGGATGCTCGATCTCAAATATGTTCCCTAAATATTAGATAACTTAGGAGACGGTAGCAATCGTCACAATAATTAGTTTTTTCTAATATTACGAATTGAAAAATTAGTTCATGTAAATAAGACATCTACAGGAAAGTTAAGGAATTAATTTTCAGCAAAGAGATGTGCATAAATAACAAAGTTATACGTTAACTAATATGAACCCTAATAATATATTAATTATAATCAAACATGTATGCATGCAAAATAACTAATGTATAGACATATATATACGTAAGAAGCATACACAAAATCTCCGCCTGGTTTGAATGAGGCCTCTAAATCAGCGCTATTTGTTCTCAGTAACCTCATTGAACTCCACGCAACCGACTTCACAAACGTCACTTCACCGGTGAAACATCTCCTCAAAAAATAAATAAAAAAACACGCCGACCTTTACGTTCCGAACTTTCGATGCGTAGTTACTGTTATCTCTCACGAGAGAATTATTTCCCGCGATATCCCAGCATTCCTTACGGTGTCTCCTTCTCTCTCATTCTCTCGAAATACTTTCCCCTTCAAAATCGACTTAAACCCTTCAAGGAGCACCCAAGGGCGCGCGCTGAATTAATAATGCAAGACAGAGATCTCTTCGGAGCTACGGAAAGTTTTTTTTTCTTGTGGGACGTCGTAAAGCGCCGAAGGATGAGGAGGCGGAGTATCCATGCACCCCTTTCTCCTTTCAACCCACTCTCCCACTCTCGCGACGTCACCTCACTCCTCAACTTTTCATATCCCTCCTGTCCTATCTTCCTCCTTTCTTTCCTTTGCCTCGTTCTCGACATATTTCCTACCACTTTTCCCTTCTTACCTCCACCTCTCCTGGTCTCACTCAATTTCTTCATTATCCCCTACTTTTTTTCATTCTTCGTCCGTTTTTTGTACTATACCCTCTCCTTTGGCATTTTCCTCCATATTTCTTCCCTCCATCTCCCTCTCTTTCCTCTTGTCCCCCCATTCCTCTCCTTTGATGATCTTCCTCTCTCCCTCCCCTCTCCTTCTCTCCCCTCCCTCCCCTGTACTCCTCCATTCATCATCATTCTCTCCCTCTCACCGCTCTCCATCCCTCTCTCATCTTCCTCCCCGTTCCCCTCGCCCCTTCATATTCCTCTCCTCCTTCTCTTCGGGGTTACGTTGGTTATAGTGGTTAGGACGCTGGCTGCTATTCGTCTGCTGCTTGAATCCTGCGAAAGTAGGATTTTTTCCAAGGTCGCCCGGCCCCATGTTTGTGTGATTTGAGGAGATCACGCAAAGTCAGCGCTTCGTCCTTCGGAAGGGACGTTAAGCCGTTGGCCCCCTTGGTACTCTTCGTTAAGAGTAGGCTAATGCCGGCACGGGGTTTCCCTCCTCCTTTGTGACCGTGTTCGGTGTGGAAGGAGCTATGGCTATAATAATCCAAAAGGTTTAGCCAAAAACACACACTCCTTCCCTCTCTCCTTCGCTTCTACCCCTCATTCTCATTCTTCCCATTCATCACTCTCTCTCTCTCACCCTATGCGCCTTCGGGGATAAAGCACACGATTTTCTCGTACCCCGTTGTCGAACCTGGATCCTCCCGTTCCTTCCCCCACCGCCTTAAACTGCCTCCTCCTTCCGCTTCCCCTACGCCCCCCGCTCGCTCATCCTTCCTTCTCCGCCCTCTAAAAACCTTCTTGTCTCCTCTTTCCAAAGCCTTCCCCCCTTCCACATCTCCTCCCTCTCTCGCCCGACATGTAAAAGGAGGTCGTAAATTTTTCGCAGAGACAGTGTTACGAGTATCACAACTATGCTAATTTTCTCAGGGCGGAGGAAAAATTCTTACTCCAACAGGAAGGCATGAATGCCCTGCTTTCTCCATTGAGTCACTGAAGGTTTTTATATGAATATTAACCTACCGAAAAATTGTGATATCCTAAACGGAAGAGCCTAAATTTTATTCAGCATAAAGAAAATTGTAAATGCTGCTCTGTGAAATATATCGAATGCGTTTAAAGAATATTTCCTCTTTATATTGAGTCAAATATATGTCAATATTTCGTTGGTTTGCATTTAAGAATTCTATTAAATGGTGGTAAGTTGATTTTGATTTAAAATAATACAAATTAATAGAAAATTTCTCTTGCGGATGCTAATTTTGCATTTGTCTTGTTTTTAGTTATTTAGTTCGTCATTTATTAGCATGAAATTCACACCTGACCAGTTCATTGATAATATCTCAATTGATATCGTGAATAATGAATTTAATTATTGACAGGGCCGTCTTAAGGTATTTGGAGGCAATGGGCCCTAACTTTTTTGAGATCCCCCCATTTGCAAAGCATGTCTAATTTATGAAATTTTTTCGTTGATTGTAAAATGTTGCGACGGTTACTACCTATACTACCTATACAGTATTACGCTATTTAGAGAGTGGGTGGCTGAGGGGTATAAAGAAATATTGTAAAAATTAAAATAATAAACAAACAAAAAGTATAAAGTAAACTCATGATTTCGTATTAGATATTTATTGAAAATTCAATTTTTCAAACGAAATAGGATATTTTTTCTGTTTCAATCCTCATGTCTAGAAGTTCATAAATATTGCTGATTTTGAGTCTCAGTTTTATTTTTCCTCTCCAAATTTTGAGGCCCCTCTCTAAGGCCAAGGCCCATGTGGCCTCCCCCTTAAGACGCCTATGATTGGTGAATCATATCAGTATTTATTTAATGATATAAGAAATTTTACTTCACTAAGGTGAGCTAAATGGAAACGTCTCATCCAAGTATAAATCGGCAAATAGAATACACTACATCGGATGGCTAAAGATAAGTTAAATGCATTATAACTCCAATTCATGCAACGCCGATTATCCAAATGTCAAATTATTCTAGGCAATTTTTAAACTGCTCCATTGCCGCATGTTTTTTAGCCCTCACAATGCGACATTTGGATATATCCGAATGCGCGTTTATGACCTTACGCTGCGACTTTCGGATTTTTTTCTCACGTCCTTGAAAAAATCTTTCTTTCGGTATTCCTATATTCGGAATCCTTTATTTGCCTTAAAACACTCTCGAAAAGACCCTGAATGCTCCTCTTTTTGTATATACCGACACAATGTGCCTCACTCACTTTGGCGTCTTCCCCCATGAGTGTTAGGACACGTGTTTGATGGTTACTAATGCTATTTTTTATGGTCTTTCCCATATTTTGGTGAGATCAGGCCAAAATTAAAAGCCCTGGCGATGGTTCGAAAGGCATTTAGAGACATTTGTGAGGCAGTATTTGAACAGCATTCATGGTAATTAGGCGTGAATACTTCCTCATTATTTTCACACAGTTATCTTGGATTTTTTGGCGCATGATAAGGTAATTTATTATTTGCACAGTAATTCCCTATTGGCTCGAATACTTCACGCATCTTATTTTATCATCATCATAGGTAGTCTGTCCGTAGACAGGTCCGTGATTATTCATGGTTAAACCTGGTTCTCCATATACTCCTATTTTCCGCTGTCCTCTTCATATCTTGATAACTCTCTTTCCCTTTCAAATCGTCTATCAGCTGATACCTTTTCCTACCTCTTTCCCTTTTCCCATCTAGTTTTCCTTCTAACACATCTTTAATCATACTCTCTCTCCTCATGTAATGTCCAACCCAGTTAGCCTTCCTCTTTCTGATAGTCTGTATAATCATTCGCTTCTCTCCTATTCTTCGTAGCACTTCATCGTTTTTCATCCTATCTGTCCATTTTATCTTCAGCATTCTCCTCCAAGTCCACATTTCAAAGCTTTCCAAGTATTTGATGTCATTTTTCCTTAGCGTCCATGTTTCTGCCCCATACAATGCTATACTCCATACGTAGCATTTTATCAACTTCTTGCGGGTATCTTCCCTTATATTCCCTGTAAGTAGTTGTTTCTTTCTTCTGAAAGCCGCTTTTGCTTTTCCTATTCTAGTTTTGATCTCATCCGTACATTTTGCCTCTCGTGTTATGATACTTCCAAGGTATTTATATTCTGAAACTTGTTCTAATGGCTTTCAGATTCTCTTCTTTACCCGATATTCGAATGACCTTGGATTTTTCTGTATTTATTTCCATACCGTATTTTCTACCTGTTATCACTAGTCTATTTATCATTTTTTGTAGTTCCTCTTCCTTTCTTGCTAGAAGTACTTGATCATCTGCGTATTTTACTGTTCTTATAATCCTTCCTCCAATTTTGAAATCCCCTGTGCCTTCTAAAGCTTCTTGCATTAGACTTTCTCCATATATATTGAATAGGGTTGGCGATAGGCAGCAGCCTTGTCTTACTCCTCTACCGATATTTATTCCGCAGGTGCCCACATTCTCAAACCTAACCTTTACAACTTGATTCTCATATAGATTCCTAATCAGTCTCCTGTCTTTCCAGTCTACACCTATATCCTTTAATATCTTCATCAACTTTACCCAATTTACTCTATCAAAGGCCTTCTGCCAGTCTACGAAACATGCGCAGATATCTTGACTGTATTCTATTGCCCTTTCTGATATGATTCTAACTACTCCTATAGCATCTCTAGTTCCTCGTCCTTTTCTGAAACCGAATTGATCTTCCCCTATTATTTCTTCTGCCTTTTTCTCCAGCCTTTTATTAAGAATCCTCGTGATGATCTTCGATGTGTGTGACAGAAGGCTTATAGTTCTGTAATCTTTACACTGCATTGCCTTTGGCTTCTTCTTTAGAGGGATCATTGTTACTTCTAGGAAATCCTGAGGCCACTCTCCCGTGTCGTAAATCTTATTAATTAATTTCGTGATCACTTTTAGTCCTTCTGATCCTATGACTTTAAGTATCTCAGCCGGTATTCCATCGCTGCCCGTGGCTTTCCCCTTCTTTAGTACCACTATCGCCTTTTCTACTTCGCTCTCCATAATACTTGGTCCTAAGTTGTCTTCTTCAATGTTTTTCTCATTTTCCAGTTCTATTTTCCCCTCTCCTGCCTGTTTGCCGTATAATTCCTTAATGTATTCTTCCCATACCTGTGCTACATCCTTTGTTTCTGAGACTATCTTCCCATCCGTGTTCATAATTCCTTTACCACAAATTCCATTAGACTTCTTATCTTCTAATTCCAGTGCCCTAGCGTACATCATATCGTACCGTCCTAATTTCTCCATTTGTTCTATTTCATCACATTTTCCTTTTATCCAGTTTTCTCTAGCTTTATCTGTTACCCTTCTCAACTCATTGTTTATACGCCTATAGTTGGCTCTACCTTCTTCACTGTTAACGTTTTTCCATTTTCGTCTCTCATCCATTTTCTCCAGCATTTCCTTCGTGATCCATGGTTTTCTGATTTTCTTCTCTTGTTTTCCAATCTCTTTATCCAAGGTATCCTTGATACTGGTTTTAATTTCATTCCATTCTATATCGACGGTCTTCGGTTTGTTTTCCAACTTTCTTAGGTTATCTTCCAACTTCATGCTGACTACATCCTGCCTTTCTTTCAGTTTTTCTAGGTCCCAGGTCTGTCTTTCTCTTCTCGTTTTTCTTATTTGTTTGAGCTTTGTACTCACGTCAAGTATTAGAAGGCTGTGATCTGAATCAATGTCTGCTCCTTGCAATGCCTTGGCGTTCTTTATGCTGTTCCTAAATCTTTGTTTGACAAGGATGTAATCTATTTTTCATCTCATTCTATCTCCTGGGCTTTTCCATGTGTATAACCTTCGTATATGGTTTTTGAACCATGTATTAGTCACTACAAGGTCATTACTGATGCAGAATTCTACGAGTTTCTCCCCTCCTCGATTTCTCTTCCCAAGTCCGTATTGCCCGACAACATTTTCTTCCTGTCCTTCTCCGACTATGCTGTTCCAATCTCCCATTATTATGCAGTTTACCTTTCCTCTTCCGTCTTCTTCGTAAATTTCATTAATTTGCTCATAGATCTCATCTATTTCTTCATCGTCATGAGCTGACGTTGGCATATATACCTGGATTATCAGCATGTCCACTGGGACTGCTTTTAGCTTTATTGCCATCAGTCTATCGTTCGTTGCTATTATCTTTGTCACGCTTTTCATCATATCATTCCTAAATACCAGGGCTACTCCCCTTTCCCCACTATTTCCTCCAGAATAAACTACCGTGAATTCTTCCGAGTCGAACTGTCCTTCTCCCTCCCATCTAGTTTCGCTTAGCCCTATAATGTCAACTCTATTTCTTCTCTTTTCTTCTTTCAAGTTCTCTAGCTTTCCTGCCTTTCTCATAGTTCTTACGTTCCAAGTCCCTATTCGTAATTTACTTTCGACAAATGTTTTCCTCAAGGCAGTCCCCGCCCGGAGATCCGATTGGGGGACTATTTTACCTCCGGATTGTTTTACCTCGAAAGAACTCATATTGTCCAACCATATAATCTTTACTAGGGATTGTAATGTGGTAGTTTCCCTCTTGCTTTCCACATCGCAGTACTGTAGCCGTTCAAATCGTCCTGATCACGCCTACAGCTGTATTGGATATAGACCCAACCAACATCATTTGTTTTCGGCTCTATACCATACTGACAGTACTGCTGCCTACTACGCGTGTTATAACGCCTGCCGACCAGTAGCGGAATATTTTCGCACGAATACCCCATGAATTCCTATTACAGATAAGCAATTGCGGTTTTTATTTACTCCAAAACTAAAGTCGTGCATTTACTTTTTTAACTCTCATTGTCAGTTGGCTTTTCTTTTCCCAATTATCCCAAATTTTGATTATCAGAACCGCCCTCCTTCCCAATTCGTTCAGTAAATAAATTTCATTTAGCTCAATAAGCACAGAAAATCATTCAAAAATAATTATCACTTCGCTCTGATACGTTCTCTGATATCTGTCTCTCTATCGTAATTATCAGTGAAAATACATAAGCCAAACAAAGGAAATTCTATCTGATACAAATATATAACTTTTGAATCCATAGTTATATAAAATTACATGCCACCGTCATTAACGCCTTTTTAAAGTCCTTTACAAGCTATCGTTATCATTATATTTGGATCCACAGAATAATAGATCCAAATCAGGCATATTTTTGTTATTCTCCATAGAAATGGATGATATAAAAGTAAATTGTTCGTAGCAAGTAAAACTTCCGTTCAAGTATTTATTGTGACACGATTTGGCGGAATTCCAAATAATATGGATTGCATTCATGTTTATACATAGATTACGGCAAAAAATTATTTCACAAAATTATTTCACAAAATTATTCCGCAGCGAACCTAGCAAACGTATGACTCATTCGGAGAGGAAATGTAACCTACAATTACCATCCAGCTCATGATATTTCATCGTTTATTTTTTTAATCTTACATAATATGATCATATTTTCTATTTACTTTAATTCAGGGATGTAAAGCAATAATTTTTAAACCGATTCAACTCTTACGCAATAAAGACAGTGCCTAAAATAATAACTGCTCATGCGTTAATAGCGGATTAACTGATTAATGATTTTCAGTATAGGTAGGTTTATTAAAGTTCCGTACAATAATTTCCTTTGTTTATTGTCCAATAATTTCGTAAAATATCCATGAATACGCAATACAATGGCACACTCCCATGTACTTAATATATTTCAAAAGTGTTAATTAGATAAGTAAACAATAATTCAATGGCATTTTGATAGTAAAATAACAGTTTATAGTTTTTAAAAAGAAATTTTATTTAATATCCATCCTATATTTTATTGAATTTTGCAATGTTATAAAACATTCTCAGCTAAACTTAATTATGATATGAAATTATGCACAATTATTTAAGTGAGGGGTGGGGTAATATTGAATATAACTAACTAATTCTCAAAATATACGTTCTATTCAAGTTAAATTTCCGACAGTAAAATTCTTTAGAAATTTCTTTTCACAAAAAATTTTAGCTTGGCCAGGAAAAAGAAATCCATAGACCAAGGAAACCTGCAAATTCTAACGGGAAATAGGTTTTTGAATCGATTTTTGCCGATGAAAGGATGCGCGTGAAAAATTGACGCAGGCACCGGAAAAACGTAGAGGAAAAAAGCGGAAAAAATTAGCTCAAGGATTTTAATTTCCTGGCGCTTGTTGGTAAAAAAAGATTAGAATGTCGGGAGAAAGTAGGATGAAAAACGGGATGCGTGGAATTATAAAAAGGGCAAGAATAAAAGCGGGATACTGGGGAAGGAAAGGGTGGGCGGAAAAAATGGAAGGAGGGAGAGAATGTTTGGGAGTAGGGAAAAGGAGTGGAAAGAGAGAGAGAGATAAAGATGAGGGGAAGAGGGAAGGATTGAGAGGGATGGAAAGAAAGAGGAGAAAGTAGTGCCCGGAATTCTTCTCCCTCATTTCGCCCATATGCTTCGGAGTGGCGCACGTGAGAGAGAGGTCAAATGGGGTCGGGGAGGTGCTGGAGTTAAATTGCCCACCCACCTGACCCTATGTTCTCATTCCCGTGTACCGCTCCGTACCTTATAGCAGCGTGGTGGTCGGGGAGGGGAGGATTTTGTCCTCGAAAGGGGAGGTGGAAGGGGAGGTTGAGGAAATGCAGGGAATGAACAAGAAAAAATGAACGAGGACGCGTCGTGCAGTCAGCATGGAAACTTGAAGACCATTATGCTCTGAGTGAAAAGGGGCTTTTAAAAAAATCTAACAACGATGTGTGTATGTGTGCGGGTGACTATGGTTACCATTGGACACACTATTGTTCAATTTCCAAATATGAAATGTAAAATTGATACCTCACGGAATGACACGAATACGAATAATAATACTACTAGAAAGCTCATTACCCTTTATTTCAAAGCTTGAGAAATTCATAATTCGTTTGCATAAACTGTATATTTTTTCGTGACATATCCTATCAATTGGAGAACTATATATATTCCAGTGCATTATTAGTATGCATCATATATATCTACAAAGATATTTTTGTACTAGATATATATATTTTTTTTAATACAAGATAATGTCTGAAATTTAAACTTTTTCTGACTCCAGGTTCAAATGCGGTCCCTTTTTGTGTCATAGCACGGTGATTCCCTTCAGTTTCATGATCTGAAGTAAACTCTCTCTGTAGTGAAGGTGCTATTGTGTGACGTATGCCTTTTTGTAGGCGTATGCCTAAAAAGAAAATTTAACAACAATGAGAATAGCGTCCCACCGCTGGAGCTACAAGAAAACGTGTGCTTACAAGAGCCTAATCCATTTCCTTCACCGCTGCAGCTTATTAGAGCGATAAGTTTTTCGCGCGAGAGTACAAAAGAAGCGGGTGCTACTGTTGACGAAATTCGGTTTAGGGGATATGATATTAAAGTCAACCTAAAATTAAATTTAGATGCAGTTTATATGCTAGAAATTCACATATTTCCGTTCTTAGCTCTAGGAAATTGAACTTAGCTTCAAAGAATAGCCTTACTTCATCGTTGTTTGTTTTTCCTTGAAATAGCTTTGAGCGAAATCAATTCTTATTTTCCAAATTCTCACTAACCTTTTGCAGAGCGAAGACAGACTTAATTTAAAAGGAGTAATATTCTCAACTCCTTATTAGGCGACTTAGGAAACTAATAATGCTATGTTAATTAATATGTTGATAATGATAACTATGTTGTATTTGTGGCGCGAAAGAATTAAGGTGTGCGGTAAAAATATCAAAAAACCGGCTCTCTAAATAGAATTCAAGAATTGGAAATTTTTTAAGTATTCCATTACAAAATTCCGAGCGAATTTCGGCAAACAAATTCACTTGAATTTGGCGTAATCACAATAAAATTGACGTAGAAAAATCTTCCTCTATCGAAAATCTAATCGCCATTGGCTTAACCTTCTACGGCGAGAAGTATTGTGAATTATAACTAGATTTGGCAGGATTCGATTTAAATCGAAAAACGTCGATTTTTTTATTTTAAAAATTACCAAAATGAATAGTAGTCGATATACGTCGATTTTTCAGCAAGATGGAAAAGTATACGTCTAAAAATCTATTTTATTCTGAATTATAATATTGAAGTCGGTTCTGTTTACTTTTTTCGCAATACTATTTCCTACGTACGGTTTCGTTCCGTTTCTGGGCTTGCATTAACAGTGGGACTGAAAAAAGGGTATTTACTTACACTATAATATGTATCTTTTAGAAAAGCTCACGCTTCCATTCTAAACAATCAGGCTACCGCAAGGTCCTAAGGTAGTTTTTAGAACAAGTTTTTCGAGGATTTTGTGATTTGCAGACCTAATGATGTGATATTCCACGGGCCTCTCTATACAGATAAGGTCATGGACATGTCCTGTTGAGAGCCTCAACCCCTGTTAAACGAGGTTCGGAAGAAAGGAATTTCGGTGGTCGTTTGAAGACTAACGCTAACTCGCTAACCGTTTTTCTACCCCTTCCACGCATCTACCCCGTGGAGTGTATTCCTCGAACAAATGTTTCCGGATAGCTTGCTAGGGTTTTTCCAATAGATGGACGTTGTTATATGCTCTTTCACCCCTTCTCCATATGCACTGAACACACTCTTTTGGCAGTCTTTCTCAAAAAGTTATCCAGGAAAGGTCGTTCCACTCTCTTGCTTTTGGTTCCTTCATCCTTTGCTACAGGTTGGTGAATTTCAATTTATATATAATGGTTTAAAAAGGGGGACAAATTAGCAATCATTATTTAAAATTGACGAGGGATTAAGTATTAATGTTTACTTGCTATTTGCTGCTAAATATTTTGCCGATTGGAAAAGCACATTTTAATCAGGATTTGAGGCAAGACTGTTGATCGAGCGGTGAATAATTAAGTCTAATTTTTCTCTCTATGTATTTTATGTTAAATAAAGAGAATATTTTGTAAAGTGATGATATATATCAAATGATACAAAGTAAATTTTTATAAGTAGTTATTTTCGACGACTAAAATATTATTGCGATAATTATATCATTTATGTTTTTTCCTCAATTAGTCCTTAATTGGCATCGACGAATGTCTAAAAGCCATTAAGCTGAACTCGCAAATTATTTTTTAAAGAATGTTTCTCGGAAAAAGCAACAGCATATTGTTCGTATTTCAAGAGGTAAAGCTTAATTTGCTGTCTACATTCGCAAAATAATAAATTTGCCAATGACAAGATTGGAAGAATTATACGAAATCATAAATATCTATATTTGGAAATACCAGCTTACGATATTTGAGATTGAAAATATGCTATATATATATAGATAATATTCTCGTTACCGATATGCAAGAAGCTAATTTGGTTCAATAATCAATATTCAGTTAGTAAAAGGCGTGAATTAAGTATTAATGTATGTTTTCTTAAATAGATTTGGTCTCGAAATCATAACGTTTGGAAAAATTTGTAATTTGCGGTGATTTTCTTGGTTAAAAGTCACGATTTAATTACTAAAAAATCAAATTGACGATATAAATATACTTCTTATTTTGTATACTTTCTTTACTGTAAGTAAAGGATAAAATAATATTTGAATAAATTCGTTACCATTTTCTTTAATATTAATATTTAAAAATTTAAGAATTTCTAAATAAAATGTAAATTTAAATCATCGACTTGAAAGGCCGTTAACTGCCAGCCAAATATGTAAGTAGTAATTTTAACAGTAGATATCCATCGAAAAAATCTCGGGAAAATAAAAGTCAATTTTCAAAAATATAACCGTCGAATTCTACCTAGTGGTAATTTTAAGATTCGATATTCGTCGAAAATCTCTCGGGAAAATAATTGTCGGTTTAAAAAAAAAGTTAACTTCGAATTTTACCAAGCCTAATTATAGCACACCACTTGCCTGTGTATCTTACTTTGTAAGCGGATAAATATTAGATTTAGTAAAAACTGATTTTTTTAAATTTTCTTTTGTTGTGTTTTTTGCTATTTATATCACGCAGAGACAGGAAAAGCCGGTTTTTGGAATTTGTACTGAATATACTATCCAAAACCGAGAAACGGTAAAAAATCCCGCATCGTAAATTTAGATGAGATGTTAACCCATCTTGCTACTCAGCTTTGAACACACGAAAATTTATCATATAATAATTCATTTATCATATAGTTTATTCGAACAAAGAACTATCACAATTACTGACTAAAACGAAATCAATTATACTCACTAAGCTTTCTCATAATTTCATGAAAAATCAGATTTCTGAATCATTTAGTGAATTAAATTTAAAAAAATCATATCCCTGACATTTAATTCAATTGGTGGCAAGTAAATAAATATAGGTCATAGTAGATCTTCATCTCATATGCTATATTTTGTGAATAGACCCAGTATTGGTTTCAAAGCGTTAGAACAGCTTTTTTATAGGAAGAGGATTCAATGCTTTCAGAGGAATAGATGCTTTTTCTTGGTTAACCCGAGTTTATTCCCGTCATCCATCCGGCAAGACAAAGATTAAGAAAAAACGAATTTACGATTAATGCAGAACAATGGGATTTAATACTTATATACTCTTTTGAGTAAAAACATGAGGTAAATTTGAATTTCGCCAGAAAAGTCCACTTGTATAGTGGACAAGCGTTAATCTTATGGTTTTGCAAAAAAGCAATTGTTTTCAAAAGAGGTTGATTAAACTATTTGATAACACCTAAAAAAGATAAGTCGGTATTCCTCCTCTGCTTTATGTATGTACACTGGGATACACGTAATTCTACTTGAGCATGAAAATCGCCATTCTTGTTTCCGAAAATACAGTTTTATTCCGTGTTTTCGTTTGAAGAGAGACACAAGCTGCGCCAATCCATGCAAAATGGAATATTATTTATTTCGCAAACATTTTACGTCATTAATTCAAAACGCTAGCCCTAAAAAATATGGCGCGGCCACTGCATGACTCTCTCCATACCTGTAGTATTTCTAAAAATTCTAAATAGGTTAAATGATATAAATATTTTAAGGAACTGTGATAAAAATTTAGACTTTACAAAAAAATAAACTCAAACCGTAGCCTTCTAATATTTGATATAACCCCAAAGCTCCAACAATTAAGGAAATAAAAATGAGCGTAGTGTTTACAATAGTCGACGGTAGTTGGTGTGGTTGTGGCAGCTAAAAAAAATTATTTTTTAAAATATCTCTTCAACAATGCATTCTATTGGAAAAGGTTTTGAAAAAAGGTTACAGAAAATGTAATTTATTACAACTTTTATTCCAGTACTTTTTACTTTCTCCATACGTAATATAGGGGAAAGTATTGTTTCCATGAAAAATTAGATTTCGAGATTTCAAAAGAAATATGTTTTGAGGTGTCCTGAACACGTTTTGACCATATTATCGATGATGACTGTGTGAGACAGCTTTTTTGTGGGTCCTCTAACTACTACTTAACTATTGATCAGATAAATGCGAAATTTAATATTTAACATTTTTATAAAAGTCACAAGAACTGATTAGTATTTGTTAAAAATCGGTCAACCGGAAGTGGGTGTTAACTCATGTCACCCCCATTCGGTTGACCGATATTTACCAAAAACTAATCAGTTTTTTCCCTTTAATAGAAATGGCAAATATAAAATGTCGCAGTGATGTGATTAATAGTTTTTGATTCCGATCACAGACACCATCGAGAAAATAGTCAAAACGTGTTCAGTGGACCTTAAAACATATTTCCGATGAAATCTCGAATTCGATATATATATATACACACACACACGTTTTTTTGGGCTTTCGCTTTCAGCATAAGAACCTATTAGCTGCGGTTTGTCCGTCTGTCCGCATGTTCGTTATCGGCTTCTACCAAACGTATTTTCATGAAATTTGATATTAAGAACTTATAATCAAAGACAACAAAAAATCACAATATTGAATCATTTAAGCTAATCAGGGGTACCACTTTACCGAAGACTAAAAATGAACTTTCCGTTATATCTCTTCAATTATTCGTTATATCAAAATAATTTTTAAGTAGACTTGTTTAAATAAGAACGTAGAGTATTTTTCCCCACACATTTTTATCGTATTAGTAGCCGTTATCAATAGAATCGAACAATATTGTCGTAATTCGCTTTGAACTTGTATTAAAACTTTTTTGCATAGCTACCTAATTGTTGTCAACGAAAACAATCTTATTGGTTGCTGAAGTAAATAAGATCTGCTATAATTACGAAAATATGTAGGTGGAATTTCATTACGTGTGCATGCAGCATTTTGTAGGTGAAGGGAAATGCATTATCTACGACGAAAAAAAGAACACAAACGTAAATATAAGAATATTTAACTGAAATGAGGTATGTTCTAAATAATTTTCGAATAATAATTAAGGGAGCTCAGGGAAAATAAGAAAAGATTCAGGTGAATTGAATTAGCACACAAAGAATATTAAAAATGGCAATTCGTTCCAAAATAACAAACAATTCACTGTAGGGAAAAATCTCAGTTGCCCTACCATATTTATTTGGTTTTATTCTGTTATATCAAAGAATTTGTGACAGCTAGAAAGCTTTCTTGCCTAATATTTTATTGGCTTAGGTTACAGATAAGACACCCATGACCGCTGCTGCCCCACACGCAAGGATTAAAGAAGGGGGTGGCAGCCCACTTTATATTACAAAGGTAAGTACAAATTAAACAAATAACAAAGGGTTGAGTTGGAGCTGAATTCGTTCCATTTTCCTCCCCCGTAATGGGTTAAGAGGTTGGGGGTTGGATTCATTCCATTTCCTTCTCCCTGGGTTGGGTTAAGTGGTTTGGAGTCCGTTTCGTTCCATTTTTCTAGGGTTGGATTAAGTGGTTTTGGGTTCGATTCGTTCCATTTCCTCCTCCGGGTTTGCTTAAATGGTTGGGGTTTTGATTAGTTCTATTTCCTCCCCTCTCCGGGTTGGGTTAAGTGGTTTGAGGTTGGATTCGTTCCATTTTCCTCCCACGGGTTGCGTTGTAGTTAGGGTTGGATTAGCTCCATTTTCTATGGGCAACATTTATACAAGTGCGTATTGCAGTAGTTCATTTTTCCAGCACAGGTGGTGCTGCGGTCGTGGGTGTCTTATATCAAACCTGTTCCGTTTTACTTAGCTAGATCGCGGATTTACCCGAATTTATATTTCAACATTTAGCTATAAATCATAAATCAATACGAAAATTTTTAAAGCTAGTCGTACTAATTCAGTAGTTATCGGTGTGACCGAATAGCAAGAATCAAATGTTGCATTGGATGAGATAAATGAAATGAGTGATTACTTCATTACCAATTTGAAAAAACACTGAAATTTTTATATCGGGAAAAAGTAAAATGGAGTTACTTTTAGTCGAGTGGAAAATCGAAAATCTTTAAAATGAAACTTGTAAAAGGAATCACAACTTTGATAGCACAGCAATCTTTACGCATTGAAGAAACCCTCAAAATTTAGAAAGGGATCCTGTGCCGTTATATCTCTGGGTCTTTAGCCACTCCCCTCAATTGCAATAACTGTAACACTTTCACCCATAATGCACCGCTTTCATCCGTAGGACATCATGACTAGGAACGACCCACGATATGAACGGAGGATCGAAGCGCACTCCCTAATACGTCTCGGAGATCGCATTCCTGGCGTTTTTCTCCTTCTGCTCCCTCTCCAACGCTATCGACCCTCTCAAAGCCTGTATCGGTTGTGTCCCGCTTGAACCCTCTGCCATCGCCACCCATCGCCCAATCCCCCACCGCCCGCCCAATCCCCCACCCACCGCCCACACACCGCCCACCCACCGCCCACCCACCCTCCAACTCGCAAAAAATAAATGAAAAAAGGACTCGGTCGGATCTGCTCGTCTTCTACCGCAACCCAAAATCGCCTTCCCCCACCCCTCCACCTATCCTCGCCGGAAGACCCTCATAGCGGTAGGTGGTAGGAGAAGGGGAAGAAAATGGTTTAAGAATACGTGGAAATGTGCTGACCGACCAAACTCCCACGAGGAGGTCTTAGGAGATTCGTAAAAAGGGACCCGAGAAAGGGAGTAAGAGATAGCAGGATGAAACCAAATAAAACGATTTGGAGCACATGGAAAGTATGAAAGAGGATAGCAGAGAGAATGAAAAGAGGAAACGAATGGGAGAGAAGGCAGGGTCAGTTGAAATAGAGAAGACGGTTCACAGAAGGGATAATGATAAATAAAAGGATTTTATGAAGAGGGAAATGGGAGGAAAGCGAAGAAGAGTGTAAGAAATAGAGCTGGTGCTGAGTTTAAGAAATTTATAGGTGAGAAACTCGGGAATGAGAGCAAATGACAATGGCGAAATCGGAATGAGTGAGCTGGGTTTGCTTTATATAAAACCATTGCAAAGACGAGCCGCCATTTTCAAAAATTCCATTTCGTAGATAAAGGGGAAATAAATCATTTAGACTGCGGAAAGGTTTCAGCAACAATCCTGGAAATAGAGAGGGGAAATTGGGCGTGGAATAGGGAAGATAAAGAATAAGGTGTGGGCTAAGTGGAGGACGATGGGGGAGAAACGCTTAGAAAGGGAAGATATGGAATTTCCGCAGATAAGGAGACGACGGGATTTTCTAGAGGTATTGGAGGGCGGAATCGTCTCGACGAATCGGCGGACAGAAAAGGGGATGGGTAGGGGTTGGCGACCATCACGAAGGTCAAGGGTACTAGGATATCGAGGATATCGGACTAGAGCCGGGCGGTGATTGAATTGTCGAAGAAATAAATTACTCTAGGGGAAGGAGGGAGAATGAGAAGGAGAATCGGAAGAGGAAGAATAAGGAGAGGAAGAATTAAGAGAGGGAAAATGAGGAGAGGGAGAATGAGGAGAGGGAGAATGAGGAGAGGGAGAATGAGGAGAGGGAGAATGAGGAGAGGGAGAATGAGGAGAGGGAGAATGAGGAGAGGGAGAATGAGGAGAGGGAGAATGAGGAGAAGGAGAATGAGGAGAGGGAGAATGAGGAGAGGGAGAATGAGGAGAGGGAGAATGAGGAGAGGGAGAATGAGGAGAGGGAGAATGAGGAGAGGGAGAATGGGATGAGGGAGAATGAGGAGAGAGAGAATGGGGGAAGGGAGAATGGGAGGAGGGAGAATGGAGGGGGAACGACCACTGCTTCGAGACGCCAAAGGGATTTCCCGACTCGAAATCGACTAAATTAGTGAAAAAAATCACGATTTGCGTATGAACATTTTATTCCCAAATCAAATTTTGGTAAAGCAATTTGTAAATACTTTTAGTATTATCTATTGACCTAAAAATGTGATGCTTTTACAGTAAAGCGACTGTAAAATACATATCCTTAAATAACGGCAGACAATAGTTTGAGTTTAGCTATTCAAGTAATAGCGCATATAATTGATCGCTTCGCTGACTAGAGTAATTAAGAAATGTCATTACTACCAAGTATGTACAATCATATTTGACAGTTGAAAATAATTAAATATTATTTAATTGTAAGCTTGTCAACTAAATTCTACTCGCGTAAAGGCAGCAATTATGCATACGTCATTTATTACTTGTCAATGAAATTAAACCAATATTTAAAGGTGTTGATACTTGAAATGTGCATATCATTACAAAGAAATAATACCAAGAGAGGCATAAACTAACAGTCAAAGAACCATTTCCCATTTCTAACTTAACTATATATCCATCCTTAACGCACATATTCGGCAAATTATCGTAAAGATATTAGCAGAAATTACCATTTCCTTTTCTAATACGCTGAACTGTCCAATTAAAGTAGAAAATAAATCGGAATTAACGTTCCTTAACTTTGATTGCGAGAGCGGAGAAGGAAATTGTTTGCCGCGTTGCCTTAACGGATTAACAATCCACTCTCACACGGGCAGAATTGTAAAGCATTCTCGATTCTTCCCTCGAAACATCGGCTAGTTATGAATGCTGTTCGAATTGCGACCGAAAGTCGATCCTTAGGACGCCGCATTCATCCAGAGCGAAGGAAAAACGCTCTCCCTCAACGTTCTTCCAGTCCACCGCAGTAATCCGTTTATAAGTCGGCGTCAGATTGATCCAATCCCATCAAAAGTTGCCGGTAACGCGAGTCGTGGCGTAAGAATAAAGGTGACGATGCCAGAGAGAGAGAGGGAAAGAGAGGGGGTGAGTGTGGAAGCGGGACACCGGAGGTGGTGCTGTGGGTGGAAGTAGGGGAGAAAGGGTGAAAGAGAGAGGAAGGGTGGAAGAGAGAGGAAGGGTGAAAGAGAGAGGAAGGGTGGAAGAGAGAGGGAGGAAGGGTGGAAGAGAGAGGGAGGAAGAGTGGAAGAGAGAGGGTGGAAAGGTGAAAGAGAGAGAGGAAGGGTGAAAGAGAGAGAAGGAAAGGGTGAAAGAGAGAGGGAGAAAGGGCGGGGGAGACAGGGGGAGGATAGCAGAAAGGGGAAAGGACTGCAACAAATAAGCTCGACTCCGAACCAATAGGATTCCCTCGTTTTGTTGGGAAGCGGAGGGTATCTCGTGGAAACGGCGCACATCATGGTGGATGGAATTAGCACCTAAGACCATCTCGCTCCCAGCACGCTCGCTTGTTTCGCAAGACTCGTCAGAGATGTAAGGGGAGGGATGAGGCTATTTCGACATCTGTCTCTTCATAACTCTAGACCAGTTGGAGTTGGATAACAGAATGAAGGAAGTGGGAAAGGGTTTGTGTAGAGGGGAAAACTGTTGGATTAATTCTGCAAACCTATGCCCGTGAAACGGCTCCTAACACCCCCCTGCTCAGGAGCACGCATCCGAGAGTTTGAAGCATTTATACCCTTTTCAATGTGATGTGATGTTTATCGGGACGAATGCTTTTTCTGGATTTATGATGCTGCGTATTACTAAGCACTGCCAACTGTAAATAGAGGTTCAAAGTTGAAATTGGTCATTTTTCCTGATATCTATCTCTTAACTGGATCTACTCTAGATACAAACTTCATTATTCTAAGTTAAAAACTGATTCATACACCAGCTGGAATGTTATCAGGCCCAATGTAACTCCAATTCACATCTTTTCCGGTATTTTTAGCGTTAATCATATAAAATATGCCATGGCTGCTTATGAGATTAACAGGATAAAATATTTTCGGGCCTACGTTTGAAAAATCTCATTTTGAAATAACGATCCGAAAGCATCCTCAAAGTTTAAGAGTCGGATGAATGAATCCTTTAAACTTCCTAACTGCGGCGCATATGAAGTACACCAAGCGGCAGTGGCACCTAGCGACTTCATTTGTTTCAAGGGGATTGGCATAAAAAAGTTTATTGCGAGTGGCGTTTCTTCAAGGAGAGGCGATGCTGTTTTCTGATTAACCATAAAAATATACGAGCAATAACTCGAAACTGCATTTTTTAAGAACCATACTTTTGACGGAGAATCAAATGGGAGAATCTCATTCGACGAAAAAATAAAATCATTAAAAACTTTGCGTGCAAATGTTTAAAAAATTTATGAGAAATCTATTTCTTGCAATTTTTGCGTCAGGCCGTAGAGTTTTGATATCCCCATTATTCAAATTTTACTGACCTCATTTCATGTCTGTTCTGCAAAATGAACAGCATTCTGTGTTGTGTAACATATGGAACTTTATTGGCCCCTGTGCAACATTTTGATACGATAAATGTACGTAGTAATTTTTATTTCACCTATTACTTTAATATTTATTCTTAATAAATTTCTCAAATATCGCACTTAAATCTATTGGAAAATGTTGAATTGGTTACTGACAAATTATTATTACTTACGGAAGTAAATAGTTAAATATTTTTTTAAAGATAAATGACAATTGATGTTATTCCTTGTAACATAATGTCATTGTATGCATTTATTTAAATATAAAGCTATGTTCGTGAGTTTGCCACGCTCATCACCACTGGCGGTAGAAGACCCTGAGGTATTCAACTCTGTAAATAATCTAATCCATTTGTAATTCAGTCTGACTGAAGGAAGTAGATAATTTCTAGGGGAAAGTAAAAAAGGGGGAGATGGAGGAAAAATGGGAATTGTCTAAATTGTAACACTTTATTCATGCATAACCGTTAGTTAGTTATTTAGAAGTCGCACCATCAATAACACAGAAAAAATTCAGAAGCGGCCCGAAAGCGACTCATTAACAATTTTAAATATAAACTGCCGTAGTATCAGGAATAAGACAGCAGAATTTCAGAATTTATTAGAGGAAACTGAGGCAGATATAGTGATAGGCACAGAGAGCTGGCTAACTTCGGATATACACGACCGAGAAATTTTCCCCTTAAGATATAATATTCACAGACGAGATAGGGTAAATAGGAACGGAGGTGGAGTTTTTATAGCGGTGAAGGACACGCTTATCAGTTCGCCAATTGAGTTTACGGAAAACAGAATAGAAAGCATTTGGTGTACAATCAGCAGGGGAGGTTTAGGAAACATCCATGTATGTGCATGCTATAGGCCGCCAAATGCAGACGCAGAAGAAATTTATGAGCTAGAGGCCCAAATCAACTCAATACAGATGAAAAATAGCAAAAGTCTTACTATAGTAGGGGGAGACTTTAATCTACCCTCGATAAATTGGCGCAGTTGCAGCTTCACACCACCCGGTAGAAATCGTGAGTCATGCGAAGCACTAATAGACATCTTCAATAAACATTCCCTTATTCAGGTAGTCAGAGAACCCACGAGAGAGGACAATATATTAGACTTAATAGCACTTAATATCCCTGAACGTGTTTCTGAAGTAGTTATTGAAGAAGGAATCAGCGATCACCGAGTAGTCCGAGTTATCTTGAACATAGCATTCGTAAAGTATCGCAAGCCTAAGCGAAAAGTGTACATATTTAAAAATGCTAACTTTGCGGACTTTAAAGAGAAACTTATTAAAGATTACGCAACTTTCAGAAAATTAGCAAGCACGAAGAACGTTGAGGAAACTTGGAAAGCTTTCTTATCAGTAATTAGAACAGGTATAAATACGTACATACCAAGTAAATATATTACCGATAATGGAGAACCTAGGTGGTATAATCGGCAGGTTAGATGTGCTCTCAGGAGACAAAGAAAGCTTCACTCAAAACACTCAAAACTTAAATGCGCCAAAAATAATATGTCACAGGAGGTAATAAATACAATTTCAAACAAGTACAGAAATTGTCGGACTTGGACTAAAAAGATTATGCGCAAGGCATTAATGAACTTCAAGAAAAAGATTCTCTGTGAACATCTAAACGAAAATCCCAAAATCTTTTGGTCTTATGTTAGAGAAGTTCAAGATCGACGCCCAACCGTAGCACCATTAAGAAACGACAAAGGAGAGGTAGTTTACGATAGCATTGATAAAGGAAACTTGTTAAACTCATTTTTTCAAAGCGTATTTACGACCGAAGTGGAGAAAAGGAAGGTCGATCCACCCGAACCAAGCGAAGAGAAGATGAACGATATACTTATATCAGCGAAAGGTATAGCAGAACAGCTCAAAATCATAAATGCAAATAAATCCTCGGGACCGGAAGAGATACCAGCTAGAGTATTAAAGGAATTAGCGTTAGAAATAGCACCTTATCTCGAAACAGTTTTCAGTAAGTCACTTAGTCATGGCGTTATACCTAAGGAATGGAAATTAGCGTTTATAACTCCGCTACATAAAGGCGGGAAAAAAGACGACCGAGAAAACTACAGGCCGATTTCGCTAACCTCAATATCTTGCAAGATTCTAGAGCACATCATCGTTAGTTCTGTGATGGACTTCTTAGATAGCCAGGACTTGCTCAGTAAATATCAGCACGGTTTTAGGAAGGCAAGATCTTATGAAACACAGCTCGCTCTGTTTGCACATGATATACTACGATCCGGTGATCGAAAGACCCAGCTAGACGCGGTTTTTCTTGACTTCAGGAAGGCATTCGATAAAGTCCCTCATATTAAGTTATTGAAAAAATTACCAGCCTGTGGAATAAATCGAAAGATAATCGAGTGGATCAGGGACTTTCTCAATGATCGGGAACAAATGGTAGTCATTGATGGATTTAAATCAGATTCGGTCAGCGTGTCCTCCGGCGTTCCACAGGGAAGTGTCATCGGTCCCCTATTATTCCTTATATACATAAATGACTTAGATAATGTTATTACAAGTAAAATCAAGTTATTCGCGGATGATACGGTAGTTTACAGAGAGATTAACAGTCCTGCTGATCAAGCATTACTTTCTAACGATCTACACGCAATTCTCGAGTGGTGTAGAGAGTGGCAATTAGAGCTGAACTTAGGTAAGTGTTTCGTCATGAGATTCTGGAGAAACAAAGAAATTGAGGCGATGAATTACAGTATAGAAGGCGTACATCTAAAATTATCCGAATCCGTCAAATACTTAGGTGTCATTTTAACAAGTAACCTCTCGTGGGACACACACATACGAAATATATCCGGGAAAGCTAAGCAAAAACTAGGATTCATCAAACGGATAGTAGGTAAAAGCGAAGAAAAAGTCAAAGAGACATGTTACTTTTCTTTAGTTAGACCGCTGCTAGAGTATGCGTCGAGCATATGGGATCCGTACGAGAAAGGTTTAATCGCCGAGTTAGAGAAAGTTCAGCGAAAAGCTGCTAGATTCGTCAAAAATTGTTATGATAGAAATATAAGCGTTACAGGATTGATACAGGACTTAGGATGGGAATCACTAGCTGAGCGTCGATCACGTGCTAGGTTAAAACTTCTTGAAAGATTTAGAACGAGTACTTTCTCCAGCGACGTCAAAGAAATAATAAGAACTCCCACCTATATCGGTAGAATGGACCATCCTCGTAAAATAAGAGAGATAGCCTGTAGGACAGATAGATACAAAGGCTCATTTTTCCCTAGAACGATAGCTGAGCAGAATAAAACTTGCGATCAAAAGTAACCTCGCGTAAGGGGTAAACCAAGGCCTAATTTTGGAGTTTTCCCCCTTGGTGTTAATACACCCCCTGCCACACACCCTTGCGGTGGCTTGCAGGGTAAACTGTAGATGTAGATGAACCGTAATTTTTATCTGCAATTACACTAGTTCCCAAATATTACCCCAGAGATAGTTTGTAGCTGGTATTTTTTGCAGTGAGATCGAATTTTCTTTACCCCATACTTTGAGGTGGCACATTTGGGAGAATTTGGCGAGGTGATTAAATTTACCGGCTGTGAAACATGTGATGGAATGGTACTAGGAAAATAATTCCATGTGGAATTTCTGCTTCATGATCTCTAAAACCGATAAGTAGTCGACCTTTAGGTAGGTCCTCAAGTGAACGCCCACCAGATAACTCCATTTAACACCTTTCAGTTGATCCACTCACAACCTAACTTGATGATGACCTGTGATCTCATTCTCTTCCTTCATCGCGTTAGCCCATTCCCACGATAAATTGGAAAAATATGCCTGCGATCATTAGCGCCGTGTGTGTTGGGAGGGGGGAATGGAAAACGATCCATGAGTACGCACTCGAGGAACCATTTATCATGGAAGATTACTTTCATTACATACACATTTGAGACGAAGGTTGTTGGTATTCTGCCATTGATCAAGTTTTACTGCAAGAAAATTGAGCATCGGCTGACGCAAGTGAACGGGCATTACGTTGCAACTCCAAAAAAGATCGATGGGAATCCCGCAAACATGATATTAGCACGTGATCTAATCGCTAGTAACGTCTGTTCGCCAGCTCCAAATCATGTTTAATTGACATGAATATATTCTGATGATTTTTCAGCTCTAATAGGCTCATTTAAATATAGTCTCTCTTTTCTAAATAAAAATAAATATATTTATTTACCGGCCAGGACATTAGTTTGAAAATACTAAAATTTCCCGAGCTAAATTATCCTTAGCAATTATTATAACTTTATCCTTTGTCATTATTCAATAGGAAGTTACTTTTCCTATGATAACTGTTTAACTCCATCTCAAGGCAGAATAAAGGCTTACTATGAATTTGCGACTAACTTGTGGAATAAGTATTTTATAAATTTTGGTGATTTTTCCTGGGCGTATTAATGTATAGAGGCATATTTCTTGAACTACAGTGAATGAGACGTGAATTAATAAGCAAACGAAAAATCAAATCCCTTACTAGGTAATAATCAGGAATAATGAAAGGTTTTCTTAGAGATCAAGTATAATTGTGCGCATTTCGGTAATAATTAAAAAGTCTTCATAAATTAAAATAAATCACGATTTTCTAAATTCACAAAATGTTACTTTTGAAGGTTTACCAACTAAAAGCACAGAAAAAGTCAGTGTTCCTCTCGCCATTTTCGTATAAGTATAGCATTTTGAAATTCATCACTTAAACAATGAAGATGGAATGTGCCAATACAGAGCGTTATTGGAAAAATTCCTAAAAAATCATTCTAATCGGCTTTTACACTGTTTTATTATGTTTACATTTTGTGTATTATTACAGCTTCTCACCCAAACTCAGAATGAGGATGATGAAACATTTCCGCATTTTAAATTATTTTACAATTAAAATGAGAATTGAACATGATTCCTTGAAGCGTAATGCGAGGGATACGTAATTGCGAAAGAATTTTTTGTAGATGCTGCGATAGTAGCGAAACCGGTCATTTTATACCTATTAATAATCCGAGGAAGATACAAAGTCGATTTTCATTTGTACCATAAATCGGCAGTTTATGCGTGCATAAGTATTTAAATTTTGAAATTATTTTTTATGTTAAATAATTAAATGTGGCTTTAATAAAATCGTTTGGAAACGTGCAACATCTCTATGGCATTAAACATAGTCGCTAGGCTGCAGAAATCAAGAGATTTGATTCGCGTAAAATCAAAATATGAAGTTAAAATTTCGCATTTGGGGAGAGGGGAAGGAGGACAGCAGGCAACTTAACATCTAAATTGATAATAGATTAATTTACGCGGGATGCTTCCATTAGATTAAGCGCTCGGGGCATCGAAACTAACAGCCGTTCACTTTTCAGCATTTGCCCTGAATTAATACGTATCTCCATTTGTCGCAAAAAACCTGGATATCATATATGGTTGGCCTATAAATTACTATTGACGCCTGATTAAAATCTAACAGCCTCATTGAGTATGGCGGATAAGGAATCTCGGTCTGGCTCTGGAAGACTGATGCAATCCATTTAACCTTTATAGGTGAACGCCGATGGGAAGCGTATTAATTAAGACCTGTTATCATCGTCCGCTTCTCCATTCCCGTTTCTTCTTTCCGTCCACGCCCCTCTCTCATCTTGACCGCTACTCAATAATAAAAGGCTCTCGCCGTCAAAGAGAGTTAATTAGGGGTTAGGATAAGTACGGGGTTACTCGGTGCGCCGGGGCGTTAAGGCGATGGGAAAATTTAGGATCGCAATGCCATTTCAATTATTGAGTCCTTCGCTTCTTCCTTCTCCGACTTCCTTACTCGTTAGCCGAATAATATCAAATTACACAATAAATCTCGAGAAGAAACTGCTTTTTACCATCGGCAACGAATGTGAGGATGTTTTCAATCGCTGTAATAAAAGCAGAATTTTGTCGGAACAAGTTTAGGAATGACGAACTTCATTTAATGGTACACTTCAGGGCATTGTTACGATAATTGGATTGGAATATTATTCAATTTTTCCTATTTATTTACAAGAGAGGAATGATGCATACATCATACTTAGGTACATGCAAGGCAAAGGCGTTCTTAACGATTTATATGCAATCACGTCAAAACATATTAATATTAATGACTTAGTATAATGTCTACGAACTGAAAAATGGTATGCCAGTAATGAAACCAAGGAAATATCAAATTTTTCATTCGCCGACTTATTACCTAATAAGTTGTAATTTCTAAAACAATCGACAATTCTTTAAAACATACCTCACTCGTATAGTAGTAATATAACATAAATGTTTACATCCATTTCTTCGCCGTAAATTACACATTTCTTTTCACTTACAAACGCTGTCTATACGCAAAGAAAATAGAATTATTTACGTTCATTTTTTCGTATTACATTATCCATTTCCCTTCATTTTCCAAATGCTGCGGGCGCACGAAAACTAATTAAGCAGTTACAGAAGTTATAGTTTACTTCAATTGTCACGAAGATTGTTTTCATTGACAACAAATAAAAAACACGGCAAATTTTATTTTAAGTATAGAGTGAATTACGACATTCTCGTTTGATTTTCTTGAAATTGGTTACTCCATCGATAAAAATTCATTGAACAAAACATGCTATTTGACTAGTTCTACAAAGTCGCTTAAAGACTTTTTTGTTATAAGTGATATTGTACGTGATATAAAGAAAAGTTTATTTTTTGTGACCAGTCAAGTGGCACTCCCAATTAGAACACGTAAACCATTTATATAATTTTCTTAGTTTCTTTGTCCCCATTTCCTAAATAGCAAATTTCACCAACATCTGCCCAGTAGTTACTGAGATGAAACATGAGGACAGAGGAACTTTTTGTATATAACGTCTAAAAAGGAGCACCTGAAAAATGAATCTAGTGTAAAATAATAATATAAGGTAAAATTTTATTAAAATGAACAATAATTAATGTTATGTAAATTTTGAATGTATTCATTTAAGCCATTATGGTTGCTCTGTAAAAGTAAAAAAGAATAAAAATAAACATATTCTTTTATGATCGGTAAACATGCATTGTTGCATTTGTAAACGTCCGATTTGAAATCTTTTTAGGTGGTTTTATTGGCAACAAAGCAAATTATTATGGAAACGTTTCCCAACTAGAAGTCGCTGTTCGGAAATCTATGTCCGAGAAAAAATTGTTGATCTGCTCACAAAGATGGAAATTATTACTGTTTTAATTACATTTTTGTCCATAAATGTGTTGAAATGGTTCTGTGAAAAAGTTTTCCATAAAATGGGATACAATATGGTGATGGCAAGGGAATGCAGTTTCTGTGGCTGCCGAAAATCATCATTTGTGTGGATAGAGAAGATAGAAACATAAGTTCAATGTAAGCGTCTGAATGAATCATCAATGAATCGAATGAATGAATCGATCTATTATTTTTCATGCATCGTTTTAGCAACCTTTTCCTTTTTTCCAGTGAAAAGGAAGTAGTCGCTTTATCAAAGTTTAAATCCGTAGGTAGATTGGTAACTAAAATATAAACAAAATTTCATTTCATTCGTATATCCACAATCAATGCATTTCGTGTCCCCAGCTAACTTTATAAAAAGTGTATTTTGTCAAATGATTTAAAACAATATAAGTGCGTTTCATAAAACTTCATTTTAGATGAATATTTCAAATTTTATTGAGACAATATAAGCTGAAAACGATAAGTTCATAAAATATTAGAAAATTTGTTACAAGGTTCATTATTTTAATATTTACGGGCACTCTTGAAGATTTCATTATTGATAAGGTATCGCGACGTATTGTTTGATTTTTGTCGGAACAGAAAAAAATACATTATTATAATACAAATTGCATGTAGAATGCTGAGATGATGAAAACTCAATTGAGAAAAGTTGAAAAGTGCAGAAAAAACAAAATAAAAATTTCAGCAATCCCATTGTTATGTTCTGAACATTTTTATTTTGGTCGAGGAATTAGTAAATTTATTAAAAATTGAAAAATTGTTATAAATACAGGAGAAATGAAATTATTATTATTATTATTATTATTATGCTTATTTTCGAAAATGTTTGATTGCAGGATGTCTGCTCGTAAACTACGATTATACCAAGTTAGAAATGCAATGATAGCCCTAATATCAGTAAGAAAGGAAAAGCTTCTCAGAGACACAACCCAAAAATAAAAGTTCAACGGCGAAAAGTAGCTGCTAGAACGGAAAGCTAGTCAAAAAAAATAGGAAGGAAGAAAAGTCTAACACGAGGAGCTATAATGATCTATATAGCTGTTCCATTAATATTTTCACGTAAATCAAGCTATTCTGTGATGGCTTCCATTTTTATAGCACTGAGAAGATAACATTCCCATAGGATAAATTGAGAAGATTAGATATTGTCGGTCGCAGAAATTTTTAAATAAAAATTTTAAAACAATATCATTCTTCTAAATAGGGATAGCGTTAAGATATTTTTACAGTGTAAGTTATTTTATACCCCAGAATACGTACATGTACTGTTCTACTGGAAAATTTTAAGATATTCATTCCAACACATGAGTAATGATAATTTCATCCGAAATAATAGATTATCTCGATCGTGAGAAATGAACGTGCAAGTGATTTCTAGCGGTGCGCTGCACAGAAATGACGCACGGCAAGCAGGTATTGTAAGGAGCTAGTGAATAAGTGAGGAGAAGTATCTCGGTTTACACGGATTAGCTCTCCAAATAAATATTTTGAGATATGTTATTCAGAGTACTATTGTATTTTTCGGCAAAAAATTAACTCACTACCTTCATTCACCCCATACTTGAACATATAAGTATAGTGTTATCGAAAATATCATTAGAACAAAATCTCAAAACAACTATTATTGGACGATATCCAATTCAGGAGAGGGAGAGGCTGCGTCTGCCTACGGTCCTTTGCCTCACAGGGAGATGATCCTCTTTTTGTAAATAGGACTATCTCATCCCTGAGGGAATCCGGAATTTTATATTTTATCTGGCTTTACATATATGTATATGTTTTTAAACGATTTTAATATGCGAAAGGGTGTAGCCTCTGTATAACTATCCTATCCAATTTCATATATTGTAAGATTACGGCTACAATAATAGGCCTTTTTATAGCCTTGTGGTAATTTATTATTGTCAGGAGACCCTTACACAGTTTCCTTTTATAGCCTTTCTTGAACTTTTTTTAACCAATTTATTTATTCCACCATATGAGACACGTGACTAGATTAATTTTATGTTATCTCGTCTAGGTCATTTGTGTTGTATGGCACAGTCTCTCTTGAATGAGTTGTGTTAGCAATGTTACGGCGATAATAGTTCAAGAGGCTAATTCCCCATCCAAACACACACAAAATCCTTTTATTACGCCAACGATTGCTAAAACCATGAAAATTGTTTTATTTTCTATATCTAATGTAACCGTCAAATTCATTTTTCTCCTATAGGTTATAAGTACTTTGTTTTAGTATGACAAAGCTGTTAGTCAACAAAGCTATACGGATACCAAGGAATATAGAGCGAAATATCAATAAAACAAACGCCTTTACAACGAACTATTCATTACAAGGAAAATATTTTTCTGCTCCCATTTTATTTTTTAATTCCAATACAGTTAATTTAACCGTTCTCGTTCATCTAATTCTAAGAATATTTTTATTCAAATCTCTCAAATCCATTATAATTTAATTTTTATTTTGATTTTCTCCTTTTGTTATTTTCAATTAACTCGTGAAATTTTTCGCAATTTGTTGGATATTATTCAGTAAGCAACCTTGATTGTTATATTTGATAACAAATATCTTCAATTTTTTCTCTGATTCGCCCCTCGCCAATGCAACATACTTGACCGTGAGTAAGCACTACTTCTGGTAAAAAGCGCCTAATTGATCAAAGGTTTGCCTCCCGCGACTTGTTTATTGCGGTTATTAAACCATCAATTACGGGAAATTGTCCCAGTTTTCAAGTAAAAAGGAGTTTGGTTTCCTCATGAGCAAGATCAATCCGTGGAACGGATATTCTCTATTTTTCTTCTTCGTTCGACAAGAAATTATTGAGCTCGTCTTAGAGCTAAAAAATACTATTCTCAGATATTTCCAAAAGCCACAACAAGTTTTAAAAAACAGTTGCGCATTTCAGCTGAAAAGCAGCCATCTTAAGTGGTAATTCAACCGACGGTAGATTCTAAAAGGAGAATCCTGAAAGTATCATTGAATTAGAACCAACTTTCTTTATTTATTATCGTTTACATACCGTACTGTCATTAAACTCCATGCTGCTTTACTGACATATTAACAAACGCTGATATTTATTATTATTATTAAGTGGACATTTGATAACAGGAAACGTGTACCGTAAGTAAAAATGGCGAGAAAAAAATCCTCATATACATAAGCACGGAAGCACCCACAGGCCGACACAAAAAAATGTGTTCATTCATAACTACATAAATATACCCTTCGCCTTCTGAAGTTACAAATTATAAGCTACATCTCTTCGGAACTCGTATTCATTCATCTGCTCACCGGATTTCTTTGATATAGGCATGCAGGTCAAAAAGTCGTTAACGATGTCGAAAACACGCGAGTACTGGAGGAATCATGCTATTGTTTTTTCGCGGACGGAAACAAACATTGAAATTAATTCAAGATCACGAAAGGAGGGGGAGATTTATGCAAATAGGTGGAGAGGGGTTAATCGTATGTTCCCAGCTGATTCACCTCTCCCTACGCGCAATGGGTATCTTAAGAGGTAGTGCAATGAATAGCCTGATAGGAAGGGAGGAGAAAAACCTGGTGCCGGCTTTTAGCCTTCTAATAACGAAGAGCACTACGGGGGCCAACGGCTTAACGTCCCTTTCGAAGGACGGAGAGTTGATTTGAGCGCGCTCCTCATTTCTCTTTTTCTCATTGGCTCGTCCTAATCTCCTTAGTTCCAACACGCACAAATAGGGGGCCTGGCGCCCTCAGAATAAATCCTACAGGATTCGAACCAGGTGTCGCTTTAGCTGGCGGGGCCAACACTCTAACCACTACACCACCGTTTCTCCCTCCCTTACTATCACTCAGCACACCCTTTCGAAGTCAATGCTAGCAGCGCGCGAGAAGGCCAAAAATGATAATAATAATAATAATAATAATAAAAAGTGGGAGGAGAGAGGTGTAAGGGGAGGGAGGAGGGTCCGTCGGGCGGGAATGGGGTCGAAATAGGGCCTCCAAAACGACTCTCTAATGGAGATTAATGTCATCCATGCTCACGGCAGATGTCGGCACCTCGCTTTTATAACACCATCTTTCTCTCGCCATCCGAACCACCGAAAGCGGTTTTTCCGCGCAAGAAATTAAGAGCGCTGCCGTCATTTGGAAGGATTGAGCTCCATTTTCATGTACGTGTACCGAAGGCGGAATTATACGTTGATTCGGAGTTGTCCGAGGGGTGAGGGAGGGAGGGAGAAAGGGGAGGGTGAGGGGGTAGAGGGGACAAGAGGGGGAGATGGGGGAGTGATATGGAGAGATGGAGTGGGGGGAGGGCAAAGCGGCCACTGCGGTAATTTTTACGACCTCAAACAACGTCTGTCATTATCGGCGGGCTTTCGTTCGGACTTAATGTAATCCGATATCGGACTGCAGAATAATGTTACGGTTTTTCTCCTTTCCTTAGTTCTAGGTCAGTAGTTAAAGCTTGGGGCAGGGATACGTCTTGATTTACGGAAATTTATTTTTTAATGGATAATTAGCGCCTCCTAACCGTTCGTTTAATGTGGCTTTCCGGCATAATTTCCTAGTTAGGTCTCGCTAAGAAAATTCTTTACTGGTGAAGGGTAGCTATTAAAAGATTCGCGCAACCGACGGAATCTTCTCTTGAAATTGCGGCGGAATTTCGTGTGAGGTATTCCCTCGCGGGCAGGTTTCTTTGCGCTACTTTAATTCTAATTTAATGGCGATTTTTCCTCTCGCCCTGTTGTGGAATGAAATCCTCCCTCCTTTCATAATGATGGCGTTCCATTATGCTCCATGTCGTCCCGAATAATTAGTCCAATGAGTTACTGCCGCGTACGTCATCCCATTTCGCAGTCAAGGTCAAAAATGCAGCAACTATGTGGGCCACGTATTTCGCGACTTAATTTTATCTTTAGCAAACAAGCGCGCGCTGTATCCTCGCTAGTGCGAAACAGCGAAGTTTTGCCGAAATCAGTTTTATGTTATATTTTCTGAGCGTGTCATTCCTTGTCTGCAATTAAGCTAGTCAAATCTATATTTTTTTAAATCTGATGTGGCCACCACATGACTTACTCCATACCTGTAATATTTCTAAAAATTCTAAATACGTTACATAAAATTAAATATTTTAAGGAACTGCAATACGTTACAAATAATAGAAATAAACTCAAACCCTAGCCTTCTGATATTGAAAATAGCCAGGAAATCCAACAACTAAGAAAATAAGATTGGAAAGGTGTACTCCATGTCGGAGTACACTGTTTCCAAATGCGTTCTTTGAGATTTCACAATGTTCTTAATATTTTTCGCTCAGATGAGAATTTATCGAGAAGCAAGCGAAATACGTTGTAAAATACATATACATGTAGGTCTTCATGGAAAGTAGTCGTAATAATTGTCCAATTTTAACTAAAATTGGAATCGATCAATTAATTTTAACATAACTCCCCAATACCAAATTTCATCAAAATACATCAAGCGGTTTCCGAGTTAAAACAATGGAACATTGTCAACTACTTGTAGGTCATGTAAAGTGGTCGTAATTTTTGTCAGATTTTAGCCAAAATGGGAATTCATCCACCAATTTTTTAAAAGCTCCCTAACACCAAATTTTATCAAAATAAGTCCAACGGTTTCCGAGTTGAAACAAAAGAAATTTGTAGATCTTCATGTAAAGTGGGCATCATTGTTGTTCGATTTCTTGCGTGGCAATCTCACCATTTGAGAGGGAGGAGTTTTCCTCGATGTATCTCTTCGAGAACATCCGTTGGGGTAGTTTGATACTAGCTTGGCAAGTTCCGTCCCAGCCAAGAAAACATCCGCGTTCAGAAACAAAAAAATTGATCTGCTACGATAGTTCAGTGGTAGAATATCCGCCCGGCAAGTGGAAGACCGGGTTCGATTTCCGGTCATAGCAGACTTTTTTCCTTGTTAACCTTATTAAGAGATTTTATATTGGCTAAGATTCAAGTTAACGTGTTATGGATGAATATTGATCTGAGAGATGTTTTAGAAAGATTTCTCGTGAGAATAATTCATTCAGGATACGATGTGTTCAAATCCAGCAATACAGGATTGTGGTCGAGAATGATGACAACTGGCGTAAAACTGAATTTTTTAAAAGTTGCGTTGGACTTCCTTAGGAGATAATGTCATCGCTTCAAATTATCATTATAATTTTTATCGTGTGCAATCCTTTTTATAGTGAGACTATTAAATGCAGTCGTTCAAGTAATGATTTCTTTTATTAATATATATTTTATACAATGGGTTGGTATTACATTCCGGACATTATAAACGTTCACTTTTACAGAAAACATAATTGTTTGGTATAATTTTCTTTTATAAAGAACTCTTTTATTCAATTAGTTTAAATACCTCCTTTTTCATTAAAAACGATTTGACCTCGTTATTTCAATACGTGTATAAGACTATGTTAAATTCTACCGAACAAATTAAATCACGTAAACGTTTTCGGTTTATATGTTGGCGAATTCCAGTATTTATAATGTTTCGACAATTACTTGAGCCAAGTAAAACAAGGATTGGAGTCGTTGAATGAAATTAACTTGATCTTTTTTTAGCGAACTTTAAAATTTGGAAAAACTCTTTGACAAAACTTTCTTCTGAAATTTCCTTCCGTTTGCGATGAAGGTTGGGAGTTAAAAATTAGTTTTTTGAAATGGGGATAAGCGTAAAAACGGAACGTGGAAAAGATGGCGCCACTGCAATTCTGACCTCATTTCCCACCCTCTCTCTCTTTCTCTCTCTCTCTCTTTCTCTCTCTCTCTCTCTCTCTCTCTCACTTTGTAATTAGACTGCCGCCATAGAACCGTGTGTAATGCGCACCATTAAAACAGCTCACGTACTTATTCACCGGCAAGATGTTTGCGTTGAACTTCGGTCTCATTAAAGCGGTACCGTTTTACTTTTTAAGATAGTAATAACGGAAAGATTAACTGGAATTTATTTGCTTATGCTTTTATTTAAAATTCTGAATAAGACGAGTCGTCCATAAAAGTTCGAATAAATACTTTTTACTTATTTCAGACAGATTATACTGTAAATAATAAGGAAACAGCGTGATTTAAATTGCTAACATTTCAAACCATGCTTTAACGTTTTATAAACCCTCGAATAAATAGAAATTAATTGACGTCACATGGGTGATTGACCACTGAAATAGATCTTAATGATTTATGTGCTATTCAGAAATTATTATCTCGATGATTTCAACGGAGGTATCCACTGCACAACATATAAAATTCTGCGAAATGTAAGATGAGCACCTTTAGAATATCATACCGCCCATAAAATTTATTTTTAAAAAGCTATTTTCTATAAAATAATTTTGTACCAGGCGAAAAATTTCACGAACGTAAATTGATGGTTGCAATTGGGATTGTTGCTGTTATGCTGCATCTTAATGTCTCGCACTTGACGGCGTTTGTTTTTTTTTAATGTCAGTTAATGCGAAATTCTTACCGCGGTCGATTCCGATACCTTATAGAGGGTGAAAGTTACTTTTTGGATGCCAAAAATAAATTTTGGCACGGTGCCGTCTCGGCCCGAATAGTCTTCGATATCGGTTGCCAGATTTTTCATGATTTCGCAATCTTTCTGTTTGACGTGCAGGTCAGCTAATATAGTCACGTTAATGGTGATTCCAGTAAAAATTGGTAATTGGTAATGGTGTGGTCAACTTGTCACTCTGCGTCTGATTTTGCAGCCGCTGTGTATAAGTATGTTTGCCCAACAGCTCATAGATGGCAGGATCTAAAATGAACGCGTTGAATAAAGTAATTTGCTCTAAATTCTACCCTCTCTCCGATCTATAGGTGGAAAGTGGGGAGCTAGTAATTCGATAACATTTATACGATATAGAATGGTATCGAAATATTCAGTAATGCAATAAGGAAACTTATAAGAGAAATTTATAATTAAATGATAAAATATAGGTTTCTCAAATAAATTCCATGACCATTCGTTTTCTAGGGATCCGGCGGTGTGGTTTGAGTGTTGGCCTCACCTTCTGGCCCTCTATTTGTGCGTTAGGTGACGAGGAAGAGAAAATGAGACAATGAGAAATATTGAGGAGATCGCACAAATCAACACTGGGTTTCTCTCCTCCCTTATCTTATGAATGCAGATGACTTAGGCAACTGAGAACCGCTTCACAGCCTGCCTCACTGCCTAACACTTGCCGATGGGCAAAACGCAAATTATTGATTACATTGTTAATGACAACTTTGTAGCTTTGCTGGTAAGCTGATTAAGGAAGCCGGTAATGACTGGCTCCATCAAACCTGCATCCATGACATTTTGGAGTCAATGGAATATTATATTATGATAAGATGATGAATTAAAAATAATTCTTTCTCCATAATACTTGAATGTCGAAATTGATGAAAATCAATTATCAACGAGTTTATCTATAAAAATTCATTTTTTAAAGATGGATATTATAATGTGATTTTTCCGAAGCGTCTCCAATAAGATTTAAAAAAAGATATATCATTCAATCATTCACTAAGTTGAAATTTCTGTTAGCAAAGTTCCTCCGCCGCAGACACCGGTCTATTCATCAACGGAAGGGCATTATGGGAGAGAGAGTTCGACGACCGTTTGCAGATTGAGTGCCTCCGCGACTGCGTTGAACAGTTTCATCATTCTCTCGTCGCGCATGCGCGGAAAAAACGCCCCAGGGAGATCTGAGGAAACAGGAGAGAGGCTGAAAGCGCAAATCCCACAAGGCAGAAGAATGATTAATGCGGGGCAGATACCTGGGGGGCACGACCATTCAAAAAGCTGGCGGGCGAATAAAAACAAGATGGCCCGATCTGCATTCGTGTGTGCGTGAGCGTGTGTGTGTGCGTTCGAGGATTTTCTGGAAAAAGGGTCGATAATGAAAGCTGAAGAACTTCTTCTGTGAAGCTAGCCCTCCCCCCCTCCCCCCACATCCTCGCCCATCTCCTCTACCCCCGCCTCCTCCCACCCACGCACCTCCTCTACGCGGTGACAAATCGTTTGTTCGTGGGGTGAATACAGATCCATCTGGGGTACGAGGAGAGAGACAATATCGTCTCGGTAGGCCACTCGAAAAGAATAAATAAAAACTACTGTAATCTCCCCGCTGGAGACGTTGGAAAAGGCCTAACCCAATGTGTGTTTCAAATAACATTATGCGAACGGCATTAGATCTGTTTTTGATTCGCTAAAATAGCACTCGAGACGAAATGAGCTTTTGTTGGTGTAATTGCTTGCCTGATACGGATACTATTACGTTAAGGTTTCAAAATTATTCTTCCATAACGGATAAGACTGATGAATCACAATTCTCCAAAAACCACTAAATAAGTCTAATGAAAAACATATATTCCAGAGAGAAATACTTTGGGAGAATTTATAAAAACGTTGATACCAACATAATAAATAATTTGGGAGTTCCCACGGAAGACACCCTGTAGTTGTAACGTACATATGTTTCAATAAACTGTGCAATGGTTAAGTTATTTCTTAGATCAATCATTCGAAAGATTGGGAAAAGTATGATTTGTTTTCAACATGGAAAGTCTCCAATGAAATACAGCATATTAATATCATCAGGTAATATTTGAAGTTAAGTAACAATAAAACGCAGAATTAACTTCAATCACAGTACGTATAAAATATAAACGCATTATAATAAGACAAATCTACATTAGGGAAGCAGCTTTTTCCGAGTTTCAATGATAAGCTATGAAATGAAAAATTCACCGTGTCCGTAATTATCACTCAATTATGTAGAAAAACTGAAAAACGATGTATGAAAAAGTTCCATTGACTTGGGGTTGGTGGATACAACGTTGCTTATGATTTTCATTCCATTCAATTCAAAACGCCTTCGTTGGAGTTCCATTTTGTGTAATATCATTGAGCTAATGAATAGCCATGTCTACTATTCATGATTTGGATTCGGTGTCGTTTGAATTAGAGAAGAAGAATTTCTGTCATAAAAACTTCATTTCAAGCACCAATCGGAATCGCATCTCTAAATTATGCAGCGACATCTCAATCCGAATCCTGATAGGAAAAACTAATTAAGATAAAAAACTTATAGCGGATTAATTTTTTCTTTGCGATACGATCCCTCTTCTGATTCACAAGAAAAAAAACCGTAAATTGAACGATTTTCAATCTCGGCTAATGATGAGGTATTTGAAATTACCTACTTCAGTTCGATCTGATGAATGCGCGAAGAAGGACCTTCATCAGAGCGCGCATTATAATTTTCTTGCATTAACCGAGATAAATTTAGGTTGAAGGAACTAGGTATGTCGACTTATTCGGAGAAAATCACGGAATATGCTTACATCGAAGGGAGGAATAGAAAATCGTCCTCGAGATTTTGGAATCGGCGTCTCTTTCGTGGAAAGAAGAGCGCTTTTGGAACATTAGAAGAAATTCCGTTATTGGTGGAGAGGAAATGAGCGTCACCTCGCGTTCTAATTAGTTGGCGCCTCGAGATATAACCGCAAGGGAAGAAATAACCCCGTCCCTTTCCATTCCTCCCTTTAGGGGCGAATCCCTCCCCCCACGACCACTTTTCCTCGTTCCGCCCACGCACTTGGTGAGCAGCGATTCAACTCGGGAAGACGAGAGCGCACGAATCAGAGCGCTGGGAATGCATTAATTAATTTTAAATAAAACATAATAATGAATACTTGGGAGACGAAAATTGTGGTGAAATCGGTCTTACTTTGAAGTTTCGATGATTTAAATTTAGTTTGTTATGTTTTGGTGTATTATAACTGCGTAACTGCTGAAAAGGTCAGACGAATTCAAAGGAAAATGATGAAAATGAAAATAATTCGAAAATTTAATATTTCTTAAGAACTAAATATATTACGGAAGACAAATTGCCCACTTATTCTATATCCCTATAACTTTATCCATAAGACTTTATCTGGATTACGTAATTAACTAAGGTTAAAAATATACTCGGGTGAATTTGAATTTATATGCTCTGATATTGATATCTCCTCCTCTTTGATCACCCTACTTTTAGAATGCTTCATTGGAAATTTGAAAAAATTCCTTGGCGTATGGCATACCAGAAGAGAAGTTTAATAACTGCGCCTCGATTGAAATGAAAAAGAAGACAGTTCTTCAAAGAAATAATAAATCGACCTACTTATGGGAGCGCAAGATTCATCTTAAAAAAAAAATCTTCATTCGTTTGTCGAACATAAATTTCGAGTCGGGATGAGTGGTAGGTCGACTCATATTTTAGCGATTCGAGCATGGTATTCCGGTCAGTCGGAATCGGGATAACCTTAATCCAAATTCGATCGCATAACGCTTTTTCCATGTAGCCAGTTGCAGCAAAGAACTCCAGTGTCAAAATGACACGTATTTCATCGCTTCTTCCTCATTGGCTTCGGAAGTCGCGAAATTCGCGTTGACGTTAAATTCGAAACAATGACTGTTACCTGGTCTTTCTTCATCATTAAAATAGAACTAAGATTTGAAGTCGGGCAAGATAGGATTAGCTGAACTGGAGTGTGGAAATTGATGCTCTTTGTTGAATTATTAACTCCGGAAATAAGTGGAACGGAAGGTCCTTGAAGCTATACCGCCTCCACATCGTACATTAACGTTCGAATTCTAATACTTTTGTACTTGATAGAAATATATCCTACACGTTTCCTTCTAGTTATTATGATAAATACCACCTTTTAATACATTATAATGGCGCTTTATTTCCACCGACTGCTATCTTTCCATCAGAGTAAAGAATTGCAGATGCGACATATTGTTGGTTGTCTACATCTTTGGCAACATTTAGTTTTTCCGATTAATTCCCAGTAAACAATTTTAGATTTACAATATTTTTACTATTTTTAGTTCTTGTGTAAATTAATATATTCTGAAAATATTTTTTATCCAGAATGTAGGTATCTAAAGATATTGCCTGTGCAGACGGACAGATACCGAATACATAAGCCAGAAAAAAGCGCCAAAAAATATGGAGTCTCACAAAGTTAAGGCCGGCGTATTTGAGTTTTAAATCAGGAGAAAAATTAAAATATCTGTTTATTCTTTAAAGTGGATATTTGCAAGTAATTTTAAATGCGGTCACGAAACGGAATTCCGGAGTACTTATGCATCTTATATTAAACACATATACGTAGATAAATTTGCGGGTAGCAAAACTTTCTAATAAAATTTTGCGTTATGGAATAGTTCCAATACATCTGTATTTATGAAGATTGTTCCAAAAGGCTCCCTTGGAGTGAACTCATTCCATTATTATCCGACATCCAGCAGTGGATTAAAACAAAATTTTCAGTTGAGATGGTCATTACTTCGTCGTTTTCCATATTTTTGCGTTAGCGTTTAGCATTTAATGAAGAAATCATTCTTAACAATCATAACATTTTGAAGCTCAGATAAAAACCAATGTTTCTAGAGGAAGTAAACAACCGATGAAAAGCGATAAATAACTTTCTAGCCGGGTGATAAATCGACGGAAGCAGAAACAACACGCGAGAATCGACTCGCGAAAGAGAAAAACATGGCCGCGCCGCGTAAAACTATCCCATTCCCATCCCACCGCGCGCATCAATCCAAGCAGGGAGAGTCGCACCGAGTCGGAAACAAAAAGACGACGACAGCGAGAGCGAGCGAAAGCTTTTCCCGCAATAATCAACGCCAAGCGCAGCGAAAGGGAGAAAACGAAACAAAGGCGTTAATGAATGCAACTCGGGGAAGCCGTCCATCTTTTTCCCTATTTCCCGTCACCGACCGACAAATACGAAAAGGTCCCTACTACTCCGTTCCCCTTCCTCATTCTCCCTCTCTTTCTCCACCTACTCTCTGCTCCCTCCTTTACCTCACATCCCTCTCCTTCTCTGCTCCCTCTCTCTCTGCTCTCTCCTCTCTCTCTGCTCCCTCCCTCTCTCTGCTACCTCCCTCTCTCTGTTCCCTCCGACTCTCCCTCTCTCTGCTCCCTCCCTCTCTCTGCTCCCTCCCTCTCTCTGCTCCCTCCCTCTCTCTGCACCCTCCCCCTTTCTGCTCCCTCCCTCTCTCTGCTCCCTCCCGCTCTCTGCTCCCTCCCTCTCTGCTCCCTCCGACTCTCCCTCTCTCTGCTCCCTCCCTCTCTCTGCTCCCTCCCTCTCTCTGCTCCCTCACTCTCTCTGCTCCCTCACTCTCTCTGCTCCCTCCCTCTCTGCTCCCTCCGACTCTCCCTCTCTCTGCTCCCTCCCTCCCTCTGCTCCCTCTCTCTCTATCCTCCCTCCTATCTCTCTGCTCTCTCCCTCTCTCCTCCCTCTCCCTATCACCGTTTCGATCCTTCTCCATGGCAATACATTCTTGGCGAAGTGCTACAGAAATAAATCCTTTCGCTCGCTCGGATGAGAGGGAGGAGATGGAGATTGCGAATCCGGACCCGTGCTCCGTAATCAGCACCCTCTCCCGGTTCCCGCGGAAACGCTCTTCCGTTTGCGTGCCGCCGCCGCCCTCCTCCTAGGCCCTGCATTTTGCGCGAGGGAATGTGATCCCCGATGCGCCTAAATCGAGGTCCGCAAAAACCCCGCCAGGGTGGAGAGGAGGAGAGGGATGGATGGAGAGGGAGATTTGAGGAAATAGATCGTCTTTATTCGGGCAATATTTGGTCATAAGGTCCATTCTTGCATTTAACCCTTGGTAAATATAATAAATATTAGAAAAGATAAAATAAGATATTACGAAAAGTAAAAACAGTATAAAAATCGTGCAGAGTAAAAATGATAAACCTGAAAACAGAAAAGTTTGTGGAGAAAACCTAGGTAAAACAGGCTTGTCCTCCCTATTATATCCCACGCAGGAAAACATCTACTGAGAAGGGGGGAGTGGAAAACCTGCCAAAACCCTATACAGTCTATATGTCCCAATATTAAATAGAAAGGAATATGCACAGTAGGAGAGTTCGTATATACAGCGTCGTTGTATACCGCCATAAAAATACATGTAATTATATTAACGTAATATATGCATATATACAAGCAATATATGTTATTAGACATAGTATAAGATATACAATGAATATAGAAGGATGGGTGGAGAGGGGCATAAAAGGAGGGGATGTGTGGAGATTGGGGAAGGAGAGCTGGGTAGGTGCGGAGGCCAAACATCGGCCGAATCGTCCATAAATTCTCCCCACGCCGCTTCTGTCGTCTGCCGACCTCCCGGATTTCCCACGAAGAGTCACGGTTCCCTCCAGGTGCTATCTCGGGGAAAAGAGACAAAACCCGCTTCGCCGGGCCACTGTAGCTCAGAAGCACCCTCCCACGACAAGTGGGCGAAACTAAAAGCGCCTTCCATAGGCAGAAAAAAAGTAAAAATGCGAAAACCCTAAGGCGACCGATTTTTCTCGCCATCACACGATGGAAAAATACGGCGGATCAGGAAGTGAAAAATGTCCTTAAGAGAATTTATAACGTCTTTCGAGACGGGATTCACTTTTCGAAAGTGCAAAATCGCGCAACTATCTGTAGACTTGAACAAAATATCCATCTTTAGTTTGATCACCGTCGTGTTATTCATTCAAGAATCAATTTGGAAGACCCATAAATCTTCAAGAATTCATCAAAAGTTTTTATATAGATATCTCTTATTAAACCTGAAATTTTTTGCCCTCATTTTTCTTTGGAAACATACGCAATTCCGTATTTTATGTGTTTCTAAGTAAATATGTTTTAAAAGCTGTTCCAAAAATATAATCTTGAGATAATGTACATGAATGTCATGTGAACTTAAATTGCTGCAGAAGGACGATGGAAATAGGACCACCTCCGTAGAAATAACATTCCTTCCCCTCGTCTCCGCCTTTCTTATGTAGCCACAGTTAGCAAAACATACTTATTCGCATCGAAACAAAAATTTAATTCCGGCAGTGAGGAGCCACGCAAACCCGAAAGACAACATCTTGTGTCACGCGAACTTCAAAGACATAAATTCTTCTTTCAAATGGTCAGAAATTTCTTTTTTTGTAAATAAAGAAAAGCAAACTTTTATAAAGTAAGGGTGCTTCCTACCTTTGACACCCGGTCCCATGAAAACTGCCCCGCGACGTCTCCAGTGACTTGGAAGTTGAGCGTGAGAAAACGCCCCCTCTCTCTCAATTCAGTGAGTTAAAATCTTTCGCCCTTTTACACAAAATGTAGTTTTCATCCCCTCTACACTTCCACCTCTCTCTTTCTACCACTTCATCTCTCTAACTCGCTAGCTGCGATTGGACGTCGGCTGTCCTCTGAACACTCCCACATCGCACGACTTATAGCGGAGGAAGAGAAAGAGAGAGAGGAAAACCCTTTTATCAGGGAAATTTATCTGAGAGAAACAAGAGGGAAGTGGGAGTGTTTGGCGATCATTGTGTGGAAAAGTGAACCCTCAGCGATCCCTTTGGCGAATGAGAAAGGGAGAAAGAGCAACGGAGAGCGGAAGGGGAATACGGATGGGAGAGAGGATAAAGGGAGGGGAGACTAAACAAACTGACGGCGTCGTGTTGCTATGGAGACAATAACAGGACCAGAATAGCGTTTCGTTGCAGGTCCTTTATATGTATAACTCGATGGGGTGAGAGAGATAGAGAGAGAGGGCCAGAGGGAATAGAATTCAATCCAAATAAGGGACTTACATGATTAAGTGAAGTTTGGCGGACTATATGTGCCCTTTGAATCAACAGAGACATAAATCCTTGAAGATTTTTGTATGCCGAATGACGCGGTTTCACATTTTGTCATTTAAAAAACAATATTTTACTCGATAATTTTAAAATAATTATTCGATCATCACTCCTTTAAGGCATTCATTAAAAATCACATTTGTTTATAGGTATGTATTTTTATCGTGGAGGAATATTTTTACTTCCCCTCAGGATATACAAAAACATCCGTTAAACAGAAACAGCACTTTTTTCACGTTTAATTTAATATTCATGAATAATCATTATAAGTAATTATTTTAAACTTTAAATGGCTGTCCTGCTCAAATACTACCTTCTTTGGATTTCATTCTTAAGGCCTATGATGAAATTATAAAATTTCTAACGAGACTTATATTACCTAAGTATAATAATACGTCGGCAAATACAAATATGTCTGCCATTAAATAACGATCTTTCTGACTTCATTGTTTGGAAAGAGTACAAATATTCTCGTCCTGTCTCGTATACAAGAATTATTGAAAATATTTTCTCAAAGAACGAATCCCATATGCCAAAAATGTCTAAATCGTGTCATTTCTATCGTTTTGAAACACTTTATTTCTCATTTGGCGTAAAAAATAATGTAAGGAATGTAATAGAAATTTACATTTGCACGGTAACAAAAGTGGTTAAACTTAGCTCAGATTCTCCTGCTCATTCATTTGTAACTGTGCCTTCCTATTGCTGTTATCATGTTTCCCATTCCTGGGAAGAGGCAACTTGTCGTGTGTTAACGCTCTTGCATAGACCTCATTTTCTATAGAAGTTCAACAAAGAAATAAGTATAAAAAACTGAAAATTCTATATATGAGATTTCTTAGATCTCTCATATCGCCATAAATTCAGAGTCTATTTTTACTTTCTCATATACGTACTATTTAGAGAAAATATTTTAATCGTGAAAAAATTCGACTTCGAAATTTTAATGGAAATACAAGTTTTTTGTGTTCTTGAGTCCATATAAGTGGCTTTAGCCATGCAGTTTCTCTGCCTTCCGGTCTGTTCGCGGTTCTAGGGCCCAAACGTGTACGTAAAATCGAATGATATCTCGTATTTAAGCAATATATCATCTTTTGCAGACCTTTTTTGATAAAAAAGATATTGCACAAAAATAAAGGGTAGTTTATTCTTGGAGATTTTTAGAAAATTTTGATTTAAATGGCTCTAGAGAATTTGACTAAAATCAATCCAATTGTAGAGTCTTATGTCACAAATAATACTACCATATGTCTTAAAAAATCACTATATTGCGTCCAGTTACATTACAATATACGTTATGCCATGGTACTGCAATACCAGGTAGGTCGTTGCACATCACGGGAGAGCGGCGCTTCGAGCGTGTGACGTCACGTGACATCCAGATTGCGCTTGCCGCCTATGATTTAGCATTGGCTGTGGTCGCGGGTTTGCAAAATTATTAAGTTTTCTCTTGAACTATGGCTTTCTCAGTGAAATGTCGTTTTGTGCGGTATTTGGTTGTAATAACAGTTACAAAAATTGTAATGATTGGGTGAGATTTTTTCGATTTCCCCAAGAAAAGTCCATTCAAGAAACATGGATTCGAGCATGCCGGAGAAGAGACAACATAAACGTGAAATCAGGTAAGAACAGATATTCTTTCGTTTAAATATGATTCTTATTAATTTTATCTATATCTATTTATTTAAGTTTTACTGGTGAATTGAACTTCAGTGATCTGTGCGATGTAAAATTCTTCTCAAACGGTTTTAAGTACCTAACACCTGGTGGTTGTTACAATGAAACTAGTGATATCGTTATAAATAGTTTAAGCTTCAATATTATGAAACTATTCTAAATGCCCGTTGAAATCCAACGGGAAAATTGGAACAATATATTCAACTATATTGGGAGGAAGTGAGCTAAATCTGACACTTATACGAACATTAGATAAGATAGATGAGCAGGTTCTCAGTTTAATATATTTTTTATATCTAATAGTAAGACAATAAGAGTAAAATTTTTTAACTAAGTTAACAACATCTTTAACGTTTTATTCCGAAAAAAATTAGCTATTATGGAATCACCAGATATGTTGATTTTCTATATGAACAACAATGCTGTTGATCGCCAAGGGAACGTTTCAATAAAAATTCAAAATTTTGACAAATTTTCGAATATTTTAGCTTAATGTGAGCGAATTCGATCCGAAAACAAAACTCGACGACGAGGATAAGAATCTTCATTTAATTTCCTTTAAAATTGTTCTTATCCGAAGATAGTGTGTCAATTACTTCTAATTTAATTTTGCAAAAGAAAATAAATCTGCAAGTGTGAAAGAGGTATATTTAAGATCCCTCTAATGGGAAGTCCCATATAGCTATGAACAACAATGCTGTTAATCTCCAAGGGAACGTTTCAATAAAAATGCAAAATTTTGACAAATTTTCTAATATTTTGGCTTAATATGAGCTAATTCGATTCTAAAACAAATATCGTCGATAAGAATAAGAATCTTCATATAATTTCCTTTAAAATTGTTTGTAACCAAAGATCGCGCGTCAATGGGGGACTGTCGAAATATTTAATTATGTTTTTTTTAATTCTTTGTAATTGACTTAATTAATGTCTGTTAACATTATTTTTGTTAAATCGTCTTTATTAAGCAAAAAATATTTAAAATAACTCTTTTATATATCTCGCGAAAACGGCATTCTGGTTGAAGAGAGAGTAGTAAGGGGTACGTGACGTCATCGCATGCCTTACGACCGTACTGAAAGCACGCGATTATACTTCGTCCTGTTACTTTTACCAATATCGTAGCTAAAATGGAGAATATGAAACTTAGAAGGGTTATAAGTATTGTCTGGTACCTCAGTGCTTAAATACAACGATTAAAACCCCCAGAAAATTGTTCTTCACGCTACCGAGCTCCTGTGGAAGAAATAAGAAGCGGAGAATATTGTGGTTGAAAGCCATGAGAGATACGCATCTGATATATCGTAACGTGCAACTGCATTTGTCTGCGAAGATCATTTTAATCTAAGTACTAGAGTCCTAAGACTTGGTACACATATTAATGGAATCATGAGGATATGCACCTTGTGGCCAGAATTTTTGTTTTTGGTGGAAGGGGTGTGCCATTTTCCATAAGATAAAACATAAAAATCGAATTTTCGATTTAATGACTCTTAATCTTTTGCAAATTAAAATTAGAAAGAACTTCGGATCTAGACAGTTTTAAAGAAAAATAAATAACGAGATTGTATAAACGCCTTAATCCTTATATGTACTACATACATTAAGGAATGCATGCTTTGAATTCTTTAATACAAGAGAGAGGAAGAAATCAAGAAAGAGAGTGACAAAATTAAATGTTCCCTACATTAAAAGTTATTTGTAAGTAAAAAAATTGTATACCGTAATGTATTTCTTTGTCATGCAATTTCTACTCGCCCATAACTATTTTTACTCTCTGAAACACTCAAATATGTGAATTTTGTATTTATTGTTTACTTTTTAGTGCATCTAAAAGTTGTTTTCATTAATTTTTTTATTTCAATTTGAACTTAATTCACGCATACCCGTTATATTTGACGGGCAATTACGCTAGTGAGTGATAAAAACGCCAGTACTGATGCGAAATTCGAGGAAATCAATGATGAAAAGAGCTAAAAAGTTAACTTGGGAAAAATCGGCCTTTGAGTGACAATTATACGGGAAATGAAGCTCTTCTCTTTGAGATGAGTTCGGGACCTTTCTTAGATGTCTTTTCCTTTCGTCGAAGTTCACTTGATGCCAAACGTTCTTAACAAACCTGAACGTTTTCCGATTCTGGTAATTCATTAAAAAAATCCTTGTGTGTGCAAATTAACGCCTCGAGACTTCATAGCATGACTTATAAATGTATGTATTATTTATAATAACGAAGGGCGAAGAAATACAAAAACGGATATCAGCAGCAGATTTACGTTAATGTTTATACAAATTTTAAGCTTTGAGCTACAAAGTGGAAACCACGTGACGTCATGCGCGAACTGGATGCGTTTTCGTCCATCGGAACGACCTACCTGGTATTGTAGTACCATGCACTAAGCTACCTTACCTAAGTCCTATGACGTCACGCCGTCGCGATCCACTCAAAATCTTACTGCAGCATAGACGATTAAACTAAATCGAATGATATCTCACATTTGTGGATAATATCGTTAATAATATACATTATGAAGAGAGGAACGATATTCCGCAACAATTAAGAGTACTTTATTCTGGGATATTTGAAACAAAATTCGAGTTACTCAAAAATGGCCATATGGGTTTTGATTAAAATCCATTCAATCGTACAGCCTAATGTCACAAATAATACTTACTAAGCCATATGTCCCAAAAAATTACTATATATCGTCCAGTGGCATTAAAATACACGCTAAATTACGGCAGTAGGGGAAGAATGCTAGAAGAGTGTTTAAGACAAATCCTGATCAAAAAGTGATGATCATCAAGCCATGGCAGTGAATTTCCAAGCACACAGAGTTAATTTTAGGGCAAAGAGTGTAGTGAGACCAAACGTATATCAGAAGGTTCGTGCAATGTATATTGCGCCGTTTAATTTTTATGCTTTCAAGCACAAGACGAGCTCGACAATTCTCTATTGAATCCAATATCAATCACGATCCGTTATTAATGTTTATTATTTAAATAAATTCATGTATAAATATAATTTCCAATTTTCAGCCAGGCATTAAATGGGCGCACTTGAGTTGATATCCGCTTAAGGCTTCATTCTTTAAAAATAAATTACGCCTCATACCTTGCGACGAGCATGCCAACGTGCTCGTAAACATTCAATATACAAAATATAACACAATCCATTCAATACCTTTTAATGTAAATTTCTAATGGTTGATTAAGCAATGAAGAGAGAATTCGTCCAAAAAAATTCCAGAACTTAGATGGGAGACGTGAGTCTAACGCTAAAGAGGGGTCATAACGAAAGAATATGGCGTAATAAGTGCTTTAAGAATTATGGGAATGTCGAAAATTTTACGGAAAGAAAGAGCCGAAGTTGTCCGGAATGCTCGAAATCTCAGGTTGAAATAAAGGGGTTTTCTTAAATGAGGAATTATGTAGCATAGGGTCATTTTAATTTTATTCCTGATGAGAACATCGAATGAATTGTGACTTGATCCATAAGTGTGATACAAATTGCGGTCAGATTTAAAAATGACGCAATGCGATACCGGCGATTCCGATATTCAATGTTTGGATTAATGCATGCATTGCTTTCCATATGCTTCATCTATACAGAGAAAATGATCATTATAAAACATTATAAAGCTTGCTTGATAGTGCTGATGGATACCAATGTTACGTCGCAATAGAAATCAGTGTCGTCTAAAATAATAACAGGGTTGCTTTAACGCTGAAGCATAATTTTTAATGATTAATTTTATTTTGAGACAATATTTAAAGAAACTGTAATTGTTTTCTATCGAATGATGCTGTTTCATCATGAGAAATTAATATCTGCTTCACTCTAATCAGTTTTGGACAGCATGTAAACCTTTTGATGAATACATTGGGAGCCTATGTCATATGCACATAGTACGAAAACTACTGCAAATGACCATTTTACTTCCTCAGATCCACAAATGTATTTCGGGAATGACTTCAACATTTTATCTCTATATGTGTAAATATATGCTCACTAATTTAACCTAAAAAATAGAGATGATATAAATGATAGCCGAATGTACCAACTGAGTTCACTTGAATCTGAAACTAAGTGTAAAACCTAACTCCAAAATATTTTCCACCTCTTTTATATTTCATCAAATAAAAATTGGTTTTGCTCATATTTATGTAAACCATTTATTTAAATATCCTAAATAGGCTTTTACTCAAACAGAAAACGACTTTTTCTACTTTTTTATGAAGTCGATATCAAACGTTAAGTATTAATGAACACATTTTCTGCTCTGACGATATATATATTTTCTTAAATCATTTTACTGTTGTTTTTTCTGCGATAGAACGCAAATAAGAGCAATCAAATATCCTTACGGTCTTCAATTACCGACGAAGAGAAAGAAATAGAGAGGGAAGGGGTGTGGGAGAAAGAGAGAGAGTAGCGTTCCCTTTGCGAATCGTTTATAACTGGATAGAACTGATGAGAATTTCAGAGCTCAGGAAAGGAGACGAGGAAGTGGCATTTAATGAAAATGAGATGCGATCCAAAACGAGGAAATTTAACGAATTTAATCCAATTATCTTAGATTTTTCTCTCCGGCACTTCCAAAAAAGGAAAACCTTTTAGTATTTCTAAGCTGTTTTAAAAATCTCCGCTGGCAATCTGGAAGGGAAATCGTTTATACTCTAGTTGCGTCGTCATGACATTAATTGCACGTTCTTTCTCCATTAAGGCATTAATTCGTAACTCATACTTTTATTTTGAGATAGTATGTCCTTATGGAATATATTCAGTCAATTTCTATTAAATTGAGCTCCTACTTATTTTGCTTATGCACATATCACTAGAGTGGCCAGTAAATATCTCAAAGACTCGAACTGAATATTATTTATAATTAGGGATGATAATTTTCCAGAAAATTTTCCAAAAATATTTACATAGTTCAGGGCAGGTGAAGGACACGGTAGAAAATAATTATTTCTTATCAAATTTTGATTTAGATAATGTTTACTCTCTCAAATACTAGTCAAGATTTCATAATCAAAATAAAAGTTGTGTAAAGGAACCAATTTCAATACGTTTATAATAATTATTTAGATCAAACTAATAATTTGGGTGTACGTGAATACTCTTTGTTGATGAGCCATAACACAAATTTCTTTAACCCTAGAATCATAACGCGTCGTAATTTTCACGACGCAACTTGACAACCTCGCTTGCCCCCTCCAAACCGGTTGTCTTGTGGGGCTGTGGCATACCTGTTTTTATTTTGGGGCGTTTCTAAATACCAGTTTCAAAACGCGTCGTAAATTGCTTAGTATTTGCATTATTTTTAGTTTATGGTACTGCATTTTTATTTCGAATTATGGAAAGTTATATTGCGGCTAGTGAGCTGGAAAGGATTACGAACGCTTCTGCTGAAAATAGTAATGAGGAATCAGGTGAAAAGTCAGACTGTGAAAGGAAGAGGATGTAATGGACTTTTCTGATGATGCAACAGAAAGTGAATATATACCATTTGATGATAGCTTAGCTTCGAGCGTTGAAGTACTTAGGCCAAAAAGAAAACGAAGTGAACCTGGAGATGAATGTACCACCAATTCCAGAAATGTAACTATAAATGTGCCTACACGTGATCATTAGAGTGAAGATTCTATACCTCCTTAACTTCATTCCCTTATAGTACCAAAAACTCCTGGTTTTCGTGGACAAAATGGACATCCATGGACAACAATAACAAAGTCATCAAAAACAAGAACTGCCGCGAGAAATTACATTCATATTGTCCAACGTACACTGGGTCTAGCAAATGAAGTTGAAACGCTAATGTTTCATTGTATTTAGTACTAATATTATGAAGAAAGTCGTTGATCCCGCCAAAGCTGAAATTCGTAAGAAACGAGTGAAATATAACAATATTGCTTCCACAACATCTGAGACGTGTTGAATAAATACAGGCAATTTTTGGACTCATTCTCTCGGCTGCCCTAAAGAATAACCATCTATCTACACAAGAAATGTTTGATTCAAATCTGTGTGGCTCAGCATACAAGGCCACAGGTAGCAAAGAGCGATTTCATTTCTTGTTAGACTGTTTACGCTTTGATAACAAGAATACAAGGAATGAGACAAAAGATGATCCTTTTGTCTACATACGTGAAATATGGAACATCTTCAATGTGAATGGCGCAAACCATGTAATCCAGGGTCCTATCTAATAATCGATGAACAACTTTTAGTATTTCGAGGTCGCTGCCTATTTGGATTATATATGATGAATATGGGATCAAGAGTGATGATTTGTGATGTAGGAACTACATACATTCTAAACGCAACGCCTTATCTTGGAAAGCGAACCGCAAATGGAGCCATAACTACCATGATTACACAGAAAGTAATAAGGAAATCCCAAAGAAAACCCACATTTTTTGAATTTAAATTTAAAAAGATCCTTAGAAGGGCATTAAAATTTCGTAGTTCCTTCGTTCGTAAGTACAGGTTGTTCGTATATATATATATATATATATATATATATATATATATATATATATATATATAAACTTCCTATAAGTCTACATTTATTTATAATAAAAAAAATTAAAATTAAAACTAAACACCGATGAGAAATCATTTGTTTTGTCAAAATTTTGACTTTTTACTGCATGCTGTATTATCGCAAAAGTAAAATTAAATTTCGTTTACAACTTATCTATTTTTTGTAAATAGTAATTTCATCCGTCTTGCGACTTCTTAAAATAAGATTTTCAATTTTGTATAGTGAATTCAATGAAAGTAGCTGATTAATTTAGGAGTCCTCCGTATAAAAAATCGTTCCATGGTATTTAGCGTCTCTTATGCAACAGATTTTTTGTGGTGGTGGCATTGTAGCTTCCTCCACATCTTTCTCCTTACCATCTGCAATTTCCTCTTCTCTCATGCCTACTTCCTAATCTTTAATTCACACTTCGTTTTGGAGGCCGAAATTCAGTGTCGAAGTCAGCAGGTATGATAAACAAAAGGTACTTTCGCGTACCTATGTATATTGTGTCTATTATATACAATCACCTAAAGTTGTTAAGAATAATAATAATATAATAATAGACACATCCAGTAAAAAAATTCCTACCGAAAAAAATGGCTGAGGCCTTTACGATGACTGAAGGCTGAACAAGACAAGACAAGATTAGCCTCAGTATCCAGAGCTGTCTCAAATGCCCTTATATGTTGCAAGGAAATATATCGTGCGAAGAAGAAAACAGCTGTCCAAACTTCAATAGAAACATATTTAAAGAAAAGTGCCCCAAATGAGCCAGTTCTATCAAGTTCTACAACCCTTTTGATTTCCCATAAGCCTTCTCCATCATCGGAAAAGTTTCTTTCTATTTCCTCGACTTCGTCTATTTAACCCTAGAATGATCATGTGAGCCACTCTGAATCACGCATTTCCGAAAGATGTGTCTAACGCTGTTCGTGATCAAGGACGCTGCTCCCTCTCTTAGTAGTGCTTCCTCTAGATCAGGTGTCTCCAAAATACGGCCCGCGAAAGGGTTTTATCCGGCCCGCGGAAATTTTATTAAACATCATAAAATCAGTGTTTCCAATTTAAAAAAGGCGCATTGTTCGCAATAGAGTTTTTCTTATATTTATTCACGTTTACTTATAGTAATACATGCATGTGTGCTTAGGTAATTATAGAATAAAACATTTTACATTTTGAAGCATGGTTTTTTTTATTCGGCCCGTTTAGCACTTTCAATACTCCTATGTGGCCCTCCTCTCAAAATGTTTGTAGTCCCCTGTTCTAGATAGTTGTCCATGTGCTGTCAAAGGAGCAACACGTTATTTTTCTCCGGTCATTGTTACCGGCTACAATTTACGCAAGAGTTGCACAAGGGGCTGACGTGCTAATGGCAAAAAAGCAGATTCAGTCTGACAAATTTAAGTAATGATTTGAAAGCTTAGGATAGTAAAAAAAGGTTCCTGAAACACGTCAAGCGGCAGAGTGACAAATATTAAGAAAGTACAGTCATATCCCGTTTAACGCTGGGGATTCGTTCCTGAAAACGAGAGCGCTAACTGAATCAGCGTTATGCGGGGGAATTTTAGTGTAGTACTTACGAAGATGCGTTCTTAAAATCGTAATTTATTACCTATTTTAAAAATATTAGTATAGCCGCTCTTCTCTCCGATACCTACTCTAAAACAGTACTGTAAATAATCAATCCTTAAATGCGCAATGTATCAGATCTACTACATACCAGGTATCCTTCAATAATCCACTCTCTGAAAACTTTGCAATAAGCATATCTGTTGCGAGCACCAAACAAATTCTGTCCTAATTGTTAATTTACACATTTCTAACATTTACTACATTTTGACGATTATAAAAGTGATTTTATAACAGTTTTTAATGATATTTCCTTATTCCAACTTTAAGTGAGTCAAACGGACCCAGCGTTACCAATAAGTGCCTAAAAATGGCGTTACCATTCTAGGGTTAAAGCTACTTCTTCTCAAGAAACATCACTTCCAACAAGCTACTCAGCACCAGCATTCAAAGTAAGTAAAAAGTATTTTCTATTCAATTTGATTGTTTTCATGTTTTGCGTAATTAATGGTACATATTAAAAGTCTTGTTTTCTACTGTTATTCTCCATAAACATACATCATTTCCACTTAATTAAGGATAAAATAGGCTTTCTTTGTTTTGGTTGGGAACCTAACCACCAATTATACCATTGTGTTTATTACTTTCTCCATATATGTAATATAGGGGAAAGTATTGTTTTCATGAAAAAAAATTGATTTCAAGGTTTCAACGGAAATACGTATTGAGGTCCCCTGAGCAGGTTTTTCTCGATGATGTCTCTGTGTGTGTATGTGACAGATTTTTGTGGGTGCTATAACTAAAAATCTATTAATCAGGTCGACACGAAATTTTATATTTGACATTTTTGTTAAAGGCAAAAGTACCTATTAGTTTTTGGTAAAAATTGGTCAATCGGAAGTAGGTGTTTACTCTTGTCGCATAAGTTTTTTGAAATATTTGCTTTAATATTTGATTAATGTAAAAAACTATTAGAATAAAAGTTATAGGAAGTTTGATTTTCTACAACCTTTATTTGAAACATTATCCCCTATAATTCATTGTATAAGAGATATCTTAAAAACTATTTTTTAGCTGCAACAACTACACCACCTACCGGCGACTATTGTAAACATGTTACGCTTTGATATGTCGTAGTAACGCTTCATTTAATTTTCTTAATAGTTGGAACTTCCTGGCCATATCTAGTATCAGAAGGCTACGGTTTGAGTTTATTCCAGTTATTTGTTGTCTGAATTTTTCTCGCAGTTCCTTAAAATATTTAGTATCATTTAATCTATTTGCAATTTTTAGAAATATTACAGGTATGGAGAAAGTAATGTGGTGGCCACATCAGATTTTCAGAGATTGTGTTTCGCGTTCTGAACAAAATACTTAAGAACACACTTTTGGAAAGCAATCCGTTCGTTACTCGGAGACTTCCTGTGTGTATATCTGTATATGTATGTAGGTTAATCTTTGCTTATATAGTAATTCAGTTAGAGGATGTTTATTGTTTGAGTCGATTTTGTAATGAACCGCTCGAAAATTTCTATTGGGGAAAGCCATGATAGAGCAGACAGCACACCAGCGGGAAAACCAAAACAGCCACAATATCACACGTAACAGATGTTTACGATCTCCATAAATTTCCCATATGAAACATCGTGCGGCCGGAAAATATTTCCCAGCGGAAACAGCCGGCGGTACATTCTCACCTCCGTAAAAATTACCTCGCACCTCAGGAATGGGATTGGATTTCCAAACGGTTCGTTTCAACTAACTTTTGACCCTAATATCTTTCTTTAACTTTTTATAATGATTACATTGAATCAGTTAATATATACCAAGTTCACGCGAATAAAGATAAGGAGTTACATTTGATTAGTAGCATACTATGTTTTGCAACATTTTTGCTAAATATTTAAATATAAAAATCATGGATTCTAGATTATATACAGTAAAAATGCTAGAAGTGGCAAGCAGTCTATTAAGAAACGATTGCTTTTTTACGAAACTCTCTTCTGTTGTGCATCAACTAGCTATATAGTTAACTTTTTTCCTTCGATCATACCTTACGAAGAATTAGATATATTACGGACTAATGATATTTCGATCAAGTATAGAAGTATACTTTTTCTCCCTTGAAATTTATGATCGTGTTTATCCTCCCAAGCGTATAAGATTTCATTACCTTGCATTCCATTTTATAATTTTTTATATAACATGATTTAAGTGAATGATGAAGTTAACATTAAAACGGTAGCCAATAAAATGCGGTATTTCCGAATATTGCGACTAGCAAGGAATTCTAAAAGAAAGAGACAAATGAGTGGCCTTAATTTTTTATCCCTCTTATGTTTTTCGCCATTGATATCACGTTTTCGCCTATTTGTTTTAAATAGGAACTCTCATATCCATCGAGCAGAGATGTTTTCCTTAATACTTTATAATATCTTAAAATTTTGATTTCGGAGCGAGGTTTATACTTTTCTAAGTTGAAAGGAATTTAGATTTTAATTCTTATCAGAAATTTTTTATAATTAAACATATTTTTGTGAATTTTTACCTAAATATAGCAATTTTGTGTTTTAAATGGCATTTTATCGGATTGTTGCCACGGAGACGAATACTACCGAACTCGACTTAAGCGTAGACGAGTGAACAACTGTGTTATTATGCGTTCTTTGCACGAAGTGAACGCATATAGGGGAGGTCGATTCCGTCCGTCCGTCCGCATGTTAAAACTCAGAAAACTCTGGACGTATTATGATGAAATTTTGGTATTAAGGTTGACCGATTTCAATCTTGGTCAAATCGAATAACAACGATGACCACTTTAAATGAAGACCTACAATGTTGTTTTGTTTCAACTCGGAAATAGCTGGACGTATTTTGAAGAAATTTGGCATTGGGGAGTTTTGCTAAAATTGGTCGACCGATTCCAATTTTGTTTAAAATCTGGCAACAATGACGACCACTCTACATGAAGACCTACATGTAGTTTACAATATTCCTTTGTTTCAACTCTAGAACCGCTTGACATATTGTGATGAAATTTGGTATTGGGAAGTTTTGTTAAAATTAATTGATCGATTCCAATTTTGGTTAAAATCGGACAATAATTACGACTAATTTGCATGATGAGCTACATGTATTTAAAAAATTACCTCTCTTGCTTCTCGCTAAATTCTCATCAGAGCTAAAAATATTGAGAACATTGTGAAATCCCAAAGAACGCATTTGGAAACTGTCTATCCGAGATGGAGTACACCTTTCCAATCTTATTTTCTTTTCCACTCGACTACCTTTCAGCAGTGGACAGTTGATCCATACATATTACCGTATAAATAGTAACATTTATTAAATTCGTTTATTTAAAAAAATACGTAAAATATAATGCCAGAAAGAGATTCTGAGATTGCTTTTAGTATTTTAAACCTGATAACGCTCTATTAATTTGTTTTCTAATTTTCTCTATCATTGATAAACTACTAATCACAAATGGTATTTATGCTATGAGAAAACCTTGGAATGACTAACACATACTGAAACATGTGCTGTCAATATAAGTAATCAATTCGGTACGTCAAATTTGGGAAACCAGCCAGCATTAGTCCTGGTTTGGACCTCTTGTTATCCCTCTTATGTTTTTCTCCATTGTTATCCCCTGTCGACGTGATTATATGTGCGTAAGGGGGCAAAGTGGAGCAGTGGGGGAGACTGGGGGTTCGAGAAATCTGATATTGGAACCAAGAGTAGGTTTGGACGAATTAGAGGGCGTGGCGAAATGAAGAGAGACTATGGTATCGTGCGGGGTGGAGGTGACAGGGCGGTGGAGAGGAAAGGGAGAGGGTGGAGAATAGCGGGGCGAGGAGGGAGTGTGTTGCGGGAGTAGGGAGGAAGGGCGAGACGAAAGTGAAAGGACAAAGGAAGGGGAAGAGGTGATTGGATATCGAGCTGTGTGGAGAGATGGATATTTCTTGCTGATGGGGAGGATATTTGCTCTCGAGTGTCACGATGATAAGGGTTGCCTAAACAAGTACTGTTTTCCGGAAAGGAAAATTATTAGGTCGTTACGAAACGTAGCTACAGAGCAATTAAAACGTTATTTCATCCGGAAGGCTTCTCACTAAATGTGCATTTACCTTCGCTCGCTAGCAATTAAGTATGAAAACTACTTCGTTGGTTGGGTTATTTATCTCTATTTCCCGGGATCTTTATTTTAATGGGAAAGAAAATGCTAAAAATCATTAATCGCCCAACCGATAAGAACAGTTTTTGCATATTGGTAGAATAATGAGTCGTATTATAATCATACTGAATTAGAAGTGATATCGTTGCATTTTTATATGAGTAAAAACTGACATAATTCTATAGAGAGGTACGGTTGTTTTTACCGAAAATGTAAACTAATGCTTAATGTGATTTTTTTCTCAGGAAAGTATATTTGACAAACTTCATGTAAATTTTAAATATTAACAGCTTAAAAAATCTCTCCCGGGGAAATAATTAAATTTAGAAATTTAATAATAATAATTCAATTTAGAAATTTAAAAAATATATAATCAGAAATTATAGGTGTATTAATCAATAAATTCTAATAATTAACAACAATTTTTTAGGACCAACTCCTACTTATTGCGTTTCCTTATACCAGAAAAACGCGTTGAGAATGCTCTATTGAGTTTTTTGATTTAAAGAAATGGTTCAAATATTTTTAAAAGATGCACTTTTTATAAATAAAAAGGTTCTAAAAATGGATTTTGTGATATCTTTGCATTGAAACATTGTAGATATCCATATTAATTTATTATTATTATTATTATTTATTGATGTTTTGATTCACTTTAATATTCAAATCCGAGCTGTTAAGAGAATTTCACACACGCTCGCAAATTCTTTACCCAAAAAATTATTTTGTGTTTTTTAAAAAGACATCCTGTTTAATAATGAAATTTAATAATTTTTATACAATTATGAAATTATCAGTTTAGGATTGGGCTTCCTTCTCAAAATTATGCATTGCGAAGAAAACATTTTGTTTGTTTACTAAATGAGTTTCAATTTGGCTACATGCCAGGTGGCAACATTACATGACTCATTGTCAATAAATTTCACATCATCTAACTTACTGCGTGATCAAGGTCACTTGTCCAAAATTTAACTGAATAAAATTATCAATTTTATAAAAATAATACAATTTTGGCTTATATACTTATAATACAATTACTTTCCCCTTGGCTTTAATCGGAGCCAAAGTTTTCGAGGTTCAAGGTAGGCCTTCACGGTTACCGTAGCGGTCCCGGGGCCCACGAAGTCCCCACCGTACTTCACCCTACCAAGCATTCACTCTACTTCCTCCGGCTCACTCGTCACCCTCTAAAAAAAGAAAACCTTTGCATTTTGACCTAAATTGCTTAATCTCTGTGTTCTGACATAGAGTGCACTTCTCCTGTCTTATAAACGTAAAACGTTAACGGCAAATAAAGATTTAAAATATGAAGGAAAGTTTAAAAAAAGAGTAACGTCATATTTTAAATCATTAATGATGCAACACAGCGAAATTTTAACATGATGGAATTAATTAACATGCAATTAGGATCAGCTACTGTGTCACATGACGTATATGGCCATGTTAAGGAGGGGAATTTTAGGCCGAAATAAAGAGCGCGGTAGTATTTTATAACCAGATGAAAAATCGGTGTTACACGCAGAAAGCACGACTTTCAAAAAGTCAGAGAAACATATAATAACGCACAAGTAGGGCAGGGGGTGATAAAGTGAGGGAGAAAGGCGAAGTGATAAAAAATTAATCCATGTTTCGCAATAGAACATGGGGTTGGAACATCGAATATGGCGAAATGAAAGGCAAAGAACACAAAAAAAATGTAAAATTAAAAAAAGAGACGCTTTTTTTAGATTGAGAGTTAGCGAATTTTAATTTTGAATATTCAGAAAAATCGCTGCGCTAAATGGCGACGATGAGGACATGAAAATGTAAAAAAATATTCGGCTTATATGGATGGACCTTATCGGAATATTAATTTATACTAAAATAAACGGCGCATTAAACATTGCACAAATACGTATATACGTTTCATCTCAGCTTTTGCCCCGAAATTAACTTTCCCCTCTTGACGCGTACAGAAATAATGCCACTGGACGATATAGAGTAACTTTTTTGGGGCATATGGCTTAGTTAGTATTATTTTTGACATCAGACTGTACGGTTGGATGGATTTAAGACGGAATCCTTAGAGCCATTTTTGAGTAAATCGAATTTTATTTCAAATATTCTCGAATAAAGTACCCTTAATTGTTGCACAATATCATTTATCTCATCAGAATGTCTTTTATGAATGATATTATCCATAAATCTGATATATCATTCGATTTAGTTTAACCGTCAGGCTGTAGTAAGAGTTTGAATTGATCGCGGCGGAGGCGTGACGTCGTAAGGCTTAGGTAAGGTAGCTTAGCGTACATTGTAATATCACTGGACGGCATATAGAGTGTTCAAGAGATATATGGCTTACGTAGTATTATTTGTGACGTCAGGTTCTACAACTGGTAAGATTTTAATCAAATTCTCTGTAGCCATTTTTGAGTAAATAAAATTTTTCAAAAAATCGCCAAGAATAAACTACCCTTTATTTTTGCGCAATATCATTTTAATGAAAAAGGGTCTACAAAAGATGATATATTGCACAAATACGAAATAACATTCGATTTCATGTACACGTTTGGGCCCTAGATCGGCGAACAGACCGACAGACAGACGGCATGGCGAAAACCACTTTTATGGACTCGGGGATTCCTAAAACGTGTATTTCCATCAAAATCTCGAAGTCGAATTTTTTCACGATAACAATACTTTCTCAATATACTACGTATATGAGAAAGTAATAAAAATTAACGAAGAAACGTAGGCTTCAAATACTCCATTTCGCGAAACGCGCCTGTTTGTGATACAATGTACTATTTCCTAACTTGTTTCACTTAATTAACGGTGGGTGTGTGCACGAAAGGAACTTAACGTATTTACGTAATAATAGCTAATACCAGTGTATTTCCCGTCATATGACGGGTGTCAGTTACTACATGGTGAAAAACCCGTCGTGAGACTGGTAATCCTACTGAAACCATACATCTGAGGTAATCGTAACTCATTATTATGGATAATAACAAAATCAGTTTCTTTTTCTAGGGCGATTTCCTATTGAAATTCAGCGGAAAACTTAGAAATGAATAATAACAGCTGTAATTATTGAGTAAGAGCCGGTATAAAAATTGCCAAAATATTGATTCGTGAGAAATGCTTTCTCATTCTTGTATTCTCCAATGATGAGCCTCTTGTCAAAATGAAGTAATAATCATAAATAAATATTAATATTCTCTCCCTCCACCTCGCCGTCCCTCTATCCCTGCCTCTGTCTCCCTCCCTTCCCTCTCTCTCCCTCCCCCTCTCTGCCTCACTTATCTCCCACCTCCCCCCTCTCTCATTCCATCCTGTCCCAATCCATAGGTCTCCCTCTTTTTCTCCTTCTCCCTCTGTATCTCTTTCCTCCCGCCCTTTTCTAATTCTATACCTCCATTACTCTCTATGTAGTACCTTCCATTCTATATCCATTCCTTTCTATCTCTCTCCCCACGCCCCCCTCTCTCTTAATCTACATCTATATAGTCGTTTAGATAAGCAAAAGAATCCAAACTAAATCCCAGTCCCATTAGGATTACGCAATTTCGCGAAAAATCCAACGATAATTTAAGGCAATCTATACACTCGTATATATTACACGTATGTGGGTTAAGACAAAAATTGATTCTCGAAGTTTAACATTGTCGTGGTCGGCAAGGCAACATCCCGTTTAAAAACTAATATGTTCCAAAAATATGTTATTTAAATGTTTAATATGAGAGATTTTCAACGGTAGGCGGAAAAAGATGAATAGAATAAGAAACGCCATTAATATTCCTTAAACATAGTTCATATTCAAAGATCGTACGTGAATTCTTTCTAATTTTAATTTCCAAAATAATAAAAGCCTGCACTTTAAAAAGTCTCTTTTTACGTGTTATCTTACGAGAAATGGAAACCGCCCCATGGAGTCGAGCCCGGGTCATTTTTCGTATTTCATTTTCGTCATTTAATTTTTATATCTGAATTAAACATTCCTGCGATATTTCAACCTTCCACCTAATCGGAAAGTTTGTTAAAAACCTGTTAAAAAGTGCCATTGATGACGTCAGAGTTAGGCACAGAGTAAGTTTTTATTAATAGAGATTGTTTAGATCGACTGAAACAAAGATTGTTTACCTGAAATAAATAAATAATTTGTTGTGCTTAATTGTTTGAAAATATGATGCAATTTATTGTTATATTATATGAAAAAGTTTGTTTATTAAGCCTCGTAAAAAGCCGGCGGTTAATGGGAAAACCTTGGAAGTATAAGAAATGCATTTTTCCCCCTGGGGATAATGCTTAGTTATGACTACGTGTCAACTACATTATATTCGGATTTAAAACACGCGCCAGTTTTAAAAATCCTTTTTAAGTGAATTTATGATCGTCTATGTTTTTCTAAACCTTCCGTAGATCCCCGACCGTCGCGAAGGTGTCGGGTATCCTTCGTCTCCCTCGGTTGAGGTTCGCGCCCGAGGTCGGACATTGGTTCCAGTCAGTCCTAACCCTTTCCCCGAATCCCGTTTTTCGTAACAGCAGTCTCTTTATTTCCGAATTTTCGCGAATCGCGTTTGATGGGACGGAGTTTTTTGCTTATTCGCGTTCAATTAGTCGTAATGTCGACTGGTTATATTAATACGTAGTTCTCCGCGGAATGGGCGATATTTATCCCGAAGTCGAATCGCCGCCCGTGATTTGGATCAGATAATGGGTTAATTTAATCGGGTTGGCTGAAGAAAATCGTTTCACGGCTATGGAAGTGGCTCAAGTGTTTTTTTCGAGATGAAAAGACTGCTTTTTCTTACGGAAGGAGGGTCGCGACGGCCCATTGGAAAGAAACAGCAGGAACGAAGACTGCGGCAACAGGCGCGCTTTCGTTGTGGGGTTGAATGGCTCGGCCTGCAAGGAAGTTCGGAGAGAAGGAAGAGGGGATGACGTAAGAAGAGCGGCCCACGGAAAGGGACTTGGAGGGGAAGTGAGGCAAGGGGCTGAAGAGACCGGCGGCGAACACGCCTGCAATGAGGTAACTGAACGAAATGTTTTCGAATCGGTTCGTTAACTCGCAAAACGCAGGTGTGCCGTGCTACCCTAGCTATGGCACTGCTTCTATACGTAAAACTGCTCAAATAATATCATTTTTACTTTATAGAAATTCATTTCAAAATTTTTGGTTTATTTCCAATTTTTATCTTTTATAAATTGATGGAACGAATTGATCGAGGATCACTGCAAACAAACCTTTGTTGGAATTTGGGAAATTTGAAAACTGGAAAAAATCCACATCTTGGCAGATTTCTTCTCGTATCCAAATTTCCCTTTATTTTTTTTATGCTTGTAAGAATAGATATAAATTACAGGGCGCTGCTGAGAAAATGTCTTCTACGGAACAGGCCTACCGGAGAACTTTTTAATTACATCGCAAATATTTGTAAAATATTAGTTTTCGCCTTTATAGAACCTAAACGATGCAATAATATTTGTTGAATTGTTTAATTGAAGTTGGGAACGTTAGAATGATAGGAACATTGGCTTTGACCGTTCGAATACTTTCTGAGGCTGTATCCACAAGGCATTACCCCATTGTACGGAGGGAATGCGATACAGAACTCCGTCCCTTGAGCAGTGTGAACCCCACGGTGTCTTTCTCAAGTGTAGATACATATGTGCCTCGTCCGCTGTGGGATCGACGCGGTTGGTTACAGCGCAAGCTAGCCCAGTGTAGGTAAAACGAGTCGAAGCGGGCCGGCTTCTCCGAAAACCGTCTAAAGACCAACTCAGCGAGCTAACAGTGTGTGATGTTTTAACCATATTACTAAAATGCGCGTCCCTTTCCTTTAGTCGATGCGGAGTGAGATATTTTTTCCGCCCTCCATTATACTGTCAATATTTCATTCTGTGAAGCTTGGGGGGTTGGGATGTAGCATTATTATTCAATAGGGTCATCCATAGGGTAGGGCGAATCGGGACGAACCGCCCCGGGTCCAGCAATTTGGAGGAACCCGCACATCGAAATCATCTCAAGGAAAGCCATTAGTTTCATATGGTGGTTAATTTCCCGGACCACTCACCTCAATAGTGGCGATCCTGCATTTGATAGTCGAGTTGAAAATCGACGGCGAGAAAATTTACAGCCAAGTCGTTAATCGAAGAAGTCAAGATAATTTTTAAAAAAATTAGTGTGATTTTATCAGTCACGATGGGCATTGGTGTCTTGGTGTAACTCCAGCGATTAGATTTTACCCTTCACTTAACGGAACTGAAAAAAAAGGAAGCGATTGCGCGAGACGAGAGGAGAAGGAAATGGCATGGGGTGAATTTGAGAATTGCGGATGGGCAGTCCGGTTTCATTACATTAAATTGATATTTTTTATCAGACCATCGCTACGCTGATAAAAGTCACTGACCAGGAAATTTGAGTTTTCTGGCAGACGAAAAAATATAACAGTTCGTAGGATAACAATGGCTCTTCCTATAAAATTTCCCTTTAGAATAAATGTGTTAAATATCGCAGATGTTGCTAGATCCCAGTCAAAGCTGGTTTTAATGGTGAATAGGATGAACTTAAAAAGCGAACATATATGTGTCGTTAATTTATGGAAGTTTTTAAGATTTACTTCGCCCTGACGCATTTTAGACAGCTATAATATGAATATATAATTTGATTGGAAGAAGTAATGAGAAAGTAAAACATAAAAGTCAAACTCGAAATAATTATATGGATTAATCACATTTCCATCGATGTAAATCAAATTGGCGTGTTTAAGATCCATATATAATCTTCCTCCTTACACAAGCGTGACATAATTTAACTTAGTGACAGGGATTTCGGTACTTTTCTGTTTGACCCCCACTCGAGTTTTTCTACTATTTCATTTCCCAGCACGATGTTTCTTTTATTCGCTTGGGTTGGTAACACAAACTAAACTAAATTTGAACATGAAGGAATTATGCGGAGCAGTACTCCATTGGAACTCGGCTGGGCCAGGGAAGGGAAATTAAAACATGAAGGATCGTTTTACTCGGCCCAAACGGGTTGGTTACTCTCCACGTTCACTGTGATTCCCCCTCGGGTTGGGAAGCGTTCATCTTAATATGCGAAAAAAGGAACATCGCTCAGCGAAATGAAAAAGTAGAAAAACTCTAGTGGGGGGTCAAACGGAAAATACCGGGATTTCTTTAGTTTTGCAATTTTTTCGTATCCTTTTTAATAGGTTAAATAATATTTGTTGAATAATTTTGTCTGTCGTACATTTTTATTTGCGTAAAACGCAATTTTTTAAACTGGAGCAGAAAATTCCGACGGAATTCCTTCTCTCCCCTACAAAATCTCTCCGCCCATATCGTTCTTCCTCCACCCAAAGACTTTTATCCAAAGAAGGCCAAAGGTCTTCTGGTAAGCGCGCGTCACACTACGCTCATATCGGGGCGTAAAACGGACGTCGTGTCGTTTGAATTCCTTTCGAGATATAAACCCGCGTACGTCGCCGTAAAGCTGTTCACGAGGTCGGAAAAGTGATAGGGGTCTCCTAGGAAACGATTTTCAAAATAAACTGCACTAAGATTTTTTTCAACGCAGAAATAGGCGACGCTTAAAGACGTTCTCGCGCAACGGTTATCTCCGCCACGATAGCTCAACATTGTGTACACGCTCGCGTTATTACTACTTCTTTTTTACGGAAGGAATTTTTGGAGCAAAAAATAAACGGACTGACTGAGGAACCGTTAAGGACTGCTGCGTGAGATATACTCGTAGCAAAGAGAAGGGCCTTTTTTAGATGTACGCTAGCTTAAAAATACCGGAAGTGACATAAAAAGAAGAGGCGGGATGGAAATGGTGGTTGATGCGAGCGAAGGAAAACGTTTCCGAAAGTGACACTGAAATTTCTCGGTCGGGATATTTAGGTCGGAATGTGTCTCCGGTGCTTCTTCTCAAAATTTTGAATTCGCCGAAGAACTGGCGCATGAATACTTCCAAATGGGTTAGTGCATCGTTGAGAACCGAATGTGGGAAATTTTAATACGTGCTTTTCGTTTAAATGTTATAGATGGCGCCTTCAAGGGAAATATTTAGTATTTTAGTATTCATTATCGAAAATTCATATTAGCGTTAGGAGTTACTAAGGCATAATAAAAAGTCACCAATCAAGAGCGAATTGCATATGGTTTAGGCATTGTAAAGACGCAGTTTAATGTTTTGTCATTTACTTCACTGGAGTGGAAGAGCCGGAGATTTTTTCGTAAAAGCTTATATTGGTTTTCATTGTATATAATAATATAATTTATTTTATAACTATTTAAATTTCACAATTTAACAAAATAACTATCAGTAAAAGGTTTAACCATACACTGTATAAACTAAGATAACAATTACATTTTAAAGTTTATGTTTCGGTTTATATATATTTTTCCAGTCTCTTATTGTCTAGTCCAGGGTTTCCCAAACTGGGTTCCGTGAAAGCTTCCTTGGGTTCAGCGAGAAACTAAGCACGTGACTCATTCACCTATTTTAATGAGGCATTAATGTTTGTTCTAAATAAATTATTATTGTTTTGATCAAAACATTGGACTGGCTACAAGGTTGTCTTGGTGATTTTGTCATGTCAAAAATCTCTCTCTTCCATCCATCCATCCTGGGGCAAGCCACAGAAATTCGCCCCATACCTCCCTCCCCTGGTCTCGGTACAATTTTCCAGGAAAATGTAATATAGGAAATAAATTAGATACTCAATCATATTATACTGGTCGTTAAATTTGGCATATATAATATTTATTATTTATAATCAAAAACGTAATTTTCGGCCCATGAGTTTGCGACCGTCAGCCCTGCGTCCGGGGAAACTGCTCCCCTCTATTTCCACATAGCTATGCCACTGCATGCATGCGTTCTAAACATTCTTTTACCTTTTATATTAACCGTCGAACTGTGCAGAAGTGAAAGAAGATGAGTAATTCTCATCTATATGTTTTCAGAAATCCTGCTCTATAAATATAGAAGGCTATTGATTTCTAATTCACATTGTATGGGAATATTTTTCCATGCAGAGTCATATTAACATCTACGGCGATTGCTGCAGAAGGTTTATCTTTCTATTCGAAAAATATATTCGTCATCTTCTCACTAATGAAATGGGATTTTCCTGAAGTGCTTGTTTGATCGAGGAAGAAAAATCTTATCTCATTTGCTGTTTTTTAGAAGAAAGTAATTAACATTAATCTCCAGAGTCGGCTTCAGACATTTCGCCGCCCTGAGGCGGGATATTCATGGTCGCCCCCTTACTCCTCATATTCTGTGGGTCTCCGCTGATCAAGAATTTTACTAAATCATTAAAATCTAAAATTATCGTACAATCGTGCCAATATTTATTTTACTCTATTTATAAGAGATATGTTAACTAAATATATTGGATCTCCGTTTATTGTTTTTTTTCTTTTCCGTAGCCGTACGGACTGTGTTAAAGAGTCACAAAGGGTACATTGCTTGTGTTTCCCTTGGTTTTCCTTTATCTCCCTCCAGTTTTTGCAAATGTGTTTCTATGAGCAGGGTTGCCACCCTTGCTGTAAGACCAAAATTGGCAAGAGGGAACGGCACTGTATGAGGCATGAGGCCGCTTTCTCGACCCTGCGCCCTGAGGCGATTGCCTCATTTTCTTACTCTCTGAAGCCGGCCCTGTTAATCTCACCTTATAGTGAACGAGAGGAGATCTTTCTGCTCTTTCATTTTTGCAGTGTAATTCAATTTTTCCCACTTTCTGCAGGTTAGTAATTTTTCTTCAACTGTTTACATCTGTATTTATAAAATAACATGTACCTGAGGTCGTGTAGGTGTCCGCTCCTTTCTAGAAAAGTTTAACCTCCATAAAATGCATTTTAGCGCTTTTTTCTAAAACGACATTTATGTATTCGGTTCATCGTCCGTCTGTCCTTGTGCAGAATGACTCAAAAATTAATAATGCCATTTTTCCCTATAATGTTTGCTAAGTAGTTTTTAAGTAAGGAAGAAAAGTTGGCTATAAAGATATAGTAAAATCTAAGCCTGCTGCTACAGTGTTGCCTAATTTTCTTATTTTTTATTATGCTACTGCTACCGCCAAAATATCGCTCGTCGGCTTAAAACCGGTACATTTAAAGTAAGCACTAGAGAAAGCAAGACAAATATAAACAATTTTACTGCTACTGCCGTCTCTTCTACCTACGTATGTGTCCTCCTATGCAGAAATGCCAATGCGACGACCTGATGACTGTAGCACAGTTCATGAAAACCTGGAAGTAAGGATGGGGAAAAAACGGAAGTGCGATGAAAGTTTTATCAAGTTTGGTTTCACATGGACAGGTAATGAAGAAGAGCGAATTTTGTATTGAATGTAAAAAAGTATCAAGTAACCGTAGTCTGAAACCTGCAAAATTGAAAAGACATCTTTTGACAAAGCACCCGCCCTTGAAAGATAAAAGTGCTGAGTATTTTACAAGAATATTAACCCAAGTTCAGCAAAAAAAGGATTTCGTAAAATATTTTGTGAAGATAATGAAAATGCGCAAGAGCAGTGTTTCGCGACCTTTTTTTGTCTGCGTCACCCCATTTCAGTTCTGCGCCACCCCGTTTACAGTTCCATTTCCTTCAAGCCACCTTTAAAGATAAATTGGCCTTTATCTACCACATAAAGATCAAAATTTATGCCTTTAAAGAAGCAGAGGCAGGCATTCTTTTGGTTTTATTTCTTTTTTTTTAAGCCAGAATATCATACATTCTGCATTTCAAATACTTGCGTCACCCCTCAATAACTCTCGCGTCATCCTGGGGTGTGATGTCACCCCGGCTGAGAACCACTGCACTATAGGCTTCGTATCGTGTCAGTTATCTCATAGAAAAAGCTGGCGATATCGCAGTAAAGTAATAAAACCGTGTGCAAAAGAATTGGTAGTGTATAATTATTGTAAAATACAGCAAACAAAATTGATTGTGTTCCCCTTTTAAGCAACACCGTCTCAAGAAGAATCAAGGTCATATCAGCCTATTGTGAAAAGGAACTTATAAACAGATTGAAACTGAGTGCAGCAGGTTTTTCACTTTCCATTTTGCTTGTTTTTGTGTGCATGTACATGCATGAATCTTCTATTGAAGAAGACATGTTTATCTGCAAGCCTCTTCTGACCAACATCACAGGAAAATAAATATTTAAAATGGTAGATTCTTCTATGAAAGAACGTGAAATTTCCTGGAATTACAGTTCCAGTATTTGCACTAACGGAGCTAAGGCAGTGATTGGCAAAATGGCTGGTGCTGTAACACGTATACAAAATTTAGCTCCCCATGTAATGCATAACCATTGTTGTCTTCATCGTCATGCACTTGCAGTGAAACGCGTGCCACATGAAATGAATGAGGTTTTCAGAATAGTAAATTTTATAAAAGCAAGGCCACTTAATTCTCTAATATTCACTCAGTTATGCGAAGAAATGAGAAGTTTATATAAAACATTACTTCTCCATACAGAAGTGCAATGGCTATTGCGTGGAAAATTGTTGACTCGATTTTATGAATTAAGAAATGAGAAAAAGCATTTTTATCCGAAAATCAATTTGAATTGGCGGAAAAAAGTAAATGACAATTTGGATGGAAAAGACGGCGTATTTGGCAGATATTTTCACTTGCCTAAATGATATGAACATTTCACTACAAGGTGTTAATGCGAACGTTTTCCAAGTTCATAGCAAAATGGAATCATTCCTTTAAAACTCAATATTTTTGTTGTGTGTGTGGCAAAAGGAAGCCTTGAGTATTTTCCGAGTCTCAATGATTTCATTTTGACTAATAATATTTCCCTCGACGAATGTGTCAATAGCTCTATATGCCAACACTTGTCTGAACTGCGTACAATTAGAGAGTATTTTCCACCTCACGCTTATTAAAATATTTTTTTGGGAACAGTACATGATTTTTTAAATTATCCAAAAAAGTTTTGTATTTTTGAATTATTGAATATTAAAAAAAATTGTTTCATTATTTTTTTAAATGTATCATTATACCAATTTTAGTTTAAAATATGTAATTCTTAATATTGATATTTTTTGTATTGGAAATCGAACACCTATCTTGAGGGGTAAATATCTACAATACAGAATAAATCACGTAGATAAAAAATAAAATTAATGTAAATTTATTTTATTTCAATAGGTTTATCATCTCTGGGTAAGGGATCCGCGAAAAAATATATTTTCATATAAGGGTTCCGCGGCCTTACAAAGTTTGGGAAACCCTGGTCTAGTGCTTAGGATACCTGGCTCAGAACCAGGTAAACCCTGGTTCGATTCCCTATATCGTGCAGCTGTACAGTAAGATGTTTATAAATCAATAAATATTTTCCATCTTTAAAAGATTACCCGTCTCGTTTCTGAAGCTTAATTATGAAGTCATTTCGATTAATTTGACAAGGAAATTATTTGTTCCGTTTCTATTGACCCGGATGTAATACAAACCCATCGAAATGGAAACTCGAGGAATAATTTTGGACCGATAAAGTCGGCAGCGTCGTGACGAAAAAATAGAAACGTGATATACTCTATGGTGATGATAATACTTCCTGCTCCGTCATTCCAAACGCGTCGGTTCCCTTCGACATGCAAGGAAAAAAGCGCAAAATATTAATAACGCAGTCATTTCTCCCCTCGCGGTAATGGATGGACCCGTTGACTCCATTATGCGACGCCATCGAGAAGCCGAATCGAGTGGAGCGAATACCGCCTCGTGGCGATGGTCCCTCGGGCGGCGATGTCCCTCTCCGGTGCGTTTTCAGCGACGATGTCGTTTGTGTCGCCCCATGGGGCTCAAGGGCGCATCGGATGGAGACGTCATTACGTCGTTCCAAATCGGATATTGGGTGGAATTCGTTGGAGAGCGGGTGGAAGGGAGGGGGGAAGGGAATGGCAAGGCTCATCGCGTTTTCAGCGTCTTTCCAGACCCTCTCTATCCGACCCTAAAGAAAAAAAGAACCGTGTCCCACGACCCTCTCCCCCACTCCTCCCGCTAACCCTAAACCCTGCCCCAAACTCCTTGAATACGCCCTCGGCCTCTCTCCCTGACAAAAAAATAAGAAAGGAAAAATAACGTATACCCTCTTTTCCTTCTTTACCCCTTTACCACTTCACGTGAGCTACAGCTTGTCGTCAAGCCGAATCTCTTCCATTCGGCTACATGGAATGGGTTCGCGAGATAGGCGAAGGGGAGGGAGCGTTTTGAGAGACCCTTGGAGGGCGGATGGTGGGCGGGCGGGGGCGGAGAGGGGCGGGGTGGGGATACGACACGCCCTTCGGTCGGGAAACTGCCTCCGTTTTTATACGGTGCTCGTGTGGGCGTATGAGTGTGTGTCTTTTCGACCCCAGGCGCAGATACCTCTCATTTTTAGAGAGTCCGTACGCATCGCGAAAATCCAATTTTTCGGTCGGGATGAAATCAACCTTTTTCGCTTCCATATCGAAGATCAGTGGAGGATTTCATGGCGCGGGGAAATGTATAACGATTGGAAATGTCCGGCTTTTTCGAGATTGGTTCTTTTTTTCGAAGCCGAGGACTTGTTTCGTGCGGAGAATTTACCACTCGACGGATCGCCCCAGAATTCCTCGTCCCCTTTTCGCCTTCTTCTCGTCACCTCTCACTCGATTTTCTCACTGCACTTTGACGTATTCAGGTAATTTTCTTTTTTGACTGGGTAGAGAATCAACGTGTGACATTTGGATCGTTTTTCCTGAAATAATATCACTAAAGCAAGTAGAGGAGGTATCCTATTTCTCATACTATTCCTTTTCAGCGATGTTTTTATTTCGTTTTTCTCAGCATCCCTTCTAGTTTAATCTCTTTTGTTTTCTTGACCTCATCCAATCGTCTTAACTGTGACCTTCATAACGCTCTCTGTCCTTCGATTTTTTCTTAGATTTTTCTTCCAAACTTTTTCGTTTCTTCTGCTTACGTGACCCTAGCGAGGACATTGTCATTTCACACTTGAAAAATATCTTCCGTACAAGTATGGAGGAATACATGTAAGTTTTTGCAATAAAATTAAATAAGGACATTGAGCTGTGAACTCCGCCATCTCATATGGCAGTAATAGCCAGATTAAAATGTGCTGGCGCGTGAAATTTTATAAAGCTCGCTTTTATATTTAAAAGGGTCAAGAAATTCTAACAAAAGACGAATAGTATCTGAAAATATACGTATTTAAAATTTATCTTGCAAACATTTTTTCTTTTTTTCCGCTTCATGATTAGGTTTTTGGCTCTTTTTACAGATACTGCCAAAAAATAAAGAAGCTGAAAGAATCTCAACGAAAATAACTTCAAAATATCATTGAGATGTACAAATTCTTTGTAGGTATTGAGAAAATGTTTTCAGTGCTTAACCTCATTAACAACTTTCAAATTCTCTTCGCGATTTGTAAGCGTTCTGCGAGAGAGAGAGAGAGAGAAAGGACTGCGAGAAAAAATACATTTCATTCGACGGGAATCTGGTGTCCAACAACTTTTCCTCCCGTCTCATGCGAGAAGAATCGTTACGTTCCATTCTCCTAAGAACATTTCAGCAGATTTGCACATCTTTGAAACTTTGGTGTTTCAGAAAACTTACCTCGCGCCGAACTTGCGCGCATAACTTGCATACTGGATGGATTTGTTGGTGTCGCACAGTCTTTGCACGGATGATCGAGTTGACGCATCGTTGAACAAAGTTTCTTCCTAGTGCCTCGGAAAGATAATGCGCAATATATGGAGCCAAGAATGACACACTGGAGTACTTTATGCAAATTCAGTTTGAAGGGATAACTGCAGATAGACTGAGATTCCCTCCAGATGTTACTCTCTGGCAAGGTTATACACGATATGTAGTGTCTGCGTGCTTTCTCAAGACTGTTGCTTACTAAGGATAATTTAAACTACTTTTGGAAAGAGCACATAAACGAGAATGGAAAATTATAAAACTACGTTCAGCATCATATCTTTGATTGCATAGGTACATATAAATGCAGTAAATAGAGAGGCATATAAATATAACAAATCAATAAAATGTAAAACTATATGCTAAAATTTTTAGAGGAGGCTACTCATGGATACATTAAATAGGCGCTAATTAAGAAGAGATTGCGTAATTAATTTTCAATATAAAAAACGAAATCAGAAACAATAAATTTCTCATCTCTTAATCAAGAGAAAATATTGCTTTTAAAAATAATGTGAATAGAAGCTGAGGATACAAAACAAGTTCCGAAGAAGAAAAACTGGAACAACCGCAAAATGTCGTTTATATATTATATTAATAAATTTTGCGTAGCTTCAATGTAGTTTTGTTTAAAAGTTTTCATGTATTTATGGTGTAATAAAATGCGCAGGTAAAATATTTTACGTAATAAATCAGAAAATATAAGGGGAACAAATATTTTAGAGTCGCATTAATGGAAATTACCGAGATATTACAATATTTTAATTTGAATTTAAATACACGCATATGATTAGAATGAGGAAGACTGACTTGGATGTTTTCTGAGCATAGACCCCAAGATTAAGGATGGTAAAAGAAAAAACTTTAAGGCAAAATAGAAAGGAAAAGGTTTCTGTTGATATAGGACTTGAAAAACTCGTAGTTATTGCTCACGAAAATAATTGATCATAGATATGTTTGGCCGAAGGCAATTAGCAATTGGCTAAGCGTGTCACAGGGAATGCGCGGATAGTTTATAAACAAGTAGGGATGTACACTAATTTTCTGTGGTAAAGAAGTGCTTTTCGTCAAATTCGCCGTAGTATAATCGTATAGTAATGTATTTTCTTTGAAATCAGAAAATTATTTTTTCTCATATTGTGGTAGCTCCGCATTTTTGATCCGTTCTAAACATATCCATCTCGCTTTCTCATTCTATACTCGCCCTACAAACGAAATTTCTTTTAAATCCGTTCAGCAAATGACTTTCAAATTCATAGTTACAGAAAAATTCTAACCTTGATATTGTGGTAGCCCTGTTTAGTCGACCCGGTTTAAGTATGATATTTTGATTATTTATATGAAGGTTTTATATACCATATTGGGTTAAAATCCATGCGGTCAGTTCTCTAGAAATACGGGTAAAATAAATATTATTTTACTTTTTAGTGTGGTAGTCATGCTCTTAAGTTCTGATTTAAACATATGGATTTCATTATGGTATGTTGTAAAAATCTTATATACAAAATTTAGTTGAAATCCGTTAAGCCAATTCCTTCCAAATCTGTAATTACTGAAAGAGTTTAACTTGTAATAGTGGAACCCCTGTTTGGTTGATCCTGTCCAAATATGCTATTATGGTTTAGTATATATGTGTAAATTATAAATGTTAAATTCGGTCAAAATTGATATTGACAGTTCAACACAAACACTTGTGAAAGAAGTTGCTTGCATTGTGGCAGCCCTGCTTTTATATCTATACCAAAAACCTTGATTTTGTTTTTTTAATGTTCCACACCTCCTTCATACTAAATTTCGTTGAAATCGATTCTGCCAATTCCTTTCAAATTCATTATTACCGAAAAGTTTAATTTTACAATTGTGGCACTTCTGCTTAGTCGATCCGGTTGAAATATGTTATTTTGGTCATTAATTTATATTGGTATTCTATCTATGAAATTTTGTTGAAATCAGTTAAGACAATTCCTCCCTAATATATGCGTACGGACGGACGGACATCACAAAGATAACAGTGCTTTTCAGCAATGACGAAAAGCACCAAAAATATAGAGGGAGATGTAAAAGTACTTGTAATTGCCTAATTAAGTCGTCGGAAATGAAAAAGGCAACGAAGGAAGAAACGAACTCTTAATTTTTTGGTCCATTATCCTCGAGAGCAATTTGGGCGGTAAGAGGGAGAAAAATTCTTTCCTGTAAAAATTGTCCTTAAGAACATGGAGCAGAAAATACCTAATGCCGAAAAAGTACGAGAATATTACCTTCTACGATAACAAAATTCTATAGAGCATGAAAGGAAAGATTAGTACTGGATGCGTCAAGTAAAAGAAACATTCTATTTCATCAACGATTATTATAATTATAAGCATTATACGCACATTTCGAATGCTATTGCTTATTTTCTTGTCGCAGACCTGATTTTTATTTTCATTTATATTACATAAATGTCGTCGCAGTAATGATTATTGTTAATATGTTACATTATAATTATAATACTAGTTATTTTAAATTTACTTAATTGCATAAAAACAGAGTTGGTGTTTACATTTTTAGAGGGCTATGTAGCGATTGTGATCCCAAATGGGTTGCGGAATCGAATCCTGTTCCTGGCATGATTGCGTGAAGTTGTATTAATTAATGTTAAAATGATCATTGTAGAAGACCTAGAATTAAAATCACTTTTCGTTTTGATAAGTAACCAATCCGCAGACAGTTCCTTGACTATCGGTTAAATCGGGTTCTCCAAATTTTGTTTACTGCAATATTTTTTTCTTTCCTTATATGTAACTTTCATCCTTTCACTATCAATTCGTATAATGTTGGATATTTTCCTCTCTCTTCCTCTTATCCGTTCAAGTTTTCCTCCAACCAGTTCTTGAACTATTTACTTGACAGACGTTCTCGTCAGTAAAGGTTCGACCCAGCCAGTGGTGAATCCAAGTGAGGGCGATGGGGGCGAACCCCCCACCTCCCTCCACTGGATGCATTCTCGAACCAATTCTCCGTAAAGTTCTTCGATTCTGCGCTGTAGATAAAGTCCGTATGGCGAGGGAATGAAATATTCTGAAAGGGGTTGGGATATTCAGAATAAAAAATCGTCGACAGTGAAGGATTCATAAGGGAAGAAAGGCGATCGACTCCTTTCCTTGGAAAGTTTCTTATCAGTCATATTATTTGTCTTTTTTCCCTTTATTCTCGATATCTCTTTATACTTTGTACTTCGTTTTATTTAATCTGCATTTAAGATTTGATAACAATTCTGTAAGATTAAAGAGAGCATTTGAGCTAAGAAAAGAATCGTTAGATTTAAGATGCAGAGTATCTGCTGCCCGTCTCACGAGCATCTCTTCAATCGGAAGTCCACGGCATTCTCCATACTGATACGTATCTAATATTTATTGCTTATAGATAAATCTTTGAAACATTAGAGTAATCAATGAGAAACGCAACCAAAGTACGGCCGGGAAATTAATAGACACTGAACCGAATCATCACCTGAATTCTTTTATCATATTCGTAAGTTATTTGGCTGCAGTTTATCTATGAATAGATAGCAGAATAAAATGATAAAAATGTTCGAATTAACTAATTTATAATAAACGAGCCTTCAGTATTTTGGTACCTGTAATGCAATGAATGAGAAAATAAGTGACCTTTCAAACTAAAAATTAAAATTTTACATATTAAATAAAAAAAATTTCGTTTCAACTTTATTATGACTTTTTCAGACTTGCACACTTTGTTTTGTATTGATTATTCAGAATATTGTCTTAAATTATTGAGATTATTTACCTTGCTGAAGTTACTCGATATTCCTGCAGTTTTTTTATGTTGCCGTCTCGCAGAGATTGCATGCAACGTTGGGAAGTACGGTTTCTGGTTCTGGTGCCCCTCCTAAGCCTCGCATTTTTCGTTTGTTTAATAGGGTGTAATGGTACTTAGTAATTTTTTGGCAGAGTAATTTGGCTTTGGGTCACTTCATGGAGGGGGCGAGAAAATAGAGAATAGCCGCGTCTCATGAGAATAAATGCGGCTGATGAGTAACGATACAGCCTCAGTCCGTTATAGGGAACGCCAGCGGAAGGGTTTAGGAACGCGGCAACGTGCGTGTGCATGCAAGGAACGAGAGAGAGAGAGAGAGAGAGAAAATGTCTCGGAGGATCAAGAGGGATGAGGATGCGTGGAGAGCCAAGCCATAGCACTCATCGGCGGTGAGCCACTGCGTATGCAACCTCGCGATGCAAAGGAGAGACTTTCGAGACAGGGTTTCCAGGGTAAACTGGTGGGTGGTGGAGGAGGGTGGAGTAGAGGTAGTGGAGGGGGCGTGCGAAGAAGGCGCACAAGAGCTCAAAGTGAGGGGGATTGGGGTTAGAAAGCACAAGGCGGTCGAGAGGAAAAATGCATCTGCTCGATAAGTGTTTGATCCGCATGGTAAAGGCCATTAACCCCTGTTAGGGAGGATTGCGGAAGGGAGGGATAAAGGAAACCTCCTAAAGGGTCCTTGTGGGGGTTATTTGTATCAGAAAAGCATTCGCGTGTCCTGCTTATTTATTTGGAACGCCTCGACGCTAGGCGAGTGTCGTGATTTTTAATGGGATGCCGTGCGCTCGTGTGCTTCTCTCTGGATGGGGAAGAAAACCCTCGATAGCAATCCCCTCCTTGTTTTTTTGTACCTTGATGCTTAAGAGCGAATTCTGAATGTAGTTGGCATTTATCCGATTTAAGTTCACTGAAATGCTTCCAATGCATCGCATGTTTATCCTTAAATTTCTTGGATAAATCCCTTTTCATGCAGTTGTGCTATCAAAATCGGTTTTTAAAAAGGAAGCTGAAAAAGTACGCAAACACGAGTATAATCCTTCCATGATTTTGTCAGTCTGATAAAAAGTAAAATCAAACCGAGTGCTCGTTATATTATGATATTGGACTTATACCTCTTTTTTTAAGGAAAAATGCAATCTTACTCAAGCTACCTTCAGGGAGTTCTTAATGTCCATCTTCAGTTGCCAAGGAACTCTTTTTATTCATTTGATGTTTATTAAGGCGTGCTAAGCTCGTTCGTTAATGAATGCATATATTTCTTAATAAACTGTGCCTCTTTGCGAGTGCATCGGATTTAGAAGTTAAATTTTCAACAAATCCGAATAAAACCTGTCCTTACCGATAAAAAGATTCTGCCTGTTGAGAGTTTTCTAATTAATTATGTAATGACTTCCTTTTATATTTAAATAGCGGAAAGTCGCTGATTAAGTACATACGTTGATACGCACCAATTGAACTGGTCCTCATCTTCAAGAACTACATGTTAACTTTTGGCCCGGCTTTCTAACCTCTCCATATTGAAAATGCGTGCACCCCTATCACGGGGAACATTAAATTCCTTTGTTATTGCGAACGAATAAAATCGAAGTGCAGAAGACAATTTGCGAACATGAGATGGAATTGTGTTAAGCCTAATTACTGAGAAAACTTTGATGAACAGCCGGTTAAAGTGCATTTTGTCCTCATTGATGAATTTCAAAGAAGTATCGGATAGAAAAAATATTATTGTGGTTAACGCTACAAGTGAAACACCATATAAAAGATTACGTGATGCGGAGTTGTAAATCACTGTCCCGCCAAATGGTGACACTGGTATGACCAGTTTAGCTCTATGCGCAAATTCAACCAATTTAAAAAAATAACATTTCAATTTATAAATAGCCTAGATATATTTCTATCGTATTAATTTGTACAAGATTTCATATCTTCCTCGATGAAAATTAGTCAGCATATGGAAAATAAACAGCATAATAAAGCAACATTTGCGATCGTTACCTCATGCTTTCCTCTTATCTGCTTTGCAGCATTATCCTGAAGGCCAAATATAAGTCTTATGTAATGATAAAATTTCGATCGTGTGCACTTTCAATTCTGTTTATATGCGCTATCAATTATATTAATTGGCAATATGCTACGTATAAATTTTTTCCCTTCTTAAACTCAAGCGGGAGGGTTTTCCAAAGCAACGCTCTTGTAAGCAACGAAAAATATTGCTTAAAAATAAACAGGAAAACTTAAAGGTTAATCTATGTAAGTTTTAAATCATAATTATTATTTTGTTGTCCAATAACGCAGTGGTTCTCAAACTTTTTTGACACACTTTCAAATTTCTCAAGTTTCGCGGCACCCCAGTCTTGTGACAAGCTTTATTGAGCGGGCGAAGCGAGGTCCCTCCAGTTGAGAATCTGTGCAATTTTTTGTTATAAGTTAACTGCTGTCTCGGTTGTCTGATTTTCATCAAACTTCGTGTTCATGTACAAATAACTTCGAGTCGACTGCCTATAGTTTTTATAGAACACTGCACTTATATATATCCTGCGCAATTTTTGTTAGCGTATTGCGCTAATTTCTAAGTCTTATTCAACCAAAACGAAATTTAGCCTACTGGAAACATCAAACGATGAAGAAAAGGTCAAATATAAATGTCTCTAAAATGTACAGGGAGCCTCCCAGAGGCGGTCAGTTTGCGTTTGCGCGGTTTCTCCTGTGAGTCCCGGTGGACTTTACCTCTTTATTTGTTTGTCTGTTCTACTAAAACTGCTGTCTCAACGAGGAGACAAGGCCCAGGTCCATTTGCCATTAATACTTATTTGGTACGTTTTTGATTTACATTTCTGTCATACGTATTTTACCGCTGAAGGCAGCGCTTTCAATTCTATTCAAATTTAACATTCCCACTGTATGACGTACAGGAGAACTATTAAACGATAATAATATAGAACATTTGATTCCCCCCACCACCCCTAAGAGCGTTGAGTGAGGCCAAAGATACCGCGGATCCCCTAGTATATTTTTAGATACGGATATTACAACCTATGGACACCCATTTGTTGATACTACCACATAATTTATTAAAAGAAACATTATTTCTCTAATTACACACCAACACATGCAAATCGTTGTTTTGTTTACTAAACAAAGTTTTTTTCGGCGCCCCTAAATATCGACTGTGGCACATCAGTGCATCACGGCACCCAGTTTGAGAACCACTTCAATAACGGATTGAGTTTCCGCGTGTTACCGTTAATTAACGGCCGCTACAAAAATAAATCGTAATCACCGCCACCGCTGTGTTGATTTCATGGATAAACGCGTCGTATTATCTATATACTCCAGGAGTGATATAGACCTCAGATGAGAGCAGGAAGCGTTTCGAGGGAAATTTGAACGGAACGACGGATTAGGAACGGATTGAGAGAAGCGATGGAAGGATAGAGAGTGAGAGAGAAAGGAAGTTATATGTGGGTATTTTAAGATGGTGGATGATTCGCCCATCTCTCCCGCCGAGAACAGATTTATTCCGCTCCCGTGGCTCCGAGAGCGAAGGACGAAGATGGATGAAACCGCACTCCGACGAAAGTATTATCCCTCATTCGTGGTTTCACCTCGCTTCTCCCCCACTAATCCCAAACCGCACGGCCAAAAACCCTTTCGCCCGAGTTTCACCCGTCTTTTCCCGTCTCGCGCACGTCCAGTGTTATCCATCGAATGTCCCATTCAATTCCGTTGACGCCACCGTCCCGTTCCCGTGATAATCTCGTCCCATTCCCACGGTACTTTCGCCGCAGTTCCCGCGGTGTTCCCATCTCATTCGCATAGGACCCAACCTCATCCTAATCCGGTTCCGCTCCCTAACTACGGCGTTACCGTTCCAAAACTCGTTTAACTCCCCTTCTGCATCTCTCCACCCATCATCCCCCGAGCGGCGCGAGGTTCAATTCTGTTATGCAAAACACTCGATGAGGTTTTACTTGCGCGAAGTGATCTTGTTCGCGGCATTCCGCGTCAAAAAAAACGACAAAAAAGGAGTGATCGTTCAGAACGGTGTTCCTTGGCTAAATTAAATGGTAACAAAATCATTTGACGGAATTAACAAAGCAGAAATGTCAGCGCCCTTGACCAAAACCTATTTTATGTACCAAGATTTTTCAACTGTTTCATTAATGAAATTTATTCTCTGGAATGGTTTATTTGGATCCCGTTTCTGTCGGTTGCCTTCGGTGGGATATTCAAAATCATGGTTTACTATTCAGTAGAAAGTATTTATTACACAACAGTTAAGCGATAACCATTGCCTTAAGGAATCTTTTCTTATAATAACTCTGTTTTTCGCCGCAAATTGATTAAGTTCTAAAATAAATATCATTTACTGACAAATAAAAAGTGGGAGTAACTTATGTTGGGAACTGACACGCTATGGCAACTAGGGCGTCCGTAATAGGCATTAACAATTACGCCTAAAAATTCCAGTGTGAAGCATCCGCTGTTTCAAACTTTTGTACTTGAACTGCACGTTGTGACGACTTCGACTAGTAAGACGAAGAATGTTCGAATATCGAATTGACCGAAGATGAGCCTTCTCGGTTGAGAATTATCGAGAATTGAGTAATTATCCCACTACAGTTCTGCGAAACCTTTTTAAACTTTTGACCATTAGGCGAACAAGCTCTCTGAGTTGAAGCGCAAGACTAAATTACAAAGGGCTCGGATATTTTTCGGAATCATATTGCTAAGGAGTGTACGAGTTACATGGATGTACTATGGCGCATTGCCATATTTAACGGGAAAAACGTGAAGATGTTTAATGTAACGTTTTGAATTACGGAGTTAGAGTCATCCCCGAGTTTTATTATAAACCTGAGTTAAGCAAAAATCTCATAGGCCCATACATGTGTATTTTGCAACATTTTCTACAAATCAATACATTTTTAATAGTTATCATATGTAATTGTTCCACTGCAAAAAAAAAGAGCAAAACCAAAATCATTACTGGTTATTAAGCGCAGCTTAATTATACGCAACTACGAGCCAAACATGCGCGTCATCACAGCAGTAAAATAGGCCCTCAACATTCGCAGGGTTAAGTTATAGGAAATCGCCGCTATTGTAAAGGCTAACGGCTTATAAGTATAAGTAGGTATTTTTTGGCTATTGAATATACCCAAGAAAAGTGTTTTCTTAAGGGCTTGTACTTGAATCTGTTTGCTGTAATATTTAATGAATCTTGAGAGTAAGCGAATAACGCAAACATAGAAAGGAGAGTTAAAAATCCAAGAGACAAAGAGAATTTTTTTAAAATTTTGGGATGTAATCTCAAAGGCTCAGTTTTCCATCTGTTGATAAAAATATATAAATAGTAACAGTTTTGATGAGTATAGATTCCAACTATTTTACAGTATAATATAACCAGGGGCGCCGGGAGCCAATACGGGCCCCTGGACAGACAACTTGCCGGTCTCCACTGTACGAACATAATTCTCTCTATAGGTCTTGACAACTGAAGTAAACCTTATATTCTCTTACCACAATGGTGAATATTTTCCTTTCAAAAACAAAATTAAATGCAAATTGTATGACGTTGCTCCGTTTTATTGTGCATTCTGGTATTTAGGCTGTTAGGCACACACACACACATATATTTAGTAACAAAGTTTTTTCTGCAACAGCAATAATCTCATAATAAATAAATCTATGCAAAGCATTTGTGCCGCAGCTAGGAAAAATAAAGCTAATATAGACATTTTGTTGCATTAAATGTGTCAAAATAATGAAATGTCATTGATGGTGCGACATTTTCTTATTGCATCAAATTTCAATATTCTCGCCAAAAATGGTACACTGTGTATCAGGCATTAATGAAACCAGTGCATGATTTTGAGTATTTTCCGATACCTCTATTCCCAGCTGGTCAGCTGTGGATATTATATTTTATGTTTTTTTTATATCAAAGCTTCCGCGGCGTAGCGACCACCTTCTCAGCAAAATAAATGAAGTAATAAATTGTATTTATCTTTCACAGATTCGGTATTAATATTCAGCGGGATGCCGTTCCGACATCGAGCAGCAATGCACACAGCATCACTATACATATTTTATTTACAATTCTTACGTAATATATATTTTTTTTAAAATTCGTAATAATTATTTATAAATGGTGAATTTTCTAATAAAACGACTTTAGGATAGTAGTACCCAAACTTAGTGTCCGGACCCCATGAGGGGCCGCGGGCCCCGGGGCAGCGACCCCCGCTGCCTCCCCCTCTCGTCAGGCCTAAATATAAATGCAATATTCAATTGGAAAATTTCTCGAGTAGCAAAGTCAGATAAAAAACAAAATGCGAATATAACATGCTTTAATGAGTTTGAAAATAACTTGAGAAGGAATTCCGAGATATAATCTGAGAGAGCTGACAAAAGGGAATGATCGATATTTAATTTTGGAAAAATGAAACGCGTCGTGTCTGAGAATTGCATAAAAAAGATGGCCGCTCTCCGTTACACTGAATGAGAATGGCATTAAAATGGGAGGAGATATAATGGAAATTCGGAGACGGAATCGCGGTCTTTTTTAACAACTGGAAATTAAAATCAGTGTCATTCTCGGTTCCTCGATTTCCCCTTCTCCTCCAGTTCTTTTCCACGTATTCGGCTCAACGAACATTAACGTCCCCGTGTTCGCTAAAGAACGATCCCAGCGTGCTCGCGTTGTGGCGCTCTCACGTTCCAATTGGATTGGAATCACGATTTGATTGCGGGACGAGATGTAAGAGAGGTAGAGAGAGGGAGAGAGAGAGAGAGAAAGGGAGAGAGAGAAAGAGAGAGAGGGAGAGAGAAGAGAGAGCGGTTCTGTTTTGAAGTGAAGCGTTTGCGCAAAGGATCCTATTCACACCAGATTGCATTGCATTTTAGGGATAACCTTGCATAGAGAGGATGCCACTGACATTGTTTGCGTGGAAAGCACATTCTGCACTAAGGCTGTTGAGATTGTCCCTTCAAGGAAGCGATTCGGAGTTAAAGGGATTATTTTGCAGGGGTTATCGGCAAAAAGCGGGTCATTTTTATAATTTTTGGTGTAAGATATGATTTTGATTCGCAAATTATATCTTATATGTAATCATTAGTGTAACAGTCCGTCAATATGACGAAGTAGTATACTACTTGTTGCTTAAATTAAAGTCTCGTACTTATTATTCTTTGGAGGACGGTGGGTAGGTTGGGCGGGCTTAAATATTTGCGGGGTCAAAACAGGGCAGTATCGTTTTTTTTTTTCATTCGATCTATGAACGGGCTATTATTTCCCTAGAAATAGTTATATTTGAAGAACTTTATAATTATAGAAACGATGATAATATAACAATATTTTAGAATGCAAACAAATCAAAACAAAATTATGAGCCGATGATTCTCCCTCTAATCAGTTAACAAAATTAACCGGATATTATAGTAATAATGATTATCACAATATGTGAACTACTTATTCGTTTTTATGTAAACAATGTAAAAACAAAGTTACAAGGGTTAAAATTTGTTCCACAAATTAATTACAGGCATAAAATGGAAATTATCATGTATAGATTTAATTTTTTTATATAATTGAAACTACTGAGTAGTTAAAGACATAAACTGAATATTATAATAATTACTACATATATTTTGTCAGCTTATTTTTCTTTGTCCATATACGTAGTATGAGAAAGTTTTGTTTTCATAAAAAAATCGAACTCGAGATTTTAACGGTAATACATGTTTTAAGGTTCCCTGAACACGTTCTGACTAGTTTCGCGATGATGTCTGTTTGTCTGTCTGTCTGTCAATCTGTATTTGATAGATTTTTGTGGACGCTCTTACTAAAAAAATATTAATCAGGTCAACGCAAAATTTTATTTTTAACATTGTTATAAAAGTCCGAAGATCTGTATGGTATGAGCACGAACGAAATTTCCCTTTCTGTGTAGTGAACAGCCGGTGCGAGATTTGAAATGTGCCGGTTTTACGAAATGGCGTTGAGATGATCTCTGAGATTGTCATTAAAGCACGAATTACTAGACGAATGAGCAATATTTAGGATAACCTCCATAGTGTCTGAATATTCTGAAAGTAAAATATTTATAACAGCATAATATGGCATTAGACGTTCCACTAGAGCTTTAACATGTTTATTTGCCATTTCAAATTAAGTTGGGATATCATAAATTAGGACGATAGATTCCATTGACAATGCACAATTTTATTATGCGGATTGTAAATGCTTTTCAAAAGACATTATGGCTAAAAATAATCTAAACCAACTCTAATCTAAGAGGAGACATGTTCTGTGAGTTAAAAACTTACCATCTCTTGCGACCGTCTTTTTTTCCGTTCAATTTCTCCGCTTCAAAACTGCTCTTAATGCTATCAGTGATTTGTTAAAAATGCATAATGATTTCATAGATCTTTAGGAAATCCTTGTGAGCAGATCTAATACGTTATTCCTCATCTAATACTGGATGATCTTAACCGTTTCCCCGCGGCATTCTATCTTCATTTGTTTTGTATCTATTCGCTCTTTTTACTTTCTCCATAGTATAGGGGAAAGTACTGTATTCATGAAAAAAATCGACTTTGAGATTTCAACGGAAATACACGTTTTGGGTCCCCTAAACACATTTGACCATTTTCTCGATGATGTGTGTGTGTATGGTAGCTTTTTGTGGGTACTCTAACTCATAAACTATTTATTAGGTCAACGCGAAATTTTATATTTAACATTTTTATAAAAGTTAGAAAATCTGATTAGTTTTTGGTAAAAATCGGTCAACCGAAAGTGGGTGTTTACTCTTGTCACTTATCCGTAATTTTGAAATATTTGCTTTAATATTTGATAGATGTAAAAATGGGGTGCTGGTGGTGTAGTGGTTAGGACGCTGGCTGCGCTGGCTGCTACTCGCTACCGATGCTTGAAAAAGTCATCGCGTACGAATCCTGCGCGAGTAGGATTTTTTTCTCAAGGTCACTCGGCCCCCTGTTTGCGTGGTTTGAGAAGACCGCGCAAATTCAGCTGTTCCGTCCTTCGGAAGGGACGTTAAGCCGTTGGCCCCCCTGGTGTTATTCGTAAGAGCAGGCAAATGCCGGCACCAGGTTTCCCTCCTCCCTTCTGTGTGTGAGTCCGGTGTGGAAGGCAACGGGAAACCACCACACCGTGTATGTATATTCCCTAGTCAAAACCAATTAATTAATTGGTAGGACCTGTCGCAAGACAGAACACGAATGAATGAAATGTAAAAATGTATTGGAATAAAATTTGTAGTAAATTTTATTTTCTACAACCTTTGTTTGATACATTTTTCCATATAATGCATTGTTTAAGAGATATCTTATATTTTAGCTGCACCACCACGCCACTTACCGTCGACGGTTGTTAACAATTGGCGCTTACGTACGTCTTAGTAACGCTCCTTTTTCTTTTCTTAATTGTTGGATCTTTGTGGCTATATCCAATATCAGAAGGCTATGGTTTGTGTTTATTTCTGTTCTTAGTAAAGTCTAAAATTTTCTCGCAGTTTCTTAAAATATTTATTATCATTTAACCTATTTGGAATTTTTAGAAATTTTACAGATGTAGAGAAAATCATGTGGTGGCCACATCGTATTTTTGAGGTTTAAAATAATATTTCACAAAAATAGAATGTGTAAAAAAATCTAAAATTTTCCTTTTTGTGCCTAATAAATGCAAACAACCTCTTTCTCTTTCCCTCTCTCTCTCTATTTCTCTTCATGCCCTTCTCTTTCTCTCTCCCGCATTCTCTATTTCGCTTTCAATAGTTACCTCTCCTTCTTCATTCCCTTCCTAATTCAGTTCTTTTCTGCAAGACTTCCTCTCATTGTTTCCATTGTTCTCATAGTTTCGACAGTGTCTTCAATTCGTTCAATCTCTATTTCAGGTTGGTTCATTAGCTTTATAAGTTAAATAAAGAAATCGGTCATTCTTTCTTCACAGATACAATTGCTATCTTTATAGTGTCATTAAGACGAACTATAGAATTAAAGAATTTCCGAACAGTTATGCCAATAGTAATATTTTTCTAGTACTAAGGAATTAAAAGTACCCCTTTAAAAACTCATTGTGATTAATGCCGACAATTACATTTCCATGCCGCTAAATTAATTTAATGGATAAAAATTTATGAAAACGTAATTTTCAGGCAATTTTCAGCAAGATTTAATGCTTCATTATAAGAAACTTAATGTTTGTACTTTTCACCATATAACTGTTCAAATCCCGCGTCGATATCTTGATTGTAAAATATTTTGAATTGGCAACAATGGAAGGCCTGCACGGTGGATGTTAACTATTCTCATGTTATTAAAATGGAGAAAAGATACGCTCCTGAAATCAAAGCCATGGACTCAACGCAAACGAGGAACAACTTATAATTTAACAAGGATATTTTTGAATCATACGTGAAAATTTACACCAAAAAGAATGAAAACTCATTGGTTTATAAGCATTTTTTTCTTTTACACTGTATTTAAGGGTTTAAAACATGTACATGTATATATGTGTGTGATATACGATAGATACATATGTAAAAGCACAAAAAAGATAATATTTCGAAAATACATAAAAACAAAATAAAATATGAGATGGCTTCAAGAATTTGTTTTGGAAGAATTCGTTCTTCATTCTTTTGCGTTAACAACGGAGTTTATTTTAAAATTATTTTGGTCGATAAGATCAGATTCTTTATTATAATACAAATTTGGTGCATAAGACCCATGGGATTTTCTTACACAATGTCAATGTAAATAGAGTCAGACCCTGATTTAGCGTCCCCAATGGAGTGCCGCCCCTGCATAGCGCCCACGAATCGTTGTGAGCAGAACTTCGATCTTATGGTTGCATAGAGCAAGCATATTCCTCGATTTACCACCACTCCCGCTTTAAAGCGAATGTCAGCGATGGACAAGCGGTGGCGCTAAATTGGAGTTTAACTGTATTTTATGAGACTAATTTTAAGGGCAATATGACCTCAAAAGTCGATATTTATTGAAGAGATGTGCGTACATCATCGGATTTATTTGCCTAATTTAGTGTTTTTATCACTGAAGAAGCAAGCTACTAATCGTGTATTTTAGTCAATGATTTCTTTTAAATATTTCATCAAAGTTACAAAAAATATACCTGAAAAAATATATTTACTTGAGATACTAGCGAGAATTTCAAATCGTTCTGTGGATACGATGACTCTTTAGCGTGGATATGAGCCAACCTTAATGACATGCGTAAACAAGCTCTGCATCTTTGTCATAAGCATGTGAGTGTTCGTGAGGAATAAACTCTCATTTATCATCATGCCGCGCGTCTGAAATATGCAGGACTAACGAAGTTGCAAAATGTAAACAACGTTTCTGATATTCCAGGTGAAACTAATTTTTGGAAGCATTTTAAATATGTGTTCAGCTCAATGATTCAGGGAAGATTATTACGCTATATTCTCCTCATTTTATGGAAATTTCCGATAAATTTTTCATAGATTTAAACGTAACAATAACCATGACTACTCGACTACTCACACTGTAAATAACTGATAGCTTGACTTACGTCTCCTTTCACTCACTGATTGCCACAACAAACAAAGGCAAAAAGAATCAAGTTCACATAGCTGCACGGCGTGTAGTTTCCACTCAATTGTCTGTTAAAATTGATTCCAGGGGAGCTGTGTATAACTAACCCTCAAGCACACTCGATGCCATCAATTCCATAACATCGACTCTCGAAACATCATTTCGAGAGAGAGAGAAGCGGCTGCGATGTTTCATCACGCTCAAGAATATAGAATATAACTACTCTCTCTCGCTCTATACCTCTTTCTCTCCCTCTCTCTCTATCTCTCTCTATCTCTATCTCTCTCTCTATCTCCCTCTCTCTCTATCTCTCTCTCTCTATCCCTCTATCTCCCTCTCTCTCTCCCTCTCTCTCTCCCCCTCTCTCCCCCTCTCTCCCCCTCTCTCCCGCTCTATCTCCCTCTCTCTCTCCCTTTCTCTCCCTCTTTCTCTTCCTCTCTCTCTCTCACTCACTCTCCCTCCCTCTCTGTTCCCCCCTCTTCCTCTCTCTCTCTCTCTTCCTCTCCCTCTTTCTTCCTCTCTCTCTTTCTTCCTCTCCCTCTTCCTTCCTCTCCCTCTTTCTTCCTCTCCCTCTCTCTTTCTTTCCCTCTTTCTTCCTCTCCCTCTTCCTTCCTCTCCCTCTTCCTTCCTCTCCCTCTTTCTTCCTCTCCCTCTTTCTTCCTCTCCCTTCCCCCCTCTCCCTCTCTTTATCCACCCCCTCGCTCCCTTCTTCCTCTCTCTCCCTTCCCCCCTCACTCTCCCTTCCCCCTCTGTCTCTCCCTACCTCTCTCTCTATGGTCTAAATTTCGCCCGAATAAAGACGATTATCTATCTATCTATCTCCCTCCCCCTCTCTCCATCTCCACACACACACACACACACACACATATATATCCCTCTCTCTCTCTTCCGCTCTCCCTCTCTATCTCTGTCTCCATCTCTCTCTATCCCTGTATCTCTCCCTCCCTCTCTCTCACCCTCCCTCCCTGTCCCTCTCTCCCCGTATCTCTCTCTGTCTCCCTCTCTCTCTCTCTCTCTATCCCTCTATCTCTCCCTCTCTCGCCGTCTCCCTCTCTCTCTCTATCCCTCTATCTCTCCCTCCCTCTCTCTCTCTCGCCTTCCCTCCCTCCCTGTCCCTCTCTCCCCGTATCTCTCTCTGTCTCCCTCTATCTCTCCCTCCCTCCCTCTCTCCCTCCCTTTCGCCCTCCCTCTCTCCCTCCCTTTCGCCCTCCCTCTCTCCCTCCCTTTCGCCCTCCCTTTCGCCCTCCCTCCCGCCCTCCCTCCCTCCATCCCACCCTCCATCCCTCCCTGTCCCTCTCTCCCCGTATCTCTCTCTGTCTCCCTCTATCTCTCCCTCCCTCCCTTTCGCCCTCCCTCTCTCCCTCCCTCCCTTTCGCCCTCCCTCCCTTTCGCCCTCCCTCCCTTTCGCCCTCCCTTTCGCCCTCCCTCCCTTTCGCCCTCCCTTTCGCCCTCCCTTTCGGCCTCCCTCCCTCCTTCCCTCCCTGTTCCTCTCTAATCGTATCTCTCTCTCTCTCTCGACTCTAGTATTACAAGCGAACGTGTTTGGCTCACATCCGATCTTCTTCGATCCAATGCCAAAGCTCACGGTGTGAGGGCGTGTTGCAAAGGCACGGATTCGCGTGCTACCCCTCCTCTCTCTCCCTCTCCTCCCTCCCTTCTCCTCGCCACCCCTCCCCTCCTCTCTCTCCTTCTCGTCCCTCCCTCTCGTCCCTCCCTCCTCCACCCCTCCGACTCAATTATCTGTCATACCATGGAGAGCATCCGTGCCGTAAAGTAGTTGGGTAAATTACTTTCCGATGCCATGGTCGCGCGAACCTTTTATGGGTGGGATACGATGCGAGTAATTTAGCGTTTTCTTTGCTGCGCCTTAGGCTAGTAATAAAGGAGTCTTCCGTCAGATTATACCTCCTTTCTGATACAAGAAGCAATCATTCACGCCATAGCTGCAATTAATTGGATGAAAACGAGTCATTAATTCAAGAGTAAGAAGGATGTAGGTGGATTATAATCCTGCGAGGGTGAGATGGAAGAGGGATATTGGAAGTGGGTGGAATTTATTCGAGGAGATTAGGAAAGAGGGTAACCGAGATTATAGAATTTCAATTTGAATTTAATAAAATGACAAATCTTTAGGGAACCATAACGGCGTTCTAGTAATGGTATACAGTTGAAGTGGGTATTATAATGAGGAAGTAGTAGACGTATCTTATGAAAACATCATCAAGATGTGATGCAATAATACACACCTCTGAGAAAATTTTTAATACAAGTTAAGAGACTCCAATTTTAGATAATGCATAAATAATTAAACAACTTTAATTTCTACTAACGCAGGATAAGTAATTTTAGCACAAAAAATTGCATATAAATAGCATAAGAAAAAATATTCAAGAAATATGAATATGTATTCATGACGAATCACGACTACCACACATCGATTTTAGAACTATATTTTCATCAAGTAACATTATATGCATTTAATTTTTAAACAATTATAATTGCACTATCCCGATGCCAAATTAAATCTAAAACTTGGCACAAATTGCAACTTCACAACAACGCAGTTACCTATTACGTATTTGGACAAAATGAACCTTTTCTGATAAGTATACGATTATATCAAACGTGATGGAGCGTCTGTTAGTCATAATGTGACCGAGGAATTGTATTCTATTGCATAATGTGCTCTCCGTTGCGTTCAACCCGCTTGGTGTGTTTGATCTAGCCGTGAAAGAGCACTAGCAACAACAATAGGCCCCTTCCATTGTTAACCGCGGAGGATGGTGCAAGGATATAAATCATAGGATCGCTGATGTTCGTACACAGGACAATTGATATCCCATTGCGGTCACGCAATAACTGATCAACTACGCGTGATAAATGTTGTTCATGGTTATTCACCTACGAACAATAATCTTCCTCTCCAAATCATCCTAACCATTTTTATTTAAAAAATAATATTCCGTTTGGAAATGTTGAATAGTGGAACTATCAAAAGCATTCAGATGAAAGTGAGTTTAGCGTCGTATTTTAAGCAAACCACGAATTTTTAAGTCCATTTTATTTCCATCGCTAAACAATTTGACTCTTTTGGAAGAATTATTTCATATTCTTCATACATTTTCAGCACGAACTGTCAAAACCAGGAAAACCAACGTGTCTAAAAACCTTGGTATTTTCTCCACATTTCCCCTGATAGAACGGATTCAAGAATTACGGATGGATGTGAATTTTCAATTTAACTCCCACGCTACCAATCCGATTACTCCGCGACAGCTAAAGCATCGTAGGGAAGCCGTATCTCGGCAACCAAAGGTTTCACTCCTCCGGCATTTCGTCCTAATATATTTATCCCACCTCACAGGCCGTGATATGATGGCTAGGAGTGCACCCAAAATTCCCAGCGCGCATCGCTGGACCACGCCCCATAATGCCCGCTCCTCCGACCGATTCGGGCATCCATCATCTCCCCGTCGTCCCATCCAGCTCCTTTCTCCGTCCACTCTTCCGTAATGCTCGGCTCACGCCAAAGAGAGGGAGAGAGAAGGGCTTTCTATGGATCCCTTTCTCTCGATCCCCACCCATATCTCGCTCTCTCTCTTTCTCTCTCTCTCTCTTCAGCCCTTTTGAGTCACTCCACATATCAACTCATCGGAGTATGGATAAATCCTTAACGCTATCCTGAACATCACTCTTGATCATTTTTCCAGTCATATACATGTTCCATTCGCAAAATGTATGCTTCAAATATACTCAGAAACGTTATTGTTTCCTTTAAAGCGAGCTAATTATTTGAAAACAACTAATACGGTAAATTAAATTTATTAACGTTTTGGTATTACAGTGAAATTTGTGAAAGACGGAAGCATAAGGGACCATATTATATTGCCGTCTTTGGCAGGTTAAAGATTCATTTTATTTTAACTGGAAAAATATATTGTTTTGTTTGAGTAACCTTAAAAGTAAAAGTGTTACGATATGATATTCATTGATCCAGATGCATGCGAGAGTGTAGATCACGTGACGCAGGAGGGAGAGACTTTCAGCAGAGGGGAGGGGAATGTCGTCAGGAGGGCCTTTTAGAAGGGTGTTTTGGAAACCATTTATTGGTTACTTCTTTGTTGTTCTTACCTAACCGAAGGAAAGAGGAAAAGTTAGGAAGGTGAGGGGTACCTAGGGCGAGGCTGGCGAACCTATGGCACTCGGAACGATTTTGGTTGACACGCCACAAAATGAAATAAGAAATGAAATGTGCCACTCGCTAATACAGCGACATGGCAAAAGTCATCCCGAAAATCTAATAAATGTACGTATTGAAACGATGCGAAAGAGAGGCTTCGTTTACAAGAGGTACCATTAGTTAAATTATGATTTTTTTCTTATATAATGCATTGTTGAAGAGATATTTTTTAAACTAAATTTTTTAGCTGCCACAACTACACCACCTATCGGCGACTATTGTAAACACTTGACGCTCCTTTTTATTTTATTAGTTGTTGGAGCTTCGGGTTGTCAAGTGAATGTAGGTAATTTTTTTGTGAATAGCAGTTTATATCGCTTTAAATTTTTATCCTTGAATAATGGCGGAATCGAGGAATAAAAAAGCAAAATTTTCTGGTGAAGGAAGCGAAAGGTCTTAAGGATTGGTTGTCTGAAAGGTACGGTGCAATTGAAAAGAACGATAAAGAATTAGGTGTTTTGTGTGGTGACGCCGAAATTACCTGCATGCAGACGCGTGTGAAAATCTAATATCCTTAGAATTTGAAAAGAAAACATCTTGGCCCGAGAAGGAACCGTCCCAGAGGTGTCATCGGCACACAGGGATTATGCTCTGTGTTCTGACGGCCCAATCTGCCCCTGGCATTAGCACAATTTAGTATCTGACATTTTTATTATATCGTTAACATCCGATAAGTATTTAACTGGAATTTGACAAACGGAGGCTGATGCCTCTGATCAGTCCGTTCATGTCATACATCTTCTTCATTACTTCATTCATGTCATTTATTAAAACGTTTTCACGAATAATGATTTTTCATGAGATATCTAATGTTTTTAGAAAGTACCACCTCCACTAAAGATAACATTATCCATTAATGGACCTTATTTTTGCTATCTTTTAATATTATTTGTAAAGTCTATAATATGTGGGATTCGCTCTAATAATTCGATAAAGACGTATATTTCGTACTTTGTTTTCAATATATCATTTGAATCAAATAATATAAATTTCTTCCAGTGTGGGAAAAGACATATATATGCTACATCGGATAAGTTCGATAGGAAGGGGGGAAAAATCGCCACAAAATTTCCAGCACATCTTTCTCCTTTCATCAGCAAATTTTTTGGGTGAGCTTTAAAAACAATTCAGCTACTTAAGCATGTCTTTGGCGACGTTACCTTGTTGGATTTATTTTAGTTCATCATATCAGATTTCAACATTATCTCTGTCCACACCATTTTATCTCCCAAAAGAAACATTGAATTGAATTGTATTTTCTTCTTAAGCTTTGTAAGCATTCATTTGATACATATGAACAATCTATTTTTAATTTCTGTCCTCTCTTTTGCTTTTTATTGCAGGAATGGACCAGGAAAACTTTTAGATCTGGCTGCTAAAAATCATTCAAAAACAATATTATTCAGCTATTTATATTTAGTATCATTACCTTTCTTCTCGGCCATGTCGTTTTCATTGCATTTCATCGTAATTCTATCTTCCCATAGATTTAGGCAAGCGAAGACCTTTCACTTCATGTTCTCATGCTCAGTGCTTATTTTTTATGCATCTAATGTTCGTATTCTCTCCTTGCCTCTCTGCTTCTTACCTAACATTCTTACTTCGACCGTTTTCCTTCAAATTTCGATCTAATTTTGTTTTCTTATTAGTTCCATAATAAATGTATTTCTAATTTTTTAAATTATTTTTGATATGTATTTCTGATACATTTATTTTTAATCAATTTAATGTGTACATTTTTATTCACAAAAAAGGCGATTTAATTTGCCTCCATTTTTGTAAAATGTTTGCGGCGCTTACAAACATTTTGACAAATGCGCCATCTACAGCATGCGACAAAAAACCGATCACTTGAAAATAAGTACGAGCTTCGCGTTTTTTGCGTGAGGAAGACAGACATGTTGAGTTCGCGTGCCCTGGCTCATTGACGCCAGGGGAGCAGATCGCACTACTGCGCACTAAACGTGGCACATAAGCGATGGCTGTGGTAGGTTGTCGAATGCTCAAGTCGAGCGTTTGGGCAACATCTGCCCTAGGTCCTCCTCTTTTTTGGGGGGAGGTTCTCGTCTGCACACGTAGAGGAACGCGGGCGTTTGTGTCTGTCCCAGGGTTGTGGGACAGCGGCTGCAATTTGGCGTAGAACGTCTGCATTCTTCCCGGCTGTTTTCTTCCAGTAGTCAGTAGCCTAGAGTGTCATGGTTTCCCGTAGGGTTGGGAGGGACAGCCAATCATAGACGTCCTTAAGTGTCCGCTTTCTCCTGGTGATGACTCGCAGGCAGGCACGCTCTGCGCAACTGAGGTGGTAGTAACCAGCGGTGGTAAGGCGCCCACTCCAGGCCGGTGAGGCATACGTCAGGGCTGGTAAAATGATGGCCCGGTAAATATGAAGTCTCTTGCGTAGAGAGATGTTGGAGTTGCGAAGAAGCGGGGCAAGTCCAATTCTGGAACCAAGGACCCCGTGCGCTGCTCGTCTGGCGTGTTTCTCGAAAGAAAGTCTTCTGTCGAGTGTCACTCCCAAGTATGTCACGTCCTCCTTCTACTCCACCTGTTGGACTCCAACAAGGATGCCTTCGGGGTCTGGCAGGGGGGAAACAGAGAAGATAATGGTCTGCGTCTTCCGCGGGTTGACCTCCAGTTTGGCGGCCGCAAACCAGTCACGGAGGACATCCGTTGAGCGCTGCAGATAGTCGGCAGCCTTGGCCTTGCTCCAGGATCTGCAGAGGATCGCAGCATCATCCGCGTACAGAGCCACAATTGTGTTCCAACCGAAGTCCACTGGCAGGTCTGCGGTATAGATGTTGTAGAGTGTTGGGGCCAAAACCGAGCCCTGCGGTACTCCGGAGGTGATAGGGTGCGGCCCAGATTCAGACCCATGCCACTTGAGGGAAAAGGTTCTGTCGCTCAGGTAGCTCCCAAGAATTTTCTGCTGCCATGCCGGAAAGCCAAACAGGCGTAGCTTCGCAATAAATCCTTCGTGCCACATCCTGTCAAAGGCCTTGGTGATATCAAAAAGGGCAGCCGATACATGTTGCCTGTTATTAAAGGCGTCTGTAATAAAATTACAGACCCTCGCCAGCTGGTGAGTGGTGGCGTGCTCTTCGCGGAAGCCAAACTGTTGTGCAGGAAGGGTGTTGTTGTCCCTCAGAAATTGGTGGAGGTGGGGGAGCAATAAACACTCGAAAAGCTTTCCCAGTCCGTCCAACAAGGAGATGGGGCGATACTTGGCTGGATCTCTGGAGGCCTTCCCCTTTGGTATGCAGACTACCGCTGCATTTTTCCAAATAGATGGAAAATGACCAAGGCGATTGCAGGAGGTAAACAGCAGGGCCAGCCAGGTTCCAAAAAAACTGGGGCATCTGACGGAGGACTTCGTTCTTAAGGCCGTCCGGACTGGGAGCTTTCTTAGGTCGCAGCGACTTGAGGGCTGCTCCAACGTCCACGGAGGATATTACCGGGGTGGATACGTCATCGGCAAGAGCAGTGGCAGGTGCGGCGGCGGCGTACCTGGCTGCAGGGTTCATGAAGGTGGTCTCCAGGTAGGAGGCCATAAGCTCCGCTTTGGCAGAAGGCATAATGGCTGTGTAACCATGCAGCTGGAGTGGAGGGTCGTACGGCTGATCATTCAGCAGGGCCTTTGCCATTTTCCAAATGGAGCCGTCCTCGAAAGATAAAGAGGCCAGCTTACTGTCACATGCAGTGGAGCGGTGCCGTCTGATGACACTTCGAATTTCTTTCTACATGCGGCGGAGTTGGCAACGAAACTCTGGAGCTCCAGTGGCTTGAAAACGGCGACGGATCCGGTTTTTGGCTGTGATCATCTGCCTGATGTGGGCGGGCAGCTCAAGATATGACGGGGCTTTGCGCGTCCGGCGAGGGATGGCTTCCTCGGCGGCTGCAGTGATCTTGCTGGTAAGGAGTTGGGCGCAGTCATCTTCCTCCTCAGCCGTGGTGATGTCAGGGAGTTGTCCCAGTAGTTCACCGCGAAGGGGGAGAGGAAGAATCGATATCTCGATCGATACGATTAAAATCACAGTCGGCACATACCGGGACGTCTAATGGAAATAAGAGCATAAAGGTGAGTTGTAACTCGTAAGGCTACAAATAATTAGTATTTGCTGAAGTTGTATCTAACAACATAACAAATAATTAGTATTTGCTGAAGTTGTATCTAACAACATAATTTTTAATGCCCCTTCATAGGTGTCAAGTAATTTAATCAAGAAATTATTTGAATACGATTCGTTCAAATACGAATCCAATCATAAAAAATGTTCTTTGGTTATGAAAGGAAAACATACCACTAATCTTGGATGACATGTTCAACGAAAACATCCTGCTATGAAAATTTGAAAGAGGAAGCCCAATGTCAACCAACTTCAAAAGGTCCAAATATAAACATTGAAGAGTCTGTTGGAATTGAAAACTACTTAAATTTAATCAAAATAAGCATGCCAGGAAAAATTTCATCAATGCCTGCGTTAAGCTTGTCACAATCAATCGTCCCTTTACAATTTTTCAAGATTTCAAGATCGTTGAACTTATAATGGAGGCACTGGAAGTTACAGTCAACACAGATAATTTGGAGGATTTGATCAGCAAAAAAGCCACTGATATTAAGAACATTATCAGAGAGGAAATGTCGAAAAACAAATATCGATAAAAGTAGATTCTGCCTCACGGCTTGGTAGAAGTGTTATTGGAGTAAATGTTCAATATATTCACGATGGAAAAATTAATTTGCGGGCTTTGGACATGCGTGAAGCTTCCGATCGACAAACAGGAAGTTACATAAAAAGTGTGATAGTAGATGTTCTGTCATCTTACAACATGAATTTAAATCAAATTTATTCTATAAAATTAGACGACGGTAAAAACATGGTGAAAGCAGCTGAGGTACTAAAAATGAAGATGAGGAGACAATGGACTTAGATAACGAAGACGGAAAAGGGGGAATTGAAATGCTTCAAGACGTACATACCAACATAATTCATTTCAGATGCGTAGCCCATGCGTTGCAGTTGGCAGTAAATGACACAATCTCTTTCGATGCTTTCAAAAAGGCAATTGATAGATGCAGGGCTGTCTGCAAAAAGTTAAAGAGCGCCAAATAGATCTTCCTTGGCGAAAAAGTTGGGACTTAAAAAGGTCAATTTAGATTGTTCAAAACGATGGATATCAACATTCGACATGCTGCAACGACTCCTGGACTCTAAAGCCTTTTGTTCAGATGCTATGGATGAATTAAGTTTGGAAGAAAATGATTGAAAATTTTGCGTACACTTTTCAGAAATATTTTCTCTAGTAAAACATCTTACATTAAAATTGCAGAATGAGCAAATGAATTTGGGTGATTTCTTTGGTTGCATTTTAAATTAGATATTGAGAAGTATAACAAAAAATTTGCCAGAGATTTGTTTTCCAATTTAATTACCCGTAAAAAAGTTTTATAAATAATGACCTCGGCAATATATTTAGATCCCCGATTCCGTCTAATGCTAAATGATTCCAGTTCTAATGTAGTTCAAAAGCATATTCTTATAACTGTGCAATTGTTAAAAAGTCTTCAATACGAAATAAGTGATTGAGGAGGTACTCTAGCGCACGACTCAGCATCAACTTCAACTGAAGAAGATTCAGATGAGCTAGAACAGTTGCTAGAGGAAAGCCCCCACAAGCGGAAGTCGAAGTTCTGTTACATTTGCGTTGAATAACGAGTTTGAAATTTATCAGACATTTCCAAGAATCTCAAAAGAAAAAAATGATTTAGATTTCTGGGAGAGACACAAGATGGAAATGCCATTATTGTATGCAGCAGCTGGAGTTGTTTTTGCAGTTCCTGCAAAACAAGTGAGCGTGGAGCGCGCTTTCTCATCCTTGAAACAGCGAAGCAATTTAAGTGAAGAGATTCCGAGAAATATTTTGCTTGTTCGACTAAACGAAATTTTTTTAAATAAATGAAGAATATGTTCAGACTTAAATGGATTTTTATTATCTCAATTTTGAACCCGAACCTGAACCCAAAAAAGCGGGGTTCGGATCCCTGATTCAAAGTGGTTCCGTCAAGACCACATCGAAAATGCACAAGGTAATAAAGACTAAAGAGACATTCATGTGATAAATGGTATCGAGAATGATTTTGAAATTATTTTTCGCCTCGAGCAGATAGCGCTGTATATCTGGCGGAAAGATGAGTAGTAGAAGTTGCATACAATCAAGGATAAGAAGTTAAATAGTTAAAAAATGAATTACTGAGCTCGTGGAATACAATTAATTGTAGCATTTATACATAACTGTATAACACCTAATAATAACAAATGCTTAGCATTGCATGTACAATTAATACATGCAGTACACTAAAAATTGTGTTCAGAAGAAAAACGCTGTATGTATTCTTCTTTCATAAATAGGCGCGAAGTGAATCAAGATCTGAATGAATGAGATCATTTGGAACTTAGCCTGCATTTACTGTTCGTCAGCTATATGTATACAGGCAAAGGGCGGCCCACTCAGGTCATACCGATAGATGAGAAGGAATTCCGTGTTTAAGTGCTGCACTGGTGAAATCCCTCCACGGTTGCATTTAAAGACTTGGTTACATATTTTTACATAAGAGTGAAAAATATCTCAGCACTGTCATGTTATGTGGACTCTTATTTCTTGATTTACTTTGTTAAAATATCTTCGAGAGACTTGTTTTTCGTATGAAGTAATGCAACAAAGTTACGTAGGAGGAGGCTTAAAAGGCTCAAACTCGCCAAAGTAAAAGTTTTTATCTATCTATAAAGTTAAGGCGCGTGCGTGACACCACATGGGTTTTAGGTCGTTATTTCGGGTACCCCAAACAAAGAATCACGATGAAAAAACGAACTCACGAAAGAGCATGCGAAGGTTTAACATTTCTAGCAGTCAGACGTAGCGAGACAGATCCAATCACCACCCGCTCGTTCGCATTGCGTTCATAATCTTGTGTCGTGATTATTATTCGTTCTTCCTCAATGCCTTCGAATAGAGGAGTTTTTCGATGCACTCTCTCCCTAATTTTGTTTTCACCACCTTTTCACGTGGCATATCGTTCTTATCGGTTGCGAAACTAGTTGCTTAACATACGGAGAGAATTAAGAAGAGGAAGAGTTGGTACAATAGTTTGACGTCTCAATATGAAGCGCGAATTAAACAACAAAACGTAATCCTTTGCATCTAGCCTGTCCCAATTACATGTACTTCATCCTGTTTCAGAGGAAACTATTTCTTCAGTTTCCTATTCATCATGTCCAATCCTCTTAGACCATATGGATCAATTTTATCGGTTTTTCAAGCGAAATATTTTGAGAGAATAATAGATGAAAAACTCATCCCAAGCTGTTAATTCATCCACCTCGTTTGCCAAGCGTTAAATTAAACCGCATTATTCAAACTCCATTGAATGCAGTATTCCATTTAATTTCCTTTAATGATCTAACAGCCCAAGGGAGGAGGAATTGATGTGTATTTAATTTTTTCCGCTAGCAAATAATACCTATAATTATGATGTCAACTAGAAAATAAATTTAATTATTTAAATTTGTGGTAGTTACTTTTTAAAAATTACAGTGAAATGATTTTTTTATTTAAGGTTAAAAAACAAAATTAACCAAATTTGTATGATCAATAAAAATCGGTAACATTTTAGCTACTAAAATTTGAGAGTACATCTTAAATATTGGCATTCAATATTTAAACGCAAGTTAAATTTAATGTAAATATTTTTTGTATCTATAATGTAAAAAGAACAAAATGAATATAAAACTATTGCAGCCGAGGATCCTGAAATTAATAATTAAGGTTCTGTCTATAGAAAATATCTACGTGAAAATTTGAATTTAGAAGTCTCAGTTAATTCTATACCCTCCATTTAAGTTCTTGGGCATTTGAATGGAACATTTTAATTGTACTTCTTAAATGTGTTGAGATCGAACACGAGGCTTAGACATTTTGCACGCGGGAAAGAGCATAATTTATTCGGATTCTTACCGTATTAACACAAATATATAATCAGATTCCGAAAAAATCTGCCTAACTATAATTGGTATGAAAACATTCTCTTCTACAATGTGGTTTCCTTTATCCTTTAGTGCATTTCATTTATCATTTGTTCATTTTTATTCAAGCACAATAAATATGGCTTCAAGTTCATTATTCGGGTTGTTAACTTGAAGCAATTGAAGCCAAATAAAACTTTTGATGCGTGATTTTAAGAATTGAATAATAACTTAAGTATTTACTCTTAATTGATATATTTCGTTATTTTGATGAAAATTGGGTTATTAGACACGGAGGTATAAGCAGTGCTCGCAAATAGGCCAAAAAACTAGCTTTTAATAATATGTATGGAGTTATAATTAAATATACTATAAGCTACATATTTCGCAATTGTCCGACATCATTTACTGATTGATTTGCTTGCTTTTTTATGTAGTAAAACGTATAATTTTGAAAAACTGAACGAAAACTTTTCAATATGTATTCATGAACTACAATGATTGGCTTCTAACAGGAGAACTACGCAGTTTCTAGCCGCCAAATTGGCAGAGAAATTGAGTAATATATAATTTTCACATGATTTATTAAGTTATTTTATGATGCGAAACAATCAGAATGGAAATTGAATCATAGAAGTACTAAATCCAATAAGAGGATTTTATCTCGTTTAATAGCACCGAGCTCTAAAAAACAATGAAATTAGGCCAGCGCCCGTTTTCATTTGCTGATTTTAATTTACAGCAGTTAAACGTTTTACGAGTTGCGATTAACGATGCGCAAATTTATCGCTTCTGATGATTTCATCGCGTGGAAGAAGAAACCGTTAGTTATCATTCGTCTTGTTTTTTTTAAGTCGGTAACTTCAAACGCTAACACGTTCAATGAAGGGATGTATTTTCTCGTTATTATTTGAAAGGGTCAACGTGCTAAAAGCTTATTGTGCTCCAGAAAAATTTTAATTCCAATCTAACATGGAAGTCCATCTTCATAAATGTTTTTATATCTTTCCCTTCGACAGATTAATTTTTCTGATAATTTAACTTCATTTCAAAATATCACGTTATTAATCATCTGAGATACTATTTTACTTTATATTGAATCTGCAGCTAGGGGTATACACATTTTTAATCCTGTTAAATTAAAAAATTAGTTGCAGTAATTTAACATAGTGCCTCATTCATTTTATTCATTGCAATATGAGCTTTATTATCATAATATATGTTATGAGTGAACATAAATGTGATAAAAGATATTATAAAACTAGAATTTGAAAAATTGATGAAATGAATTGCGCAGCAGAAAAAAAAACAAATTTACGGCCGAATTTAATACAAGCTCAAAAAAATGTCGTTAGTAGGAACAATAATTTAAGTGGCCTTTGGATTTAAGGCTTCTGGGTGAACACCCTGTACATTGGCGCCGCTGTCCTGGATAACAAAGCTGTTGCAAATGACAAATGACACTCGCCTCCCTTCCCAACGACCGGAGGGGTAACATTCACGCCAACCACACTCAAAACCTAGAACCCCCAACGCTAGGCTCGAACATGAGAAAACTCCATGTTTGGGAGACTACTCGGTTGTACTTCGCCCGGCGTTGCAAGTAGAGAAGTCGTTAGCAGAAAATCTTGGTCAAGTACGTACTCTAGACGGAAAATTCGCTTCGAAAACATTAATGGCGACAGAGATAAGGGTCGATGGGACAGTAATTGAATATTAAAAAGCGTCTTTTGTCACCACAAAGGAAATAATTCATATAAAGCAGTAAGAGGTAATCGGGGTTTAATAAAAACATTGGTGTTTTTCACATTAAATTATATTGTTTTAAAGTAAAAATGAAAACTTATTCTTTAAATAGAAGATATGCACAACTTATAATATAATTCCATTTATTTTTGTAAGAAAGACATTTTTCATGATATACTTATGGATATAAAATCTTATTAGTATGCTTTACCAGAGCCCCATATGAAAGCTATTCATGTAGAGTACCTCCTTTATAAACTATGGGTAATAATTAGAGACTCGATAATTCACTAAAGTACTTGTATTAGCACGTGCGTTTTGTTTGTAAGTGACCAAAAATCAAAACGATGTAAATAAAAGATAAAAATTCTTTCTTTCCCTGGATTTTGTTCTTATTTTATTTTCTCAATAATTTTTGCTTAAAATCTTTCATGGAATTTACAGGCAAAATTACCTATTCTTTGGTAGAATAGCAAACTTAATGTACTAATCTATTATATATTTTGAAGAGTTTGTTTGGTTGTTTGGTCGTTTGTGTGTTTGTTTGTTCATGGAACTCTTCCTAAACGATAAAAGCTGGAAAAAAACAAATTTGGTAAGGTGCCTCCTTACATCTTAACTTAGTGAATGGTCAAGGTTTGGCCAACCTAACGTTTTTATGGGGTTATTTTTGACCCCATTGTTCAATTTCAACAGACCATAGGAGTAGTCTGTGCAAGACAGTACGAAAATGATTTTTTAAATTACTTAAAATTAAGATAGGAACTCGGGATAAAAACTCTTATATATAAAAAAGAATGACGTAGTTTATTTTTGAAAGCAAAATTAAAATCCATGCCGAATTAGCTCAAATAACAAATATTTATCACATTAAAAAGCTTTTTATCCCTCTTTTCAACAATTCCAAATGCTAATAACCATGGTGACAAGCTCAATCCTTCTAATTGGGAACTGATATAATATACATATGATACGATAGCATTGATTTAATCCTTTTAACGGGAATTAATGGCGTCATATTTGGATCGATATTTTCAAATTGTGTTTTAAAGTAGTTTACACTGGAATAATTAACTCGGAACAAAATCATCAATTAGTGTTACCGATATAAGGCATTTATATCTAATCAATTAAATAGGATCTCGTCTAATATCCAACGGATTCTCATGAAATCGACGATTTCCATCGCCTGCAATATTTTTATTTGATAGGAATATATGTATTCGTTCCCAATAATTGACCGAATTTTTTTTTATTAACATTGGAAATTAATCAAGTGAAATGTATCACAGAAGATACTATAAGAACACTTCTATAATAACATTTCTTTAATTTCGCCCAAAATATAATCGTTAACTTCTACCTCAAATACCTTTATGTACATTTTGCTTTCTCTTCAACTGAACATTTGTATGCATCAATAAACCAATATCTTATGTAAATCTATGATCACTGGGTAATAACATTATTATTATTATACTTATTAGCTTATAACAACACTTTTCATGTCACATTAACAAACTTTTTATAGCCAAAATCGATTTAAAAGTCCGGGAACTAATTTTGTTTCGTAGATTTGAATTTAAATAATTCACGTGACAAATTTGACCCACAAAATCAGCCTTTGCATGGTTATGCTAAATTTTAACTACATTCAAACGTGTTTCCACCGGTTGCATCCCTCGAGCTTGCAGTTCATGCCCAAGTTTTAATGTTTTTGAGATCCATGACCACATAATATGATGGAGTTTTTACCACTGAAAATCATTTCGAGTGAAATAACTATATTTTAAAAGTTATTCCATCGATTGTTTATTATGATTATTTGATGAGAAATAGTCGCCAAATTTGTCTTTTTTGTCTTGGCTTAAAACCCCAAGAAACGCCTGGTACTTTCACCTAGTTCTATATATATATATATATATATATATATATATATATATATATATATATATATATATATATATATATATATATATACCAAGGGGCAAGCTCCCTCCCCTTTACTCGCTGTTTCTTCGTTCCTAACTTGTAGGTTATTTTATAATATATATTTCCGTAACTCGATTTTTCTAAAAAATCGAATATTTGCTTTCCCTTGAGATTGGAGTAATAGAAGTTCCACTATATATAAAAAAATATATTCCCATATTTTAAATTTTCTGTAATTTGAATAATTTTTACTTTCCCTTGAGATGCGAGTTATGGAGGTTTCACTATAATTCGTTATGATGGCATTAATTTTCATTAAAAACATTAAAGGTCCCTTGAAAAGCAATGAGGACGTAGCCATGGTTTTTATACATTTCCATTTTGAAGAGTGGAAAAATTCACACTTTTTTCCGATTTAAAGCAGATATTTACGTTAATGTATGTATTTGACTTCTGCCTTTAAAAATTAAGAACTTCGTTCTTTCAGCCAGACAACTGTTCTTTTCACAATTTTAAGTAATTTAAAAATTAATTTTTAAATAGAATTGCACTGGATCTCATGCGTTTCCCATGGGGTATTGAAATGGAACATTGGGTTTTAAAAGACCCCTTAAATATTAACTTTTTTGTGACTTTCGACTTTTCTCGTCGGTTTTGCTACTCAACCTTTCTAAATGCCAATTTTCAGAATTCTAATCCTATAAGTACCTAAGTGTTATATGCCAGTCTTGAAATTTTTACATCAGAGTGAGCGTTACGCATCATAATGACCATTACGTTTTTATAATACAGGTTGCAAGCAATTAAAAAATCACCATACACCAAGATCTAAAACTCGTAAATAAACCAAAGCAACATCATTTGAACTACACAGAGCCAATTTAAATAAGGTGATAGTTTTCATTTTCCCAGAAATTAAGGCATCTCTCCGGATTTTCTAAATTCTCTGCCAATCGGCTCGCGTCCATGTTTTCCAATTTCAAGTTTCATGATTCCGATCGCCCTTTTTAAGCAATAACTATAATCATCATTAAGACAATAGCTTATATATCACAGTAAGATTTATGTAAAAATTAGGTTATTTTGTGTGTTAGGCGTCATCATCCGCGCCTTTTAGTACGTATCCGGATAAAAAAATTAATTTCAAATTATAATGTGATCATATGTGTACGTCGTTGGCTGAAATAAAATGGATTATAATGCAGTCTAACCATTAAATAAATGTTCTTAAAGTAATGAAAATCAATTTCCGTTGAAAGACATTGGAGTCGTTGCTATGGTAGTTTCTATTTTTCATTGTTGAAGACCAAAACAAATTTCATAATTTTATGATTTAAATCAAATGTTTACGCAAATTTAGCATGGATTTGAATTATGTCCTCAAGAAAATAAACAATTTTTTTCCACGGTATGGTGCATGTCCTGACCTTTTATCTTAATTCTAAATAATTTAAAAAATCAATTTTATATACCCTGCACAGTTTTCACTGCACTTTCACCTTTCTAAAAATTCGGATTTTTCTCCAGATGTTGTAACCAATGACCTATATTCATGCCAAATTTCAGCTTTGTAACACTTTTAGAAGTACCTTAGATTTTATATTATATATATATATATATATATATATATATATATATATATATATATATATATATGATTATTTTTATTTATTTTATAGCATGTATATATCCTATGTATATCCTATATCCTCCTTAAGAAGTAGCTAATATATATATATATATATATATATATATTCAAAACATTTCATATGCACAGTTGGGAACAATATTGGAGTGAAATCCCTAAAATTTGCAATTTTATGAATATTATACTTTTTCCGTTGTGGGGTACTAATGCCACACATTTCTGCCAAATTCTAAAGTTTTAGTACATTTAGAAGTGAAATAATATTTATTTAATTGTTTAATATTTATAAATGTTTAACGGGCGCAATGATAACTTAATGGAGACTTTCAAATGTTATTTTTGCACTTGCAGTAAGCTCTAAATAACTTTAAACTTTCAGCTTCCTAGCTCGTCTCTATTTACCTAAACAATTATTTATTTGTTTAAACTTGAGGAATTTTTACTGCCAAATAATTAGAATATCAAATTTTCTATAACCCTTATTTTGTTTTTTTTTTTCAAATTCTACCTTTAAAAAATTTAAGGTTAGTAGCATTCGCAAATACAATAACATTAAAAATTTTGTTGAACAATTTCTAATTGTTAGCGGCCGCATTTTTTTTAAATATAAGGGTTAATGCATATGGAGATGAAATGAAAGGTTAAAGGCACAATAACCTCCAACTTTAAGCAAAATCCAAGTTAAGAATCGTGAAACATTTTTACTCGGAACGCTCCACGGGGTAGGGTACCCAAACGATTAGCGATTGTCTTCAAAGTACCACTAACAAAAGTTCCTTTCCACTAGCCTCGTTTAACAGGGTTTTGGAACACCTCAGCAGAACGTATCCCTGACCCTCTCTCTATGTATTGAGATGCCCATGGAAAATCCCACCATTGCATCGACATATTATTACAAGATGCATCTCTCCAAAGGCTTGGGATCATGTATTCTCAAGAAAACCATTAGCCTTAACCTTATTCGGTGTTTTAAAGCCAGGCTTTCAAAAAAAACTCATATTAAAGCAAAATTAAAAACCCTTTTCTTGCCCCTTCTGTTTATGCGAACCGAAAAAATGGAACGAAATAATGTAAACGAGTACAGTAAACTAGGTTCATGTATTTTGAAAACTTATTTTTAAATGCCCATTATAATGCATTATTCAATAAAAATAATTATAATATAAAATCAGTGGTCTACAAAAATACAAACATGTACGTAAAATGCAATTTTTTAATATAAAATTAAATTTATTTAAGACAAGAAATGAGTGATTGATAGCTGTTTTGCGGAAGACTTCCTTTTTTCCGGTAAATCCCGGACCATAGTTTGGGAAGCACTGGTCTACAAACTGGAATATCTTTTCCCCATGATAACTTCTGGGAGATTTTCCGGGGCATCTGGAGTCGAACCAAGAACACTGTAAGACAAAACGATACTAATTCCTAATAGGTATTGCAGCCATCTAGAAACCCTCAGAATTTAATTTCTCCAGCTTATCGGCAAGCGCCCGAAATTAATTTGCAGATATGGCGCAATGCTTTTCTTATGGAAAAAAACGCAAAATTCGGAATTTCTGGTGTCGAGCCTTTATCATCAAATATGCTAAAAGGCACAGAAGAACCATTTAATCAGGTGTACTAATACAACTCATTCATTCTCTTATAATATCATTCTCGTATAATATCAGATCCCTTTAAAAGTTTTGAGGTCTTTACCATAGTATTTAAAGATTTCCATGGTTGAAAAGAGGAAAAATTCACACTTTTTTCTTATTGAAAGAAAATATTTGCCCTAATTAGTTAAGTATTTGAATTCTACCTTAAAGATTTAAAAACTCCGTTCTTTCAGCTAGACTTCTTTTTTTGAGTTCGTATTCTAATTTAAGTAATTTAAAAATACACTTTTAGAAAGCCTTGCACTGAATCCCATACTTTTCTTATGGGGTATTGAAATGTAACATTGGGGTTAAAAACACCCCTTAAATATAAACTTTTTTGAATTGGTTGGTTGTGACTAAAAATCTATAATCATGCCAAATTCCAGGTCTGTAGCTCATCTGGAAGTGCCTAAACATTAGTATCCTACTATATGTTAATAATGATGACACATCATAAGTAAGAAAAGTCAATGTAGTATAGATAGTCTCCGATGAAAATTTTAAATGACAACCCAGCATACACAAATAACCTGAATTTTCAGCTTTTAATGGATTCCATATCAATTCTGCGTAATTATCGGGGCAGAAATATACGAAGCAAGTTCGAAAATTAATTTTTTATTTTAATTATTTCGCCAAGTTAAACTACATCTCTTGATTGAAAAGATTATTCTGGAATTCGAATGCTGATAGTATGAGTTCTACAATTTAAATATTAAGATGATTCATATTATGATTGTTGCTGAGCAGTAAATTATAATTTTATGTGAGCATATATTAATTTCCTCCAATAGATTTTTGCTCAAATGAATCGACTTGAATTGGAAAAGATCTCTAAACAATCTCCAGTCAGTCGCTTCTACCCTTCTTTAATGCTGGTGTTTTTGTTAGTCGAAATTTTGTTATTACCACAAAAATAGTTATACTACCATTTATCATTCCTAAATTTCTCCTGCATAATAAATATAATGATGTGCGCAGTAATCTGTTATTCTCTCTGAAATGCCAAAAAGATGACGAAACGAATAAATCACCAATGTACTAATTCGAGAATAAGCACTTGGGAAAGTATGATATGGAAATAAGCAACATGATTTTGATTTTTTTATTGTCTTTTATAAGTTGTGCAGCTGACTATTGATTCCTTAAACTGAATACGCAAAGTGTATATAAAACGGATATACACAATGCGCTTTGTAATGATTACGTTCTTTTTGAGGACAATATAGATTTCTCTACCAGCATCAACTCTAAAGCCTTCACTATACCTTGTTATTAATTGTTTGCTAACTGTTACCATTAAAACGAGACAAGGAATATTGATAATAACTCATGGAGCATAAAAACAATCTTACCTCTTATGTTAGAACATGTGACGCAGGACGCCATTAAATAGAAAAGCTAAATGAAAACTGTTGTAAACAGGTTTGATTGGCATTGCAGCTACGTCTGTCCATAAACCTCAATTCTTTCTAATTTTAATTTTCAAAAGAGTAATAGCCTGTAAGTCCAAAAACCGATTTTTACGTGTTATCTTATGGGAAATAGAAATTATCCACTGGAGTCGAACCAGGGTCTATTTTGGTATTTTGTTTCTTAAATGGCTTTTACTATAAGACAAATATTCCTGCTTAATTTCAATCTTCTACCTTCTCGGAAAGTTTGTTAAAAATAGCATTAAAGTCAATCAGTGGCGCGTGGTGGAAGTTGAGGCAGACGAAGTAAGAGAAATATATATAAGATAAAAAACCGGCTGAGCTCATGAATGCCCCGCCCCTAAACTGTGGGCCCCTAGCATTTGCCTAGTGTTCCTAGACGATAAAACGGCCCTGTATCCCAACATACGATGCCATGAGGAGTTTTTTCATAAAATTCCTACAATTTCTAGAAAGTTTTTTCGATGCGTTAGGTTTTTAGACTCCGAGAAAATACGGTGCCGTACTTAGAAAGCATTTTCTATAAACAATAGAAAACTTTTTCCCCGAGAAAACGCGACCCTTATAAAATCGGTGCAGCAACGCCTGAACCAATTCCGAAAGAGCAGAGGTACCGATGGAAGGGACTTTTAATCAAGGGAGAAAAAAGTCAAAGCAGATTTCACGCCGAATGAAACCGCGGACATTCTGCGAGACAATCCCTGTGATGCGGGAGAGCGGAGGAAGATGGCTCTGGCGTTGTACCGCGTCTTCGTCGGAGACATCGCTGGCAATTTGCAGCACAATGCGAGAAGGGTTTTTTTGGAATGGAGGCGGTGCGAGGAGAGGAGGCGTCAAAAGGTCAGAGATGAGAGGACAATGGACAATATGACGCTGGAACTTGGGCTTTAGTCGCACAATGTATGATTGAGCGAAACGGTCACTTCTATTCTTGGAATCTGTGGACAAGTCGCGGGTCTTGTCCCCTTCTTTCCTCCTCTCTCTCTGCAAATAGGAAGCGCTTTCTCTTTGACTCATCCTCTGTCCCTCTGGCGGAATTGCTTTTGCTCTGCGGGAGATGGAATGGTGGGCAAGAGCCATTATGGGGGAGACAAATTGGACCTCTGGCGTTTTGGGGGACAAACGGATTTACTTGAAGGTCTGAAACCGCTAATAATTGCCTAATTGTTTACTTAGAATCCTCGGAATTCGACTCGACGGTAATTTGGCTTCGTCGCGTCGAAATTTAACGGAATAAAATTTTGAAAACGATTCTCGCCTCGAGTATTCTTTTCATTGAATCAGTCGCTGATGTTCGGTATCTTGCTCATTACAAATAATTGAGGATGTCAACAACTTCTGAAGTGCTCGTATTATGGTTGAAAACAATTTCAAGGATAAGCACAATCAAAAATCTGATAAAGTAAGTATACTTAGGTGTATCTTACGTGTCTCGAGTAGCCACAGCAAGGCTACGAAAAAAACAAATGCGAATTCTGCTGTGAGGTAGTGGTGAATTGCAGAACTATTGGAGTGCTTACCTTTTCAATTTTTTACATTGAAGTGCTTATTCTTGAATTTAACTTCAGAAGGAGTCCCTATTATTTGATGTAAAAGTGGACCATATGGAATACTTGTTATCGGTGCCGTAACTATGGTATGGCGAAGGTGGCATTTGCCCCAAAAGACGCCAAACTTGACCGCAAAACATGCCAAAAGTTAATTTTACCGTAAATAAGTATTAATATAATATTTAAATGTTAAATTTACTTTTAGCAAAATGATACTATTCTCTATTAAAATGCAGAAAATATAATATTCGACATAACAAAGGTATTTTCTAAAATTTTTCTATAGGCGCCATATCACTCAGTTCCGTCTCTGGTTGTTATGCATGTTTAAAATCAGAGGAAAATCTGTAGCTCGCGATATTGTCATAATGTCACCAGTGACAAATACATTGATCATCAGTAGTCGGATTCCAGTCAAAATAGCATAACTTGCGGTGCTTTTTTATGTTTGAGCGTTAAATCGTCCAATAAAAAGTCGGAAGGACATAAAAATACAACATTCTACGAGTAACCCATTTATTTTAATTATTGAATATCTATGTCTCTATGGCATGGATAAAAGATGAAGACAAAACCTGAACTTGTAAGAAAATATTTTTAAAATATCCAATGATGACGGCGATATTTAGCCAATATACCATCTTCTAAAACAAAAATTCATCATTGTGGGACATTGTTCATAATGTAGGTAAAAGTAATGCTTGCATAATAAGGCTATTACTACAACAGTAGAAAATAGCAGTTCGAAATCGGTGACAAAATTGCTTTTTAATGAGACAAAAACCAGGAATCGCGGAAATTTCTAGCAGGTGTTTGCGACTACGCTGTAGTGTGCTTAAAATGCACGGTTGATATTTCTATGATGAATAATGAACGTTTCGCTTCGCATCCCCTCGAGATTCAAGTAAGAATTACGACCTCGTGAAAACAATTTTCGCATCTCACACGACAGCTTCCTTTATTAAATTTTCATCGCAGTAGTGAACAAAAAAAAGATTCTTGTCTTCTGACGTTGATTCGTTTTGATTTTCTCTCCGTTCCAGTTAAAATTTAGAATGAACTTAACGGTAAGAGTAAAGCTGTTTCCTATTGCGCATAAAATGTTACTCCGATACAATTTATTTCTGTTCTTCCGTTCTAGGAGGAATAAATGAATTCGGAATCAACCAATTTATTTGCTTAAACAAGAAAAAAATGATCACATGAAAAACATTAGGTAAAAAAATATATTTATTAAAAATGGATTAAACCGGACATGTGCAGGATTCGGAATGATATCTACATCTACATTATACCCTGCAAGTCACCTTTTCGGTGGATGGCAGGGGGTGCAGTGCACCAAGGTTCCTAGTTTTCCTACGTTATCTTTTTCTATTATGGTCTCTTATCGTCCTAGGGAAAAACGATCCTCTATATCGCTCCGTTCTATAGTCGATCTCGCGAATCTTATCCTCACTGTCCTGCCTTCCGAGATACGTCGGGATTCTGATAAGTCCTACTACCTCATTCGCTAGTCCCTCCGACATAAATTTTTTCAGTAGTTTAATTCTAGCCTGCAGCCTACGTTCCTCTAACGATGTCCATTTCAGATTTTCTATTTATGATGTTACGCTTTGTTTACTATCGTAATTCCTCTTTACAAATCTAGCTGCCCTGCGCTGAACCTTTTCTATCTCGTTAGTGAGTCCCTTTTCGTAAGGATCCCACACAGCTGAAGCATATTCGACCTGCGGTCGAACCAAGGATAAATAACATAATTCTTTCACTTTTTCGGAGCTATTTCGAACTATTCTCCCTATAAAGGCAAGCTTTTTGTTAGCGGCACCTATCAATTGGCGAATGTGGGTGTCCCACGAGAGATCACGATGGATCATGACTCCGAGGTATTTAATCGAGTCTGAAACTGGAATCTCTACTCCGTCCAACGAATAATTATTATTCAACGAGATACTCTCGGTTCTCCAGAAGTTGATGACGCAACTTTTCTTTTGGTTAATCTCTAACTGCCATTCCTTACACCATGCAGAAATAGCTTCTAGGTCATTTTGGAGATACTGGTGGTCTTCCGGATTGCTTATTTCTCTATAGATGACGGTGTCGTCCGCGAAAAGCCTAATTTTACTCCTGACTACTGAGCTGATATCGTTTATATAAATTAGAAATAATAACGGACCAATTACACTACCCTGTGGAACGCCAGAGACAACCTCCACTAAGTTCGAAGATTTCCCATCTATAACAACCATCTGCTTCCTATGATTTAAAAATTCACGGATCCAATTAACGATTTTAGAATTAACGCCTAAGGTTTCTAATTTCGTTATTAACTTCCTGTGAGGTACCTTAGCAAAGGCTTTCCTAAAATCTAAGAAGATGGCATCGACCTGCGTATTCTTTTCTCCGCTTCTCAGTAAACAATTAACAAAGAGGCCGAGCTGAGTATCACATGACCTACCTTTCCTGAAGCCGTGTTGACAATCATCTAATAATAAATTACTATCAAGAAATCGCATTATGTTACTAACGAGTATATGCTCGAGAATCTTACACGATATCGAAGTTAAAGAAATCGGCCTGTAATTTTCTGGGTTCTCCTTGTCGCCGCCCTTATGAATTGGGGTAACGTGCGCTAACCTCCAGTCGCTAGGGACCTCTGCGCGAGAAATGGATTTCTCGAAGATTATCAGAAGAAAAGGTGCTATTTTTTCAGCTAATTCTTTTAAAACGCAAGCAGGAATTTCTTCGGGGCCAGTGGCTTTGTTATGTCTGATGGAACTTAATTGCTTTGCTATTCCCACCTCAGAAAATACTATATCGTCCATTAGCCCTCCCCCCTTATTGTGGGTGCATAATGTACGCAATGGTCGCTGACGGCTGTGAATGCTTTTACAAAATGACCGTTTAACAGGTTGGCTTTCTCTACGCTATCATGAATAACGTCATTTGAGTCATTACGCAGGGAAGGTATTGTAGGGCCTCTACCTTGGACCTCTCTCACATAGGACCAAAACGCTTTAGGGTCCTCCTTCAAATAATTATTTAATACCTTATTCCGGAAGTTAGTAAAAGCCTCGCGCATAGTAGTTCTCGCTTTAGCGCGGGATTCCTTGTACGTCTTAACTTTAGTAGCTCTATATTCATCGGATGATGTAGACGGCATATTTTTTATTTTCGCGTGGCTTATTCTCTGACGCCTAAGCGCACTCCTAACTTGCTTATTGTACCAACGTGGCTCTTTATTGTCGACCTTTAATTTAATTGGAATGTACTTATCGATACTCTCTAGCATTATATTCTTGAATAGTTTCCATGACGACTCAGCACCTGATCGTTCGGTCATATCACGGAAGCCAGGTAGTATTTCTCGTAGGCGCGACCTGAAGCTTGAAAAGTTTGCCCTAGCAAATATATAAAACTTTCTTAGGGTGCCTATCGATTTTCAACTAACACTCTGCATATACGGCCTGATGATCACTTATCCCATCTTCAATGGTGACTTTGTTTATTCTTTCTGGGACGTTAGTTGCTAATAAATCTAATATGTTTCCCAATCGCGTTGGCTTTCTGACTAATTGAAGGAGAGAGTGCTCGCAGAATGTTTCGATTAATGCCTCACAGGATTCGCGTTCTTTACCTCTAGATTCGAAACATAGATTTTCCCAATCAATTGAGTGTGTTAAAGTCACCACCGACTATAACGATACCATCTTGGTTTATCAGTCTAAGCTTTGATAATTGTTATTTGATAACGCAAACAATAATGATAAATTAACACTATTCAACAAGTGAGATACATTCATTACAGCAAAAATAAAATTATATGGCCCCTTTTGGTGAAGATTATTTTCCAGAATGACCTTGAAAGTGGCAATTAATAGGCAGAAACAGACACACAGAACGGTAAATATTTTTTAATTCTTTCGATGAATAAACCTAAGATGTCATTTACAACACTTATGTTACACTCTTTATAAACTTTTTTTCTAGGCAACGATAATACGATATGTTCCTATGGGTCTTTGGGTTGCCTGTTATCCTAATCCCTTACAATTTCACTTATCACTCCGTCGCGACCCGTATTCTTTCATGATCCTATACCAATCTCTCCATCTTCACAAGCACACGTTATCACACCGCTGCATTACTATATAAATAGAGATCCAAAGCTTCAGTTTCAAACAGATCATCCTCTCCTTCCTTTTGTAATTATGCATTATTTAGTTTGCAATGAAAGCTTCTCTCGTGACCACGGAATCATATTTATCTTCATGCATTTGCATTTACGTCATTTTTTTAAGTCTCCGCTTTCTATATTGCACATTTCGCCTTGCAAACTAAAAGAAAAATCGCCTTAATGCCGAATTTCGTTAGAAAAGGTTAATGGAATACTTGAGCTACAGGCATAAACTTTCATCTTGGTTGAAACTGGAATAACTTCAAGAATATACTTCAGCGAGTTAGTTTAGTAATTTATTAGTTTAATAATAATATTAGTATAATCTTCTCCATCAATTTATTAAAAAATAATTGTTAACTAAACCGATTCATAAATAGATCGTATGCTGGTTATTTTACAGAATTTTTCACGTTCAATAGGAATTTACGAAGCGTAAACCTTGTTCTATTACAGAGTAAAATAATGTTTTGAAATATATTTCTACAATATTCGTAAAGTTAGAAGTAATATAATAAAATCAAAAGAAATTATAATTCTCAGCTTTGGAGTAATCAATTTATCGTTTTATTGAAAAAATAATGCCATATATTTCGATCGCTTGTGCTGAAACTTGATACTAATGTTTCTAATACTTCAACGGTTATATTAATTAAGCGATGAACTGATATCCGTTATTCTTAAGATTAATATTGAATACTGTTTTCTCTATACGTCAATGCAGCTGTAATATAGCTATGCCATGAAATTTAAATTCTTTCTGCGTGTTTTTTTCCACACAATGCAGTCTCTCTCGTGAAGAAATATTTATGAGCAAGCTCTAAGTACGAATGTGGCACAAATCATAAATATAACTTCTTGGAAAAAAGAAATGATGATATATAAAGTTGATTTTATGGATGTTTGCAAAATGTTTCATTCTTTCATTCATCGCAATTCTACCTTCCGGTAGATTTTAGGCAGGCACAGTCTTTTACGCGATCCAAAGCCTTCCTCTTCGTGTTCCCATTTCCATTTCCATCTTTGAATGCGTTTGATATACATTTTCTATTTCTACCTCTTTGTCGCTTACCTAACATTCTTCCTTCTATCACTATCTAGCAGACCGTTTTCTTTCTAAATCTGATCCACTCCAGAATGTTGGGAATATTTTAGAAACGAGAAAAAGTCTGTTATGACCGGGAATCGAACCAGGGTCTTCTACTTCCTGACAGATATTCTACCACTCAACTGTCATAGTAGATCAATTTTCTCGTTTCTGAACGCGGATGCTTGGTTGAGGCGGAGCTAGCCAAGCTAGTATCGACCTTCCCCAACAGATGTCCTCGAAGAGATAGTTTTAGCTTATGCCTGACTGCATAGGATCTTCAGATCTCTTTTTTCCACCAATTTTCACTCCAGAATGATTACCACCATATTTCCATTTATAGTAGATAAACATTACAATCAATTTTCCTAAGAGGTTCAATTGAAATAAACTCGGTTGTCTTTCATATAGAATGGAGAAACTTCCTTATAACCATAAAAAAATAAGTTGACTTTATTTTACGTTGTTCGTATTATTTATGGAAAGAACAGGCTGTGTTCATTTTATGGTTCCGGTAGGGGAAAATTGTATTTTGTTGGTTAAATTGCCATTTACGATGAAAGATATTCGACCAATCGAACGTCAAGTTGTAATCAACGCATCATATTCTCTCCAAATCGTGCAAAAAATTCCCCTTGCAATTCACCTCGTTCAAAACATCCGAAGGTTGAGCTTTAGCAACGATGTATCTCACCCACTTGTTTGTGCTTACGTCATGCGAGCACGAGTAAGATATAACCTTAATATTTTACTCTTTGGGTCAAAAGTTAATAGGAAGAAAATCATTGGTTGCGCGACGGAGCTCAAATTGCTTTATCTCTATTGATGAGCGGAATAAAAATGAGGTTGCACACGTGCGTAGAAAGAGAGAGAATAAAAGAGTTTAAGTGAAATTGAGAGAAAGAGCCGCATTGATTTTCAGGACTCAAAAACCATGTATTTCTCCAGATAAGGAAGATAAAATTTTGTAGAATTACTGGATGAGAAACTGTGCCACACTACATCCCGCAAGAAAATACATATGTATATATAGCCAAATCGTAAGGCAAATCTATAAGTAGAGTGCAGCCAAAACTGGCTTAAAATTCGCCGCCATTTTTAAAAAATTACCATTAAGAAAGGAAAATTAACTCCATTTAAATCAAATTTCGAAAGGGGAATTCCGTATTCCACTCATAAAAATGGGAAAAATAATGTGCTATTTCGTTGATCAGATTTTTTTAGTTTTTTCTGGTAAAAATTGAGTTTCCAAAATTGTGAATGATTCGGCAGAGTGACTCTTACATGCGTCGGGAACAAAAAAGTGGAATGCTATAACTATAGCTATAACTACTGGAAAAATTTATGTCGGAGGGACTAGGGAATGAGGTAGTAGGACTTATCAGAAGCCCGACGTATTTCGGAAGGCAGGACAGTGAGGATAAGATTCGCGAGATTGACTGCAGAACGGAGCGATATAGAGGATCGTTTTTCCCTAGGACGATAAGAGACCATAATAGGAAAAGATAACGTAGGAAAACTATGGACCTTTGGTGCACTGCACCCCCTGCCATCCACCGAAAAGGTGACTTGCAGGGTATAATGTAGATGTAGATGTAGATGTATAGCTTATAATAAAGGTAAATCATTTCGCCATGAAAAGTCTTGAGAAAATCATACGTAAATTTAAGCCGTAATGCATTGACTGTCGGTGGATTATGTATTTGATTCTATAACGAATAAATTGTGCGGATATTTTTTAAATATCACTAAATTTTATATTTATTTAATAGTTTAAACATCGTGCATATCACGAAATATTCAAGTTTTGTTCCCTTTCACAATTCCTTATCCGCAACATTGACGATCTGTCATAAGATGAAATGAGGGTTTTGGAGCGAGAAACGGGTAAAGTCACATAACACGCCGTTTAGGAGTCCGTTAACGCGCGGCGTCCTTGCTTGAGGACGAGTCCTCAGCAAACAAGGATCTCACGAGGCGATGGCAACAACAGGCCGTTCACCTTCAATGTTTAATGCATAACTTGGAAGAACTGAAAGGTTCGGAGAACGCGGATGATGGATGAGTGGATCATTTTTTGAAGGAGGGAGCACGTAAATAATCTCGCGAGCAAAGACAGAATTTTCAGACTTTCTATTTCTCTTGCGATATTCTTTAAAGAAGTATTATAAAATAAAACCTCCATTCCTCCGTCGATTTCACTCGCCATGGAAATTTCGACATATCATTTGGTAAACGCCCGATCAGTCAAGAATGATTTCTTGCAATTCAATAATTCATTATTTTTAACAATTTTTGGGCAAAGCTTTATAGATAGATACAAGTAGTTGGTGCTTGCATTTTGCAAGCATTTCATCTCACCTTAAAAACATTATTTTTTCAGAGAGATATTCCATCATTGAAAATGTTTTTATAATTCAAAAGACTTCACCTCTGCACCGATTTTCGTTCTTTCCTTATGGAACAATATTGTAGTACGTAAAAGCAATCCCTAAAATTTTCAATTTTTAAATATTAAACTTTTTCCATTGTGGGATACTATTGCCACACATTTCAGCCAAATTTTAAAGTTACAACCCATCTGGAAGTGACATAACATTTATCTAAATGTTTAAAATTTAAAACTTTTTAAAGGCCGCAACAACATATTCATGAGGTTTTCAAATGTTTATTTGTTCATATGCACAAACCTCTAAATAACAAAAATTTCAGCTCCCTAGCTCGCCCCATAGTATCTAAAAATGTATCTATTTGTATAACCTTTAAGAATTTTTAATTAAAATATGAAAATTTTTATAACTCCTATTTCGTTTTTTTTACTAATTCTTCCATTTAAAAAATTCAGCTTCGTAGCACTTTCGGAAATGCATAAACCTTAAAAATTTGTTTAAACATTTGCGACTTTTTAACGACCGCATTGTTGAACTTTCAAAGATTTTCGTTTTTTTTAAATATAGAATTTTCTACAAAATTTTTGCAAAAACTCTTGTGCCTTTTGCTGTGACCTCACTGAAATATGAACCGAGAAATATTATAACCATGATGCGTTATTTGCTCTGCGCCAGATCACTTGACTAGTAAGCGCAATGCCCAGGTTCGATTTCCGGATTTGTTAAACATTTTCCGCTTTTAAACTTCACAAATTTTACTACTTTGACATAGAATTTATTAATATTTTATACTTGATTAAACTCGTCATTTCTGGAAAATGAGGAAAATGGGAGGGAGGAAGAAAGCGGATGGGAGTAAGAGAGAAGATGGGAGGAAGAGGGAAGATGGGAGGAAGAGGGAAGATGGGAAGAAGAGAGGGTGAAGAATAGGAGGGAGAGAAGGTTGAAAATGGGAAAAACGAGAGGGAAAATACGAGGGAAAGAGGAGGAATAGTAGGGAGAGAGCGAATAGAGGGAATGGGAGGGAGGCAGAGAGAAAGGGAGGAAGAATGGGTAGTACCTTAATTTTTATACATAGTCTGCATATACCCGTCATATTTGACGGGCAATTACGCTAGTACATATATGTATATAAAACCATAAATGATGGACAATATAGAAATGTAAAATTCAGAAGTTGGCCCGAACCCCGTAAATTTTCAATGCGGCGGTAAATGACTCCACGTGTGTCATATTTTGCATAATCTATTACAGTTTCCGAGTAGTTTTCCATAGTGGTTCGGTCTTTTTAGAGGCATATAGAACTGATGATAATTTCTTTAAATTAATAGGAACATCTGGTAAATTTGCCGAAGATTTGGGCGTTAACAGAGGAATTTTCCCAAGAAGGAAATAATAGAAACCGTCGTACAAAAGCACAGTTGGTATATGAAGCTCCCGATAACCAGTCAACAATTCTGAGAAGCAATTTAGAGTTAACTTCTTTAACACCATTCTCGATACAGCAATTTTATCCGTCTCTGAAAGATTTCATCAGTTAGAGAATATAATTTCGTTTTTGGGATTTTGTTCAATTTAGAGAAGGTAAGGAATTTCGAACTCATCTGACCTGAGGACGCCGACTGCAACACCGCCGGCAAAACCTCGTTTACTAAGTCGAACAACGCAGTGAAATCGAAAGCCGTGCAGCCTACATCAGAACACGCCGAGAAAGCCTTCGCACCAAACTAGTTTCGGATATGATTATTTTAGGAAATGTTGTAAGAATTTGGAATCCACTTGAACAGATGGCACGAAAAGAGACGTAGTAGCCCTTGACCTGTTCGATGAATTGAAAGCCATGTCCCGAAGGATTCAAAATCCTTCACGAAATGAAATGTTACTGTCCATATGTGAAAACAATTTTGAAGAAACTGTTAGAGATTTTGTTGCAATAAAAGTCAGGATGATCTATAACATTATTTATTTTCGCCATCTAAGTTGGTATTGTTTTAAGAAAGTATTTAACTTAAATCTTTGGCCCATTTTTCAATGTGTGCATTTTATTATTTATCAACACATATATATGTAAATATCTGAAGGAATATCGTACTTGGTGGCAATTGTTTCAAAAATTTATCTAATTATTAATTTTCGTAATGTTTGTTTTTTTATTTCCGTGCATTTTTCTGTGTGAATACTTCAACAAATTTCTTGTGATAATAGAAAAAAATTAATTTTAAAATATATGTATTTCTGCTGAATTTATAAGTAAAAGATTTGTTTGTAGCAATTGCTAAAAAAACTACCTGTATGAACTTGGAGTAAAATTTGTGATTTTGAATGCAATGCTACCCTTCGTGTTCTGATGGAGATGAAGTGAGAGAGTATATTAGGAGCGGCCAAAATAATTCTTGCCCACACTCGAGAAAACTGTCGGACCGGCCCTGCTCCTGATATATCATAAGTACGTAAGAAGCGTCTATATATAATGACAAGTACTTGGTGCTTGCATTCTGCAAGCGTTTCATCTCATCTATAAAAACATACATTTTTCAGAGATTATTAGAAATATTTTTTAATTAAAAAGTTTTTACCTCTGCACCAATGTTGGGGGTTGGATTCGTTCCATTTTCCTTCCCCGAGTTGGGTTAAGTAGTTATGGGTGGATTCGTTCCATTTTCTTCCTCCAGGTTGGATTAAGTGGTTGAGGGTTTGATTCGTTCCATTTTCCTCCCCCAGTTTGGGTTAAGTGGTTGGGGATTGTATTCGTTCCATTTTCTTCCCCCAGGTTATGGGTTGGATTCATTCCATTTTTCTCCCCTGGCTTGGGTAAGGTGTTTGGAGGCTGGATTCATTCTATTTTCTTCCTCGGGTTGGGTTAAGTGATTTGGAGTTGGATTTGTTCAATTTTCCTCCCCCGGGTTGAGTTAATTGGTTGGGGATTGGATTAGTTCTATTTTCCTCCCCCGGGTTGGGTTAAGTGGTTTGGAGCTAGATTCGTTCATTTTCCTCCCCCCGGGTTGGGTTAAGTGATTGGCGGTTGGGCTTGGGTACTAGGGTACAATGGAAATATTATAGAATTTTTAATATGGGTCCGAGATAACCGAATAGTACCGACTACTTTTAACTTTTAAAGATATTTAGCAATAATGCCAAATAATGAATTCGTATTAGATGTCAACGGCGAGACATCTAATGTTAGAGTTAAGTTAGAGAAAAACGCTTATGAATTTATGATTCCACATACTTTTCATGGCAAGTTAAACTTTTGTGGCTCATATCCCTTCCATGTCAGCACAATATATCATCCGCTAAATACCTTCGCTCACAACATCCTTTTATCAAATAACGTACTTCCCGGCGTCCGCAGTTCTGCTCATATTATCGCTCGGTCCTCCGTCCGCCCTGCGAGAAGCCGTCCTCTAATGACTTCCTCAATCTGATAATGTCATTTTTCCTTGGCCTTGTTCCCGTGCGCAACTTTCCCGCGTCTTCGTCAAACTCTCCTCAATCATGTCGGCCCGACGCGCCATCACAGCGTGGCCTCCGCTTGCGTCCCTTTCCCCAAATAGCCCGCATTCTCTTTTCCTTGGTGCGGGCATTCATAACCGTCCCAGCCCCATAAACTAACACAGTTTTTTCCTCCGTAAAATGAGCCATCTCTTGGGCCTATTAGATCCAACGGAGTCTCGTATTTGTCCATGTTCCTACCCGATAAATAACGCCATTCTCCGGCATGGAACCGTTTGGAACCGCCGCGCGCCGGCCGGCATTCTGTTGCGAGCATGTGATGTCTAACAAAGCGGATTCCTCGAATTTATTTTACGTGCGCTTCCAAGGGAATTCTCTTCGCGTCGACTTCTCGGCGCGCGATGGATTTACAAAAATTTAAGACGACGGGTGCAAGTATTTTGAGTATTTTTTAGTTTTTTTCCGTTCAAAGTTCAAAACGATGCTCATTACTCGACAGATAAATAGCACCCCCTCGCAAAAAATGGCCCTTAATATAGGGTGACCAGATGCTTTTGACGACAACCGGGACAAAACGAGTTTAGAAAGGGAAAAACCGGGACATTTAAAAAAAACCGCGACAATGGGTATTTTATTTTTTAATATTCTAAAATTCAAATAAATATCTTTACAAAAGAATATATAAACATTACTTTATTGAAAAACAAACAAATGGCATTTCTTCCATAAATAAGTGGTATTACAATGTAACATATCAGGAACAAATAGTGTTTTCAATCAAATTTTAAGTTACTTTTCGCAGCTTTGATCAACTTTTCCTCATTTTTAATCATATCATAAAAACTCTTACATGGTAAATTTAAGTTGAATTTACACATCATTATGGAATCGATGGTTTTTATATCCAACTGATTTCGTTCATCGGACCATTGAATTTCTCTTTGGGAAAATATTCTTTCTACATTTCCATTGTGTGCTGGAATGGCAAACAAAAAGCTACACAATTTCTCAAATTCTGAGACCGGTTCTTTAAATTCAAATTTTGAAAAAGATATGACCATCGGCCGTAGCAAGGTCTGTTAAGCCACTCATCTTTCTTTTCTTTCAGTTCTTCGACAATCAAAATCTTAAGAAATGAAAACTGATTAAATAACAAATTTTCATCAACTGGAAAGCCCTTGTCAATAATATATTTACACATATTTTACCCATCTTCCCAAATTGGAGGACTTTTTAAGAGCATCCACTCCATATACTTCAATTTTAGTAAGGGTTCCATCCATTTTTTTCAGATATTCACAGGTTGTAATGTACATCTCAAAAATTTCCTGTTTAAATGTTTCTGTTTTATCATTTTGAATATTATTATCCGATAAAACTCGAAGGGCACCCAAAAGAATAAATTTTTCGTCAATGCGTAATGCAAGAATGTCAATCGTTTCTTGGACGTAATTTTTTACTTCAATTACGCTATTTTGCGCAACTTCAATTTTTAGAATTTGTTTATTAAATAAACCTAGAATGTTATGCATTGCATGGAAGTATGCTTCATTTACTGGTGATTCAAAAAATTTCAAAATGATTTTTGGGGATTTTTCCTCCAAAGAAAAATATTCTTTCAGTCCTTCAAACATTTTTAATATTCTCTCTACCGCATTGTACAAACTCAAGCAGCGAATTTTTGAATGGGTCAGTAACTTTTTATACTGCATATCTAATAGAGAACAAATATTTTTCAGTCGCTCGGTACGTACTGTATAAGTTGAAAAGTACGACAGTATTTTAACCACGACCATTTCTACATCACAGGATAATCTATCTGCTCCCAACTGCACTGCGTTATGCAAAATATGTGCAGAACATCCAATGTCTACTAAATCGAGATTAAATTTCTCGCGTAATTTATAAAAGACATTGTTTGTACCTTTTCTTAACAGTCCCCCAAAATTTGTGTTAGGCTTATCTGCTCCATAAGCAATGCACTTTTTTATATCAACACCATGCTCACAACGCGAGTTAATTATGAAATCAACAATGAAATCGGAGGTTTCATTTGGTAGTGGTTCAATTTTTAAAAATTTTATCTGAATTCCTTTTGTTTTGCAAAAATACCTAACAACTAAAGGGAAAATCTTTTTAGTTTTGTGATTCCTAGCGTCCGTAGATATTCCGAAAAACAGTGACTTTTTTGAAATCTACCAATAATTCTTTTCTACAAAATACCCCAATAACGTTTTTAATAAGAGATGCAGTTTTAGTTCGTGCACATGAATATTTAACAGCTATTTCTGAGTCACAAAATATTTCTTTAAAGAGTTCATTGTTGCAATCCGCTGATCTAAAGGAATGATGGTGTTTAACGATATGATAGGCCATTGTCAACTAACTTGCTACAGTAAGACGGACCTCGATAGGATTTTTCACTCGAAAGTACTGCGTAATATTTTGCGAAAAACCAGCAGTTCCAGGCAAAGTTAATTTGATTTTATGCTTTTTTGTATTAACATGGTCGGTTACGTCAGATTTCCCACTGTGGCCAATGTTTATGTAGCATTTGCACAGTTCACACTCCACCTCGTTATCAGTCCTTCCTCTCTTGATGAAACTCCACTTCTTCGAATACTCATCATTAAAGGTACTTTTTTTCGGCATTTCAGCTTAGCGGTTCTTCAGAAACTGTTTCCAATTAAAATAAATAATTACTTTAAATTCGGCAGATTATGTACGTAAAAACACACAATTTTTCATCCCTTAGATTTAAAAAAATAACCATTTAAATTTGGACTTTAGGATTATTTAAATGTTTTAAATAATGTTTATTTTTTCAATGAAAAAATAATTTTATGGCATGCAAAACTAAATAAGTTTTATATGCACGGTACTTTTCATTAACAGTTTTAAAAATAAAAGCCAAACAAACTTTGCTCCACAAAATAAACAAAAATATAACATGGAAATAAATGGCGTTCTAAAGATTCATAATAACACGATTAAACATGCACCATCACTGATCAAATAATGAAAAGCTATTCTTGTAGTGCTCAACATTTACCTCGGAAACTTTTATGCATGAAAAAACATTTTCTTCATATATTCGTGTATTTTAAAAAGTTAAAATTAAGGAATAATTATTTTTTCACTGCAAATACGTACATAATTATACTTTTTCTAAAGTGTAAAGTACACAATAAGTCGCCCATAGACCTTATTTACACTTTGTAATTATATTTCACTAACATACACAAATATATAACTAGAAGAGTAAATGAAAATGTTCTTACCTGTAAACCCTAAATACTGTCCTCTGTAGATGTGTTGTGGATTTGGACGTCCACTCCAGTTATCCGCCGAAAAGAATAATTGCTATTCTTACTTCTCCTCTTGAAATATCACAGAAAACAGGTCACGACGTTGCTTTCATCAGGTACCACAGCGTAATGTGTATACAGAGTAGCGACTGACTGAACTTAGCAATATTTCAAGAAGACGGTTGGGAATTATATTTTGAATATTTCGAAGAATTAGGAAGGATAGTGAATGGTGTACTAGAAAAAATGGTAGCAATGAATTCTCTGTACTACTCATTACAGCGTTCGGAAAATTACCAGGGTTCGGACAGTAAGCATGGAAGGTAATTGCCTAAATGCGCGTCGTTAAGGGGGTGGCCTCAAGCAATGGGAAGCCCCTTTTTCTTATCAAGCTAGGCCTCGGAGCAGGGAGGGTATTCTGCACAAGGAGGCAATTTTGGGAGAACGGTAGAGAGGGGGAAACAGAGTGCGACACTCATACTGTACCACTCTTCACCTTGAACGGCCAGTCTCTGTATTTTCCATCCTGCATTCTAGGAAAGCACACATTTTAGATTTTCCAGAAATTTCACTACGCACACAGTACCTGGAAATAGTTGAAAGTGAAAGCTTTGCACGGTATTTCATTTAAGATAAATGGAGTAAGTAGTTTGGTTTCCAAAATAATTACGTATTAACGGGGAAAACAGCTGCATAAACCACCACTATTACTAGAAAAAAAACCGGGACATTAATGGGTCCCGAAAAAAAATTCTGGACACGGAGACAAAACTCTAAAAACCGGGACAAATCCGGGAAAACCGGGACGCCTGGTCACCCTATAGGGTTGCCACCTCTCCCGGAATTCCGGGATTCTCCCGGCGGGAGGTCAAAATCTCCCGGAATTTAGGAATCTGCCGATCCGTGGCTATACTTACCTAGTTGAAATTTGTAAATTTAGTTTGGCCGGTATATTTAATCCAAAGTAATGGATAACTAATGCAAAGATGTATACTTTCTCGGCGACTCCTTCATGTTCCTCTCAATGGAGATGACGACTTTTTAACAATGTACTCACAAACATTTTTATTGTTACACTTGAACCTTCTTAGAGATTGTTAAAGCGATATTCCTTGAAAATTCATTCTGGTTTGAAACTTTGTAGAATATAGTGAAGGTCTCATTTCTCATTTTCTTAACATTCAGTCAGTTTCCTTAATGTCTGCAAATAATGCACCTGTAAATTTTGGTAAACATAATTCTGTCTACCAAAAACTTTTTTCATTATCTGAAAAACTTTTATAGGCAAATTATAAATGCCATATTTTACATAACTGTGTTAAATTTGCACTAAAAGCGCTTCCTTTTGATGTAGAGATGTTAGTTATGAAAGTGTACAGTGAATTTTCTGCTTCTGCTAAGCGCACAGACAAGCTAAAATCATTCTGTCAATTTGTCAATGTAGAATACCAACAAATTCTAAGGCACGTGCCAACAAGATGGTTATCTCTACTACCAGCTATTGAAAGGGTGCTCTCTAACTGGGTAGCTTTGAGGGAATATTTTTTAGAGGAAGGTGAAACAGTGTTCCCAAATAATATGGAAAGTATTTGGAGAAGAAAGTTCTCCAGCACTTTGCTATTCGTATTTTTTTGAAAAATATTTTGAATTTATTTGAGCATGGTGTTAAAATTTTGGAAAGTGATGATGTTACATGCACGGAGTTGCATGTAGTTATGTTAGATATTCGCGAGAAGATTACCAATAGGAAAAATGATAAATTTTACGGCCAGAAAATTTTTTTATATATTGAGTAGCTTAAATGAAGTGGATAGATTGCAGTTTACTGTAGATGTAAACTATTTCTTTCAAAAGTTCTTAACTTACCTGGATTTTGAGAGTTCTACATATAAAATCATGAATATATTATCAATGAAGAAAGAAATTACATGGGATGAACTCAAAAATCTTGGAAATACGTACGTACACTAAAATTAGCAATCGATGAAGACAAACTATATGAAGACTTCTGTGTATTCCGTGGCCTCGGTGAAGTTGTAGCGGCTAATACAAAAAGGGTGGACTTAAGATGGGTTAACTTCTTTTCTAAGGTTAATAAAGGAGTTGGAGAAGAACTGAAAAAAATTGTATCGTTTGTGCTCTCGATTCCAGTGTCTAATGCAGCTTGCGAACGAATTTTCGGTGTCATGAATGAACTGTGGTGCAAAAACAGATGCAAACGAAGCATACATCACGTCAAGTCTGAAATCCAAGTCTGCACAAATTTAAATCTTTCTTGTAAGGACTTCCATGCATTTTTACTATCAAAACCAAAACTTTTGGAGGCTGCACGAAGCAATTCGAAGTAAAATTTTAAATTTAATAAATAAATAAGCGTTTTTTGAAATATTTGCTATAATTATGTATAAAATAATATCATTGTCAAATTTAGGTTAATATATTCTAAATAGTAATTAAACGAGTTTCACAAGTTTTGCTTAATGTTTTCAATACATGAGAAATATTCCATGATAAAGTGATTTTAGGTGAATGATACCAGATTATATTTAGTTTCCTTCTGTATCAGAGATTCATCTCTAACTTTATTGTTGAAATTAAACGAGAATGTAGGCTGGAGTCCAGACCACAAAAAATCAGTTGGAATACTATTCGTATGTTTAGTAATAACAAATAACTAAGATTTACTGCTTGGGTTATATATTTTTCGACTGAGAGAAAATCTCCCGGAATTTTCACCACCTAAATTAGAAATCTCCCGGAATGAACCTCTCGCTAGGTGGCAGCCCTATCACCCTACCTTCATCTACATCTACATTATACCCTGCAAGTCACCTTTTTGGTGGATGGCAGGGGGTGCAGTGCACCAAGGGTCCATAGTTTTTCTACGTTATCTTTTTCTATTATGGTCTCTTATCGTCCTAGGGAAAAACGATCCTCTATATCGCTCCGTTCTACAGTCGATCTCGCGAATCTTATCCTCACTGTCCTGCCTTCCGAGATACGTCGGGATTCTGATAAGTCCTACTACCTCATTCGCTAGTCCCTCCGACATAAATTTTTTCAGTAGTTTAATTCTAGCCTGCAGCCTACGTTCCTCTAACGATGTCCATTTCAGATTTTCTATTAATGATGTTACGCTTTGTTTACTATCGTAATTCCTCTTTACAAATCTAGCTGCCCTGCGCTGAACCTTTTCTATCTCGTTAGTGAGTCCCTTTTCGTAAGGATCCCACACAGCTGAAGCATATTCGACCTGCGGTCGAACCAAGGATAAGTAACATAATTCTTTCACTTTTTCGGAGCTATTTCGAACTATTCTCCCTATAAAGGCAAGCTTTTTGTTAGCGGCACCTATCAATTGGCGAATGTGGGTGTCCCACGAGAGATCACGATGGATCATGACTCCGAGGTATTTAATCGAGTCTGAAACTGGAATCTCTACTCCGTCCAACGAATAATTATTATTCAACGAGATACTCTTGGTTCTCCAGAAGTTGATGACGCAACTTTTCTTTTGGTTAATCTCTAACTGCCATTCCTTACACCATGCAGAAATAGCTTCTAGGTCATTTTGGAGATACTGGTGGTCTTCCGGATTGCTTATTTCTCTATAGATGACGGTGTCGTCCGCGAAAAGCCTAATTTTACTCCTGACTACTGAGCTGATATCGTTTATATAAATTAGAAATAATAACGGACCAATTACACTACCCTGTGGAACGCCAGAGACAACCTCCACTAAGTTCGAAGATTTCCCATCTATAACAACCATCTGCTTCCTATGATTTAAAAATTCACGGATCCAATTAACGATTTTAGAATTAACGCCTAAGGTTTCTAATTTCGTTATTAACTTCCTGTGAGGTACCTTAGCAAAGGCTTTCCTAAAATCTAAGAAGATGGCATCGACCTGCGTATTCTTTTCTCCGCTTCTCAGTAAACAATTAACAAAGAGGCCGAGCTGAGTATCACATGACCTACCTTTCCTGAAGCCGTGTTGACAATCATCTAATAATAAATTACTATCAAGAAATCGCATTATGTTACTAACGAGTATATGCTCGAGAATCTTACACGATATCGAAGTTAAAGAAATCGGCCTGTAATTTTCTGGGTTCTCCTTGTCGCCGCCCTTATGAATTGGGGGTAACGTGCGCTAACCTCCAGTCTCTAGGGACCTCTGCGCGAGAAATGGATTTCTCGAAGATTATCAGAAGAAAAGGAGCTATTTTTTCAGCTAATTCTTTTAAAACGCAAGCAGGAATTTCTTCGGGGCCAGTGGCTTTGTTATGTCTGATGGAACTTAATTGCTTTGCTATTCCCACCTCAGAAAATACTATATCGTCCATTAGCCCTCCCCCCTTATTGTGGGTGCATAATGTACGCAATGGTCGCTGACGGCTGTGAATGCTTTTACAAAATGACCGTTTAACAGGTTGGCTTTCTCTACGCTATCATGAATAACGTCATTTGAGTCATTACGCAGGGAAGGTATTGTAGGGCCTCTACCTTGGACCTCTCTCACATAGGACCAAAACGCTTTAGGATCCTCCTTCAAATAATTATTTAATACCTTATTCCGGAAGTTAGTACCTTAATACCAAATTTACCCTTTATTGTTTTATAATTTATATTATAGCTGTTTATATTGATTAAATAAAAGTCATATTAAATTGGAACAAATAAAATTACTGAATGTTTATTTAACGTGAGCGTCTAATTTTCAAAATCAGGAATATATCCCTAAATAAAGGAAAATGTGATGAATGTGAAACCACTATTCCTATGCATCAGAGCGACTCGATGGAAGATTTGATATTTTCCGAAAATGGCATCGCGCCCCAACTTCATTCAGTTAAACCAAATAAATCTCCTGGGCCAGAGAAAATACCCGCGCGAGTATTGAAAGAGTTAGCTTATGAAATCGCGCCGTATTTAAAAATTATATTCGAGAAATCCATTGCGGAAAGTGTAGTTCCTAAAGATTGGAAGATGGCGCACGTTACGCCCATCCATAAGGGCGGCAACAAAGAAAACCCCGAAAATTATAGGCTAATATCCCTAACTTCATTATCGTGCAAGATACTTGAGCACATAATCTTTAGTTCTGTAATGCGCTATTTAGATAGTCACTCATTGCTTAGCGGATGCCAGCACGGATTCCGGAGAGGTAGATAATACGAAACGCAGCTCGGCTTGCTCGTGGATGATTTGTTACGATGCGGAGAGAAAAATACTCAGGTCGATGCCATATTCATTGATTTCAGGAAGGCGTTCGATAAAGTATCTCATAGGAAATTAATTGCGAAGTTAGGACAATGTGGTATCAATCCGAAGTTGTCAGTTGGGTGAGAGATTTCCTCTTGAATATAGAACAGATAGTTGTCATCGATGGGAAATACTCGTCCCCCGTTAAAGTTGCGTCGGGTGTTCCTCAGGGAAGTGTATTGGGCCCTATACTTTTCTTAATCTATGTTAATGATATCTGCTCGGTAGTTTGTAGTAAAATTAGACTTTTTGCCGATGATACCGTTCTATATAAAGAAATAAAAAATCAGGAGGACCATCAGTCGCTGCGTGAAGACTTAGAGCCATTTCAGCGTGGTGTAAAGAATGGCGAATTGAAATTAATTACACTAAATGTGCCGCAGTTACGTTCTGCAAAAGTAAAAACATAGAAGTAGGTTTCGAGTATAAAATAGATGGAATAATATTCAAGCAGCCGAGTATGTTAAATATTTAGGAGTAACCATTTGTCGAAATCTTTCATGGGGCTTGCACATTCGTCGAGTTATAGGCGCGGCCAACAAGAAACTGGCTTTCATAGCTAGAATAGTACGGAACACTACAGAAAAAGTACGCGAAACATGTTACTTATCACTCGTTAGACCACAAGTGGAATACGCCTCATGCATATCGGATCCGTACGAGTAGGGACACATAATTCAATTAGAAAGAGTGCAGCGCAGAGCAGCCAGATTCGTAAAACAAAAGTACGAACATAAGGAAAGCGTCACTTCATTATTGAGGGATTTGAACTGGGTACCACTGGAGGATCGTAGATTGAACTCAAGGATGCGGCTTCTGGAGAAATATAGATCGGAATGTCTAAAACACGAGATTGTAGGAATAATTGAAGCACCAACGTATATAGGTAGAAATGACCGTGACGATAAGATACGTGAGATCGATTGTAGGACGGAGCGTTATCTAGGCTCGTTCTTTCCGAGGACAATACGAGATCACAATAGAAAATTTCAACCTGCGATAGACAATCTTTAGGTAGGTTATGGTGCATTGCACCCCCTGCCACCCACCAATTAGGTGAATTGCAGGGTAACATGTAGATGTAGATAGATGTAGAAAAGTTTTTTGGAATGAGAATTAGGAAGTAAGGAATCCAACATTCAAAAGTGTTTATATTTTCTCAATTCTAAAGGAATTATCTTATTATTTTGTCACCTACAATTCTATGGTACTTTATCTTAATCCTTCTTATACAAAGGAAATATTTTAATGAAATCGAGAAAGTGTACTGTATTTCAGATGATAAATAATACATACTTGAAAGCTTGAAATCGTTATAGTTGAATTTATTATAAGTCCTCACAGAATAAAGAATAGGTTTATTCAGCTCAAATATATTTTGTGTAGAATTGAGCAGTTCTGCGAAGATAAAAACACGAGATGAATTATCGAGCTCATGTCATGCCCTTTGTCAAGTAAGAATGCGAGGTGCCTCCAGCACGCATTGGAGATAAAACAAAACAGATGCCCATCCCAGGTATACAGAAGCCGCAACTATTTTCTGGTACATACTATTGATAATAGAAGGAAAGAAGATACAATCGTACTTTTTATTAGATAGAGTTAGTATCCGCCTTGATGAAGCATCTCCACGAAACAGAATTATTAAGAGCAAAATAGAATTCAAAGTTATTTATTGAAAATATGCTTACTAGCCTGAATGAAAATTGATGCTCAAAATATGGTTTAGGTTTTGACATCCGATTCTGGATACGAATCAGACTAAAGGGACGAGTTTCGTAAAGGTTAACTGTTAAAAATGTTACCTCCTGAGATTTTTGTGCGAAGTTCTTGTATTCTTACAAATAAATATGCGAATCTAGTTTTATAACACGATTTGCAATATAAGATCCAGTAGCAACCATAATAGATATTTAGTAAGTTTATTTTAAATAAAATGAATTTATCAAATGGATTTTTTTTCCAATTTTTATTTCTACAAAATGAAGAAGTAAGCAGTGATTTTATAATGATATAATACTTCATTCGTTTCATAGTTAAGGTGCAATACGCTAGAAATAGATATTCACTTTTCGTTGAGGTAATCTCGGATACATTATAATGAGAACACATTCTTACTCAGTTATGGCTTGAATTCTCTTTTATTCGAACGAAAATTGTACGAAGTAATGATTACCTGGAATGGTTCCTATTTCAAGAGAGGCGGACAAAGATTTTTTAATGAAATGGGTAACGGAGCAGCAAAACTAATACGCAGAAATGCACGTGGAATTCGAAGAGGCGGAGATCGTTTGGAACGATAGCTTTCGAAAGGAAAACAGAATTCCATGTCTACGTGAATCCACCAATAAAAGTCTTTCCAAGAGCAAATGTTTCGAAACACATTCCGTAACTAGAGTTTGGATTTTTTGGGCTTAAAAAAAATTTCATCCGGAGGGTAAATATCGGGTTTTGATATTTTCCTATTCATTCGGGTTGAAATCGGGTATAAATAAGTTTGAGATTTTTCGAGGTTTTGAAAAAGTTCAAACTCGGGTAATTTTCGGGTTTTATTATTTTGTAACTCGGATACAATTATTTTAAAATAAAAATTTTGTTTAAAATTTTAAAAGTTTGATCAACAATCAAAACTTTTTACTATACCTTAAGTAAGTTTTGAGAGTGTGATATCTTGTGTTAAACGCCTCCAGGTGGAGAGGAACACCTCGCAGGCTGCACAAATATCTTGCTTCCCGTTCAACGACTGTTAAAAACACGCTAGATATTAGTGAAATGATTTTTTTGTAGCGTTTTCAACTAACAGACACTTAGGCTCTTTTTTCCTTATCCCAACGAAGATCTAGCAGCGACTAGCTAAGGCGACGTCTGACTATTAGTTGCGCGAGCAAACCAAGGAGATTAGATTGTGTTACAAAGTAAGCTTACGAATAAATTGTTTACAAAGAGAATAAACAGACTGATCACGAAATCCCGGACTGTACTCATGTGCTGAGCACCAGAATAGAAATTCTGTGACCAAATATAAAAGAAATGCGTTTGAAGAAAACTAATAATTTCGGATATTTTTCGGGTTTTGCCCGAACTTTAAAAAATGCAATCGGAGGTTAAAAATCAGGTAAAAATCTGCTAAAACCCGAAAAATACATACACTATCCATAACGGATAAATGCGCGGTCTTGTGATAAAAAATAAACTTTGCTGCTGTATGCACAGAAAGTTACGTCTCGCTTTGTTCACAACGCGATTTGAAGCGGAAGAGGCCATTCTAAAATGTTAAAAGTGCCACCGCGAGTTGAGATGGAGATCCAACAGGATTTATAGCTGGGCATTGTACATGTGTTTGTTTTCTAAGATGAAGAAGAAGTAACTGGATAGTGTAACAACTGCGGAGAATGTTTCGCTCTGCAATTAAAAGTTCACCTTCTACTGCTACTATGTTATGTATTTCAAAGGAAAACAGGCGAACTCTCATTCAAAAGAAATAAATAAGCACTTCCTCATGTCGAATTAATCTCAAAGATTACTCCCCAAGGGCAACCGAATAAATTAACTTTCATGCAAAGCAGTTTAAACACAAATCGAACGTCTGTTACTGCAGTAATTTATAACAACTAAATATGCATAGATTTTTTTAAATTTTATATTGTTAATAATATAACAAAACTGCCGTAGGCCGTATACATAAATTGATCCATCTGATTTTGAGTATTTTCGAAGTCGATGAGATTAATATTTGCAGTAAGTTAAAAGGCCATCAAACGGTTTAAAATGATTGAGAAGAAATTGCACAAGTTTGAGATACATAAATTAACGCTCCTAAATACATTCACTGGTAATAGAATCATTTAGTGCTGAAATAGCAATAAACTAATAATTATGTAAATTACTTCTCCCACTCAGGAACGCGCAGAAACAATTTACTTGCGTTGTGTGCGTTGTGAAGCACCGTTCGCAAATTCATTCGAGTCAGGATGATCCATCTCAATGGCTATTTTCGTAATATAAATTTTATCCTATTGGTTGATTAAATGTGAAGGTCGGAAAATACTCGAACCGGATAAATTAAACGATTGGAAGTATTCAGAACTAGCATAATGTACCATATTTTGAAATATACGATAGGCTCAAAAGTATTCCCACGTTAAAAATGCTTTCCTAATTCTACTCCTCATATAATTCGAAATCAAACAAAGAAACGCGGTAAGGTAAAAGCGACAATGTTCCTGGCAATAGTTTTTCGAATCGCGAACTAGAGAACGGTCGGGAAAACTCTCTAAAACCTCAGAAATAAATAAATGCTGAATTTCAGGAGAGAAAAAGAGAGAATGAGAAGAAGCGTGCAAGATTGACACCGCTCATTAGCGAGACGCCCCATCAATCAAGCCCCACAGGCGGCGAGCGAGGGAACGACCGCTCAAAGGGTTTTCACTCCAGGCGCCGAAGAGACGGAACTCGATTCGGATTTGGGAAGGGAGCGTCTGTGAAGACGAGACGGTAGGAGAAGAACAAGCGACGGCGTCGCTCTCCGAGGTGCAAGTGCGCACGCCTGATGAACCGGAGATCGCGGAAGATGGCCGCGAGAAGGTCAAAGCGCGTGTCAAGTCAAGTCTGCGGAGGGTCATGATTCCGGAGGAGAAAAGGTGTCGGCGTCCCACTTTCGTAAGAGGGCACTCACGCAGCAGTTCGGGGGAGAGTGGTAGGAGGGGGAGACGGTGGAAAAGGGGAGGGAGTGGAGAAAGAGACTGAGAGAGGGGGTGCCGGTGGTGTAGTGCAGTGTTTCCCAACCTTTTGAACTCCGCGGACCACTTCAGCAACCCTTTCAGGCCTTGCGGACCATCTTATTACTTACACTAACCTACTTACGGTATCTACGATTAAGAAAAGGGGGTTACTTGGTTACGTAGTTTATTTGACCATTTTCAAGTATACACGCAGGCGAACTCCAAACATCACGAGCACTCCCAGCTTATGAGGCAATAAGATCCGTAAGTGTAAGTTACGGATGGCAGAGGTGGAATCGAGAGATATGAAGGAGTGAGAAAATGCTCAAGTATAAACGCCATTAATGAAAATATTCAATGCCTGTGATAGTGTACAACTTGCTTAATTTTTCCCAAAAACAATCCCAGCTAAATATGAGGTGCGGCTTAAAAATAAACTAATTTTGGAAACCTCCGCGGACCACCAACAAAACCTCCGCAGACCACAGGTTGGTAAACACTGGTGTAGTAGGTTAGTGGTTAGGACGCTAGCTGCTATTCGCCTACTGCTCAAAAGGGCACCGGGCACGAATCCTGCGAAAGTAGGATTTTTCCCAAGGTCGCCTGGCCCCCTGTTTGTGTGGTTTGAGGAGACTGCGCAAAGTCAGCGTTCCGTCCTTCGGAAGGGACGTTAAGCCGTTGGCCTCCTTGGTGTTCTTCGTTAAGAGTAGGCCAATACCGATACCGGATTTCCCTCCTCCCTTGTCTGAGTGTATTCGGTGTGGAAGGAGCTATGGCTATAATAATCCAAGAGGCTGATTAGTCAAAAATACATACAGAGAGAGAGAGAGAGAGAGATGGAAGAGATGGAGAGAGCAAAGAAGGAAAAGTGGAGGGAGATAGGTGTAGAGAAGGGGAAGGTTGATGTGGTGAACGGAGGGGGGATGGGGGAGATGAGAGGAGGGGGAGGGTCGCAAACAGCACGTACATTCCACCTCCCTACTAATGAC